>CM050170.1:196098945-196721445 GCA_027410445.1 Discoglossus pictus
GACAGAAAAGAGAGAGAGATAGAGAGAGAGAGGCAGGAGAGGGAGAGGAGAGAGAGAGAGAGAGCGAGAGTATATAGGGAGAGAGACCGGTGGAGAGAGACAAGGGAGAGAGAATGACAAGAGAGAGAGAGACAGAAGAGAGAGAGAGAGAGAGGTGAGAGATAAAGACAGAAAAGAGAGAGAGATAGAGAGAGAGAGACAGGAGAGAGAGAGAGAGAGAGAGAGAGAGAGAGAGAGAGAGAGAGAGAGAGAGAGAGAGAGAGAGAGTATATAGGGAGAGAGACCGGTGGAGAGAGACAAGGGAGAGAGAATGACAAGAGAGAGAGAGACAGAAGAGAGAGAGAGAGAAAGACAGGTGAGAGATAAAGACAGAAAAAAAAGAGAGATAGAGAGAGAGAGACAGGAGAGAGAGAGAAAGACAGGTGAGAGATAAAGACAGAAGAGAGAGAGAGAGAGAGAGAGAGAGAGAGACAGGAGAGAGAGAGGAGAGAGAGAGGAGAGCGAGAGAGAGAAAGACAGTATATAGGGAGAGAGACCGGTGGAGAGAGACAAGGGAGAGAGAATGACAAGAGAGAGAGACAGAAGAGAGAGAGAGAAAGACAGGTGAGAGATAAAGATAGAAAAGAGAGAGAGAGATAGAGAGAGAGACAGGAGAGAGAGAGAGGAGAGAGAGAGCGAGAGTATATAGGGAGAGAGACAGGTGGAGAGAGACAAGGGAGGGAGAATGACAAGAGAGAGAGAGACAGAAGAGAGAGAGAGAGACAGGTGAGAGATAAAGATAGAAAAGAGAGAGAGAGACAGGAGAGAGAGAGAGGAGAGAGAGAGAGAGAGAGTGAGAGTATATAGGGAGAGAAACAGGTGGAGAGAGACAAGGGAGAGAGAATGACAAGAGAGAGAGACAGAAGAGAGAGAGAGAAAGACAGGTGAGAGATAAAGATAGAAAAGAGAGATAGAGAGAGAGACAGGGGAGAGAGAGGAGAGAGAGAGAGAGAGTATATAGGGAGAGAGACAGGTGGATGGAGACAAGGGAGAGAGAATGACAAGAGAGAGAGAGACAGAAGAGAGAGAGAGAGAAAGACAGGTGAGAGATAAAGATAGAAAAGAGAGAGAGATAGAGAGAGAGACAAGAGAGAGAGAGGAGAGAGAGAGAGAGTATATAGGGAGAGAGACAGGTGGAGAGAGACAAGGGAGAGAGAATGACAAGAGAGAGAGACAGAAGAGAGAGAGAGAAAGACAGGTGAGAGATAAAAATAGAAAAGAGAGAGAGAGAGATAGAGAGAGACAGGAGAGAGAGAGGAGAGAGAGAGAGAGAGAGAGAGTATATAGGGAGAGAGACAGGTGGAGAGAGACAAGGGAGAGAGAATGACAAGAGAGAGAGAGACAGAAGAGAGAGAGAGAAAGGCAGGTGAGAGATAAAGATAGAAAAGAGAGAGAGATAGAGAGAGAGAGACAGGAGAGAGAGAGGAGAGAGAGAGAGAGAGAGAGAGTATATAGGGAGAGAGACAGATGGAGAGAGACAAGTGAGAGAGAATGACAAGAGAGAGAGAGACAGAAGAGAGAGAGAGAAAGGCAGGTGAGAGATAAAGATAGAAAAGAGAGAGAGAGAGAGAGATAGAGAGAGAGAGAGAGAGAGAGAGAGAGAGAGAGTATATAGGGAGAGAGACAGGTGGAGAGAGACAAGAGAAAGAGAATGACAAGAGAGAGAGAGACAGAAGAGAGAGAGAGAGAAATGGAGACAGGAGAGAGAAACAGAGAGACAGAGAGAGACAAAGAAATAAATAAAAGAGAGACAGAGACAGGCGAGAGAGAAAGACAGGAAAGAAAGACAGAGAGAGACACAGAAATAAGACATAGAGTGAGAGAGAGAGGGAGAGAGACAGGAAAAAGAGAGAGATAGAGACAGAAGAGGAGAGGCATGGGAGAGAGAGAGAGCTAAAGATAGACAGGAGAGAGAGAAAGAGAAAGAAAGAAAGTCAGGAGAGAGAGACACTGTCATTTGTGACGGGCAAGTTACTAGTTAGTATGAAACTAAATGTTGTCGTTATTTAGAGCACTCTGATGCATTCCACTCCACTAGAAGCATTAAATACACAAGCCGAGAGTCACATTACCTCCTCATTGAATGGAAGCGGTGGAACGTTGACGTCGAGCTTGAACATCTCATCACACAGCAGCGCTCTCATACATTGGGCTAGACTGTCCACGTCCCTCGCCATAGGTCCCAACGTCATAACCACTAAACACGTGAAATAAAACAGATAGAGCAGACATGGGCAAATCCTGTCACTGCGACACTTAGAAGTGACCAAAAAAAATATTTCAATATATTTTAATATTTATAAATTCTGTTGCACCTTCTAGACATCAAATAAATTGTTTTTAATTGTTGACATGTTGTGTTTAACCTGTAAACAGTTGATTGAACAATTTACTTTCATAGGTAAAATAAATAAAGAAATAAATAAAGAAATATATAAAATACCTATATATGTAATTGTATAGTGTCTTAGCCATCTCCATTTCCTTCTAATATCTATCTGTAAGTGTATCCATCTTGCCAAGTAGACGGGGAGCTTAAAGCCTGAGATTAGGTCACTGTGAATTGCTATTTGCACTTCTATGACAACTGAATTTGCTTATCTGCCCCTCAAACAGAAAGGAATTTTGTTAGCTGAGACATAACTGATTGAGGGAATTCTCTATAAACCTCAACAATTCACAATTTTCTCTTAAATTGCATTACAATAAACACTACATTTATTAATAGTGTTGGTGCATGTTCACTAAAAAATATATTGAAATAATTACATATTATGAAAAACAAGACGCTTAATAGGAAAAGTGAATTAGTATAGTCTATTTCTAAAAACATTATAAAAGTCTAAAGTAATCTATGCACTAGAGAGATCATATAAAGTTTTCAAATTCTGTCTAAATTAATATATAATTATGTAATTCTATATAAGACTGCAAAGGAGATGACAAAGACTACGTATAATTGTATATAATACACAGTCACATTATTATGACCGAGCTAATATCCCGAATAACAGCTATGCGTAGTATGGACCGCAGCTAGGAGGCGTGGTAGTGACTCAATAAGATGCTGGAAGGTTGGCCGGGTATCTGGAGCCATGCAGACTGCAGCGCATCCTACAGCTGCTGAAGAGAGTGTGGTGGGGGAGGATCCATACGGCAAACATGGCGATCAAAGTGGTCCCACAGGTGCTTGATAGGGTTTAAGTCCGGGGATTTTAGTGTCCAGGGAAGTACTTTGAAGTCTTTGTTGTGCTCCTCCGACCACTCCCAGACAATTCTGGCCATATGACATGTTGCATTGTCCTGCTGCAAGATCCCATCCACTCCAAGGAAGACAGTCAACATGTATGGGAGTACATGATCTGCAAGGATGGATAGATAACACAATCCGTTGAGAGTGCCTTCCAGAGGTATGAGTGGACCCAGACAATGCCAAGAAAACATTGCCCAGACCATACTGCTGCCGCCACCAGCTTGTGTTCTTGGTTGCAGTGTTTGTTCTCGGAGGTTTCGCATCTGACACGCCAACGTCAGTCCAGTTAATGGAGCAGAAAACGAGACTCATCATAAGACAACACTTTGCCAATCAAAAGATGTCCAATTTTGGTACTGTTGTGCAAATTGAAGCCATTTTAGACTATGAGCCCTGGTCAGTTTTCGACACACGTCTGGTAGCCCCTGGTTCCATTGGACGGTGAGTTGCTCAACTGCAGGGTGTTGGCTGGCTTTCTCACATCTTCGCAGCCAACATTGATCTCTGACATCAATGGCATGTGGTGCTGCGCAGTTTAGACGCCATTTATTTGCAATGGTGCAGTTTGCCCAGTCACGGTACACTTTAACCACAGCAGCATGAGAACAGTTCACAAACTGCAAAAATATATCCACCCTTGGCCTGAAAGCCAATGGTCATTCCCAGAAATATTGCATGTTTTACCCATGATAGCGATGGTGGATATGTCTACCGAATGCCTACATGTCACCTTATATACCCACCAAACCAGCTCACGCCATATTTCATCGGCTGACGTCAAATGTAGGCAGTGGTCATAAAACTGTGACTTGACCACTTGAGCATGTAGGTGGCAAATTAAAAGTTGTTTTCATTTTATCGAATGGTCTATAAACATATCGCCGTCATTAATCCTAGTTCTTTAAAATAGCGCAAAATAGGACTATAGTGTCCGGTTACATAAAAATGGAAGTTTTATTAAAATAATATTAAAATAAACTACCTACATATTAAGTATGTGTTTGCATCTAAACATCATTTTATTAACAAGTGCTTAAAAGCTTTGTTTTCACTCACTCAAAATTTCCAAACAGTCTCTGCAAAGCCCCCCCCCCCAGCAACTCATGCACACAGTGCTTCTATTGCTACTACATGCTAGCCAATCACAGATTGTCTCTCAGCAGCATTTCAAAACAATCTGTTGAGAAACCGTCTGTAAGTGGAGAAACAAAGCATTAAATGTATCAACAAGGCTCTGATTCATTTCTCAGCTTACCTGAAAGCAAACCATCAATGGCGGAACGTGTGCCGAAAATACTGCCGAGAAATAATAACAGAATACAAAACTGGATCATTGGGCTTTGTATGTTATGTTAATACATGTCAGATGTGTTCTCTCATCTAAATTAATTAAGTCATTAACTTAGCTTGTAATCCTTCAATTTGTGGCATGTTTATTTATTGCTATTTTACAACATTCGACAGAAGAACCGCAAAACACTAAGCCAAAAGCTGCTCTGAAAAGTGGATTAATTAGGGAACGAAAATTAAAAGAACGTTTATACAGTGAAATATTAATTAAGATCAGGTCTATCTCGTTAGTAATGGGAGACAATTAATTATTATGTTCTGTTCTTCCATAAAGACACTTTTTTTTATAATTATAGGCGCTTCTTTACACATTAGTGAGGTGGCTAACTTCACTAGTAAGATTACTCGTATCTAAATGGATATTTCCAGAAAACATGAATTATTTATGTATGACACGTACCTCACTCTCTTTGGGGATGGTTTGAATCCAGCAAAGCCACAGAAGCTGGAAGGGAGACGGATACTACCACCAATGTCTGATCCAATACCCAAAATGGATCCTCCAGCCCCAATCAATGCCCCTTCTCCACCCGAGGATCCACCAACACCCTTGGCTTTGTTGAGTGGATTGATGGTATGCCCATAGATGGGGTTGCTGGTTTCATAGCTGTTGAGGGAGAAAAAAATTCATATGATAACCAGACCCATTAGGACTTCAAGTTGCTTGGCTCCAAGATCATGGTTTTCATGGTAATTCCCATTTGGACCTTAATTTTGTTAAAACGTCTTGTACTTTTAATGTAAATTTCTTGTTCTTTTCATTTACAACCAAATTACCAAATAGTTCTGAAGTTCTGTCATTCCATGTCAAGACCATTCCATTTACCATATCAAAGACTGTGGGACATTGGTCTTCGCAAATACAACCGCGCCTTGTTTCTTCAATACCTTTACGATAACACTGTCTTCCTCTTCTAGTACATCTAGATATTGTACCAGGCCACATGTTGAGGGTTGTCCCTGAAACACAATACACACATTGCACATAAACAGCCTAAATGTGGCTCTGTGCGGAGGAGACTGCGCTTCAGTCTTTATTGGGTGGATTTATGGAGAACGAGTAAAGTTTTTCCAAACTACAGTAGACCTTTTAAAGGGATAGTGAGCTGCCACATTTGTAATCATATGTATAAAATACAACGATTTGGAGAATTTTGTATGCAAATTTAGGAAAAATACATTTTTTTATCTATTTGCAAAGTCAGCTTTCGCAGTAATGTCCGAGCATCCTTAGAGTAACCTCAAGTTTATTTAGTTCTATGGAGGCTATGGGAGAGTTTGCATGTAGGGTTAACTTTTTAAGAACCATTGTAGTTCAACAAAAACTGCACTTGTTTGTGAAGTATGTAAAACACTAACAACCAGGTTAGTGAAAATATTTTTTTAAGACTTTGTTTATGTATAGAAGAATCCATCTTGTCTTTGTTTCATCACTTAATTGGAGCATGAGGGTGTTTTTTTATCTAGCAGTTATGTGAGGGATGGGGAGAATGGAAGAGGTAGAGGTGAAGCTGGTTTGATAGATTGGATCTCACTGAATTTGACACCAAACCTATTCCCCATATGTTGGCGCTTTATAATAATAATTCCCCTGATCTCCAGAAAAGTAAACTTCACCGGAACGCACAAATGTCAGAAAAGTATTATACTTCAGCAAGGCATCATGTGTGTTCGTATTGTTCAGTTGTGTCTGACTCTCCATGACCTCATGGACCATAACACACCATGCTAGTTCACTTGGTATTAATGGCAGAGATACTGGAGTGGGTTTCCAGTACCCTCTCCAGTGGGCCAAAGCATACAGCTTCTGGTATTCCATGGTGGTCTCCTATCCAAGTACTAACCAGACCCAACCCTGAATGTCTTCAGGGTGATGTGACTGGAATTGAATCCAGGTCGCAGCAGTGAAAGTACTGAATCCTAACCACTGGACCACCAGGGAGCCCAAAGGCATCATCATTTCATTTAATTGAAATTAATTAAAATTAAAACTTTTTGATGGCTAATTATGCTTGCACTCACACTCCATTTTTTCATCAAATAATGGTCCATTAAAGATGACTAGATTTAGCTCTGATTATTCATCCAGATTGCCCGACACTCACAGCTACCTCACTCATACAGTACCTTATAACCAATGTGTTCCTTTATAGAGATGGGGACCCCATAGAGAGGACCCTTTTCCTTCTGCTTTTTTAACTCCCGCAGCTGAGCCTCACAATCTGGCAGAAAAATAGTGACACAGTTGACATCTTTGGTCACCTCCAGAGCCTAAAATAATGGAGATCATACTGAGATAAGATTGCATATGGATGCTACTTTAGATTAATACATAAAGTATTAGCTTCATTAAACAGTGCAAGTTACTTTGGGATAACATGACTACATATATTTTCCCAGATAATATAGTAACATTATAGTTAAGTTTGTAAAACCTTATAGGATCCCTCAAGAATAATATTTGTAGATCTCCTCTGTGCCATGATATGTGTTTTATGTCAGTCGGTTCAGAGGAAAGCAAATAATACTCTCTATTACAAACCTGCTAGCTGTCCCATTTGGAGATAAATAAATTTGTTTTTGACCCCAAAAATGACCAATTATTTAATTCATGGATCAACAACCCACTGTAATATGTTGATGTCTGGTCTCAAAACTCAAATGCATAGAGGTAATTCTGATTAGTTTACCTGAATTTGCCTTGTGAGCATGAATACCGTACAAACAAAAAAGAAATGGAAGAATGCTTCATTATCAAAAGAAGAGTTTGTCCTGTAGGAGGAATGTTTACTTTGTGCTTCGAACCTAAACAGAGGAAGAGTCGTTGGGACTCATTTGAGAACCCGATTATATTCTGAGAGCAAGATTTTGGGGCACAGAGCAAAACCATTTTGTGTTGGTTATATCATATCCTGAGACCTGAATGATGGGGGTGTTTGTAGCTATCAGTGGAGGCAGGAGTCCAGAGCTTTTGTTTGATAACCTTATAAGATTTAAATTGACACCACACTGGCCCAGTAGCAGACTCCTTGAATCATTTAATACAACCAGAGCTATCCAGAAATGTAAACACCCCTCTCACATACTCAACGTCCAACCATGTATCATGGATCCCTCCTAGGCCTGAGTAGCATCAACATTTACGTTTAGCTAATTAATAGCGTTATTTAATTGCTGCCACTTTGAGATCTGAGCTCGCAAGGGGAAATCGTGGGCAATTTTGCTATTCGATTGATGTCTTTTTGCGAGCTCGGATCGGGTTATGATTTATGGCGAAAATGGCAGCCATACAATTCGGAGCCTACACCACTCTAGACCCAAAGCTTTTAGACATTCTGAAAGCTGAAATATGATGGTGGCTCTTCAAAATTATTGTTTGTAATCTGTAAAACGCGCTCTTTTATACGTGCAATCAACTAATTGTGGAAACACGTTCCGTTTAATACATTATATTTTTATCCACAAGTTCAGGGTTCGATGCATTTTGCCGCACTCCTCTTGGATTGGTTACAAGAATAAATAAGGGTGTTTACCTTTTCAATGTAGGAGTACAGGGCACAGTCCGGGGAGATGGACCCATCTCTGAGCTCCTCAATCAGCTCCATCAGCGGCAGGTTCAGGACACGTCTACGATCCACTCCGGGATTCTGAAAACACGGAAAAGATCACAGGAATAGATCTGATGGATCCTATGAAATAAATGATCTCCAGCTCTATAACTCTATAAGCAATTATCTACAGCTCTATAAGCAATTCAGTTTATCACATTCTTGTTACACTTCAGTATATAAAAAATGATTATTTTAATCCGTTAACAATGGAAACTAGATGTTATAATTAGGGATTTAACTTTAATAGGATTTCTAGTCAATAAACTACAAAAGCGTTATTCAATACTAAAGGGATGTGGAAAGTTTCTGGCTTTTACTTGGTATATAATATCCCTGTGAATCTATTTACTTAGTTTACTTTACTTTCTTTACTTACATATAAGTTCTGTTTTAACAGAATAAAATCAGATTAAATTATCTGCTTGGGTCTGCCCTCTGATGCTCATGAAGACACACACTCTGTAGTACTGGGTGTGCAATGTCTAATACTATCTCTCTGCAACATGCTGCTGAGACGTGGCCTCTGACCGGCTACGATACTACACTGCACATCAAGCTCTACAAAGTCTGTGTCTGCATAAGCCGCACTGGACAGACCCATACATGAATTATGTTTTTGATTTTAGGCAGTAAAAACAGAGCCTTTTATTGCTTCTTAATAAAACATATCACATAACTAGTAAAATCTTTGATTATTTTCCATATTTTCTCTAAATTTGAATGGTATGTGGTCACTAGAGGTCTCCAGTGTTTGAGCATATGCAATGGTATCTAATAGCTTAAGTAAGAGACTCGTGGGGGCCCCCGAGGACCCGAAGGGGGCTACAGAGGACCAGCAAGGGCCACAGGGGACCCGCAGGAGAACAAAGCCCATTTTGATGAGGATCCATTGACTTTAATTAAGACTGGGTGTGGACAAGGGAGTCATGTATCGTTGCAGGACATAGCTGGTTGGTCACCCAAGGAGGGTCATCTATGATTTAACCCATTTCCCCACAAGACTAAGGGCCATAATCGATAATCGAGAAGTGACTCTAACCCGTAATTTAGTCTGCAGGTAGATGTATTCTATTGACTCCAACCCGCAACTTAAGTCTTTCAGCCTCTACACGTAAACCCTGACTTTGTAAGTGTGATTTCAGGGAGCGTGATCATACGATCTGACAATATTTAAGCAAGCCCGTAATTTACTTCTTAGACACCAATAGTAAATTAGACCGTCATCATGACGTCAGTAAAACATGGAAGTTACACGTAATCTGCAATCGGAGGCTATGAATTAATAAGAGTTCCTGAACAGGTTCGCAATCTCGCACTTTAGAAAATGCATTAGAGCATCTGTTCTAGTCCATGTGGGTTTCATGATATGTATTAACCCCTTGAGTCCCAGGATCAATGTTAATCAGAAAGAACAGTTAAAAATATTATATTTTTTAATTGAATATTTGTTCCTTGGAGACTGTTGTGCAATTAATCCTAATGTCTTTCCATGCCTTCCCATGGTTGTATAGAACAGTATTGTGTGTATAATTGCTGTTACAGCTCTAATAAGTAAAAGCCCTTGTGAGTCCTATTTAGTATTTTTGACAGAAACTTGATACCTTTTTCACTTGCAGGTCAGACTTAATTTGCGATCTAGCTCTACGGGTCTAATAGAATATCCATTTTGTGTAATTTTAATTGTTTATTGCTCATAATATTTGAGTTGTGCTAAAACCAATGGAGATGTAAGCCCTAAGTTGCGTCTTTGGCTGGGCCGTAGTGATTGTGGTCGGGGAACTCACAATCAGAATGAAAGTAGGTAAAAGAATATGTGGCAATTTTAAGAGTGATTTTAAGTGTGTGTAATATTACGATCTGGGCAATAGGATAGGGCCCCACGCTATTCACACAGGCCTGAGTCCCGTCTGGGAGAAAAGCCCCATATAAATGTATAAATAATAAAAATAATAATAATAATAATAATAATAATAATAATAATAATATATGTTACAGATATTTGGACTAGAGTGGCTCTTTAAGCATCCTTTTATATACATAACCCCGATGTTATGATTGAATTCCATCTTCTAGATCTGCGTATAAACTATAAACCTGTGTTATTACAGCCTTCCAAGATAAATGTTCCGCTGTTCAGGAGAACGTTCCTTCCCTGCCCAGTTAACTCTTCCACTCCATGAACTGGACTTTACCCCTTCTTCCCCAAAATGTGGGCAAGCTTTAAACTTATATCCTTAGACTAACTTAATAACCATATACTTCATATACTTCTGGATAGCTACCTTGTCATGGTAAAGGAGCTTGTGTACTTTAATGAAGCTGTGAGCCATACCATGTATGGTCACCCAAGATGGACAAGCCATAGCAGAGAGGTCAGACAAATTGCAGTCACCGGAGAAGGAAATGACAACCCACTCCAGTATCTTTACCAAGAATACCATATGGATAAGCACAACCAGAAACACAGACAGATATGCCTGGCATACCGCAACCATATGGTCACTGAGAGTCAGACACAACTAAAGGATGGAACAACAACACTTCATACTATCACATATTATAATTGTCGAAGAACGAGTTGTCATCACGCTTTGCGTGCTACGTACGAATTAGGCTGTGAGCGACAAAGGCGCGCAGCGATTGCGAGCCTCGCACAGTGAGGCGAGCTGTTAACTCGCAGCACTGAGGCGATGAGTGCCAAAGGTGCTCATCGCCTGCGAGCCTCACGTATTGAGGTGAGCTGTTAAGGCACTGAAACTTGCAGCACTTGGGCAATGAGCGCCCAAGGTGCTCATCGCCTTCTAGCCTCGCATAGCGAGGCGAGCCATTAAAGCACTAAAACTCGCAGCACTTGGGCGATGAGCGCCGAAGGCGCTCATTGCCTGCCAGCCTTGTGAAGTGACTTAGCCTCCAAACACTTAGGAAACACAGGATCGCCTTAGGCTGCAAGCACTTGACAAACGCGGGACTTGGAAAAAAAAAATATACAAAGCGAAACTCAGAAAAAAAAAATACGAGACGAAGTGAACCGCGCAAAGCAAAAAACATAAAACACACAAATAAAAAAAACAAACAGCAAAAACATAACACACAGCAAGGGGAAACAGCCAGGACGTCTGGGAGTGAGGTGGAACGCAAATTTAAGTAGATTTTGCAGAGTTTCGGCACTCGAAAATCACTTAAGCAAGAAAAAAAATGGAGGAAAAAAAATGAAAACGAGGCTACATAACCCTGGACTGCACAAAACCCCGCCAACCGTGTACCACTTTCACCCAGGAACGTACGAGGTACAAAATACACTACTACAAAGGACGGCAAATGCTTGCGAGCCGCGTAGTACATAGACAAACGACACTATTTTACAATCCTAACTTGCAACTAACAACATTAAGCATCTACAGTAGCACTTTACACAAATAAACCAACGGTTTGCCCTCGCGCACGCAGCCTATTCCTAATGCACAGTTGGGACATTCATCACACTATCTCCTCAGGCCAGCAACAGTCCCACTGGACCTTATATGCTGCAGGACTAGAGATTGTTAGCTCTTCAGGCTATTGATTGTAACATATATTAATTACAAATAGGTAAAGTATATTATATTAATTAATTACTTAGTATTTAATGAGCAATGAGTGCCGAAGGTCCTTACAGAAAAAAGCTTAACATTGTGTGCCAAACAGCATTGCCATGGCTTCACATTTTATTGACCGTCATTTTTTGATGGGCAAGTCGCCAGTAGAACATATATCCCTTCTTCGGTTGCCTTCATCAGTATTATTGGTTATTTAATACATACATGATATTGATACTTCTGTGGCATTTTAATGCAGTACATTCTAGATATAGGAAATTAATCTCAGCTCTTATCAAGTTCTTTTCTTATAGAGCTGTTGGTGTTCATATAGGAAGGTGATCCCGTGATCCCATGTACATGGCTGCAATGTCCTGAAATAACGCACAGAACATGGCAGTTCTCCAGCTGGCTCCAGAACAGAGAATACGGCGAGCCAAGTAGAAGACCTTTTATAGCCCTGATCACAGTCCCACGTTCCTCTAATCAATTGACCTAAAGTTACATCTAATGTGCGGGAAATTGAAGGATAAATATTTTATTTCTTATTTGAAACACAGCGTTACTTATTTTACTTGTTAGTAAATCCAGTAAGGATTGTGGAACAAATCTAGAGAATCAGACAAGTGAATTTAAATAGCCCAAAACTATTTTTTTCTTAAATAAAAATATATTATATTAAGTAAAGAAAATTAACACTAAAACAACAGATAAAAAATGTGTTTGATCTGCCTTTTTTTGACTAATGAACTAGGAGGAAGTTTAAACAATGAGAACAGCACAATATGTTGCAGTTCTGACATCCATAAGGATCACTGCCCCTGTTTCCTAGACTTTCTCAAGAGGAGAAGAAATCAATCCTGCACTGACTATATTTAATGTAATTTTACTACACTATAAATCAATTATTTCTTGTACAAAAACATCAGATTCGATAGATAACTTTAAAAGGAGATTGGATTTATTAGTAAAAGGGGAATTCAGGGTTATCATGGATAATTAGAGAGACAGTATTGATCCAGGGAGAAATCCGATCACCAGTATCTGGGGTCAGGAAGGAACTATTTTTTTTGTTTCCTTTGAGACGATTGTCTCACTTGTTTTTTTTTCTGTTTGCCTTCCTCTGGATTAATTACTAATTACATTTTTTTTTTAAATAATTGATTAATAATTAATTAACAACTAATTAATTAATATTTAATCCGCATATTGCAGATCAGAGAAGATCTTAAAAGGTTGAACTTGATGGACTGAAAGTCTTTTTTCAATCTTACTTACTAAGTAAAAACATAACGTTTTGTAATGTTTACAATGTTATCTTTTAGCTATATAATATAATTTTAGGCCTACAGTGGCCCTTTAAGGCCCTTTTAGATAATCTGATAAGAAATAATCTCTTTTCCTTGAAACCAATGATTTTGGTCTTTTCAGATCAAACTGCTCCTTTTAGTCTGTATTCCCAGCTCCAGCCCCCAGAAGACCCCAAACACAACAGGAAGGAAGGAAAATGAAGTCACAAATTTGCTTTTTTGGAGGTAAAAGAAAACAACGAAAATTTTCTGATGGTTTTGTTTGAATAAAAATCAGTCTTGTAAAGGTTAAAAAAAGCTTTTTACAACCTCAACCATCTGACTTTGGAATTTAGTCGGGGCCCCTTTCTAAGGGTTGAATCAGATGCAGCCAACGAGCCGTGGGAGGGGTCCCTGACCTTGTCCCAGAAGAACATATGTGATCATCCATTAACCATTTCAACTGAAAAAATAAAAAATAAAGGTTGAAAGCAGCACCTTTTAAATATATGAGAGAAAATGTGTAACTTCAATGTCAGTTGGGTTAATCAGTGACGGAGCTATTTATACTGACCCACCTGAGCTAAGTCAGAAATAGGTACTTGCCCTGTGTGAACCATGATACCACAGATAGCTATGCCATGGAGCCCATTCATATAATGAAAGACTATGGGAAAGACTTTAGCTACATGGCAATTGAACTGTGTGAAGATGATCTGAGCGCTATTCGGTAGTTTTGTGCGCTCAGATCCCAGCTGTAACGGAACCCATCACTGTTTTACCCTGTTTATGGTTATTTAATTCTTGGTTAAAATATGATCCTAGTAATATACTGTATGTTTGTTGGTTTATGCTCTGCAGAATATTGGCCCCAGGCTAGTGCAGACCTTGGCAGGAGAGATAATCCTGTTACAGATAAGGACATCTATTCATTCTCAAACATAAGAACAAAGACGACTGATTTAATCATTGTCTGATTATATCAAGGAGCCTCAGGGAGGGCAGACCACACCTATTGTTCTCTTTATGTGTATTGTGTGGCCAACTATGGGGGATGTGGATCGCCAGTAAGATACTTTTACTAACTTTTGAACCCCTGGTCTGATTCATGCCATTTTTTAATATGTTGTTCCCCTGGGTGAGAGCTATTGAACGGTGCTGGACCTAAAGGTGTACCCCCTGTTTTTGGGGTACATCCAGAATGTGGTTAAAATTGTGTCTGTTTTAATTGTGTTACCTGTTATCTGAGGGGAGGAGACGTGGGGGTTGAACCATGTATCTAATTAGCTGTGATAATTATGTGGGTGTAGCCCTTCAGAGGGCACCATTGCAGAAAAGGAGATCCCCTGTCATTAAAGAATAGTTCTACTTGACCCTTCAAAACGTAGTCTCATCTCGTTCTTGGAGGGGATTGCTATATCATATTGGGGATTGCTATGCTTTTGCATACTCCCTTGAGCTGTAACTACTGAACGCTTGTTCCTGATGTACTCTCCTTGGAGGAGAGGTCTTCCCCACACGGTCCTGGATGCTGGAGATTCATACAGGGTGGAAGGAAGACGGCGCGGCTCCAGCTAAACTACGGCGGTTGTGGAGTCTGTGGTGGTTGTGGTGTCCGGTGCGGTGCTTGTAGGCCTCGGCGCAAACTAGGACGCGTCTATCAACGGAGGTACCCGGTCGGGGTGCCAGGAGATCCGTTACAGCACACATATATAATAACCAGAAAAAATAACTATTGTTTGGAAACAATAAAATATAACATTTATTGATCAGCTTAAAATATAAAATAATGGATGTGGACAGATACTTGTTCAGATATTAGCCGTAGTTCAGGATAATTAAAATAATGAATATAGGATGAATCTTGGACCAATCCTGTTATAGCTACGGCACCAGTCTGATGACCTACCGCTACATGGCGCTGTCGATTATTTGCAGCACTGCAGATATGTGAGAGAAGTTTTAAACTTAGAATGTTAGCCTAACCCTTAAACTAACCCTAACCCTCACACTAACCCTAACAGTTTACCTAAACCTTGACTCTATGATATAGCACTGGAATATCTTCAGTGCCATCTAGTGGTTGGTCAATGCACTGCAGCGGCGGACTGATGCCGTAACCATAACAGTATAGGACCTGAATCTTTTATATAATTATAAAGAAACTAGGGATGGATCTTCTTATGTAGCGTTATGTCTCGCGGTCGGGTAAATCCAAGGGTTCTATTTTACAGATGATTTTAAGTAACATTTTGTAGCAGTTTGTTTGTATCATTGTAGCAGATGTGCTCTTTTGATTAGAGTAACACATAAAGATGCTACATTGTATATATGCTTTCTCTTACTACACTCCCCCAAAGCGTGCAAATATCCGCCAGGCAGGAAAAACTTTTGACAGGGACGTATGAGGTACAAAAATGCACAGTTAGGAACCACGGAAAATGGTTGCGAGGCGCGTAACACATAGACAAACAAATTCAAAAATAAAGTTAACGGGCGAAACGCGTACATTCAAAAACAACAAAAACAATGAAAAAAAAAAAAAAAAAATAATAATTCACACACAGCACTGGGGGACAGTCACGACATCTGCAAGTGAGGTTGCATGCAAATTAAAGTTTAAGGAGTTTCAGAACTTGAAAATCGGCTAAGCGAGAAAAAAAAATGGCGGCCGAAAAAAACGAAAACGAGGCTATACGACCCTGAACCGCGGAAAACACAGCCAGGGACGTACAACTTTGCCAGGGACATACAAGGTACAAAAATACACACTTAGGAAGCACGGAAAATGATGCCGTTTTACAACACTAATACAACTAATTACAACTAATAACATTACGAATCTAAAATGGCACTTTACACAACTAAATTAACGGTTTGCCCTCGTGCATGCAGACTATTTCTATTGTACAGTTGGGACATTGCTGACACTTTCTCCTCAGGCCAGCAACAGACCAACTGGACATTGTATGCTGCAGGAAAATAAAAAGTGATTGTTAGCTCTTCGGGATATTGATTTCTGGATATATTAATTAGAAATAGGTAAAGTATATCAATTAATTTAGTAACTGATTTATTAATTATTATTTCAAAAAATATAGATATATATATCGGTCTTTGTGATGAGCGCCGAAAGTGCTCAGAGGTGCAAAAGTACACAAGAGGAGAGGCTCACAATGAGCGCTGAAGGTTACATTGTGTGGCAAACAGCATTGCCATGGCTTCACATTTTATTGCCCCAACATTTTTGACGGGGAAGTCGCTAGTGTAATATAACTATGGATCTATTTACTTTTATGTACTTTATTTTATTATGCTTTGTTTTTACTGACTAAAATCAAATAAAATAGTCCCTGTATGGGTCTGCACTCTGTAACGTATGCAGACACAGATTCTGCAGGGACTGTTCACTGATTGGTTAGTATAAGACAGCACAGCAAATACTACAAAGTCTGTGTCTTCATGAGCTACAGAGAGACCCAAGCAGGTGTTATTTGTTTGATTTTAGACAGTAAAACCAGAGCTTATAAGAACTTCTTAATAACATAAAGTACATACAAGTAAATACGCAGGGATATTATATACCTGGTAACACCCAGGAGCCGCCCATATCCCTTTAAATGCATTCTGATCCTTTATTTCCACTGGGCATACCTCCAGCAGTGTGGGGCTTATGTTTTGTGGCCAGTCACTGTGGGCACAGCTGGTGAAATAAAATAACTTTAGTGAGGACTCTTAAAGAGAAACACCCGTGATTCCAAATATAACATGGTGGCTAGTATGCTTTCAGTTGAACGTTATGTTAAAAAAAAAATTCTAGGTTGATTACCCCCAGTAATCGCCATTTTCCACCTGTAATGTATTATTTTCACTGTAAAGCTTTATGCAACTGAAAGGACTGAGTATGCTCAGACGTCGGGTACTAACTATGCTACAAAGATGACCTCATAGGAAGCTTGTGGAGGATACACATGACCCCAGTGTCACTTCGTGCCCATCACTGATTTAAAGAATAATAAATGCAATGTCCTTTTTCCGCAAAAGTTTCAGATGTAAATCTTAGTGAGGGTTTTGTGAAAGTCGAGATGAAGGTAGAGAAGGTCGTTCTGAAGTGAACCAATCGTACAACGGTCTAATCCCAGCAGTTGTGATGACATTACCTGTCTTTTAAAGTTTTCCACCGCTCTCTCCATGTCCCGTATACTTGCGTCCCTCCTCTTGCGCTCTTGTTCCATCCTTCGGACAATACGTCTTCTCCGCATCCATCTTAGGCCAAAGACGGACACAGTCAGACAGACCCCTAATGCGCTGATGACCTTATAGTCCACTTGGTACTGAGCGAGGATCTGGGTCAGACTGTCACACAACATGTTGAAATCCATCTGTGCGCCGCTCTGGCTGAGCTTGTTTAATATATCTGTCTAGACTGGCTGGTGTCCAGGACCTGCCCTCTGCAATGTGACCGCTCTTTATGTTAAGCAACGTTAGACAGAGAGGTAAATATTATATTCTCTGCTGCTTCTAAACAAAGTTATTTAAATAGGGTCAAGAAAGGGGGTGTGAGTGTAAAGAAAAGGAAGGGAAAAGGAGGAGGTGAGAGACTGGTGGGAAGGAAACCAAAGAAGGAGAAAACCAAACGTCCTTGGGTGATACATTGTAACTTCTCCAAAGCAACCACAAAGGGATAAATAACCATGTTGTCCGGCAAAAATATGGTGCTAGGTGACTGTCTGGAGGTATAGATATCTAGCGCTCCTATTAAATTGCTATGATTTTACAATGCGTAGCCCGTAAAGTAGATCGCAACAGTTACGGTGATTAAATTAGCCCCGCTAAACTACCCGCATTCCATTTGCGGGTAACAGGCTGAAAAAAACAAGCGGTTGTTTGTATCGGAGCGCCGAGCCAGCAAAGCCTTTGATCTCATAAGCCCGCAAAACAAAAAACGCGAATCGGTATTAAATTGCTACGATTCAGTTACAGACAATTCTGCAAATGTAGCAAAATATATTGTCGCTCTGACCAGCACTCGCAAGTGGGTTACAGAGATGTTCACGGTACGCTAAATGTAAATATTATATTAATACTGTACTTAAAAATACGGGAAAAGCGCTGAAAAACGTTAGAATTAATTGCACAAGTCTCAAGCCCGCAAATCTGCTATGAAAAAAATATTTATGGAACGTTTTATTTTTGTGCCCTATCAATTTTGGGGATTAAGGGGTTAACTCATATCAGGCCACCCACATGGACTAGACCGCTTCCTTCTTTCATTTTTATTGATTAGCACATTGCTGGATTACGGGTGTAAGTGCGTATCGGACTTCAAACAACTAATTGATGTTGAGCAGGCATGTTTTACTGACGCCGTGCTGACGGTCTCGATTACTATTGGCTCCGTCTCAGCATCAATTTACGGACGTGCCTGGTTGATCGCGATAATGCACTAAAATGTTACATATGACAGAGCGGTTTGCGAGTTTAAGCCTGCGGACCCGGGCAGTCTAATTAAATCGCTCTGTAACTAAAGAGAATTTCGATCCCGCAGTCGTTGCACTTACGGGATTCTAATAGTTGCCTAGGTACTTCACCTTTGTTAATAAACTCATTATTACTGGCAATTTATTCAGTGATATGTATAATAAGTAAATGATTAATAAAAACAATAAAAAGCCTAAACGATACAATGTGTACATATATATATATATGTTGTTTTATCATTCAGTTGTGTGAAGCAATTTCCAGTCAGGTCCTAATCCTCCTCCTATTTATAGATAAAAACACACCCTCATCACTCATCACTCAGCAAACAGAGCTAATTTGATGTAATGACCGGCACTTACACCCTGTCACGTTTCTTGCTCCAGTGCTTTCATCTTGTAATACAGTTTTCACTGCCTGGTTATCAAGTCAAGTCCGTCAGAAGAGCATACTATAAACGTGTCACTTAAGTGGTCCTTTAAAGGAACACTGTCCCCACTAATTTTAGGTGGTTAAGGGAACAATTGTATTCAGGGGAACAGTTGCTAAATAATTAAATTTTAAGCATCCCTTCACAGGGCTCTCTACTTTTCTTGATACAGATTTTAACACATTAACTACCAGAACATTTTCCTGCATTTTTGCAGACGGCCAATCTCTGCTATGCTGTTTGCACTGGTAGAGTTGGGGTCAAAGGGCAATCCATATCTTGTAAACACCTTATTTGATCAATCACACTCTGAACTTGGCTGGAGCCACTCAGATCTTTGACCCTGATCTGCCACAATATGATGTCATGGATTCCCACGGGATTCTGGGAATTGTGCTTCTTCTGTATATAACCAATACTTGTCCAGAGAGCTTTCCCACCAAGGACATTAAGCATGCCACCAAGGACATTAAGCTTGCCACCACAAGGACATTAAGCTTGCCATATTTTTTAAGTCCTGACAGACAGGGCCATTCACAGAGAATAGTGGGAGATGGGGTATGTTTGTAAGGGGCCCACCCTGGAAGGGGGCCCCATTCTGGCAGGCATTTATATTTTGTGCAGAGATACCCATCATCAGGATGGAACAGAGCCCCCTAGTGGCTGGGACTGACACACTAGCACTTCCAGGTCCTGTTTGTATCAGTGGAGTCAAAGTGCAGCAGTGTAAGAGGAAGGGAGACAGGAAATGTTAATTAGTGTATGATAATTAGTAAAAGTATTTATTTCATTGTGATTTACAATATATATATATGTTACAGGCAATGTGTATAATGCCCGGGCAATGCGTATAATCTTTTATTCTTAATAAAGCAAAAATACACATAGTTATTTAGGTTGAAGAAAGACTTTAGTCCATCAAGTTCAACCTTTTTAGATCTCCTTGATCTGCAATACGTGGATTTATTGTTAATTGATCCAGAGGAAGGCAAACGATCCCTTGGTCCGGTGTTATTGACTTGTTTGGTTCATTAAGTGTTAAATAATTTGGAATGTTAACTGTCATTGCAAGCACTACTGGGTTATTGAATGTTTGACCTTGTTAACATTGCTGGCAAGGAGAAACTAATCAATACAAACAAATCCAAACCCGTCTTGTACTTTGTACATCAAGACAAACTGTTTGATATTTTACATAGCACTCATCTAGACATTGGGCATGGAGGACGGAACCGCATGAGTCAAGAACTCCAACGCAAGTATTGTAATATTACTTGAGAAACAGTTATGGTGTATCTTAACTTGTGCATTCCTTGTTAAAGGAAGAGCGCGTTGCCCAATTGATCAATTAGCAACACCTGCTAACTATACCTAATTAATCTATTACACAATGTTTCCTCATGCCTATTCCTTCCTCATTACCTCCCGTCTTTTCCTCAAGCTCCTCTTCTCAACTTTTCCACATCATGTCTCCAACATAACCATCTCACCTTCCATGCTCTCCTCTCCTCTTTTATGCTCCCATGGGCTCCTCTCCCTCCTTCAATCACTATCTCCTCCTTCTTCTAAAGCTCATAAGCAGAAATACTTCTGCAAATCCAAATCCCACCTCCTCTCCCTCTCTCTCTTTCTTCTGCTGGCTTCTGGGGATATATCTCCTAACCCAGACCCCTCACCTGACATTCCCATTCTCAGATAATACTATCTGACCACTAGGGGCAGATAACATATTACATACTAGAGCCACTTAACTAATTACTTTCTCAGATGCTCCTTCTATATGAAAAAAACATTCTAACTTTGCATACCTTCCTACCTAATGAAACTTCGCTTTCTTCCTGACCCTTGCTATTCCTTGTGTGCCTCTTCCATTCCCTTTAGATTGTAAGTAGAGAGTTTTCAATCTTGTAGAGTGCTTAGGAAAAAAAAAACACTTTCTACAAAGATTCTAAGCTCAAAACAGGGCCCTCCATGTTCTGCAGTTTGTTAAAATTATATTTTTTCTTGTCCTTTTCCCCTGTATAGCGCTATGGAAAATGTTGGCGCGTTACAAATAAAAGTAATAATAATAATAAAGCCTATTTTGCATTCTGCTTTCAATTCCAGAGCGCAAATTGATCTCATTGACATGCAATCACAAAATTACAATGATTACCGGTTCATCATGGTATATTAAGATCACCTGACAAATTTGTGCTTCTGCGACCTTTGAAGATGAAGCAGGCAGAAGAAGTGGCTTATCATCTTTTGGTAGAGATGTCGCGAATAGTTCGTTGGCGGACTTTTTTCGGCGAACATAGCATGTTCGCGTTCGCGGCGAACTGCGAACATATGCGAGATTCGACCCGCCCCCAATACTTTATCATTGAGCAAACTTTGACCCTGCATGTCACAGTCAGCAGACACATTCCAGCCAATCAGCAGCATACACTCCCTTCCACACCCTTCTACCTCATGGACAGCAGCCATTTTGGAATCATAAGTAACTTGCAGTCTTACTGAGAGGAGGGACAGTTTGGATGATACTGCATCAATAGGGAAAACCATAGCTAGGCAAGTTTATTCAGTGTCCAGTGCAGTGCTGAAGGACTCTTGTGCATTATTATTAGTATTATTACTACTATTTAATGTGTAGATGTACCAGCTGGGCATGCATTATTATTATTATTATTATTATTATTATTATTATTATAATTATTATTATTATTATTATTTTATAATGTGTAGATGTACCAGCTGGGCATGCTCTTGTGCATTATTATTATTATTATTAGTAAAATACTACTACTAATAATAATAATAATAATGCACAAGAGCATGCCCAGCCAGTACATCTACACATTATACAGGGAGTGCAGAATTATTAGGCAAGTTGTATTTTTGAGGATTAATTTTATTATTGAACAACAACCATGTTCTCAATGAACCCAAAAAACTCATTAATATCAAAGCTGAATATTTTTGGAAGTAGTTTTTAGTTTGTTTTTAGTTTTAGCTATTTTAGGGGGATATCTGTGTGTGCAGGTGACTATTACTGTGCATAATTATTAGGCAACTTAACAAAAAACAAATATATACCCATTTCAATTATTTATTTTTACCAGTGAAACCAATATAACATCTCAACATTCACAAATATACATTTCTGACATTCAAAAACAAAACAAAAACAAATCAGTGACCAATATAGCCACCTTTCTTTGCAAGGACACTCAAAAGCCTGCCATCCATGGATTCTGTCAGTGTTCTGATCTGTTCACCATCAACATTGCGTGCAGCAGCAACCACAGCCTCCCAGACACTGTTCAGAGAGTACTGTTTTCCCTCCTTGTAAATCTCACATTTGATGATGGACCACAGGTTCTCAATGGGGTTCAGATCAGGTGAACAAGGAGGCCATGTCATTAGATTTTCTTCTTTTATACCCTTTCTTGCCAGCCACGCTGTGGAGTACTTGGACGCGTGTGATGGAGCATTGTCCTGCATGAAAATCATGTTTTTCTTGAAGGATGCAGACTTCTTCCTGTACCACTGCTTGAAGAAGGTGTCTTCCAGGAACTGGCAGTAGGACTGGGAGTTGAGCTTGACTCCATCCTCAACCCGAAAAGGCACCACAAGCTCATCTTTGATGATACCAGCCCAAACCAGTACTCCACCTCCACCTTGCTGGCGTCTGAGTCGGACTGGAGCTCTCTGCCCTTTACCAATCCAGCCACGGGCCCATCCATCTGGCCCATCAAGACTCACTCTCATTTCATCAGTCCATAAAACCTTAGAAAAATCAGTCTTGAGATATTTCTTGGCCCAGTCTTGTCGTTTCAGCTTGTGTGTCTTGTTCAGTGGTGGTCGTCTTTCAGCCTTTCTTACCTTGGCCATGTCTCTGAGTATTGCACACCTTGTGCTTTTGGGCACTCCAGTGATGTTGCAGCTCTGAAATATGGCCAAACTGGTGGCAAGTGGCATCGTGGCAGCTGCACGCTTAACTTTTCTCAGTTCATGGGCAGTTATTTTGCGCCTTGGTTTTTCCACACGCTTCTTGCGACCCTGTTGACTATTTTGAATGAAACGCTTGATTGTTCGATGATCACGCTTCAGAAGCTTTGCAATTTTAAGAGTGCTGCATCCCTCTGCAAGATATCTCACTATTTTTGACTTTTCTGAGCCTGTCAAGTCCTTCTTTTGACCCATTTTGCCAAAGGAAAGGAAGTTGCATAATAATTATGCACACCTGATATAGGGTGTTGATGTCATTAGACCACACCTCTTTTCATTACAGAGATGCACATCACCTAATATGCTTAATTGGTAGTAGGCTTTCGAGCCTATACAGCTTGGAGTAAGACAACATGCATAAAGAGGATGATGTGGTCAAAAATACTCATTTGCCTAATAATTCTGCACTCCCTGTACAGTAATAATAATAATAATAATAATACACAAGAGCATGCCCAGCCGGTACATCTACACATTATATAGTAATAATAATAATAATACACAAGAGCATGCCCAGCGGTACATCTACACATTATATAGTAATAATAATAATAATAATAATAATAATAATAATAATATAGAAGAGCATGCCCAGCCGGTACATCTACACATTATATAGTAATAATAATAATGCACAAGAGCATGCCCAGCCGGTACATCTACACATTATATAGTAATAATAATAATAATAATAATAATAATAATAATAATGCACAAGAGCATGCCCAGGCGGTACATCTACACATTATATAGTAATAATAATAATAATAATAATAAAGCAGAAGATCTCCCCTGTGTCCCCCCCCCCACTCCCTCCCATGTGTCTCTCTCCCCCCTCTCCCCTGTGTCTCCCCCCACTCCCTCCCATGTGTCTCTCTCCCCCCCTCCCCTGTGTCTCTCCCACCCTTGCCTGTGTCTCTACCCCCTCTCCCTTCCCTAGTGTTTCTTTCCCCCCTCTCCTGTGTCTTTTCCCCCTTCCCTCTTCCCTGTGTCACTCCCCCCTCCCATGTGTCTCTACCCCCCTCTCCCTTCCCGTGTTTCTTTCCCCCCTCCCCTGTGTCTTTCCCCCCTTCCCTCTCCCCTGTGTCTCTCCCCTCTCATCTGTGTCTCTTCCCCTTCTCCCCTGTGTCTCTACCCCCTCTCCCCTGTGTCTCTACCCCCTCTCCCTTCCCCTGTGTTTCTTCCCCCCTCCTCTGTGTCTTTACCCCCTATTCTCTCCCCGGTGTCTCCTCACCACTCCCTCCCATTAGTCTCTCCCCCCTCTCCCCTGTGTCTCTACCCCCCCCCACTCTCTCCTGTGTCTCTCCCCCCTCCCATGTGTCTCTTCCCCTCACCTCTCCCCCACCCTGTTTCTCTTCTGCCCTCTGCCCTGTGTCTTCCTTCCCCTCTCCACTGTGTCTTCCTCCCCCTCTCCCTTCTCCTGTGCTTCCTCTCCCTCTCCCCTGTGTTTCCTCCCCCTCTCTCCTCCCCTGTTAGCTTCTATACGCATAAATACATACGATAAGAAATCTGGGGGGGGGGGGGGGGGGGGGGGGGGTTTACCCCTTCCCCCCCCCCCCCCCCCAGTTCCAACACCCATGTGTACTGTATATTATTGTATTGCATTATGTTATATTATATCACTAGTGACTTGCCTGGCACAAATGACGGGGCAATAAAGTTTGAAGCCATGGCAATGCTGTTTGCCACACAATGTGATGCTTTTGGTACTCTGAGGACCTTCGGCGCTCATTGTGAGCCTCTTCCCTCGTGTCCTTCATGTTTCGTGCTTTGCAACGATCAATCTTCGGCGCTCATCGCAAAGACAGTTATATAAGTACAGTGTTAAATATATAATTTTTTTTGTGCAGTGTAAATACATTTTTTTATTCAGGTCTCACAGCATAATAAAGTGATTTAGATTTGTAACTGCTTTGAGAGTGCTATCGCTGGCAGCCAATGAGCAGTAATCCAGATATATAACTGCAGAGTAAAAAGTAAAACATTTTAGTGTAGTGTAAAGTCTACATTTTTATTTTCCATTACTAATAATACTTATTAAATGATTGCACGATAATAACTATTGTGAATGAACAAATGTATTAGGAAGTGCGAAGCGTTAATGTATGTAAAGTAACCGCAGTGTAAAATATGCTATTAAGCGTATTTTTTTTATATATATTTTTTTTAATAATAATGAATTAATTAATTACTAAAATACTAAAATACCCCCTCCTCTGTGTCTCTACCCCCTCTCCCTTCCCCTGTGTTTCTTCCCCCCTCCTCTGTGTCTTTACCCCCTTTTCTCTCCCCGGTGTCTCCTCACCACTCCCTCCCAATTAGTCTCTTCCCCCCTCTCCCCTGTGTCTCTACCCCCCACTCTCTCCTGTGTCTCTCCCCCCTCCCATGTGTCTCTTCCCCTCACCTCTCCCCCACCCTGTTTCTCTTCTGCCCTCTGCCCTGTGTCTTCCTCCCCCTCTCCACTGTGTCTTCCTCCCCCTCTCCCTTCCCCTGTGTTTCTTCCCCCCTCCTCTGTGTCTTTACCCCCTTTCCTCTCCCCGGTGTCTCCTCACCACTCCCTCCCATTAGTCTCTCCACCCTCTCCCCTGTGTCTCTACCCCCCCCCCCATTCTCTCCTGTGTCTCTCCCCCCTCCCATGTGTCTCTTCCCCTCACCTCTCCCCCACCCTGTTTCTCTTCTGCCCTGTGTCTTCCTCCCCCTCTCCACTGTGTCTTCCTCCCCCTCTCCCTTCTCCTGTGCTTCCTCTCCCTCTCCCCTGTGTTTCCTCCCCCTCTCCCCTCCCCTGTTAGCTTCTATACGCATACATACATACGATAAGAAATCTGGGGGTGGGGGGGGGGGGGGGGGGTGGGGGGGTTACCCCTTACCCCCCCCCCCCCAGTTCCAACACCCATGTGTACTGTATAATATTGTATTGCATTATGTTATATTATATCACTAGTGACTTGCCTGGCACAAATGACGGGGCAATAAAGTTTGAAGCCATGGCAATGCTGTTTGCCACACAATGTGATGCTTTTTGTACTCTGAGGACCTTCGGCGCTCATTGTGAGTCTCTTCCCTCGTGTCCTTCATGTTTCGTGCTTTGCAACGATCAATCTTCGGCGCTCATCTCAAAGACAGATATATAAGTACAGTGTTAAATATATAATTTTTTTTGTGCAGTGTAAATTAAAAAATGTATTCAGGTCTCAGAGCATAATAAAGTGATTTTGATTTGTAACTGCTTTGAGAGTGCTATCGCTGGCAGCCAATGAGCAGTAATCCAGATATATAACTGCAGAGTAAAAAGTAAAACATTTTAGTGTAGTGTAAAGTCTACATTTTTATTTTCCATTACTAATAATACTTATTAAATGAATGCATGATAATAACTATTGTGAATGAACAAATGTATTAGGAAGTGCGAAGCGTTAATGGATGTAAAGTAACCGCAGTGTAAAATATGCTATTAAGCGTATTCTTTTTCTATATATATATTTTTTAATAATAATGAATTAATTAATTACTAAAATACTTTACCTATTTGTAATTAATATATCCAGTGATCAATAACCTGAAGAGCTAACAATCAGTTTTGATTTTCCTGCAGCTTACAGTGTACATTTGGACTGTTGGTGACCTGAGGTGTAAGTGTCAGCAATGTGCGCAGTGCACGAGGGGAAACCGCTTGTATAGTCGTGTAACGCGCCATTTTAGATTTGTAATGTTATTAGTTGCAAGTTAGTGTTGTAAAATGGCGGCGATTGTGTATGTGTTTCCAGTTATTTATAATAGTGTATTTTGTATCTCGTCCATTCCTAGGTAAAAGTCGTACATGGCTGGTGATGTTTTGCGCGGTTTGGGGTCGTGTAGCCTCGTTTTCATTTTTTCCGGACGCCATTTTTTTTGTCGCTTAGCCGATTTACAAGTGCCAACTGGGGAAGACGTTACAGATATCACATATATAGTTGTGAGCAGGCGGGTTGTTGCTAACGCTGCCGGCTTGCGAATCGAGGGCCAGAGTTGCTGGCAAGGAGCGCCGAAGGCACCCACGTCGGCTGCAATGAGCCGCAGGCGGGACTTACACCATCAAATTTACGGACTTACCATCCAAAAATACGGGACTTAGAAAAAAAAACATTACGAGCTCACAAAAATACGACCTTAACGCCCGAACCGCACTCACTTTAAAACATTAAAAACACAATAAATACACACAACAAACACATAAAAAGCTTACCCACAGCAAGGCGGGCACCGAGGACCTCTGAAAGTGAAGTTACACCTCCATTTAAGTCCAAATTCATGAGTTTAGACACCCGAAAATCCCCTAAGTGAGAGAAAAAATGGCCCTTGAAAAAAAGAAAACGAGGCTACAGGACCCTAAACAAGCAAAACGCATACGGATTTTCCTAAAAAGCCGTACGAGGTAAAGATACACTATTAACAAGGACGCTAAATCATCCACACCCGCGTACCACATACACATTCCCCGCCATTTTACAACACTAACTTACACAATGCAGAAGTACCCAGCTACCCTAACGGCTTCCCCTCGCGCACGCAGCCTATTTACAGTACACACTGCACACATTGCTGACACTTACACAGCAGCTCCACAGCACTGAAAACCTACATTGTATGCTGCAGGAACATGAAAATAGATTGTCAGCTCTTCAGCACAATGCTTCCTGCATAAATCACTTACAAATAGGTAAAGTATATTCATTTAGTAATTATTTCATTAGCATACAAAAATACATATACACAAAAAAAACTGTATCACATTAAACATAAAAGCCTTTCACTGCGCGCCTCACAACGAGCGCCAACGCTGCTCATAGCATACAAAGCCTTGCAATAAGAGCAAAAAACACATCACCGCCAACCAAAGAATAACATCAAAAGCGCCTATCAGAAAAAAAATACAACCAACAGCTTCGCAAAGAGAGCCGAAGGATCTCCGACCGCCAACAAAATGAATGTCTCGTCCAAACCATTACCTGCCTTACAATCTTATTGCCGCCATTTTTTGATGGGCAAGTCGCTAGTAAATATATAAAGATCAAGATAATAAAAGTATCAGGAAATGTAACACAAAGATGCACGCGCGTCTGAATAATACGACAAATACAGATTTTTGTCATAAGTGATATGATCGCAGTATTGGGTCATAAACCCTAAACACTGGAATCTGTTACATACAATCTACTGATGATGTCATTAATGGGCTTCAAGGGGGGGAATCTCTTTTCATACTTTTTGAGCGGTGCAAATCCAACATACGCAGAGCGGAAACGCCACATCTGTGGGACACACACAAAGGGGTTCACTTTGGGAGAAAAAAACAAACAAATATGAAATATTTAATAATCATATTTTGATGTTACCAACAGATAAGGAAACGAAACTGAGGTTATTATATCTAATAGTAGCAAGCCTGGGAGTACTGGGAGTAATAATACTGCAGCAGGAGGTCAGGACTAATGTCACTCTATAGACACCCAGTCAGATAAAGGTCAGTACTAATGTCCCTCTATAGACCTCCAGTCATATAAAGGTCATTACTAATGTCCCTCTATAGACCCCCAGTCAGATAAAGGTCAGTACTAATGTCACCAATAGACCCTCAGTCATATAAAGGTCAGTACTAATGTCACTCTATAGACACCCAGTCAGATAAAGGTCAGTACTAATGTCACCTATAGACCCCCAGTCATATAAAGGTCAGTACTAATGTCACTCTATAGACACCCAGTCAGCTAAAGGTCAGTACTAATGTCCCTCTATAGACACCCAGACAGATAAAGGTCATTACTAATGTCCCTCTATAGACAACCCAGTCAGATAAAGGTCAGTACTAATGTCCCTCTATAGACCCCCAGTCAGATAAAGGTCATTACTAATGTCCCTCTATAGACACCCAGTCAGCTAAAGGTCAGTACTAATGTCCCTCTATAGACACCCAGTCAGATAAAGGTCAGTACTAATGTCCCTCTATAGACCCCCAGTCATATAAAGGTCATTACTAATGTCCCTCTATAGACACCCAGTCAGATAAAGGTCAGTACTAATGTCCCTCTATAGACACCCAGTCAGATAAAGGTCATTACTAATGTCCCTCTATAGACCCCCAGTCAGATAAAGGTCAGTACTAATGTCCCTCTATAGACCCCCAGTCATATAAAGGTCATTACTAATGTCCCTCTATAGACACCCAGTCAGATGAAGGTCAGTACTAATGTCCCTCTATAGACACCCAGTCAGATAAAGGTCAGTACTAATGTCACCTATAGACCCCCAGTCATATAAAGGTCATTACTAATGTCACTCTATAGACACACAGTCATATAAAGGTCAGTACTAATGTCACTCTATAGACACCCAGTCAGCTAAAGGTCAGTACTAATGTCCCTCTATAGACACCCAGACAGATAAAGGTCATTACTAATGTCCCTCTATAGACACCCAGTCAGATAAAGGTCAGTACTAATGTCCCTCTATAGACCCCCAGTCAGATAAAGGTCATTACTAATGTCCCTCTATAGACCCCCAGTCAGATAAAGGTCATTACTAATGTCCCTCTATAGACACCCAGTCAGATAAAGGTCAGTACTAATGTCCCTCTATAGACACCCAGTCAGATAAAGGTCATTACTAATGTCCCTCTATAGACACCCAGTCATATAAAGGTCAGTACTAATGTCCCTCTATAGATCCCCAGTCATATAAAGGTCAGTACTAATGTCCCTCTATAGATCCCCAGTCATATAAAGGTCAGTACTAATGTCACTCTATAGACACACAGTCATATAAAGGTCAGTACTAATGTCCCTCTATAGACACCCAGTCAGATAAAGGTCAGTACTAATGTCCCTCTATAGACCCCCAGTCAGATAAAGGTCAGTACTAATGTCCCTCTATAGATCCCCAGTCATATAAAGGTCAGTACTAATGTCACTCTATAGACACACAGTCATATAAAGGTCAGTACTAATGTCCCTCTATAGACACCCAGTCAGATAAAGGTCAGTACTAATGTCCCTCTATAGACCCCCAGTCAGATAAAGGCCATTACTAATGTCCCTCTATAGACACCCAGTCAGATAAAGGTCAGTACTAATGTCACCTATAGACCCCCAGTCATATAAAGATCAGTACTAATGTCACTCTATAGACACACAGTCAGATAAAGGTCAGTACTAATGTCCCTCTATAGACCCCCAGTCATGTAAGGTGTAACCCTTACACTACCTGATCGATACAACATCATACCTGATGTTTTAAAGCATGTTATTCCAAACAATTTAGGAATGTAAGGTGATTTATGCCCTTTATGGCTTAAAACCAGACTCTGCATCAACTATGTAATTTTCCATGGGAGTTTTGCCATGGATCCCCCTCCGGCATGCCACAGTCCAGGTGTTAGTCCCCTTGAAACAACTTTCCCATCACTATTGTGGCCAGAAAGAGTGCCTGTGGGTTTTAAAATTCGCCTGCCCATTGAAGTCTATGGTGGTTCGCCGATGTTCGCTGGTTCGCGAACATTTGCGGCGGTTCGCGTTCGCGGTTCGCGAACCGAAAATTTTAGGTTCGCGACATCACTATCTTTTGGACATCTACACAACTTTTGAGGCACCCTTTACTCTACAGTCTGATAATGGCAGGGAATTTGTCAATGCGGTAATAGCAGGATTGCATGAGGTGTGGCCTTCGATGAAGATAGTCCATGGAAAACCTCAACACAGCCAGTCACAGGGTTCAGTGGAAAGAGCAAACAGGGACGTTGAATCTTTGTTGGCTGCATGGATGGCAGCAAGCAACACCCCAGATTGGCCATCAAGGCTGAAATTTGTGCAATTTCAGAAGAACCGTGCACTGCATTCAAGTATAGGAAGATCCCCTTACGAGGCGATGTTTGGCTCACAAGCAGCATGTGGCCTTACTTCCATCAGTATTCCCACGGATGCAGTTGACGACATACATTCAGAGGACGAATTGGTACAAGCGGTGACAAGCAGCGCTTATTGTGAGCCTCTCCCCCCTATACTTTAAGGCTATCATCGCTTTGGCGCTCATTCCAGGCCTCAGCTAACCCGCAACTTTTGTGCCCTGCAATCATTGTCTTCGCCGCTCATGTTTTTTTTTGGCGGCCCCCGAATGGCTTTCCAATTTAAAAAAAAGGCGGTTGTTAACCCTGTAAGTTTTTGGAAGCCTCTAACTAAGCTAGTCACGTACGGGCCTCGCAATGAGCTCCTGCGGAGCTCCTTGCGAGCCCCACAATGAGCGCCAAAGGCACTCATTGCAGCCCCGCCAAACCCAGAACTTTTGTGCCTCACAATGAGCGCCTTTGGTGCTCATCACGAGGACTGCAATGAGCGCCTTCGGCTCTCATTGCGCATGCACAAGCCCGTAAAATTTAACTACCACAACTTGCAATTACTACAACTATTACAAGTGATATATATATGTGTGTGTTTAATTTTTTTATTTCTGTATTTTAGTGGGCCCCCTCACCCCCTTGGCCAAACCAGCCCCTCCTATTTTAATGTGAGGGAATTCATTGGTGGTTCTGCAGGTACGCAGGTAATGCTATCCCCCCTCTCAACCCCCCACCGGTGGCGCTTCTTCTCTCAGGGTCAGGGAATTCCGAATGGAGTCACGTGTGTGTGATGTAATTCAGGATTCCCTCTCCAGATGAAGCACCTGCAGGGGAGGTACTATTTGCTGAACCACCAATGGATTCCACCCATATCCCCCCTTAGAAGGTGAAATTAAGGCGATTGGTTCAGGCTGCCGGGGGGCCGCAGGGGGCTGGGGTGGGGGTCCACAACACTATGTAAAAAATTCTTAACTATAATTTCTATGTCTATGAAATATACTAATTTAATAAGGGAAACTACTTAAGATGTTTGGCCTTTTCTTTGCAAGATAAGGTTTTGGAAGATCTCCTTCCTAGAAAACGAAAGCAATATTTACAGAAAATGAAACAATTGACAGCAGTCTTTAGTCCGGGTTATACATCCAACTCTCCATCTGGATCGCTACCTTGTCGTGGTGAAGGGGCTTGTGTACCTCACTGAAGCTGTGAGATAAACCATGTAGAGTCATCCAAGATATGCAGGTCATAGCAGAGAGATCAGACAAATCGTGGTCCACTGGAGAAGGAATTGGCAGCCCACTTTGCCATGAAAACTTTATGGATGACCACAACCAGACAAAAGATGTGCCTGGCATGATGAGGTCTGTAAGGTCACATAGAGTCGGACATGACTGAACAAATAAATCCAACTGAGTCAACAAGGAAGAATTAAGAGGTAGCTTCACAAGATGTTAGAACTGTAAGGTATGCAAGATCTGTAAGATTAAAATGTAATATTTATGAAAATGGTTAAAAGTTCTGTAAATGTAAACACAAACACTGCGGTTTATCTGTTGCTGTGCGAATGTTCTTTGTAATATGTAGGATGTAAAAAACAAACCTTGAACGGGTTTAATGAATATATAAGGGCACCATTAAGTCTCAAAGCATTTTAAAAGGAGTTTACAATGTATAAGTGTATAGAGGTGGGAACATAATGGGGGGGATTCCTTAAAATTATGTCACAAAAAAAAGGCAAAATATTCCATGATCTGCAGAGTATGAGGACTGGAAGACTTATTAGTGAATATGAGAATTGCTTCTTAAGGTGAATAGGAAAAGGCGTTTTCTGCCAAGTGATTGTATATCTACGTCCTCTATATGTCAGTAGTAGATTAGGAAAAAATAAAATGCAATAGTATGAAATAAAGCCCACTTGGTGTCACTGCAGGATAACTTATAAGATGAACCATGTGTGCTAAGCAAAAACAGAGCTGTAACCAAACACACTCATTTTTTTTTTTTGCGTTGCTCAGTCATTTCCAACGCTCCGTGACCTCATGGTCCATAATACACCAGAACATCTTTATGTCCATGGTCATGCTGATCTACTTGGGGCCATATTAAATTCCATTGAAATTATGTGGAGTTACAGAGCCATTACATTTAACCATGCCGCGACCAACGGGCCGCAGACGCAAGCCTGTATACCCTTTCGGTGCATACAAGCTGTCCAGGGGCTGTCCGAGATGCGATTGGCCGCTAAGATCCAACAACGGTATAACGTGGTGCGACACAGGCCTTTCAGTCAATAGAAAGCGGTCTAGCCGCAGATGATTGACAGAGGGAGATTATACATTTGCGTTCCACCCTCCCATGCGTTGACCGTGTTGTATTATCTGACGAAGTAGCACGCAGGTCCTGGAGTTGGTGGTTGCTTTGAGATAGAGAGAGAGTAGGAGTATTTTGAGAGAAGTAATTTGTGTTTTTGTTCATTTATATTATACTATTTGCGATTTTATACTTAATCATTGATTACTTACTTATTACAGATACACATTACAGATTCCACATAATTGCAATACACATAATTTAAAGAACACAACATTGTGGCCAAGGTGAGGAGGATGATGGCCAAGGAGGACAAGAACATGACTGTGAGCTATAATGAGTGTGAGAGGGTTGCAAAGGACCTTCTGAGCCAGGTGCCCGCCACTGGAGCTTCAGGCCTGGTGGCCCAGCAGGACCCAGCCTCCATGTCAGGTGAATATCACATACACCAACATGCCACCACATGTACATCACACACCACACATGTACATGATGACCAACAAGGATACTGACATGTCAGCTCCATGGAATTAAGAAGGGATAGATGGATGTGTCATTAAATCCATGAAGCTGACAAATCACTGTCATTCCTGGGCATAACAACAGTAATCAACCAATAGAGAGTCCATGTATTGGTGTCCCCACTGCAGCCTATGCAGTTACAGACAGCAGCCGGAATCAAGATAGCTCTAGGAGCCAAGAACGATCAAGACCAAGAGCCAAAGAATAGATCATATCTTGCAAATGATTGCTAATCTGAGTTGCAATTAGGAGAATCATCCAGGTTCAAGGCTAGATGTCAGATAGTTAGAAATGAACACAAAACAAGGTATTATTCATCATACTAATAACATATACCTTTCTTTTCTCTCGTTCAGCATCAAGGAGGTCTGGGTCCAGAGGCAAGCCAGAGGTGGGAGCGTCGGCTCCATTGGAGCAGGAAGTGAAGGAGCAAGCCCTCACCCAGCAGGAACCGGCGCAGGGGGATTTGGAGAGAAGCGGAGCCGAGGGCCGAGTGTGGTCACTATCAGGACCACTGGCCACACCACTGGGATTCAACCCCATTATCACCCTCCTTCAGAGACTGAGCCTATCGCCAGGGCCCTCCCACTGGAGGGTACATAGCAGCCAGCCACCCCCTCCTCCCCCACCATAGCAGTGCTCTGGATTGACTGCCACCACCACTACTGTGCCACCAACACCACTGCCCTTACTCCACCAGACTCTGCACTGGCCCCAGACCCTCCCCACTCATGCCCCGCCACCTCCTCACCAGGCCACGCCCCAGGGGCCTCCATACCCCAAATCAGGCCATGCTGCACAGGCGGAGATGCTGGCCCTCATGTGTCTTTGGGGGATGCAGGTCAGCATCTCCGACAGTCATGTGGAGATCATGCGCAGCCTGGCCAGGCACAATAGGGAGGAGGCACCGCCTGAATCCTACCTGGCCAGGCTACTCAGGGTTGGGGCGGACCAGAGTGCATTACAGAGTGCATTACAGGGGGTCACCGCAGAAGCCATGCAATGCTTTGGTGCCCAGCCTCGTCTCCTCCACTCCGGAGGCATTCCCAGCCACCCTAAGCCCAGCACCTCCTCACCTCCAACCATGTCTCTGCCACTGCAGGTGCCCCTGCCTCCCGGGCGGTTGCCTCTCCCTGCCCCCCCCACCACCACCAGGGAGACGGTGGCCGGTCCCTGGGGATTCTGAGCCCTGTGCCTAGGTGGAGGAGGACATAGGGGCTTCACATATGTTTGTGCCTTCTCAACAGCACTCCTCAGTGACAATCCTCCAGGACCCTCATGACAAAGTCTAAGCACTACACTATTAACCCTAACTATATCCCATTAACCCCATAAACCTAATTATACCCCAATAACCCAATCTAAACCCTGTCTAACCCTAACTGGGCCTATCTAACCCTATCTGGACCTAATAATCCTTACTGGGCCTATCTAACCCTTACTGGGGAAAGCTAACCCTAATTGGGCCTATTTAACCCCATCTACCCATATTTAATCCCATCACTTATGGGGGTCTATACAGACCTCCATAAGGCTCCATCTAACCCCATCCCTTAAGCCTCTATTTAACGTTATAGAGCCCCATGAGTTATAGGCTGAACTAAGGGCTCATGTGGTTCTGTTTAGAGCCCCATGAGTAATGGGGTTAATTTTAGGTGCCTGGGGTGGTACTTATAGTACCCCTCATGGCAGGGGTTAATATTTCAGTAGCTCGGGTCCTTTCAGAACCTTTATGGTCCTTTAAGGATGCTCCATGCAGGAAATTAGAATTTTTTAAATGCAGCGTGTGCCTGATCGATGCCGGTCGGGGACCCCTGCTGCAAGGGGTTGATGTGGGGAGGCTGCAGGGGTCTCTATGGACCCCTACAGCAAGAGGTTAATATGGGGACACTTTGTGGTCCTGATGGGGAACCCCAGCATAGAGGAGGGTTAATGTTAGGTGCTGCTGGGGTACTTACAGTACCCCCGTGGCCAGGATTGGCTAATGGTGTGCCCCGGGCCCTTTAAGGACCCACAGCGGAACATTTTAAAATTTTAAATACAGCGGGGGCCTGATCGATGCTGATCGGGACCTCCGCTGCAATGTGGGGAGGCTGCAGGGGTCACAATTGGGACCCCTGTAGCATGGGGATGTCTTTAAGGAGCAGGGGGGAGCATAAGACGGCGGTGTTGGGCTGCTCCAATGTAGCACGTATGGGCTGTAGCATCCCTTGCAGGCACTTTTTTGTGCCCGTAGGGATTCTTTAGAGGTGCGAGGTTCACCCCATAAATGGCTGCGTGCTACTACATGGCTCTCCTGGAACCTATTCATGGATGTTTTTGGGTGTAATCTCACAAAGGAGTCTGTGAGGTACATATTGAGGAATCAGTCCTCGCAAACAGCAAAATATTTATTGAGGCTGTAAAAACGGATCTCTTAATACATTACAATCTTAAATACCTCTGTTAGGCTCATATATCTAACCAGTCATTTCTGATCTGACATCTTGCTCTTCCAACCCATGCACTAGCTTTCCATACTGTCTAGAATTAATTTAAAAATACTTAAATTCATCTACAAATTCCTCAACAACCCCACATCCCCTTATATATCAGATCTAATCTCCAGATACTCCCCGAACTGACTCTATGCACGCCCAGAATATATGTCTCTGCTTCCATATAATCACCTCCTCACACGCGTAACCTTTTCTTGTTCTGTTCCTGCCTTGTGAAATCCTCTGCCTACTTATCAGATTACCCTCCCTAAAAAAAAACATCTATTCAGAGAACCCACTGACCTGTCCCTAATATTATCCATTCCAACAATAGAGTGAACATTTAGGGCCCTATTAAATTCTCCCTCGTAGTTTTCTCGGTGCTCGCAAAAGGCAGTTATTTTGCTGTTTGCGAGTACCGAATCTCCCGCAGCCTGCTTTGCGATATGACTACGAACAATGGCCCGAGAATAGGCTCCGAGAGAGCTACGTAGTCACACGCAGCCTTAAATCTACGCATGGTTATCGCATTTCGTAAGAATCCCTATGGGCACAAAAAGTGCCCGCATGGGATCCTAAAGCCTCTACGTGCTGCGTCGGAGCAGCCCGGACAGCCCCTGCTCCCCATACACATCCCCATGCTGCAGGGGTCTCTATCGGGACCCCTGCAGCACCCCCACATTAACCCCTTGCAGCGGCGGTCCCCGATCGGCACCGATCAGGCCCCCGCTGCATTTAAAAATTTTAAATTTCCCGCTGCGGCTCCTTAAAGGGGCTGCGGCACACTAATTGCCAGTCCTGGCCGCGGCCCAAAAAATGAACCCCCCTCTATGCTGGGGGTCCCCATCGGGACACCCGAAGTGTCCCCACATAAACCCATTGCAGCGGGGGGTCCCCGATCTGCATAGATCAGGCCCCCCGCTGCATTTAAAAGTTTTACATTCCCCGCCGCGGCTCCTTAAAGGGGCAGCGGCACACTATTACCCAATCTCGGCCCCGGCACCTACAATTAACCCCCCTCTATGCTGGTGGTCCCCATTGGGACCCCCAAAGTGTCCCTGATAAGCACTTAATTAACCCCGTCACTCATGAAGCTCAATACAGACCCCCATAAGCACTTAATTAACCCTATAACTCATGAAGGTCAATACAGACCCCCATAAGGCCTTAATTAACCCTATAACTCATGAAGGTCAATACAGACCCCTATAAGCCTCTATTTAACCCCATCAGTCCCTCAAGGGTATATTATGACCATTATGGGCCTGTTACAACCCAACATTAACCACATAAGTGCCATGACGGTCCTCAAGGACCATCATGACACTAACTACAAACACTACACTATAACCCCCAATAAACCATTTAATCTAAACTAACCCCCCTCTACACTAATCTATTAACACTTACACTACCTACCTACACTACCTACCCCCTAATAAACCTCCCCAACACTCTAATTACAGAAAATAAAAAAACCTACCTTACAAAAAAAAAACCCTACCTTACAGAAAATAAAAAAACCTAAGTCACCAAAAATAAAGAAACCTACAGTACAGAAAAAAAATAAACTACAGTACAGAAAAAAAAACCTACAGTACATAAAAAAACAAATACATTACAACCCCCCCTCCCCACTCATACATTCTAAATATTCTACTCACCTTTCCAGCACATGGCACTTATGTGGTTAATGTTGGGTTGTAACAGGCCCATAATGGTCATAATATACCCTTATGGGACTGATGGGGTTAAATAGAGGCTTATAGGGGTCTGTATTGACCTTCATGAGTTATAGGGTTAATTAAGGCCTTATAGGGGTCTGTATTGACCTTTATGGTCCTTTAAGGACCCACAAGGCAGGAAATGTAAAATTGAAATGCAGCAGGGTCACGATCGGTGCCGATCGGGGACCCCTGCTGCAGGGGTTAATGTGGGGGGGCTGCGGGGGTCCCTATAGGCCCCTGCAGCAAGGGGTTTATGTGGGGACACTTCGGGGGTCCCGATGGGGACCCCCAGGATAGCAGGGGGTTAATTTTAGGTGCTGCGGCCGGGATTGTGTAATAGTGTGCCGCGGGCCCTTTAGGGAGCCGCGGGGGGGAATTTTAAAATATTAAATGCAGCGGGGGCCTGATCGGTGCCGATCGGGGACCCCCACTGCAAAGGGTTAATGTGTGGGGGCTTCGGGGGTCCCTGTGGACCCCTGCAGCAAGGTGTTAATGTGAGGACACTTCGGGGGTCCCGATGGGGACCCCCGCATAGAGGGGGGTTCATTTTAGGTGCCGGGTGGGGGGTAGTTGGAGTACCCCAACGGCAGGGCTTATGTGGGGGACTGCCGCGGAGGTCCCTTTTAGGACCCCTGCACTAATTGATGAGGTGCTGGAGCCTGCAATATCATCTCACAGGCTGTCACTCCTCATGTACATTTACGCAGTGTTGATACGTACTGCCCTGCTGCGTAGCTCATACGTTGCTCGCAGCGGGGCGATTGTAATAGCATTGTAAGTTAGAGAAACTTTGCAGTACGTAGGGCTTCAGTAGAAGCCTCTTATTTACGAGGCTGGAATTTAATAGGGCCCTTACTGTGTATGTTACCACCACTGACAAGCAATCTGCCCCCTTTGTCTCTAACCTGCTTAGATTGAAAGCTCTTATGAGACCATGGCCCTTTAAAACTGAGCACTCTTGATTTTTTAAATATCATTAAATAGTGTCCCATGGCCAGTACATTCTGGATTTTCAATTTTTTATTTTTTTTAGCCAAGACCACAAACATATAAATAAAAATAATTTAAAACATGATCTTTTCAATGCACAATATACATGGTCAAGTCACATTATTATGACCACCTCCTACTTTTCATGTCAGCAGCGTGTAGCCAATGAAGTATTATTATTATTATTATTATTATAGTTATTTATAAAGCGCCGACATATTCTGTAGCGCTGTACATAAATTAAGTTCAGACAATGATAAATACAGATTAACTTTTAGCAAAGGAAGGACAGCCCTGCCTTTGAGCTAGGAATCCAATCTCCATGGTGAATTCCCAAAGTACTTAGGATAGAAACTCGCAGACTTACAATCTAAGGTATAGTGAGTGTTAAAAGAGGGAGAGGGAGGTGATAAGTGTGTTAGGATGGAAGGTGATACACTTCTTTAAAGAGATGCGTTTTAAGTGAGGTTTTAAATGTTTTGAGGCAAGATGGCATGTGCCGTGAGTTGGCTTGGCGGGCATATAAGGTGACATGTAGGTATTCTGCAAACATATCAACTATCACTGTCGTGGGTAAAATGTAGTCACTGGCTTTTGGGCCAAGGGTGGCAGTATTTCTGAAACAGGGCAGTTTGTGCACTATTTGAGTGCTGCTGTGTACCGAGACTGGACGAACTGCACCATTGTGAATAAATAGCATTGAAACTGCGGAGCACCACTTGCCATTGATGTCAGAGGTAAACATCAGCTGCGAAGGTGTGTGAGGGCCAACTGACAAGCTACAGTTGAGCAACTCATCATCCAAATGAACCTGGGGCTACCAGACATGTGTCTAAAACAAAGGTACAGAGAACCCTGTTGTGTATGAGGCTCCGAAGCAAAAATGGTTGGTCACTGCACCCATGCTGATGCCTTCAGTTTGCATGACAGTACCAAAATTGGACCTCTTCTTATTGGCAAAGAGTTGCCTTCTCTGATGAGTCATGATTCCTACTCCATCGACTGTACCGACATTGACGTGTCAGGCAAAAAAAAACTACAATAAGAAATACTCTGCATCCATTGTTGGAAGAACACAAGCTGGTGGCGGCAGCGTTATGGTCTGGGGAATGTTTTCTTGGCACTCATACCTCCGGAAGACACTCTCAACTGATTGGGTTATCTATCCATCCTTGCAGATCAAGTACACCCATACATATTAACTGTCTTCCCTGGAGCGGATGAGATCTTCCAGCAGGACAATACAACATGTCATATGGCCAGAATTGTCTGAGAAGTGGTTGGAGGAACACAACAAAGACTACCAAGTACTTCTCTGGCCCCAAATTCCCCAGATATAAACCCCATAGAGCACATGTGGGGCCCGGCTCGATCACCATGTTTGCCGTATGGATCCTCCACCACGCACTCTTCAGCAGCTGTCGGATGCACTGCAGTCTACATGGCTCCAGATACCATTGCCAACATTTCAGCATCTTATTGACTCTCTACCATGTTGTCTAGCTGCTGCCCATGCTGCACACGGTGGGTTTTCAGGATATTAAATGGTGGAAAAATAATGTCATTCGACTGTGAATTTTTTAAATCTCTTGGCTCTTTAAAGCCTCTTCCTTTAAGTCCTAACCCAGTTGTTTGTGCAATAACTTATCATTACGATGTTTGCTTTGCTGTTGCCACGGACACTGTATTGTAAGTAAGATCTGACTTGTGATCTGTACAGTAACATTTTTACCTGTCAATTTCTGCTTACAATATAACCAATCACCGACTTAAACTGATGCTTTGTTGTCTTGCTGAGATTATCAAAGTAAAATTAAAGGGCCACTTAATTTAGCACAATTTGGATCACATCACAGTAAAGATCACCTAAAAGCATGTTGAAATGCTTTTTGATTCTTTCTCTTAGAAATCAAATGAATTAAATCTTTGATTACAAGTGTCACTGACTGCCCCCAGCCAGACCGACAGCTACAGCTCTGTTAGTGAGCAAACAAATTCAAAAGGTCAACCTTTAATAAATCAAGGTATGCAGAGCAGGGAAAGCTGGAATCATCTAAACAGGTCAGTTATTGGTTAACTGGTCAGTGCAGTCCTGAGTCCAGGGAAAAGCTGCTATCAATCATTGCTCTGCTCAGCTATCTGTTACAACTCATGTAATAGGCAATAGGCAGGGGAGACTTTGTAATGTTAACAGACTTAAAACTTTAGATTTTTAGCTGCTATTATTGTTCACACCATAAACTGCACTTACAGTGAGGTAAATGACCCTTGAATGATGTATTTTTATTAGTACCATGAGCTAAATAATTATGCAAAGCATGTATACTAACTATATTACTTTGCATGTATTTTAGATCCCACGTACATGGTTATTCTTCTATACCCTATACCTCCTGGAACGTCATTGGAAAGTGACAAATGTTCCTCTTAGTAATATCACTAATAAATATATTTTGAAAAATTACTCAGAATTTCCCCCTGATACCCCCTGTTTGGCCTACTAGTGCCCAGTCCACGCTAGTTCCATGTGTGTTTCTGTTTCTAGGTGTGGCCATAAACTTATTCATGAAATTTAAAAGTGCCATGTATAAATTTTAGGATCACCTAATTGGCACCTTGGAAAAGTAAACCTACTTCTTCAGCTTATGTTACAGCTAAAGCGTTTGAAGGAGCCAGGTAATTTCCATAGGGCCAAGGCAGTCAGGTAATCACACCCTTAGTTTGTGATATTTCAGAATTCATACATTATATAGCAGAGGGGTTTAAAAGACCACTCCATTTTAGGAAAAACCTATCATGTTTGTGAAATGTGCAACATGCTAACAGCATTAGCAGCTATATAACATAAAACCATTTTAGAGAACGTATTAAATTTTGGAGATTAGTACGTAGAACACTTGTCTGACCAAAGTAAAATGGATGCTCCCAAGGACCATTAGAGATGTCAAAATGTATTGATAAAAAAGTGTTTAATTAAACGTTTGCTTCCTAATTATGCTCTCAGTCGGACTCTTTCACACATACATATTTTCATCATACAGCAGTTATTTAAAGAGTGCATTTGAAAATTGTTCCCTTTTTCCAGTTCCTGGATCTTTTCCCATTGAGCCACTAGACTGCTTGGCTCCAGCCACTGGACTATGTGCATAAACACCTCCATTGTATTGCAATCTATTTTGTCCCATTATTTGATAGCTAAAGTTAATGTACTCTATTTGAGGACTGGGCTACTAGATATGGAGGCAGCATTATGTGTATTTGTAGGTTAACCTATTGTTCACAGGATGCCAGGCTATTAGATGTGGAGTCAATCTCCTGTGTTTGTCTGCCACTCCCTTTCATTGTTGTGTTGTATACACCCCCTCTGTATCTAACCGCTATAAATATTTTTGACTTTTCAAAAATATATCAGTTCACTGCTGAGACGTATAGAAATTGTATGTTCTCTTATTTGCTCCTGGTGGCTGTGATACTGATCGTATCTCAACCCTGCAAATAACTTGTCCTGTTCACTACCACAGGAAAGTTACTGAGACTCTGGGAAGTGCTGATTCCTGATGGAGAGACCCTGACTGATACAGAAGCCAGATATCAGGGTGCTGGGGCCGAGATTTACAAAAAATAATAATGATCCTTGTGGGTAGTTAACCCGTAGTCTATAGCAGGTGGCCCTGGCCAGTAATATAGGAGCCTCTGTGCTGAAAAAAATTGAATTCAATGTATAATTGCCCTTGGAGTGATGGTCCAGTCAGCAGTAGTATAACTTTATCAGTTACAGGTTTCAGGCAATGAGGGGAATTTACTAAGCTGCACTGTGGCTACAATGTGCGTCACTAAGTTTGATGTACATTATTTTCTATGGTAAAATTGCCACTGCAGCCTTTTACACCCTTTTGCAGGCCTTGTGATAGCTTAGTAAATATCCCTCTGTGAGACCATCTTACTTTATTAGGGGATGCTAGAATATCTGTTTTATATTTTTGGATTTTTTATTGACCTTCATGGTCACTTACAATGCATATAACTGTTTTGCATTAGGACCCTCAATTCACTGAAGATTACACACAGTTATAAGATCTGTCACAAATAAACTCTTCTTAAAAAGCTGAAATATGGTTTAGTTAAAATGATTTCCATAATTCTAATTGTTAAAATATGCTCTTTTAAGTTTAAAATAATGTCTCACCTTAGTTCAATTCCCTGTAAATTAAGAATGTGTGGTTTAGAAATGTTCAGCACTGCGTTTGTGTACCGAGTTAATCCAAACTAGGACAAGCTTGGAATATTAATGACAAAACATGGGATTTTATCAAATGATTATTAGTGTCTAATTTATTGAACTAGTACAGCAGCATTAACCCTCTAAGTGTCAATGATGAGCTGAGCTCATCCTCACAAGTATATATATACTAGCGACTTGCAGGTCAAAAATGACGGTGCAATAACATTGTAAGGCAGGTAATGCTGTTTGCCATAGACAGTAATTTTTTTGGTGGTGTGAGATCCTTTGGCGCTCATTAGGAGCCTCTTGGTTGTTGTATTTTTTGTTATCGAAGGCGCTTTTGCTGTCATTGTATGGTGTGCGCTGATCTCCTTTTTGCGCTTTTTGCAAGGCTATCCCCTGGTGTAGTTTGTGTGCTAAGAGCACCGTTGGCGCTCGTTGTGAGGTGCGCGGTGAATGGCTTTTGCGGTTATTGCGATAGTGTTTTTTTTTTTTGGTGTATATGTTTTTTTGTATGCTAATTAAATAATTAATACATTAATAAATGAATATACTTTACCTATTTGTAAGTAATTTATACAGGAAGCATTGTGCTGAAGAGCTAACAATCTGTTTTGATGTTCCTGCAGCATACAATGTAGGTTTGCAGTGTTGTGGAGCTGAGGTGTAAGTGTCAGCAATGTGTGCAGTGTGTAGTGTAAATAGGCTGCGTGCTCGAGGGGAGGCCGTTAGTGTAGCTGTGTACTTCTGCATTGTGTAAGTTAGTATTGTAAAATGGTGGCGAATGTGTATGTGGTACGTGGGTGTGGATGATTACCGTCCTTGCTAAAAGTGTATCTTGTACCTCGTACGGCTTTTTGGAAAAGTCGTATGTGCTTGGTGGTGTTTTGCGGCTTTAGGGGTCGTATAGCCTCGTTTTCATTTAATTCGGCGGCTATTTTTTCTCTCGCTTAGGGGATTTTCGTGTGTCTAAACTCAGTAAATTGGACTTAAATTGATGTTTTTATGTCATTTTTGTGTGTATTCATAGTTTTTTTAATGTTTTCCTCTGGGCGCGGTTCGGCCGTTAAGGTTGTATTTTTGCGAGTTCGTAATGGTTCTTTTTCTAAGTCCCGCGGCTTGCATTTTTTTTGTAAGTCCATATTTAGTCATTGCGTGTTAGATGTTTTTTTTCAAAGTCCCACTTCTGTGGCTGTTTGTAACCGCTTGTGAGGCGCCGTAGAGCCTCCACCTCCGCAAATGCGTCCCTCGCTTTGTGACGACGTTTCGTGGTTTGACAACTATTATATGTGATATATATATATATAGTAAGTAAATCGGACATTTGTGTTCACAATTGAACGTCTAAAACAAGTTAAAAAAAACTCTGCTCAGAATTCCGAGAAATACAGTTATTGCACTGCATTCTGGGAACCTGGGCAGGCACATGCAAATATGTCCACAAATGTTTCACTCATGTAATCCATTACAATTTTAATACATTATATATAACTAAAAAATTGCCCGTCAAAAAAGACAGGAATAAAATTGTAAGAATGGCAATGCTGTTTGCCACACAATGCAAGGCTATGGCCTCTCTTAGCATCTTCAGCGCTCATCACGAGCATCTCCCTCGTGTACTTTACAGGCCCAGCGATGAGCGCCAAAGGAGCTTATTACAAGCCTCTCTCCCCGTGTAGTTTAGGGCCCCCGGAATGAGTGTTACTGCCTTGGGTTTTGTTACTGCCTTGGGTTAAATGTTACTGGCTTTGTGCTCTTTTTTTACTGTCTTTGGCCTCGTTTTCATCTTGGTTTGTTATTTCGGCCCCCATTTTTTTTCTTGCTTAGGTGATTTTCGATTGTGAAAAAATAAAAAAAATTCTAGAGAAAATACGTTTAGTTTGGTTATTCTGTCTTCATAACATAGACCCTCCATTCCCCTTATTAGTTTTGTTGCCCTCCTCTGTATCTTTTCCAGCTCTAAAATGTCCTTTATATGAAGTGGTGCCCAAAATTGTCCTCCATATTCCAAATGAGGGCGTACTAGAGATTTGTATAGTGGCAGAATTATATTTGCTTCCCTTGCTTCTATACCCTTTTTAATACATGCTAATATTTTATTTGCCTTTGCAGCTGCTGCTTGGCTTTGAGCACTGTTACCTAGGTGGTTGTCCACAAGCACTCCCAATTCCTTTTCAATATCTGATATGCACCTTGATTTGCTCCATTAAAATGATAAATTGCACGGTTATTTTTCTTTCCCAGATGTATAACTTTACATTTATTCGTATTAAATCTCATCTGCCATTTAGATGCCCATTCCTCAATTTTATGTAAATCCCTTTGGAGGGAAAGCACATTATTATCTGATTTAATTACCTTGCACAACTTTGTGTCATCAGCGCAAATGGAGACACTACATTCCCGTCCCACCTCTCAGTCATTAATAAATATGTTAAAAAGGAGAGGACCTAATATTGAACCCTGAGGAACCCCACTTACCACATTAGTCCAATCGGAGTATGTTCCATTTTCAACAACCCTTTGCTTCCTGTCTTTTAGCCAGCTCTCAATCCATAAGTAGATATTTACTGCAATTCCTGTATCTCTTAGTTTGCACAATAGTCTCCCATGTGGCACTGTATCAAAAGCCTTTGCAAAATCCAAAAAGGCTACATCCACTGAGTTGCCTTGATCCAAGTTCCTACTAACCTCCTCATAGAAACTAATTAGATTTGTTTGACATGACCTATCCCTCATAAATCCATGTTGACTCCTACTTATAATCCTGTTCAAATAGACATATTCTTGTATATTATCCCCTATTAACCTTCTAAAAGCTTCCCCACTATAGAAGTGAGGCTCACTGGTCTATAATTCCCTGGGTTTGCTCTTGCTCCCTTTTTAAATATAGGTATCACATCTACTTTTCTCCAGTCATCTGGTAGAGACCCTGTGTTGAGTGAATCTTGAAAAATTAAATATAATGGTTTGGCTATTACAGAACCCAGTTCTCTCAGTACACGTGGATGTATTCCATCAGGACCCGGCGCTTTAATAACATTTATTTTTCCAATTGCTTTTGTATTACTTACTGCGTTAACCAATTATTTGGCAAAGGCAGTGTAGCCCCATTATGTTGCAGTGTCCCAACCACTGGTACCTCCCTTGTGTATACCGAAGAAAAGAACCTATTTAGCTCATCTGCCTTTTCCTGGTCACTGATGTTCAGATGTCCTGTGTCACATTGTAATGTTCCTATAGCTTCCTTCCTAGCCTTCTCCCCACTAGTTAACAATAAACAATATTTTAGGGTTAGTCTTACTCTCTTTTGCAATTCATTTGTAATTTTTTATTTTAGCCTTTCTAATAGCGCTTTTGCAAGCCTTGTTGATGTCCTTGTACTCACATAAAGCCGTCTCTGTCCCCTCTTGTTTGTATAATTTAAATGCCTGTTTTTTACTCTGTATCTTGATCTTTAAATCATTGTTAAGCCACATTGGATGGCATTTTCTCCATTTACTCCCACACGGTATATGCCGATGTGTATGTATATTTAGTAAGGATTTACATTTTGTCAATTTATGTTCAGTGTTTTTACTCCACTGCCCCACTATGGGGTGGGGGAGGTGGATCAATCTGGGAAAGGAAAAGGGACAGGGGTAGGGGCACTATATCATGAAAAGAAATATCATCAAGTCATAAAATCTTTAAGTTATTTCTTAGACATGACTAAACAATAAAATATAACCACTTTACAATATAGCATTATCTATCAGTTAGTGCAGCAAAATATGAAATAAACACAGACTGGCTGCAATTTCACGGCTACTATTTAAAATGATCTGAGCATCCACTTAAACCTCCTACTAATTTTAGAGCACAAATATATTACAATTAATAACTGTCTGGCAATTATAAATTTATAAATCTAAATACAAGACACATTAAGACAAGACACCATAAAACACATAATAACAACATGCACTCTTAAGGAAATAAAACATAACAACATCTCTAAAAAAACACAACATGTTTACTAGCTGGATTTAAAATCAAGGAGGGACATATACAACAATACACAAAAGCTTACTCATATGCTTTCATAAAAATGACTCATACATATTTTGCCTGGTCCCTTAAAATGAAATTAAATTGCTTTATTTCAATATAAAACCATCTCAAGTATTACTGTGGAACTAGAATTTTTTTTTAGCAAGCCTTTGAAAATGACTTTATGGGTAGGACCTTTGGCCAATATCCAGCAAAATTCTTTAACCCTTAATTCATAATGATTATAGCATATGCTTTAATGAACTTAACATTATTTACACAATATATTATCTTTAAACATGATATGTTCTATTTCTTTTTTTTCTTTTCTTTTAATCCAATTCTTTAGCAAGCACTATGTTTATTTATAACCAAATTTTCTGAAATGTTAATCTCCATAATATTTAATAAAAATAAGAATCAAATTTAGATAAAACATTTATCAATATCCAAAGTGGCCGACAACATACAAACACAACTTATAATATACATCCAGAAGTGATTAGATTCTGGATTATGTTATTATCCATAAACAAATTTGATCAAACTGTCTGCCAGTCATAGTGGATAATCCTTACATAGAAACATAATGATATGAAATCACACCGCAGTCAAAACATAACTGGAAATCCTTGCCCACAGACAGCTCCCCAAATGCAGTAGCTAAAATAGTCTATTCACTGTAAAATGCCTTGCACACCACTTTGAAGCTTACAAATACAGTGGATATAAAAAGTCTACACACCCCTGTTAAAATGTCAGGTTTCTGTGCTGTAAAAAAATGAGACAAAGATAAATAATTTCAGAACTTTTTCCACCTTTAATGTGACATATAAACTGTACAACTCAATTGAAAAACAAACTGAAATCTTTTAGGTGGAGGGAAGAGAAATAAAAAATAAAAATAATGTGGTTGCATAAGTCTGCACACCCTCTTGTAACTGGGGATGTAGCTGTGTTCAGAAGCAATTAATAGATTAATATTTCAATATTAAAGGAGCTGCAGGAATATCTGGCAAGTACTGGCTGTGTGGTGCATGTGACAACAATTTCCCGTATTCTTCATATGTCTGGGCTATGAGTGGCAAGACAAAAGCCTTTTCTTATGAAGAAAAACATCCAACCATAATTCCAAAAGATATGTTTGGCGCAAAAACAACATTGCATATCACTGAAAGAACACGATACCTGCAGCATTTCATTTTTTTTAAGCCAGGAACCATTTTTTTTAATAAGTGGCGCCACTCACAGAGAACCACCACTGGGCTGCTGCCTAGTTGGCCTAATGGGTAATTCTGCCATGGAGAGGTGTGTACCTACCTGCCAATGAACCGTTATTGAACTTTAAGAGTCATATAATTTAGCCAATGCCATAACAAAAATGGCTGTATAATTTGTGCCCAAAAAGGCACTCCTTGCAAGTTTAAACATGCTTTTCTATTTTGTAATGTTATAGTTGCATCATATCAAACTGTTTGAGCTGTCAGGGCCTTTTAATTATGTAAATTCTCTTTTAAACTACTAAGAGGGCACGATTGGAATATTAATACCGAAAAAACATTCTCAAACTTTCTCGCTCTGCTGAATTAGTGTTATACCATATGCTCTGTATACCAAGAAGTCTCTGCAGTAATTTAGGATAGTAAGACTTGATTAAGATGGTTCACCTTCTAAATATTATTAACTTTTATTTAGAGTGATAATGTTTTCTACTGTATAGAATATTTCTTAGGGTTGTTAGTACAGATTTACACAGTCAATGCTCAAGGTTAAAATGGCCAAGTCGTGAAAGCGCACAAGTAGCTACAACATTTAATTGGGCAACTTAATTCCTCCATGACTTTGCAGGTTGCAGTGATTGCAGGTAGTATGTTGAACAACATGGGGATAAAGAACACAGCTGGTAAACAGCAAAGAACATCAGCCTCAGGTGAGCTCTTCCTCTGCACTGCGTGGTGCTGCATTAACATCTCATTGTGTAAACATAGCCGTACAGAAGACAAGCTCCAGGCATGGGTGCACACAGACTGGGGAGTGGAGGAAAAAAGGTAGATAGAAGATTAGTAAATGCATTTTTATTGTATACACAAGCCCATATATCCATAACAAGACAGAGAAAAACAAGAAGACCCACAAAGAGGGAGAAAGACAGACAGAAAGATAGGGAGAGAGACAAAGACAGAGAGACACATGGAGAGACACGCACACAAATGGAGATAGATAACAAGACACATAAAGTCAGATCAGGAGAAGGAGAAAGAACGAGTGACCGTCAATGAGTTTTCGAGAACAGGAGACAGAAAGAGACAGTCAGACAGAAGCAGGGGGACGACGATATAGATAGAAACACACACAGTGAAACAGATAGATAGCAATATAGAGGGAGACAGATATATAAGCTGAGTTACAGTCACAAAGAGAGACACAACAAAGAGACAAATATTTTTAAAGAGTAGCTGAGAAAAGTCATGATTGCAAATAAGGTTCTATATCTTAATTTTATTTTTCAATTATATCTTACTCACACAAATGTTCATATTTCAGTTAAGCAAATCAAAATAGTATTTAAAGGTCTCATTTATAATAAGAACATTCAAGGGCTACAAGCATATTTGCAACAGAGAGACACAAAATGAGAGAAGAGATAGCAAGAAAGGACAGATTGAAACAGAGACATAAAGAGAGAGATACACATGCACACAGAATGAGACATACAGAAATGTAGTGACAGTGGTAAACAGAGGACGTGACTGGAGAGAGACAAATAGAGACAGTAAGTGAGGAAGGGAGAGAGACAGAGTGACAGAGAAAGTGATACAAAAAAAAAACGAGAAACTCAGAGTGAGACAAAACAGAAAGCCATATGGTGGTCCATATTCTGCAGTATACAATAAGCATTGCCAGGAAAGTTACAAGACCATACATCATGCAGTGTGGGGCAAAAGGATCCTGAGGGGGAACGAGGCTGTGAAAAAAAACAACTCAGCAATTTACAAAAATGCATAGCACTTATGTAGGTTGTATATCTGGTCAGTACAACAGAAAGAATAACAAATAGTGGAAGGGCATTGTTTTAAAATGGAATTCCTGCAATTTAACAATTAGATATAGTGCATAAAACCTAAATATGTTTTACATATAGTTAGCTCACCAGAATGACTATCTCATAGGGGAAGGGAACCCAGTTGATTCAACTAATACAGTAACTTTTTAATGATCATTGGGTCCCAGGAATTTTTAAGGTGTCTTTTATCTATCTCTCGTCTTATAACTTGTCAATATGATCCTATTCCACCACAGCTGATCCCTCCGCTCTCTACAACATTTACCCCAGGTCTCACACATCTTTTCAACCTTTACCTTAACACTGGCAAGTGTACATCACCTTTAAAACACGCCATTATTACACCCGTTCTTAAAAACACCCTCATCTGATCCAGCTTCTTCATCTAATTTATGCCCTATCTATCTGCTTCCCCTGGTTTCTAAATTACTTGAATGTATCATCTACAATCATCTCTCTCAATTTATTTCCTCCAACTCACTCCTTGACTCCATCCAATCTGGCTACTGGTCCCGACACTCCATAGAGACAGCTCTCATTAAAGTCGCTAATGACCTGCTAACCGCCAAGTCAAAGGGTCACTTCTCTATTCATATTCTCCTGGATCTCTCTGCTGCCTTTAACACAGTTGACCATCCTCTTTTTATCCAAATTCTCCACTCTCTTGGCATTCGTGACACTGCCCTCTCTTGGTTGACATCATATCTAGAAAATCAAACATTTAGTGTGTCTCTGGCTCCTCTTCACCGCCTCGCTCTGTGACTCTTGGTGTACTTCAACGTTCTATCATGGGTCTCCTCCTTTACTCCATGTACACTTCCACACTTGGTACTCTAATAAACTCTTTTGGATTTCAATTCAATCTGTATGCTGATGACACTCAAATTTATCTCTCTTCTAGCTCATGTTGCCAACTGCCTCTCTAGCATATCCTCCTGGATGTCTGTCTGTCAACTCAAAATCAATATGTCAAAGACGGAACTCCTTATCTTTCCACCCTCTTCCACAGTTTCCACTTCTCACATATCTCTCACCGTTGACAATACCATCATCACACCCACCTCTCAGGCCTGTTGCCTTGGGGATCCCGCCCTCCCTTTCATCCCTCACATACAATACATCACTAAATCTTGTCATTTTCACCTAAAGAACATTTCCAAAATATGTCACTATGTCTCACAAAACACAACTAAAATTCTAATACACTCTGTTATCATATCCGGCCTCGACTACTGCAACTCTCTCCCTGCTGGCCTCCCCATCACCCGTCTCTCACCACATCAGCCAATAACGAATGCCTCCGCAAGACTCATCTACCATACTCATAGATCAATGTCTGCAGTTCCTCTCTGTCAATCCACTGGCTTCCTGACCCTAACATATAAAGCCCTTAATAATAATGCACCCTCTTATATCTCTGCTCTTGTCTCTAAATACTCTCCCAACCATCCTCTTCACTCTGCTAATTACTTCTTTCCTCCTCTCTTGTCACCTCCTCTCATTTCTGTCTTCAAGACTTTTCCCGTGCTAACCCTATTCTATGGAACTCCTTGCCTCGCTCCACAAGATTATCCTCCTGTCTGAAATCCTTCAAAACCTCAAAAAAATCATCTTTTTAAAGAAGCTTATCACCTTCACCTGTAATTTACGCAATATATTGTACCTCTCCTTTCTATACCTCACCCAAACCATTTAGACTGTAAGTTTGCGAGTTTTCAGTATTGTTGGATGCTTTATAGAAAGCACTTTGTTTGCTTGGCTTTAAACTCAATAACAGGGGCCTCCATTCTTCTAATATTTGTTAAGATTATTTTGATTGTACCTACCCTGTTTATCGCTATGGAATATGTTGGCGCATTACAAATAATGGCTAATAATACCAAAAACAAGCTTTGTGGATGAGAGATGGCTCTAGGAACAAATAGAAAATGAGAACAAGTGCTGTTACTGTGGAAAACCATATATTTATATATATAAATATATATATTTTTTTTAAATGTATTTATTTATAGTTTTTGAAATTAAATAGATGTGACAATTGTATTTATAAATTCAATACATATATAAATGTGTATATAAATATGTTCATTTGTGTGTATATATATATACTAGCGACTTGCCCGTCTACAAATGGCGGTCAATAAAAGAAAGTATTGAAATGCTGTTTGCCACACAATGTGAGTGTACTGTGTGCCTCAACTATATAGACCCCTCAAACACAGTAATGAACGCATGTAATAACACTATAAGTGCCATGAGGGTTATCCAGGACCCTCATGACCCAAAGTGTAAGCACTATACCATTTTAACCCCGTCCTTTTGGGGCTCTATCCAGACCCTCATTAGCCTCTATTTAACCCCATCAGTCCCATAAGGGTATATTATGACCATTATGGGCCTGTTACAACCCAACATTAATCACATAAGTGTCATGATGGTCCTCAAGGACCATCATGACACTAAGTATAAACACTACACTGCACTATAACCCCCCAATAAAATATTAAATATCAATTAAACACCCTCTACACTATCCTATTAACACCTACACTACCTACATACCTACCCCCTAAACCCCCCCCCCACCCCTCTAATTACAGAAAACAAAAAAACTAAAGTCATCAAAAATTTAAAATCTACATTACAGAAAATAAAAAAATACATTAAAACCCCCCTCACTACAGAAAAAAAAAAATTACACACCTGAAAAGGAAATACATATAATACATACAATGCAATACATACAATACAAATAAAATGAAATACAATACAATACACCCCTATCTAATATACAATACATCCTATCTATCTAATATACATAACTCTATCAATCTAAGATACAATACTATCTATCTAAAATACATCCTATCTATCTAATATCCAATAAATATTATCTATCTAATATACATCCCCCAATCTATCTAATATCCAATAAATACTATCTATCTAATATACATCCCCCAATCTATCTAATATACAATACAAGCTACCTCTATATAGCAACCCTAATTGTAAACTAAAATAAAATAATTAAAACCACTTACCTTTGCAGATGTCCCTTCAGATCAGCCACCTAGAGTAAAAAAGATTTTAAAAATGACTACAACACGTTTACATAAAATAAATAAACATAGTACATATTCTAAATATTCTACTCACCTTTCCAGCATGTCTCTGTCCTTCTTCTTTTCTTCTTCTTCGGTGCGGCCCCTGTTAAAAAAAAACATTACATTAGTACACATACATAAACATAAAACAAAGTAAAATAAACATAATCTACATTGTACTTACCTCCCCGCAATGTCTCCGGCCTCCTCGTTTTCTTTTTTTAAAAATTAACAGACATCCGCACTCGCAGATGTCCCCGACGCTAATGAGCCTCCTACGGAGTGTTCCAGAATAAAATTGGCAATGGCGGCTTCTGATTGGCTGAAAACGCTGTGTATCAAATTCAGCCAATCAGAAGATGCCAATTGTCAGCCAATGAGAAAGGGATTCCCCCCCGAAATCCCATTCTGATTGGATAACGCACCTGTCAATCTTTATTTGAACCAATCAGAAGGCTTTATTGCCATCAGCGAATCACAATGGGATACACCCCCACGGGGTGATTGGCTGAAGACATCTGCGCCTTCCCATTGGCTGTAATACTGATTGACATTGACAACAGCCAATGAGAGGGCGCAAATGCCTTCAGCCAATCAGTACACAGGGGTGTATCCCATTGTGATTGGCTATTGTCAGTGCAACCAATCAGAATGCGCAGATACCTCCAGCCAATCACCCTGTGGGGGTGTATTCCATTGTGATTGGCTGAAGGCATCTGCACCTTGTGACTGGTTTAAATAAAGATTGACAAGTGCATTATCCAATCAGAGTGGGATTTTAGGGTGTATCCCTTTCTGATTGGCTCACACATTGGCGCCTCCTGATTGGGTGAATTTGATAGACAGCGTTTTCAACCAATCAAAAGGCACCATTGCCTATTTTCTTTCGGGAAAAGGCTCCGGGAGGCTCATTAGCATTGGGGATGTCCGCGAGTGCGGATCTCCGTTATATTTTTTTATTAAAGTGTTTTTTTAGAGCGCGGTTCCAGGGCGGACTAGAAGAGGAGGAGGCCGGAGACATCGCGGAGAGGTAAGTACAATGTAGATTATATGTTTATTTTATTTTTATGTTTATATATGTTTTATTAATGTTATGTTTTTTTTAACAGGGGCAGCATCAGAGAAGAAGAAAAGAAGAAGGATGGGACATGCTGGAAAGGTGAGTAGAATATTTAGTATGTTTATAATGTTTATTTATTTACTGTAACTGTGTAGCACTCATTTTTTTTATTTTTCTTCCGTAGGTGGCTGATCTGAAGGGACATTTGCAAAGGTAAGTGGTCTTAATTATTTTATTTTAGCTTAGAATTAGATTATTTTATGTATAGATAGCATTTATTGTATGTTAGCTAGGGGTATGTGTTTTATATATATAGCATAGCATGTATTGTATATTAGATTGTGGTATTTATTTAGATAGATTGGGGGATGTATATTAGATAGATAGGATGTATATTAAATAGATAGTATTTATTGTATATTAGATAGATTGGGGCATGTATATTTGATAGATAGGATGTATTTTGTATTAGATTGGGGTGTATTGTATTGTATTTCATTTAATTTGTGTTATATGTATTTCCTTTTCAGGTGTGTAATTTTTGTTATTTTCTGTAGTGGGGGGGGGGGGGCGTTGTAATGTATTTTTTTATTTTCTGTAATGTTCCTTTTTTATTTTTTGTGACTTCGGTTTTTTATTTTCTGTAATGTAGATGTTTTATTTTTTGTGATTTAGTTTTTTTTAATTTAATGTAATGTTGATTTTTTATTTTTGGTGACTTATTTTTTTTTATTTTCTGTAATTAAAGTGGTGGGGGGTTATAAGGGGGTAGGTAGGTAGTGTAGGTGTTAATAGGTTAGTGTAGAGGGTGTTTAGTTGATATTTAATGTTTTATTGGGGGGGGGTATAGTGCAGTGTAGTGTTTATACTTAGTGTCATGATGGTCCTTGAGGACAGTCATGGCACTTATGTGATTAATGTTGGGTTGTAACAGGCCCATAATGGTCTTAATATACCCTTATGGGACTGATGGGGTTAAATAGAGGCTTATGAGGGTCTGTATTGACCCCCATGAATGACAGGGTTAATTAGTGGTTTATGGGGGTCTGTATTAACCCCTATGAGTAACAGGGTTAATTAAGTGCTTCTGGGGGTCTATATTGACCCCATGAGTGAAAGAGATAATTAAGTGCTTTTGGGGGTGCTGTATTGACCCTCATGAGTGACGGGGTTAATTAAGGTTTTATGAGGGTCTGTATTAACCCCTATGAGTGCCAGTGTTATTTATGGGCTTATGTTGGTCTTTATTGACCCCCATGAGTGACAGGGTTAATTACATGTATTATGGGGGTCTGTATTGACCTCCATGAGTGACAGGGTTAATTAGGTGTTTATGGGGGTCTGTATTGACCCCCATGAGTGATAGTGCTAATTAAGTGCTTATGGGGGTCTGTATTGACCCCAATGAGTGACAGGGTTAACAAAGGGCTTATGGGGGTCTGTATTGACCCCCATGAGTGACTGGGTTAATGATGGGCTTATGGGGGTCTGTATTGACCCCATGAGTGAGGGGGTTATTTAGTGCTTATGGGGGTCTGTACTGACTTGCATGAAAGACTGGGTTAATGAAGGGCTTATGTGGGTCTGTATTGACCCCCATGAGTGACAGGGTTAATTAGGGCTTTATGGGGGTCTGTATTAACCCCCATGAGTCAGAGTGTTAATTAAGTGCTTATGGGGGCCTGTATTAACCCCCATGAGTGACAGGGTTAATGAAGGGCTTATGTGGGTCTATATTGACCCCCATGAGTGACAGGGTTAATGAAGGGCTTATGGGGGTCTGTATTGACCCCTGTGAGTGACAGGGTTAATGAAGGGCTTATGGGGGTCTGTATTGACCACCATGAGTGACAGGCTTAATGAAGGTCTTATGGGGGTCTGTATTGACCCCTGTGAGTGACAGGGTTAATTGAGGGCTTATAGGGGTCTATATTGACCCCATGAGTGATAGGGTTAATTAAGAGTTTATGGGGGTCTGTATTGACCCCCATGAGTGCCAGGGTTATTTATGGGCTTATGTGGGTCTTTATTCACCCCCATGAGTGACAGGGTTAATTATATGTATTATGGGGGTCTGTATTGACCCCTATGAGTGAAAGGGTTAATTAAGTGCTTATGGGGGGCTGTATTGACCTCCATGAGTGACAGGGTTAATGAAGGTCTTATGGGGGTCTGTATTGACCACCATGAGTGACAGGGATAATGAAGGGCTTATGGGGGTCTGCATTGACCCCCATGAGTGAGAGGGTTAATTAAGTGCTTATGGGGGTCTGTAGTGACCCGCATGAAAGACCAGTTTAATGAAGGGCTTATGTGGGCCTGTATTGATCCCCATGAGTGACAGGGTTAATTATATGTATTATGGGGGTCTGTATTGACCCCCATAAGTGACAGGGTAAATTACGGACTTATGGGGGTCTATATTGACCCTCATGAGTGACGGGGTTAATGAAGGGCTTATGGGGGTCTGTATTGACCCCCATGAGTGACAGGGTTAATGAAGGGCTTATGGGGGTTTGTATTGACCCCAGTGAGTGACAGGGTACATTAAGTGCTTATGGGGGTCTATATTGACCCCCATGAGTGAAAGGGTTAAATAAGTGCTCATGGGGGGCTGTATTGACCCTCAGGAGTGACAGGGTTAATTAGGTGCTTATGGGGGTCTGTATTGACCACCATGAGTGACAGGGTTAATGAAGGGCTTATGGGGGTCTGTATTGACCCCCATGAGTGAGGGGGTTAATTAAGTGCTTTTGGGGGTCTGTATTGACCCCCATGAGTGACAGGGTTAATGAAGGGCTTATGGGGGTTTGTATTGACCCCCGTGAGTGACAGGGTACATTAAGTGCTTATGGGGGTCTATATTGACCCCCATGAGTGAAAGGGTTAATTAAGTGCTCATGGGGGGCTGTATTGACCCTCATGAGTGACAGGGTTAATTAGGTGCTTATGGGGGTCTGTATTGACCGCCATGAGTGACAGGGTTAATGAAGGGCTTATGGGGGTCTGTATTGACCCCCATGAGTGATGGGGTTAATTAAGTGCTTATGGGGGTCTGTTTTGACCCCCCATGAGTGACAGGGTTAATGAAGGGCTTATGGAGGTCTGTATTGACCCCTATGAGTAACAGGGTTAATTAAGTGCTTATGGGAATCTATATTGACCCCATGAGTGAAAGGGATAATTAAGTGCTTATGGGGGGCTGTATTGACCCTCATGAGTGACGGGGTTAATTAAGGGTTTAAGGGGGTCTGTATTGACCCCTATGAGTGCCAGGGTTATTTATGGGCTTATGTGGGTCTGTATTGACCTCCATGAGTGACAGGGTTAATGAAGGGCTTATGGGGGTCTGTATTGACCCCCATGAGTGACAGGGTTAATGATGGGCTTATGGGGTCTGTATTGACCCCCATGAGTGAGGGGGTTAATTTAGTGCTTATGGGGGTCTGTACTGACCTGCATGAAAGACCGGGTTAATGAAGGGCTTATGTGGGTCTGTATTAACCCCCATGAGTGACAGGGTTAATTAGGGCTTATGGGGGTCTGTATTGATCCCCATGAGTCAGAGTGTTAATTAAGTGCTTATGGGGGCCTGTATTAACCCCCATGAGTGACAGGGTTAATGAAGGGCTTATGGGGGTCTGTATTGACCCCAATGAGTGACATGGTTAATTAAGGGCTTATGTGGCTCTATATTGACCCCCATGAGTGACAGGGTTAATGAAGGGCTTATGGGGGTCTGTATTGACCACCATAAGTGACAAGGGTTAATGAAGGGCTTATGGGGGTCTGTATTGACCCCCATGAGTGAAGGTGTTAATTAAGTGCTTATGGGGGTCAGTATTGACCCGCATGAAAGACCGGGTTAATGAAGGGCTTATCTGGGTCTGTATTGATCCCCATGAGTGACAGGGTTAATTATATGTATTTTGGGGGTCTGTATTGACCCCCATGAGTGACGGGGTTAAGGAAGGGCTTATGGGGGTTTGTATTAACCCCATGAGTGACAGGGTTAATGAAGGGCTTATGGGGGTCTGTATTGACCCCAGTGAGTGACAGGGTTAATTGAGGGCCAATGGGGGTCTATATTGACCTTATGAGTGATAGGGTTAATTAAGAGTTTATGGGGGTCTGTATTGACCCCCATGAGTGCCAGGGTTATTTATGGGCTTATGTGGGTCTTTATTCACCCCCATGAGTGACAGGGTTAATTATATGTATTATGGGGGTCTGTATTGACCCCCATGAGTGAAAGGGTTAACTAAGTGCGTATGGGGGGCTGTATTGACCCCCATGAGTGACAGGCTTAATGAAGGGTTTATGGGGGTTTGTATTGACCCCCGTGAGTGAAAGGGTACATTAAGTGCTTATGGGGGTCTATATTGACCCCCATGAGTGAAAGGGTTAATTAAGTGCTCATGGGGGGCTGTATTGACCCTCATGAGTGATAGGGTTAATTAGGTGCTTATGGGGGTCTGTATTGACCGCCATGAGTGACAGGGTTAATGAAGGGCTTATGGGGGTCTGTATTGACCCCCATGAGTGATGGGGTTAATTAAGTGCTTATGGGGGTCTGTTTTGACCCCCCATGAGTGACAGGGTTAATGAAGGGCTTATGGAGGTCTGTATTGACCCCTATGAGTAACAGGGTTAATTAAGTGCTTATGGGAATCTATATTGACCCCATGAGTGAAAGGGATAATTAAGTGCTTATGGGGGGCTGTATTGACCCTCATGAGTGACGGGGTTAATTAAGGGTTTAAGGGGGTCTGTATTGACCCCTATGAGTGCCAGGGTTATTTATGGGCTTATGTGGGTCTGTATTGACCTCCATGAGTGACAGGGTTAATGAAGGGCTTATGGGGGTCTGTATTGACCCCCATGAGTGACAGGGTTAATGATGGGCTTATGGGGTCTGTATTGAACCCCATGAGTGAGGGGGTTAATTTAGTGCTTATGGGGGTCTGTACTGACCTGCATGAAAGACCGGGTTAATGAAGGGCTTATGTGGGTCTGTATTGACCCCCATGAGTGACAGGGTTAATTAGGGCTTATGGGGGTCTGTATTGATCCCCATGAGTCAGAGTGTTAATTAAGTGCTTATGGGGGCCTGTATTAACCCCCATGAGTGACAGGGTTAATGAAGGGCTTATGTGGCTCTATATTGACCCCCATGAGTGACAGGGTTAATGAAGGGCTTATGGGGGTCTGTATTGACCACCATAAGTGACAAGGGTTAATGAAGGGCTTATGGGGGTCTGTATTGACCCCCATGAGTGAAGGTGTTAATTAAGTGCTTATGGGGGTCAGTATTGACCCGCATGAAAGACCGGGTTAATGAAGGGCTTATCTGGGTCTGTATTGATCCCCATGAGTGACAGGGTTAATTATATGTATTTTGGGGGTCTGTATTGACCCCCATGAGTGACGGGGTTAAGGAAGGGCTTATGGGGGTTTGTATTAACCCCATGAGTGACAGGGTTAATGAAGGGCTTATGGGGGTCTGTATTGACCCCAGTGAGTGACAGGGTTAATTGAGGGCCAATGGGGGTCTATATTGACCTTATGAGTGATAGGGTTAATTAAGAGTTTATGGGGGTCTGTATTGACCCCCATGAGTGCCAGGGTTATTTATGGGCTTATGTGGGTCTTTATTCACCCCCATGAGTGACAGGGTTAATTATATGTATTATGGGGGTCTGTATTGACCCCCATGAGTGAAAGGGTTAACTAAGTGCGTATGGGGGGCTGTATTGACCCCCATGAGTGACAGGCTTAATGAAGGGTTTATGGGGGTCTGCAATTAAGCAAACGATAAAAACACCCTGCAAGATTGGGCAAAAACAGTTTGTCAATTATCAAAAGTATATGTGATGAATGTGAGAATGTCTTCCCCCATATGCCAGCTAAGTGTGGCGTTTTCTATCTGTTTTAGTATGCTGTGCACAGGGCTGGATCTACCTTTTTGGATCTCTAGGCAGCGAGTACCAAAGGTATGCACGGACCCATTTTTTACTTTTTTTGTGTGTGTAAGTTCCTTTTCCTGCTGTAACTCTCTTGCTCTAGGTGGTTACCCCGTATCAACCAATCACTGAATTGCAGCATTTCATTTTTTTTAAGCCAGGAACCTTTTTTTTTTTTAAAGGGGAGCCCCTCACAGGGAAGTGCCCCTAGGCAGCTGCCTAGTTGGCTTAATGGGTAATCCGGCCATGGCTGTGCATACAATAGATAATATTATGAGACTGGGAGAGACCATTGTTTACTGCATATCCCGTGGGTCTGGAGGGAAGGCAGTGCCCACATGTCCATTTTGGATAGGCTCTCAGGCACCAGCTTAACGGTGCTTCATTGAATTCATGCATATTGGGCTACATGTGGGACTCCTGATGTGACTGTACTATCTGCAGACTGTATGGGTATGTTTTACTGTGCTGTAAGTGTAATTCATTCAATAATGATGACTGCCTGAGGAGCCATACACCTGGGGTGTCTCCCTTGCACTCTAAGGATGATTTACAAAGAGTAAGAACCCTGGCTCTTGTATTGTTTTCTGCTGATGGCTTCACCAGGATCTTATAAGGAAGAAACCTAAGTGGCAGTTCAGAGTCTAACGAGCAGAGCTCCAGTGCCCGTCTATATTTTGGCTGATCACATGACAAGTGGGGCTTTGGTGGAAGCCTGTGCAAGGAGACAGGTAACGCAACTACCAGATGGAAAATGCATGGCTCCCACGACAATGTGATTGATGTGCATGGAGGTTGGTGAAGAGTATCTCTGACAGATATGATTAATTTTAAAACGATTTATATTACACCTGCTTGAACTAATGGCTTTGTTAACACATATTTATTGAGCTAACAAGAGGTGGGATTGATTTTCACAGCCGTTCGCCTGGCACTTACACTAACCATTTATGCATTATGTGATGGACACCATTACTTTACATAACAGACTGTGTCAAAAACATATCAATGGTACCTACAGTTTATATCCCAAAGTAAACAGCACAATAGTAGCATTTGTTCAATCTCTAAATGTGTGACTATTTGCTGAGTCAGTGCAAATAAGGTCTCTTAGATTCAGTTTAGCCAGAGACAAACAGTACTGAGATTGACTTAAGGTGTTATAGTAACCTTGATTAATCTGAGCACAAGGTCAGGCCTGGGGCACAGCACCAAAAAGCAGGCACTGATTTATAGACAGACAGAGCACAAAAACACATAAAAATGTCTATAACTAAATTATTCTAAAATACATAAAACAACCTGCAAGATTGTGCACTTACTTTTTTGAACAAAAGACAGTTTCTCAATCATCAAGAGTAGTTTGGCAAGAGTATATGTGATGAATGTGAGAACCTCTTCTCCCAGTGGCCATCTAATTATATCAATTTCTATCTGTTTTAGTATGCTGTGAATACAATATAGTAATAGATTATATTATGAGACTGAAAGAGACCATTGCACTGCTTACTGTATGTCCTGTGAGTCTGGAGGGAGGGCAGTGCCCACATGTACATTTAAAAAAGGAACCAGCTTAACAGGGACTTCATTAAATTGATGTAGATTGGGCTACATGTGTGACTATAGATGTGACTAATATCTGCAGCGGGTATGGGAATGTTTTACTATCTTTCACTGTACTATAAGTGTACATTATTCAATAAAGAGGACTACTTGAGGAGCTGTGCATCTGGGCTGCTTCTGTTGCCCTCTAAGGACAATTTACCAAGTCTTAATGTATTGTGTTCTGCTGATGGCTCCAACTGCTTGGTTTATGGGAGAAACCTTGGTGGCAGTTTAGAGCCCAACTAGCAGAACTTGACTTTTAGTCTATAGTTTGGCTGAGCACATGAACAGTTGAGGTTTGGTGGAGACCTGTGCAAGTAGGCCCTTCATCTTGTAGTGCAACTACCAGATTAAAGGTGCATGTGTTAGCATGGTCCATCTGGTAGCACTACTACCAGATGAAAGGTATATTTGTTAACATGGCTCCCACAACAATGTGAGTCAGAGGATGGAGGGCCCAGTTTTTACTTTTATTTACAGCTTTATCTCTTTTTTTTTCTCAATCAAGTTTTTATTAGGCAAATAAAGCACGCACAAAAAAGTACATCGTTCTTAACAGGATGAAATGCAATTTACATTAAATGTCTAATAACATTCTGTCTCATATCCAAAATGCTGTGCGGTGCTTTTGTGAAGCATTCCTCCTTCCGCCTAATACAGATTTTTAAAATTTTTTTATTGGGGATTTGGGTACATCTTCATTAGTCATTTATTGTTGCAAATTAAGTATCTTGATTCCCCTTCCCTTTAGAGGGTCGGGGGTATCTTTCTGGTTTTGGGTGGTGGTGGGGGGAGGTGGAGAGGGGATATTAAGGTGGGGTCAAGATTAAATAAACTGGGTATAGGAAAGATATGGGGGGGGTAAGGGGGGATATTAATTATACCTTAGATTTTACACCCGAACCATGCCGACACCTCACCTGATCTTGTCCCGCAAGATGGACTCGCTATGCTCAAGACGCCATGGCCCTCCTCACATCCGAGGGAGCCTTAGTCTTAGTGTCAATTGTATTTAGTCCCCTTAAGCTAAGATGGCAGTGTAGCCAGGGGCTCCATATATCAAGGAATGTGGGCATTGCGTCAGCTAATAAACGTGATAATCGTTCGTTGGTGGCTATAAAGTTAAGTTTGTTGATGATGGCTGGAAGGCTGAGGGTGTTGCTTTTCCATTGTTTTGCTAAGTGACTTTTGGCCGCTAGCATAATGAATTGCAGTAGTGCATTTTGGTGCCTGGAGAGAAGGGGACATCTGGTCCCCAAGAGTGCGATCTCTAGGTCTCTGTCAATGTGGGTATGTGTTATCGTGGATGCTAGGTCGAAGACCTCCTCCCACATGGCTCTTGCCATAGGGCAAGTCCACCAAATGTGGATAAAGGAGCCCGATTCCCGGCAGCCTCTAAAGCACCTTGGGCTTACTTTGTTGTTCCATTTATGTTGCCTGTCCGGAGTTATGTATGTTCTATGGAGGACCTTGAGTGAGGTTTCCAACAAGCTGAAGTTAAGTGCGCCTTTAGATAAATTGACCCATGTGGAGGACCACGAGCCCTCATCTCTTTCATGCCCCAGGTCTTGTTCCCATGCTGAAATATATGCCGGTTTCCGTGGTATGTTTGTCGTGTAGAAGTTCCTGGTACAGGAGACTTATCATTCCTTTATAAAGAGGGAGCGACTCGCAAAGCTTAATCAACCAATTTGTTTTGGGGGGTCCAAATTCCCGTTTTATTGAGTTTACATGAAATAGCAATTTTCTGAAGTTAAAGTATTCTTTGGGTGGTATGTTCAGAGAATGTATTATTTTGTCTGGATGTTTAATTTTATTATCTTAGAACCATGAACCCGGACGCATAAATCCCCTTGTTTGCCACCAGAAAAGCGATTCCTGGGTAAGCTTTGGGGCAAATCCTGGGGGGCCACTGCTGTCAGTGTGGAGGGTGTTGCTGAGAGTTGTCGTGTTTTAGCTGCCCATCGCCACGTTTCTAAGGTAAGTTTTATGAAGGGGTTGTCCATTTTCCTCAGGCTTTCTGGATTATCAGGCAGCCAGAGGATATTGGCCCATGAATAAGGTGTCATTACCCTTTTTTCGATAAACATCCATAATGGTTGGTGCTTTGTTGAATGAGCTAAAGGTATAAATGCTAGCTGGGTGGCCTTGAAATAAATACGAAGATTTGGGCATGCTAATCCCCCCATACGTCTGCCTTTGTGCATTTCTGTTTTTGAGATTCTATGGCGTTTGTACTCCCAGATAAAGTTAAAAATCTGTTTTTGTCAAATTTCCAATTTTTTTGCTGGGATTGGGATGGTTCTAAAGAGGTACAAGAGCCGTGGTAGTAGATTCATCTTGATCGCATTAATGCGACCCAGCCAAGAAAGGTCACCTTTAGTCCATGTTGTAAGTTCAGTTTGCAATTCCCTGAAAAGGGGAGAATAGTTGGCCTTGTACATTGAATCTATAGAATTGGTAATATAAACTCCCAGGTATTTGATTGCTGACTTTGACCATGTAAAGTTGAAATGTTGTTTTAAAAAATTCTGCGTGTGGGCTGAGAGTGAGCAGCCCAAAGCCTCAGTTTTGTCCGAGTTAATCCTAAAATCAGATATTCTGCCAAATTGTTCTAGGAGGGATAACAGGGCTGGGACGGAAGCAGTCGGGTTAGTTAGGGAACAGAGTAAGTCGTCCGCAAATAAACAGCATTTCATGTGGTGCATGCCTACCTCTACCCCCTTTATCTCCGCTTTGAAACTAATTATTTCGGCTAAGGGTTCTATTGCTAGTGCGAAGAGCAGGGAGGAGAGGGGGCATCCTTGTCTAGTTCCCTTTTCAATCTTAATTATTGAGGGGTTATCCCCCGCTAATTTGAGGCAGGCTTGGGGTTTATCATAGTATATTTTCAAGAGATTAATAAATTGTTCAGGGAATCCAAATTTCCTGAGAACTGCCCAAAGGTACTTCCACTCAAAGGCCTTCTCAAGATCTAACGCTAGGAGACACATAGGAGTTCGGCGTTGCTGAGATAGATGTATTAAATTTAATATTCTCCTGACATTATCCACTGCCTGCCTATGTGGGACGAACCCCACCTGATCCTTATGGATCAGTCTGGGAAGAAATTAGTTGATTCTGTTGGCCATAAGTTTAGCTAGGATTTTAATATCCCCTTTCAGGAGGGAAATAGGCCTGTAATTCTGTACTTGAAGGGGGTCTTTCCCTTGCTTTCGAAAGAATACCATATTAGCCTGGTTTAATTCGGAAGGGATACTGTGTCCCTTTAGCATGTTATTGAATAGGGTTGTCATATGTGGTGCTAATGGTTCCGCAAATGTTTTGTAGTATAGGTTCGTGAACCCATCCGGCCCCGGGGCCTTACCTGGTTTTAGAGATTTAATCGTTTTTACAACTTCTTCTATTGTGACTCGGGCTTTAAAATGGTCCATTTCTTGGGGAGACATTACTGGGAGATCTACCGATCCTAGAAATTGGTTTATATGGTTATCTAGGTGGGGGGTTGGGGGATAAGTATCGATTTTGAAAGAAAGTTGTGAATTATTTTTGTATATGCGTAGGGCTGGAGGTTATCCCTCCCGAGGGTTGTCTAATTTGAAAGACTTTTGATCGGTAAGCTTTTTGTTTTAGTTTCCTAGCGAGCATGGCGCTGGGTTTATTGGCTTTGGAATAGTATCGATGGCCTTTATCTCCACTTTTTAACTCAACCTTGAATCACCAGTTTTTATTTCTACTTTTTGTCCCAAGTTCTATCTCCATTTTTTAACTCCAGTTTTGTCTCCAGCTTTTCTCCTACACTACAGAAAAACAAATTAAAGGCAAAACAATATACACACAGCACCGGGCCACATGTAGCAAAGGGCCCTGGTGCACTGTACCACCTGCATCACTGGTAGCTCCGACACTGATGTAAGTGCTATGCATGGAGGTTGGTGGAGAAAAACAGCTCTGGCAGAAAAGATTCATTTAAATCTATTTATATTTTTATATATTTATATATTTATATACATGTCTGAACTAATGGCTTTGTAAAGAGTTAACAAAACAACAAAGTTAGAGGTGCTCAATCAGAGAATAAACTAACCTTAATAGGTTAGTTCTATGGACACGATAACCCACTCTGAGAGCAACCTCTTTTAGCCGCTTGTGCCCTTCACAGAGAGAAATATCCTGTAGTATATCAGTCTGGTCCCACTCAATAGAGTGACCCAGCCCCAAAATACCAGGCAATTCTACCCTGAACAGGAGAAGCAGCAAACCCCAGACTTACGTTTTGGCCTTCAATGGGGCACAATGTGCAAGGGGTCCACGTAAAGAATTATATCGTTTTTCTGCTCCATCACAGTATATTTTCTCTCTATCATCAGACTTCATTCCTGGCCTGCTCTGCTCCTTTTGAATGGCACAGCAATCATCTCCCACCCGCCCCTAATTAGTCTTACTTTATTGAGCCACAAAAATGTCTTTCAGCTGATCCATAAGGAACACCGGCTAACTATTCCTAATTCAATCGTTACACAATGTTTCCTCCTTTCTTCTCCTTCCTCATAACCTCCTCCCTTTTCCACTTGCTTTTCCTCTCAAATTTTCCAAATCATGTCTCCAATATAATCATCTCACCTTCCATACTCTCCTCTCCTCTTTTTTGCTCCCATGAGCTACTCTCCTTCCTCCAGTCACTATCTCTTCCCTCTTCTGAAGCAGAAACACTTCTGTAAGTCCTACTCTCATCTCCCCCCCCCCTCTCTCTTTCTCTCCTTCTGGCTTCTGGAGATATATCTCCTAACCCAGGGCCTGACCTGACATTTCCACTATCAGGTATCAGGTTACTTTATCTGACCATAATTGGACAGATAACACATTACACACTAGAGCCATCCACCACACTATGACAGATATTGTTCTACATAAGTAAACTTTCACTTTCTTTCTGACCCTTTCTATTCCCTATCTGTACTTCCAATCCCTTTAGATTGTAAGTAGCGAGTTTTCAGTCTTGTAGGGTGCTTTTAAAAAAAAGCACCTTCTACAAAGATTCTAAGCTCAAAACAGGGCCCTCCATTTTCTACAGTTTGTTAAGATTGTATTCTTCCTTGTTCTTATCCCCTGTACATCGCTGCGGAATACGTTGGCCCGTTACAAATAAATGTTAATAATAATAATAATAACAATAATATTTTAAAGCACTACAGATGCCCCTAGCCAGAAGTGTTGTGACCAAATATTGTGTTGCAATTTCTATTTTCACAAGATACACATAATAAATAAGGACATGGTCCCTGCATCAGTAACCTGAGCTTCAGTGGTTAATGTTGAACAATTGTTGATTTTCTTCATCAAATTCCCATGACATTGGACTCTAAGATCCCTATTCTATTAGCTGCTTGCAAATGCCTCGAAGCTATAATTTTGGCTATGAGTGTTTTTTTTTTCTAAATGTTTAGATGTATTCTATTGACTCAAGCTCACAATTTCCCTTCTTAAGCCTGAAATCGTAAACCCTGACCATGCTCGTCAGCTTTTGGGGGCGTAATTATATGATGCACAGAAAAACTTAACAAGCCCGTCATTTGCGACAGCATGACAGTCCTAGGAACCAATAGGAAGCCTAAAATGGTAATCACTTCTGCGGGAAAGGCCTTTAAAAATCTGTTACATTTTCTTAAAGAATTTGACTGTGTTTTGGCTAAGCAAGTTCACACGCAGGTCTATGAGTTTGTGGGATGGAGATTATCAGAAAGAGAGAGAGTGAGAAGGAGCTTTGCTGTAAGTTTTTTGCAGATTTCAATTATAATAATTATTAACACTTAATATACACAGCACATAACTACTGATATCACATAACTCACAAATAGATTAATACCTAAACATAGCTTTACACAGACTTAGCCTACAGCACATATACAACCCTCATACCCCCTAACCCACCCATACCCCTACACATATTATAATACACATAACACACACACATTCTTGTTTGTCCTCAAATACATATACACATACATTTTATATTTAGTTATCCTTATATTATTTTTCATATTTCTAGGAGGGGAGAGGAGGCGAGTGAGGGGAGTACCGTTGTTGGAGGAGGAGAGGGGGGGGAGGAGGAGAGGAGAGGCGGGGAGAAGAGGAGAGGGAGAGGTATGGAGAGAGGGAGTAGTAAAGAGAGAGGGAAAGAGGGTAAGCAGCTCAGGGAGAGGGAGAGACTTAGGAGAGGGGACTGATGTGCCCCTAGATCACTGGCTCTAAACCCTCTCCTCAGGACCCCACAGACATGACAGGAATTTGATTTAACAGTGTGTGAACACAGGTGAGGCCTGCTGAATACCAATCGCTTCACCTGTGTTCACGCACTGGCATGTCTGTGGGATTCTGAGGAGAGGGTTGAGAACCACTGCCCTAGATACAGGCACACAAAGAGCAGGGGCAGAGGGTCTGGGGCCTGATCCCAGGGAGAGATGAGGGAGGGAGGACAGGATCCCCAGGCATAGTCGGGAGGGCAAGAGGCTGTGGCAAGGCACAGGGCTACTATTATACACCAGAGGAGATAGGAGCACTCTTCCATGCAATCAGTGCAAGCTACAGTATGATTCATTGGGTGTGTGGGGGGGGGGGGGGGATAGTGAGGCCTAGCTGGGAGGCACGGGCTTGGACTGAGGCCACTACCATTGTCTCTGTGCTGGGCTTTGCTAATAAGGATGTCTGCCTAAAATAGGTATGATGACAGCCAGGCCAAAGTCAAAAAGAAGACGCGGAGGATGCCAGAGCAGCTGAAGCAACAGGTGGTGTCGCTTCAGTTAGCATCATCTATACTGTGTGGGAGAGGACATTGAGGGACTGGATTGAACCAGTGGCAGTTGTGGGACTTCCAGGTCTGGTGGACTTGCACTAGAACAGCACCATGCAATGTAAGTATCATATATACCATCATGCACACACGTGTACACCCTACCCACATGGATAACACAAATATGAAAGGGATATGTAAGCTCCCTGGTTTGGACTAGGGATAGATGTATAAGCAATCACTGTGCAAATCCAAGAGGGGGTGATAATAAAATGAATAAAATGTGTCTCTAATACCTGCTGTTAACCCTGATTCTGATTATCAGTCATCAAATAGATTCAGAGTGATTTCACATCAAATAGAGAATACATGTTTGGGTGTTCCCACTGCAGCATATGCAGATACAGACTCTGAAAGACTGCACGTCCAGTGTCATGTGCTAGCCTATCCTGGACCATGTGTCATCAGCATGCTATCAACTATTGCTGAGAAATGGCCACAGGTCGGTCAGTCTCACACCCTGCACTGCATATTCAGCAGAGCATGTGTACTCATGAGCTGCAGACTGGAGACCATAGCTGGATAACATATTTTGATATGAGCCTTGATCAACAAAGTTCATTATACAAAGTTATTTTCATCTGTGTGATAGAGTGTTCCTCAACTACAGACACCAGAAGCCTAGGAAAAGAAAAAAAATCTGGGGGGGAACGATCCACAAGTGACCGATTGACATATATAGACACAGGTATCCCCAACTTAATGCTACCCCTTTGAGGGCTAATTTGCTATAGCAATATTTTTCATGTAATTCCCTGCTTAACGCTAAACCCTGCGCTGTTTTGTTCACTGATCCCTGTGTAACCCTCTAAATGCTCGCTCAGTAGTCTCCGATTCCCAGTTTAGCTTTTTTTTCACATAGCGCTCCTGCATGAGGAATGCATGTTAAGCACTAAACGAGGTATACCTGTGTATTGTATATACTGTACTTGGCTGGAGATGAGCGCCTTCGGAGATCATTGTGTGTTTCACAATGAGCATGTTTGGCGCTCATTGCAAGCCTCTCCTCCCATCTAGTTTACAGGCCTTGAGATGATCGCCTTTGGCGCTCATCACAAGCCATTCAATGAGTGGCTTTACCACTCATTGCAGGCCTGTGTCTCTTTCCAGCTTCTCCCCCCTGTCCCGTCCCTGTGTCTTTTTCCTCTGTGTGACTGCTGAATCTTTGCTGGGTGCGCGCTGGCTGCTGTTGGTTTTATTTTGAAAGTCCTGCGTGCCAGATGTTGTTTGTGGGTTGTTTTCGCCGTTGTGTATTTTCTAAGTCCCGCATTGTTTGTGTGTGTTACTGTCTTCGGCGTCATGTATTTTCTAAGTCCCCCATGCCTGGCATTGCTCAGCCTCGTGTTCATCCTGTTTCAGAATTTTTACGTTTTTCGGCCACTATTTCTTTCCTCTCTTAGCCAATTTTTGATCAATGAAAAATGCCAAATAGTGCTCAAATTTGCTTGCAACATCACTCCCAGGCTTCCTGGCTCTCTCCCTGTGCTGTGTGTGAGTGTGTTTTTATTATTTTTTTAATTATTTGGCTGTTTTTGGGGGTCTTTCGATTTACGCACTTGAAACTATTTCGTCCGTAAAACTAGTAAACTGCATGCCTCACGATCAGCAGCAAAGTGCTGCTAACGCAGCCATCGACAATAGCGCCTTCTGTGCTCATGTCTAGGCTGTGTGAAAGTCCTGCGGGCCTCGCGATGAGCGCATGCGGCTCATTGCAGCCTAAGTCCCTATATTGCAGCCTAAGTCCCTATGTGTGTTTTTATACTATTAATTTTTATCCAAGATTTACAATAGTATCACCTTATCCCTGGTGCGAAGATGTGCGAGAGTCAACTGACACGCTACAGTTGAGCAACTCACCATCCAAATGAACCAGGGGGCGACCAGACATGTGTCTAAAATGACAGTACAGCCAACCCTTTTACGCATGGAACTCTGAAGCAAGCGACTGGTCACTGCACCCATGCTGAGGAGGGTTCATCGTCAGAAATGGCTTCAATTTGCACAACAGTAGCGAAATTGGATCTCTTCTGATTGGCAAAGGGTTGCCTACTTTGATAAGTTACGTTTTCTGCTCCATTCACTGGAGTGTCAGGTGCCTCCGAGAACAAACACTGCAACCATTGCTTGAAGAACACAAGCCGGTGGTGGCAATGTTATGGTCTGGGGAAAATTTTCTTGGCATTGTCTAGGTCCACTCATACCTCTGGAAGGCACTCTCAACCAATTATGTATCCATTGATGCAGATCAAGTACACCCATATATAATGACTGTCTTCTCTGGAGCGGATGGGATCTACCAGCAGGACAATGCAATATGTCATACGGCCAGAATTGTCAGGGAACGGTTGGAGGAGCACGACAAAGACTTCCAAGTACTTCCCTGGCCTCCAAATTCCCGGACGCACTGCAGTCTTCATGGCTCCAGATACTCTTGCTAACCTTCCAGCATCTTATTGACTCCCTATCACACAGTCTAGCTGCTTTCTGTGCTGCACATGGCTGTTATTCGAGATATTAGTTGGGGGTCATAATAATGTTACTGGACTGTGTATATTACATTATGTACACTATTTCCTTATGCATTTAAGTTTCAACCTTAGCTTAGTTTAGGAGTAATTTGTTTTAAAGTTAACTTAAATCATAGATTTCAGATCATTCATTTAAATGAGTTTTGAACATTATACATGTTTTTCATTGTCAAGAAGTAGCTATTTTTTTAGCTGTATCAGGTTGAGGAACTAGAAGGAGTGGCTGATGTCTCCATAGTGCTCCAGGACTCAACTAGTAAAGTATCCTTACATGCCCTATTTCAATTTTTTCAGAAAAATGCCCTGACTTTCTTCCAAAAGCAGTTTATAAAGCAAAAGACTATTGTGTAACTATTGCAACACTCATGTTCCATGCAAACTATTTTTTTTTGTTAATTTATAAAAACAAATCTCTTTTAATGGGTGATGGCAAATGTGTAACTCTTGTTTCTTTAAACTTCGCAGGTAACTGGGGCATCTCTGTAGCAAGTTAACAAAATGTTGTTTTTACACTAAATAGAAACCATTTTTTCAGTATCAAATTAAAAGCAGACTATCATCACAAAACTACAATGCTTCATTATGAAGTTGCCTTTATCTATCTATCTATCTAGATGCAGTGTGGCTGGGGGGACGAGAGAGAATATGAGAGAGACAGATAACAGAAACTGAGAGAGAGCGCATAAAAGACAGAGCGAGACTGTACTCGCTCAATCATGAACAGCTCTCTCAGCATGCGCAGCTCTCACTGAACAACATCTCCCAGTATGCACTGCATTTATTAAGAATTTAGCAGACCTAATTGGCTGGGGCAGTGGAATGGACTGTCCCTGCAGGATTCCACAGCTTTAGCTCCTCAAAGTCATTCTGATTGGGTGATGCTGCAGCTGACAGACAAGCACAGTGCTGGAGGTCAGAGCACAGTTCGGACAAAACAGGATTTTCACTGTTTATTTTTAATTCTCGCATGTGCTCTGATCTGTAGCACTAGGTAAGTCATCAGCAGGGGGATAGATGTAATAAGTGGATGAATCAGTGTGTTTAACTGTCTGCTGCACAAATGGTTTATAATTTAAACTAACAGCAGCCAATGTTAATTAAAAAAAGATTGAACATGATATAATTAATTTTTATTTTTATAGTATATAAATTAAACAATTAAGATAGTTATAGAGGGATTAAGTCAGTGTGTGAGGAATTGACTCTGCTGGGTTTTGAACCCTGGTCCCCAGGCTGCTGGGACTCTTCCCTACCACTGCGCCAGCCTGCCTTTGTAAAATTCTTGGAGATCTGATTAACTTGACTCTGCTAGCAATAGTATCAGTGACTAAGTCTCTTCAGCTGTGTCTGGTCAGGTGTCTGGTCCTTGGCCTATATAAGGCACTTCCTGTTTATGTACCTTGCCAGATTATTGTTGGTTCCTGATCACTTCAATAAAGCTTGTTCCTGTTTCACCTACAATTTGCTGAACTGGATTATTGCTGACCTTGGCTGCTGGTCTCCACAACCTTGTGATTCCTATATCATTACAGAATAATCTGGCCCTTTCATGGAGACTGGCGGGTTAGATTCTGCATTGGCCCAGCAGGTTGCTTTATTTGCAAGAACTGTGCAGACCCAGGCACAGACCATTCAAGTGCTGCAGGACCAGGTAGCTGAACTGCAAAATAAAGTTCAGTCAATGCACAGTGAGTATACCAGGAACAGGGCACGAGATGTTGCGGCTGCTACTGTTACACCTGCACAAGATGCCCGCTTGCCCCAACCAGAAAAGTTTGAAGGAGATCGCAAAAAATTTAGGGGTTTCCTAAATCTATGCCGTTTGCACTTCATGATGTTACCTCACCGATTTCCATCTGAAAGAGAGAAGGTGGGATTTATTTTTTCCCTATTCAAAGATGAACTTCAACCTTAAATACTATGTAACCATGTAACTATGAAGCTCTGGCTTGGGGCTCCCCTCTTCTGGAACAGGACAGTCCAGTCTTGGGTAATCTAAATGACTTTCTTGAGGCCATGTGCCTAGTTTTTGATGACCCATATCGATGTGCTACAGCAAAAGCCACTCTCCTTCATTTGCATCAAGGGAGGCGCTCGGTGGCTGAATATGCTGCTGAATTCAGACAGTGGGTTGCTGATACTACCTGGAACCAATCAGCCCAGAGGTTCCACTTCAGAAAAGGTCTCTCAGAAGCTATAAAAGATGAGCTAGCTCGTGTTGATCTTCCTGCTGACTTTGATGCATTTGTGTGTTTGGCTATCCATATTAATCGGAGACTTTCTGAAAGAAGATTGGAAAGACAGGGTTTTTTTAGACCAAGTACTACTCCAATTTCCTATTCAAGAATTTCTACTCAAATCCCACAAACACCTACAGACTCTGAGCCTGAGGCTATGCAGGTAAATCTAATAAGAGGGCCATTATCCAATGAAAAAAAACAGTGGCGACGCACTCACAATTTATGCCTGTATTGTGGTAGTGCAGGGCACTATGCCATCAATTGCCCTAGCAAATCCAAAAGAACAATAGCTATGGCTGCTGAGGGCGCACAGATTCGACACCAATCCCAGATTTCAGATCAACTGGATTCTGTCACACAACCCTTGTTTTCTCTGGCTCATGGTGAAGAGGGCATGTTGACTCAACATCCTCATTTTGTGGTGCCTATCACCTTACAATGTGGTGATCGTAAAATTTCATCTACAGCCATGATAGATTCTTTAGCAGGCGGAAACTTTATGGACATTAAATTTGCAGCAGGAAATAAAATTCAGTCTATCCCTAATTCTTCACCTGTGTTAATGGAGACAGTAGACGGTTCTCCACTTACGTCAGGCCCGGTTACACATGAGACTGTGCCCTTAAAGTTGACTCTGGAAGTGAATCACCATGAGGCTATCTCTTTCCACCTAATTTCCTCAACACAGTTTCCAGTGATTTTTGGGGGTACCTTGGCTTGCTCTGCATAACCCACAGATTGATTGGAAGATCAGATCTTTGTCCTTTCCTTCAGAACACTGCTTAATGAACTGTCAACCCTCTAAGGTAACACCTGTTGCCACAACAATTAATGAAATGGTTGCTACAAACTTGACTAAGCTTCCTCTACAATATCGGGATTTTGCAGATGTCTGTGATAAGAAGAATGCTGATCAGCTTCCACCCCACAGGCCTTATGATTGCCCAATAGAGCTGTTGCCTGGGGCTGCTATCCCATTTGGCCGTATATATTCCCTTTTGGAGCCTGAATTGAAAGCTCTTCGTGAATACATACAAGAAAATCTTGCCAAAGGCTTTTTTCGACCACCTACTTCTCCAGCAGGAGCTCCTATATTCTTTGTAGAGAAGAAAGATGGCAGCCTATGGCCATGCGTTGATTACAGGGACATTAATAACATCAATGTTAAAAACCGCTACCCCTTGCCTCTCATTCCTGAACTTTTGGAGAGACTTCGCTCCGCTAAAATATTTACGAAGCTTGATCTTCGGGGGGCATATAATCTGGTTCGCATAAGACCAAATGATGAATGGAAAACAGCTTTCAGAACCAGGTACGGGCATTACGAATATCTAGTAATGCCATTTGGGCTTTGTAATGCCCCTGCAACTTTCCAGCATCTTATCAATGATGTACTACGAGATCTCCTGGATCAGTTTGTTGTGGCATATTTGGATGATATCCTAATATTCTCTGATAATCTTGAAAACCACAGAAAACAGGTCCGTATAGTTCTGGAGTGCCTTCGTACCCACCACCTATACATTAAACTAGAAAAATGTGAGTTTGAACAAACAGAAATTCAATTCCTGGGGTATGTAATAACTCCCAAAGGTTTAAGTATGGACGCAAGTAAAATTAAAGCTGTGCTGGACTAGCCCATCCCCAAGAATGAAAAAGATGTTCAGAGATTTGTGGGGTTTGCCAATTTTTACAGGCGTTTCATTAAGAATTTATCTGCCATTATTACACCGATCACTGAACTCACACGTAAAGGGACTCCTTTTCAGTGGTCCGATAAGGCTGATACCGCATTTTCCCGATTAAAGACTCTGTTTACCTCCGCCCCCGTCCTGGTACATCCTCAGCCGGAATTACAATTTATTGTGGAAGTTGATGCTTCTGATTCAGCTGTTGGTGCTATACTGTCTCAAAGGACTGGACCTAAGATGCTGTTACATCCATGTGCCTTCTATTCCTGCCAGATGGTGCCAGCAGAAAGAAACTATGACATAGGGAATAAAGAACTATTGGCTATAAAAGCTGCTTTCACTGAATGGAGACATCTCTTGGAGGGAGCCACCCATTCAATTACTGTCCTCACAGATCACAAAAATCTGGAATGTATTCGATCAGCTAAGAGACTGTCAGCCAGACAAGCACGCTGGTCCCTATTCTTCTCGAGGTTTAATTTTTTGGTTACATACCGTCCTGGCTCCAAGAATGGTAAGGCGGATGCCTTGTCTAGAATAGCTGACCCCCTCCATGCTATCGTAACCAAGACCACCATCTTGCCGGAGGATATATTTATAGGATTACTTTTCCTTCTGATCTGATGTCTCGCATTAAAAAGGGCTACGCTGAAGACCCAGTTCTTCGTGATCCTCCTCGTGATCTCCATATGACGATGCTTAATGGGTTTTGGATTTTTCAACAACGTCTGTTTGCTCCGGAGTCAGTGCGACTGGACCTTTTACGTCTCTACAATGACTCAAAACCAGCAGGTCATCCAGGAATCCGAAAAACACAAGAGCTACTTGCCCGATCCTTTGGTGGCCGAAGTATCATGAGGATGTTAAGTATGTGTCCTCTTGTGATGTATGTGCCAGACATAAGACTACTCGCTCATCCTCTGTTGGCTTGCTTCAGCCTCTTCCGATTCCTCATCGTCCCTGGGGATCTATATCCATGGACTTTATTGTGGAACTACCTCCCTCTAAGGAACACACTACCATTCTTGTTGTTGTGGACAGGTTAAGTAAGATGGGTCATTTCATACCAGCTCGTGGTCTCCCTTCAGCTAAACAGACGGCTCACCTGGTTATTCAGGAAATATTTCGCTTGCATGGAGTGCCCGATGAAGTAGTTTCTGACAGGGGAGTGCAGTTTACATCTCATTTTTGGAAAAAATTGTGTTCTAATCTAGGTATTAATGTAAATCTGTCATCAGCTTTTCATCCACAAAGTAATGGACAGACTGAGCGAACCAACCAGACTTTGGAGCAATATTTGCGGTGCTATATTAGTTACCTGCAGGATGACTGGCTGGATTTCCTACCCACGGCAGAGTTTGCCTATAACAATGCCCAACACTGCTCCACTTCTTTGAGCCCATATTTTGCCAACTATGGTTACCATCCAACCTTTCTAGTGAGTCTCCCAATTACTACTTCCATTCCTGCAGTCACTGATCGGCTAACCACCTTACGAGATTCCCAAGACCTGTTGAAGGAGACTCTTTCGAAGGCTCAGGAATGTTACAAGAGAGCTGCTGATAGGCATAGAACGGAGGCCCCAGTTTATCATGTTGGTGACAAGGTTTGGCTGTCAACAAGGAATCTTAAGCTTAGGGTTCCTTCTCATAAATTGGGTCAGAGGTTCATGGGACCTTTTGAGATCATCGCTCCTATCAATGCTGTCACTTTTCGTTTGCAACTTCCAGATTCCTTGAAAATACATCCGGTGTTTCACGTTGCACTGCTGAAACCTTTCCATGTCAACACTTTCCCTGGCCGAGCCCTGCCTGCCCCACCTCCAGTCCTCGGGGATGGTGAGGATGAATACGAGGTGGAGATAATTCTGGACTCCAGGATCTTCCGCAACAAGCTTCAGTATCTGGTTCGCTGGAAAGGCTATGGTGAGGAGGAGAGTTTGTGGGAACCAGTGGACAATATTCACGCTCCTGATCTCCTTCGGTCTTTTCTAAACCGGGTAATAGGGCATCCAGAGGCTGCACCTATAGAGGCGGGGGTAATGTGAGGAATTGACTCTGCTGGGTTTTGAACCCTGGTCCCCAGGCTGCTGGGCCTCTTCCCTACCACTGCGCCAGCCTGCCTTTGTGAAATTCCTGGAGATCTGATAACCTTGACTCTGCTAGCAATAGCATCAGTGACTAGTCTCTTCAGCTGTGTCTGGTCCTTGGCCTATATAAGGCACTTCCTGTTTATGTACCTTGCTAGATTATTGTGTGGTTCCTGATCACTTCAATAAAGCTTGTTCCTGTTTCACCTACAAATTGCTGAACTGGATTATTGCTGACCTTGGCTGCTGGTCTCCACAACCTTGTGATTCCTATATCATTACACAGTGCATTCATTTTGGGAAGACAGTTGTCCATTTGTCCTATGCACCTCTCGCCCCTGGTTCAATTACTGTCATGACTGTTGACTAGAATAGCCACATTAGCATCTGCTAATCACACCCAGTAGTTATACATGCATTATTGTTGCATATTATCCTCCTAACATTATGATAGCAAAATTATTTGCCTGATTTTAATTTAAAGACATTATGGATAATGACCTTTGTCTTACATCAATCTAAATAGGTGTTTACAAGTCATGTGATCATTGTAATATTTTTTGTTCAGATAACACGTGCATACTAATGACATGTGATATCAGTGTGGCTCAAATATTTACTATGGAGATAGTGATAGTAATCCTGGACAACTGATTGTGGTCACAGTGAAGCATTGCTTGTGAAATTACACATATGTACTAATGAACATGACAGGTGATTGTCCATGACTTTTTAACTTTGGTTAGCACAGCTCGTAGATGTTGATCAGGTAAATATGTTTATTGTTACGACAATAAAAACATGAAACACTGTGCTGTGTATATATAGTTATTTATATTTATATATATATAGTACTATATAGGTATGTGTATATATAGTTATTTATATAGGTATACATTTACCATCATTTTGTATTTTATTGCTGCTTTTCAGAACACAATGTATGTGTGTAATTGGATTACATAATCCATGAGTTATTGCATCTATTTATTTGAACAGATGAAGACTGTATGTAAGTGCTATGCACATTACTGGTTACTTCTATTAAATGGAGTGATATATGTGATATCTATTCATCAGATTATGGTTCCTGTGGTGTAATGACCACATGTGACTCTAGTAGGTGCTAGACATCATTATTATTATTATTATACAGTATAGCTTTACATTAGTCCTTTTTTGCAGACCAGCCTCTTGCCCTCTAGGATCCACATACAACACACACATGGTGGTAACGCATGGTCATATGCATTTATGAATGTGCTCTGTGTATATAAATTCATTTTGTTATACTGTTATCGTTTTTAATGGTTAATGTTTTGAGACATCAACATATGTAACATTTATGTAACAATCATACATTGGTATGTAGATCATCCTGGACACACATCCCTTCATGCATTTGAGTACATAGATTTGCATGTCACTCATTTTCAGTTAATTGGGATTTGATATTGTTATGGCAGAGCGTTTACACTTTCAATGTTAAAAGAAATGTTTATTTATCATAATTTTTATATAATTTCACATACTTGTTCACCTAACACCTAAAATCTGCATGAAGTGTGTCATCCTTCTAAAATAATGATCCCTATTTACTGTTTAATACATTGTTATGTGAACGTTCCAGCCCATTATAGTGACAGGTGTGGTTTCCAAATAATGACATGTATTAATATTTCCAAAACGCATTCAAGCACTATTTTATATGTTATTATTATTATTATGATTTTTGATATCATGTTTGAACAAAATTATTGGTGATGTTTGCGAGTTAATACTCAGGAAAAGTATACATTGTAGCACTGTTCAGTATCACCATTCCCCTGAAGGGTTGTTAACCAAATTAAAGGTATTATTAAGAATTAACACTTGCTATAATTTCACCTAATTATTATTGGCATACATCTTGGCACATGCCTAACAGCAATGGCGTGGGAATTTACAGGATGGTTGTACCCAAAATTGCCTTTGATGGAGATCAATTTGCTGTTGCTCTCTTTGCCTCTCCACAGCCTCATTGTGTGTTTGTTGGCCTTCCTGAAAATCTTGACCATGTTAGTGCAATCCCCCTTGTCATGATTTGTCCCTGAATCCCCATGTCCCGGTGCCTCTAACAGCATGTTTCTTACATGCTCCCTGGGACATTGAAGTTCCTGGCCTGTGCTATGTAGAAATATAGATATGTACCCAGCATCAATGTCACCCTCTCCTCTCTTTAAGGCCCAAGGCTGCCCATGCCGACATTTCTTCAACCCCATTTTCGAAGCGCTAAGGTTTTGCTGTAGATGCCATACCTACCCATGGATGCGGGTAGATGATCTGTGTCAGCAGTGTGTTGTGTTGGTGATCATTAGTGTTGCTGAGTATTATTTGAGGGGTGTCTATCTATTTAATAGTCATTGCATTTGAGCAGCTGGTCCCTGTGTGTTGAGTATGTTCTGCTGATATTTGATATATGTCATATAGAGGTGTGATACTGCCAATAGTTTTTTTTCTAATATAGATATGATGACTTAAATATGAAAATTAATATACTGTATATATATATATATATATATATATATATATATATATATACAGTATACATTTTAAAGTCCACATTTGAGCTTCTGTAAGTGTTAGATATCATTTGTAAGGCAGTTCCAATTTTTTTTTCTTGCACTTTAGTCATGTACGGGTCGAATAGAATATAGATTTTGTGTAACTTTAATTCATTAGTGCTTGTGATGTTTACAGTTTTGGCTGGCTCGCATTGGTTGTGGGTGGGTAATTTGCAATCGGACTGTAAGTAGCTAATCGAATATATTACAATTTTAAGAGCAGTTTTAAACGTGCAGAAATTTACGAATTGTCTGATAAGACCCCAAGTAAAAAAATAATACCTTTAATCCTTTTGAACAAAGGCTTGAGTGCAAAGATTTTATTTTTCTTGTCTGAAGTGTATATATACAGTGTAGCTCTATCACATATAATAGTTTCCGTAGTGTGTAAAGTTCCAGTGGGAGCGCATGCACACTGCGGAAACTATGCGCATGCACACACCGAAGCGTTAGGAGGGTTAATGGGGAGGGAGGAGGGTTAATGGTGGAGGGAGGAGGCAGGGTGACATGGTGGGAGAGACACAGGGTAGGGGGAAGAGACATGGGGAAGGAGACACAGGGGGGGGGGGGGACACAGGGGAGGGGGGTGAGACACAAATTAGATAGTGGGCAAGGGGCCTTAGGGGAAAGACAGAGGAAAAGATACAGGGGAGAGAATGGGAGGAAGAGACACAGGGGAAGGAGAGGGGGGAGAGACACAGGGGAGGGAGAGGGGGGGAGAGACACGGGGAAGAAAGAGACAGAGTGGGAAAGAAACACAGGGTGGGATGGGGGACATAGGGGAGGGAGGGGGGACACAGGGGAGTGAAGAGACACGAGGGCGGGAGAGACTCAGGGGAAGAGGGTGGAGACACACATTGAATATTATCCTGTCAATTTTGACTGGCAAGTTACTAGTTCAATAAATATGACTCTTAACATCCCAGTTTCCAAGGTGATTAGTACAGGGTCGAGTCACATTATTATGACATTACTACATTTTAACGTCAGTCTAAAACAACAGTGCATCGAACCCTGTTGCGTTTGGGGCTCGGAAGCAAATGGCTGGTCAATATACCCATGTTGACGGGGGTTCATCTGCAGAACTGGCTTCAATGTACATAACAGTACAGAAATTGGACCTCTTCTGATTGGTAAAGCGTTGCCTTCGCTGATGAGTTGCATTTTCTGTTCCGTTGACTGGACGCATGTTTGTGCAACCAAACACTTTGCCACCATTGTTGAAAGAACACAAGCTGGTGGAGGCAGCTGTATGGTTTGGGGACTGTTTTCTTGGCATTGTATGGGTCCACTCATATCTCTGGAAGACAACCTCAAACGATTGGGTTATCTATCCATCCTTGCAAATCAAGAACACCCATACATGTTGACTGTCTTCACTGGAGTGGATGGGATCTTCCAGCAGGACAACGCAACATGTCATACAGCCAGAATGAAGACTTCCAAGTACTTCCTTGGCCTCCAAATTCCCTCAGAGTTGAACCCCATTGAGCACCATGGGACGCCTTCGATCCCCATGTTCAATGTATGGATCATCCACCATAAACACGCTTCAGCAGCTGTTGGATGCAATGCAGTCTTCATGGCTCCAGCCAAAATTCCAGCATCTTACCATGCAGTCTAGCTGCTGTCCATGCTGCACACAGTGGTTATTGGGCATATTAGCTAGTGGTCATAATAATGTGACTGGACCGTGTATATTAAATTATGTACACATTTTCCTTCTGCATTTAAGTTTCCACCTTAGCTTAGTTTAAGAGTAATTTGTTTTAAAGTTTCACTGAAATCATAGATTTCTGATCATTCATTTAAATGAGTTTTGAATATCATAAATGTTATTTCTTTGTCAGGAACTATCTGTTTTTTTAGCTGTATCAGGTTGAGGAACTAGAAGGCGTGGCTGATGTTTCCATAGTGCTCCAGGACTCGACCAGTGTAGTATCCTTACACGCCCTATTTAAAAATTTTCAGAAAGATACCCTGACTTTCTATCAAAAATCAGCTTATAAAGCAAAGGAACATTTTGTAACTCTTGCGACATGTTCCATGCAAACAACACAATTATTTTAATCTCCCAGATAACAGTGTTGGTCCTGATTCAGGAAACTGATTTGCAGTTTAATATTGTCACCAAAGCAAAAATTTGTATTTCCTAACTAAAAAAAAACAGGTCTAAATCATCACAGCCCAGCCTCTTAACCACTTTCCTTACATGAATTGAAAGTGGTGAAAGACAATATATATATAAGGAAAAGATAAATACTGGATAACTCAGTCCCTAAACTGCACAGCTGATTCCCATTAGTTCCACTGGCTGGCGCTGTATTCATAGGATACAAAAGCTCGTAAAGGTGAAAGAAAATCGCTGACTTCAGTTATTTTTGCAACAATTTTAAGAAGGAAAGTGCTTTTTCTTTATGCTTTAACACTCTTTTTCTGATGGTGGTGTTTTGCGTGTTTAAGGACCTTTAGCCTTGTTTTCGTTTTGTTCAGCGGCCATTTTTTCTCTTGCTTTGGTGATTTTCGGGTCTCTAAACTCCTAAATTTGTGGTTAAATGGAGGTGTAACTTCACTTGCAGAGGTCCTGGATGCCCCCCTTGCTGTGAGTAACCTTTTTATGTGTTTGTTGTTTGTGTTTGTAATGTTTTTGGGGTTGCACGGGTTGCGTCCTTGTTTTCTAACCTCGTAGGTGTTTTTCGGCAAATATGTATGTGTTTGGTGGTGTTTTGCGTGTTTTCAGTGCTGTAGCCTCATTTTTGTTTTTTTCGGCGGCCATTTTTTCTCTCGCTTAGAGAATTTTTTAGTGTCTAAACTCTTTTAATTTTAGTTAAATTGAGGTGTAACTTTAGTTTTCGAGGTCCTGGATGCTCCCTCTTCCTGTAATTAAGCTTTTTATGTATTTGTTGTATTTTTCATGTTTTGATGCGCGTGTTGCGGACGTTTTTTGTGAGGTCGTAATGGGTCATAACGTGTCTTGTATTTTGTTTGCGTTACAACGTAAATTTTGCGAGGGTCGCAGTTGCTGGCAACAACTCGTATGCTCACAACTATATATGTGATCTTATAGAGGACGCACAGAGAAGATTAGCTATGTAATAACATTTATGGAGCTTTTTTATTCAGTCTAATCAAAAATGTTTGAAAAAAGGTCATAAAAAGCTACAATTTCACGTAAGAAAAGTAATTCATTCCCAATAGGTACACATCTCTTTATCCAAGCTACTAACAGAGATTAGAAAAAGTAATACCGTGTTGGTCCGAATATAAGCCGCACCCGTAAAGTTCAAGGGGAAAAAATAGAAAAAAGATAGTACTCAAATGGACAGAAAAAGACTCTCAAAGTGATCTGCCATTGCAAGAAACAGGCTTTCTAATTAGCACTGTAGCATTTTTTGCAGGTTATATGCCTTGCAGGATGTTAGAATCACTAAAACCGTAAATCACTATTCAATACCGCAGTCTCAAGCACGAAAATCGGCACCCTTAACTCGCAATTGCGCAAATCTGCAGTAATTTTGCGTTTGCGAATAGAAGCCGCACACGTAACAAGCAAAGTTTGCAAATCGGCAATGATTTTTTTTACGGTCACGAATATAAGACGCACCCGTAACTCGCAAGCTCAAAAATCGGAAAAAAGGTGCGGCTTATATTCGGACCAATATGGTAATTAAGTATTTTGCACCAAGGTCCTGCTAATTATTATTAATTTTATTTCCCTTATCTATGATATGCCAACATTTCATGCAGCGTTTTATGGAAACACATTTACATTAATGACACTAAAAGGAGTAAAGGTCTGTGTTTACATTACAGAAGAATATTGATACAGAAGGATCAGAGTAGGTGAGTAACCAATTGCAGATTGGAGGTGGTGTTTTTTAACCTTATTCTCCCAATAATCCATCCAGTGCAATGTCCATAAAGTGTGATCTATCAATCTCGGGAATCAATGAGTTAATACATATCAGGCCGCCCACATGGACTAGAACATTTGCTTCATTCATTTTATTATTTTGTAGTTTGCAGGATTGCGAGTCTGATCGCATATCGGACCCCTAAATGTTAAATGATTGACATGTAACCTTCATGTTTTACTGACATAATGGTGATGGTCTCATTTTCTATTGACTGTTACCAAATGGGGAGTTACGGCCTTGCTTAATTGATCTGGATCTCACTCTGGAATGCTGCTTACAATCATATGGTTTACGGCTTCGGCTTTTGGCCCGTAAGTTGTGGCCTTGTTGAATTGAATCGCTCTGTAATTGTAGCAAATTTCAAGCCCGCAGGCATATGGCCTGTAGCCCACAAGCTGTGGCCTTGAAATTGAATGAGGCTCTAGGTGTCCTTTAGTCCAACATGAGTCCATGACAGTATTAAACAAAGAAAAATGTATTTAATGACCTCTTTAAAAAGGGAGATTCAAGACAGACACAAATGTCTGTTATGTGTGAACATTTCTTTTGCAGCAGAGAAGTGTTATACTTTATTTTTTCTCCTGCATTAATCACAAATCATCAAGAAGCACGACTGACTGGCTCCAGACACAGAAATGAAATATTTTTATAACAATTCAAGGACTTATACACATTTTAAGACCCTCTATTGACAGTTTAAACAGTGGGGGGCAACTCTGTCTAACAAAGACCTCTTACAGTTCAGGATTGTAGTATCTCTCTGCTTGACCCCAGGTGTATCAACAAAATGAATGAAACTGAACGTGAACTCAGAGAGATCATGAACAGCAGAAAGATACTGAAATCCTGGACTGTTGGTGGCCCTTGTAGGATTGAGCTTCCCCTCACTTGGTTAGGGCATGGACCATCCGCACATCTTCTTAATGTTGAAATACTACTACCCTAGTAACAGATATTAATTATTTCCATACATTAAATTGCAGCATTCCAACTAATAAACAGGCCATCAGCCACCCCAGCTGGAAACGAATACACATTATACAGGGCTGTGTAGGAAATTGGGACCTTTCCTGTTTTATACTAGCACATGTGCGCGTGCACGGCACTTGAAGCCTCCTGTTGCTGGGTGCACTTACGTTCTGCATCCCAATGTACTGCGTAAGACCCTAACCCCATACACCCCTTGCCGGGCCTAATTCTAACTACCTACAGCAGTTAGCGAGCCTAACCCTAATCCTAAACCCCTACACCCCTTGCCAGCACTAACCCTAACCCCATACACCCCTTGCCGGCCCTAACCCTAATCCTAACCCCCTACAGCACTTCCTGGCCTTACCCCACCCTAACTCTAAGCCCCTAACCCCCTACATCCCTTGGCGACCCTAACCTCCTAACCCTCTTAGCCTAACCCTAACCCCCTACACCCCTTAGCAACCCTAACTCTGTAAATCTAAGCCGAAAACCCCTAACCACTTACCGGCCACAAGAAGACAGCTTCATCGGCGCAGGGCAGTGCAGCATGCGTGCGTGCACATAACAGGTGCACGTGTGCTAGCATAAAACAGGAAAGCACTTTGTATCTGGAAAAGATGCAACATTCTTTGTCAGACATGATATCTTGGGTCTTATTATCAAGTTTTAATAGTACTGGTCAACAAAGATTTTGTCTCAGAGCAAATAAGGGTTGTGCTAAATGTAATTTATCCAACTGATTTTGAAAATGATCTCAGAATTGTTCTATCACCCATAGTATTAAAGTTATGGGATCTATCCCTCTTTGCCTGCGCATTTCTTCTGCAATACTACTAAAAATACACACAACAAAATAAAAAAAAGGTCACTTACAGCATGGGGAACCAGGCAGGACGTCTGGGAGTGAGTTGGAACTCCAATTTACATCGATTTAGACGAGTTACAAAGATCGAAAATCGGCTAAGCGAGAAAAAAATGGCCTCCGAATTTTTTTTTACCTTACAATGAGTAAAAAAAGACAATTGCGAGTACATTTTACGAAACGCAATTACAGATTTACGCATTAACACAGATTTAGCGCCTTTGTCTCGCGCAACATCGGATTTCAAGTAAAAAAAAAATGTGTATTTATTTTAAGAAAAAAAAAGGGACAAATGTAGCTGACTCATTTTGTGTTGCAAACAAATTTCACAACATTTAATTTCTATTGACATTGTCATTTTACCGTTTTACCCTATTTACTGTTAAACCGTAGTACTTTAGCGGGCTTAGCGATGAGCGCCGCAGGCGCTCATTGCAGGCGAGCCTCGTGTAGCGAGGCGAGCCGTTAAACCCTAGCACTTTGGCAATGAGCGCTGCAGGCGAGCTTCGCGTAGCGAAGCGAGCCGTTAAACCCTAGCACTTTGGCATTGAGTTAAACCATAGCAAAAAAATACGTCTGCAACTCGCGAACATGAAAAAAAGACAAGCACAATAAATCCACACAGCACATACATAAAAAGCTTACCGACAGCAAGAGGAAGCATCCAGGACCTCAAAAAACAAAGTTACACCTTCATTTAGCTCAAAATAAAAGAGTTTAGACACTAAAAAATTTGCAAAGCGACAGAAAAAATGGCGAACGAACAAAACGAAAATGAGGCTACAGCACTATAACTACGGAAAATCCGCTAAGACGCATACCACACATTACCCGCAATTAAACGACGTACGGATGATCCATTAAGACGCATACCACACATTACCCTCCATTTTACAATAATGCGGAAGTACACAGCTACGTTAACGGTTTCAGCTCGCGCACGCCCACTATTACAGTGCACACGTTCATTACGCTTACACAGCACATCCACACCACTAATGCTGCAGCAACATCAACACAGATTGCCAGCTCTTCAACACAAAGCTTCAAAATAGGTAAAGTATACTCATGTATTAATTTGAATTCTATATTTCAGTAGTACACACAAAACAACATTAGCTACCTTACAATTCCATGTGTATATTAATAACTAAACAACTTTCCAAACATACACATCTCATTGCCGTCATTTTTTGACGGGCAATACACTAGTATATATATATAATGTATGTGTGTATATGTATTTATGTATGTTGGTTGTTGGTGTGAGTATATATGTATGTGTGTATATGTATATACAAGTGTGTGTGTGTAAAAAAGTTATAAATTGATTTGCAGGTCAATGAGGGAAATAAATATTTGACCCCTTCGACTTAGTACTTGGTGGCAATCACAGAGGTCAGACGTTCCTTGTAGTTGGCCACCAGGTTAGCACACATCTCAGGAGGGATTTTGTCCCACTCACTCCTCTTTGTAGATCCTGTCCAAGTCATTAAGGTTTCGAGACTGATTTTTGGCTACTTGCCCCTTCAGCTCACTCAACAGATTTTCTATGGGATTAAGGTCTGGAGACTGGCTAGGCCACTCCAGGACCTTAATGTGTTTCTTCTTGAGCCACTCCTTTGCTGCCTTGGCTGTGTGTTTTGGGTCATTGTCATGCTGGAATACCCATCAATGACCCATTTTCAATACCCAGGCTGAGGTTAGGAGCTTCTCATCCAAAATTTGACGGTTCATGGCTTGTCTATTGTCCCTTTGATGCAGTGCAGTTGTCCTGACCCCTTAGCAGAAAAACACCCCCAAAGCATAATGTTTTCAACTCCATGTTTGACGGTGGGGATGGTGTTCCTGGGGTCATAGGCAGCATTCAGTTGAGTTGATGCCAAAGAGCTCAATTTTGGTCTCATCTGACCACAACACTTTCACCCAGTTCTCCTCTGAATCATTCAGATGTTCATTGTCAAACTTCAGACGGGCCTGTACAAGTGCTTTCTTGAACAGGGGGCCTTGCGGGCGCTGCAGGATTTCAGTTCTTCACAGCGTAGTGTGCTACTAATTGTTTTCTTGGTGACTATGGTCCCAGCTGCCTTGAGATCATTAACAAGATCCTCCCGTGTAGTTCTGGGCTGATTCCTCACTGTTCTCATGATCATTGAAACTCCACGAGGTGAGATCCTGCATGTAGCATCAGAACGAGGGAGACTGGCAGTTATTTTGTGTTTCTTCCATTTGCGAATAATCGCACCAACTGTTGTCACCTTCTCACCAAGCTGCTTGGCGATGGTCTTGTAGCCCATTCCAGCCTTGTGTAGATCTGCAATCTTGTCCCTGACATCCTTGGACAGCTCTTTGGTCTTGGCCATGGTGGAGAGTCTGATTAATTGATTGCTTTTGTGGACAGGTGTCTTTTATACAGGTAACAAGCTGAGATTAGGAGCACTCCCTTTAAGAGAGTACTCCTAATCTCAGCTTGTTACCTGTATAAAAGACACCTGGGAGCCAGAAATCTTGCTGATTGATAGATCAAATACGTATTTCCCTTACTGACCTGCAAATCAATTTATTACTTTTTTTGACATGCGTTTTTCTTGTTTGTTTTTTTGTTATTCTGTCTCTCACTGTTAAAATACACCTACGATTAAAATTATAGACTGATCACTTCTTTTTCAGTTGACAAACTTTAAAAATCAGCAGGGGATCAAATACTCCACCCCCCACCTTATAACTTATTCATACAGCATTAAGATATGTTAATTTTTCATCAGTAGAAATCCTAGTATTATTTTTAATTGTTGTAAATTCTACTAATTAGTCAACGTAAAAAGGGACCAGAGTAATAAACAGTTGAGTCATATTATGTCACGTGATGCTCTTGAGGAATGATCTGTTATTTGTGTAGTTCTATTTACATTTTATGTTCATAATATGACATTGAACATGTGGTGTATCACCAATTAATATATATAAATATTACACAAGGTTCATCTACATTAAAAGGTATTTATTAAAAGGCAACAACAGAATACTATAAATGTATCACAAACACACAGCCCAGACCCACGGAGCAACACCCCTTTTTAAATCTATCTATCTATATAGTAATTCCCTTCCCCAAACGCTTGATCTTACCCACGGTTAGACCATTGCCATCAGTACACCATCAACCATCACCAACACCATCCAGGAAGAAACAGGAAACAGCACCAGTTTCCTGCCTGGATATATCCTTAGTTGAGATGATGTAATTTACATCACATCCTGTCCATGAGCAATTGTGGGAGGGAAGTAAAGATTCTCAGCCCTCCTACAAAGGCCTGTTTAAGGAAGTCCTGAATTACCATTCAAGGAAGACAAGTTACCACAGAACAATGCAAAGAAATTAAAATAATCATCTGGACTCATTTTACTACATTTGCGGTGAGGTGATATTTAAAAATCATGAAAGGGGTTTTACTTTACTTATTAAGAAGTGTTATGAGGTTTACTTTGCATGCAAACTTTGTGTCCAAAATAAAAGTTGGGCCCCTCATTTTTTGTTGTCGTAGCTGTGTCAGTCTTCTTACAAGATGGTCAACGGGTTCTCTGCACATGAATTTTACTGTTCCATTGATTTGGTGAGAGAAAAAAGCTCACTCCATAGATCGTTACTTTTGTCTTACAAACATTTCACATAAGTTCTAAATCAAAGCACCCTTTGACATCTGAATTTACCATCTGCCATCAGCCCAGTGCTGCATAGTGAAGAATTGTCTGTGGCAACTCCTCCAGAAGAAGTAATACTTTGTGATGATGAACAAGAAAAAGATCATGTTGAACATGGTGATGATGATATAAGGCTTGATCAAACTTCTGAGCCTTCCTGTTCATGATTACAAAAACATTTCCTTACTCAAGGAGATCTCAATTACCTCATCCGAGACTTGAACCTATCTAAAATACAAGCATTACTTTTAGGATCCAGGTTGAAAGGCTGGAATCTTCTCCATAAGGAAACTAAAGTTTTTGTTTTGTTTTTTTTTACAGATAGGCATAGTGACTTTAAGGATTTATTTTCCCTTGAAGATGAACTTGTTTTTTCCAATGATGTTTATTCTGTCATGGCACGCATTTTGTCAAGCACTTGGTCACGAGTACAAAACAGGGGACTGGCGTTTATCTATCGATTCTTCTAAAGTTAGCTTGAAAGCTGTGCTTCTCCACCAAGAGAATATGTTTCCATCCACCATTAGCTCATGCTGCCAATATCAAAGAAACTTATGAGAGCATAAAACTTGTGCTTGAAAAAATCAAATATGAAGAATACAAATGGAATATCTGTGCTGACTTGGTCACACAAAGTACAGCTGTTTTCTTTGGGAGTGGAACAGCAGAGACTGAAGAAATAATTACACTCAGAAACAATGGCCAAAATGAACATCACCAACTCCAGGACAGAAGAATGTTTTCAATACACCACTCGATCCAGAAAAAGAGTATCCACCTCCACTCCATATAAAGCTCGGTCTTATGAAGAACGTTGTTAAATCAATGGATCGCAGTGGGCCTGGATTTACATATTTCAGAAAAAAATTCCCAAGGATCAGTGATGCAAAGATCAAAGAAGAGATCTTTGTAGGACCTCAAATAAGACAACTGATTAAAGATGAAAACTTTTTTTGTCAGTTGAACCAGGCTGAAAAGGCTGTATGTTTGACAGAACTTTTTAGGGAATAATAAGGCAGACAACTACAAAGAAATAGTGAATTATCGTTTGCAATCTTAAACGACCATGGGATGTAACATTTCTTTGAAAATCCAGTTCTTGGATTCGCACCTGGATTCCTTCCCAGCAAATCTTGGGGAAGTCAGCGATGAACATGGTGAACGATTCCACCAGGACATTTACAAAATGGAATACTGGTACCGGGGCAAGCGGAGTCCAGCAATGCTTGCTAATTACTGTTGGACCCTTAAGAGGTTCCTGAGAAATTCCTATACTTCTATCTTTTAGGGGAGTTAGTCCTTTACTATGTACGTATTGAAATATATGTAAAACTGTAAACTTAAAATCCTGACATGATAGAGAACTTCTAAAAAGATATTTGTATTCAGCACAAAATATACTATAAGGTTCACTTATTTTGATTTCTGAGACAAAAAAACAGGTAGCATTTTGTTGACCAGTGTAGTTAGAGTTTAGGACGACAGAGGACTCCTTACTACTCCATGAGACTTTTTTGAATGGTCTAGGTTTTTTGTAGTGGATCTGCCGAAAAGGTAGATGTCTCTATCTGCAGTACTTTATCCTGGGTAGATCCCACTCCTGGGCACTTAAAAGAAGCTAAGAAATAAACTAAATCCATGAAAACCATACTAGACATACACAGGAGTTTTGCAGGATAGCTAAAGTTATTGGCAGGACCTAACATAAGACAGAGGACCACGTCTAGATTCAGCTTCCTCCATTAATGAACAAATTCTGTATAATATTCCCAGATTGAGAGAAAACACTGTAAGAATGGTGCTTTCTGCATGTGCTCTCATGTAACAGTATGCGCAGTATGGGCACCTGGTAAGTTTTAACATCCTCACACTCCTCCCCTAGCCCTACAACTACCCCCTGCTTCTCCCATCTACTAATGCAGACCTCTGCTGTTCACTATCCCGGTCACAAGACCCTTCCCCTACTGTTCCCAGGCTGGCTTTCTAAGAATCTGAGAGGTACACTTACATTTCTGCAGAAAAAGAGAAAATAGCTCAGAAACACCATTGCAGAAACAAACATTAGAATTACACTAAAAATATAACAATTCACATAAATAATGAATCCTCTTTATTATTACTTACCTTGCACCACAGGTAGAATCCAGTATATAGGCAATGTTTGGGTACTGCAAGATAATATAGAGAGCTGGTGCCTTATTTCCAAACCACGGAATGATTTCAGGGTCTGTTTGGAAAGATAAACATTTGGAGCATCATTGTTATGGATATATGCTAGGGATTTCTACATTGTTTTTACTGAATTTATTGCTAAAAACGCTTTAGTAATGCAACCTCCTGTAGATCTGCTTTTCACCAACACCTATTAGTTGTAGAAAAGTGATGCTAGATCTGCCCAGAAAGCTGTTCTAATAACACAGTCGGCAAACCGTGTGGTGTGAAAGACACTTTAGGAAAGCCTCTTGGACACTAATAGGGGGTGCAGAAAAACTGATCAAAAAACACTTCATGTTACATTTTCTAATATTTTTGACAGAAACATGATACTATTTTCAGTTGCGGGACAGACTTTATTTGTGGGCTAGAGCTACGGGCCTAATAGAATATTGATTTTGTGTAAAATTAGTTATTTAGTGCTCATAAAACCAATGGAGTTATAAGCTCTAAGTTGCATCGTTGGCTGACCCATAGTGGCTGTGGGCGGATAACTTGGTTACTGGTTACTGGCAATGCTTGGTTACTGCGAGTAGCTAATAGAATATGTGGAAATTTTAAGAGTGGTTTTAAGTGTGTATAAAGTTATGATTTGGGCAATAGAATAGAGTCCCAAGTTTCTCTCAAAAATATAAAAAATATTACGAGTACTAAATAGGACTTGCAAGTAACTTTTCAAACTCCTATTAGAGCTGTAACAGCAATTAAACACACAATACTGTACTATAAAAACATGGGAATGCATGGAAAGACGTTCAAATTAGAAATAGTTGCATAAAAGTCTCAAACACTCAAATATGCAATTAACATTTTTTATTTTTAACTCTTATTTCTGTGTAAAATTGATCATGGGCCTCAAGGGCTTAATACTTAACATGAAACCCACTTGGACTAGAAAAGATGCTCTAATGCATTTTATAGGTTGCTAGATTGTGAGCCAATCAGCAAATAGAACTTATTGACTCTCATTAATTCGTAGCCTCCAATTGCAATTACGTGTAACTTCCATGTTTTACTGACGTCATGATGACGGTCTCATTTGCTATTGGCTGTGTCTAAGAAGTAAATTGCTTAAATATTGTAAGATCATATAATCACGCCCCCTGAAATCCTAATTAAAAAGGCAGGGTTTAAGTATTTAGACTGTAAGATGTAAATTAAAACCTGGAGTCAAAAGAATTCATCTAAACATTTAGAGAAAAAAACACCCTCAACCAAAATTACTGTTTAAAGGCACTTACGGGCTAGTAATACAATAGGGCTCTTTGTTAGGTGTAGTAGATACCTTCCTTTAATGCACAAAATTGACTTTTCTTTCATTAGCATTTCTTTTTCATAAAAAAAAATACATGCAGTTTAGAAAGTCCAAAATAATGGATTGCTTTTGTTTATTTTTTAACAAATCAAGTGGAAGCATAGATGTAAGCTTGCCTTGGCTACTACACAAAACACATTGTTAATATAAATTTGCCAGCCCTTTAAATGCCTTGAAAAATAGTACTAGTAAGATTTAGTATTAGTGTGGATTGGTGCATTGATCTGGGATAAAAAACAAGTTGGATTTAGAAGGTATGAAAGACTAACAAATAATTCTATATGGGTACAGAGCTTTGCAAATATCAGCTTTCTTCAAGAGACACTCAGAACCTTATCTATGAAGAATCCTTTAAATCCGATCAGGTTGAGATGTATAAGTACTATGAGGCAGTTATATTGGCCTCTCTCTTGTGCCTTCCATATAGTTAGATATAGTTTGGCACTTTGTGTGGATGGAGGGCACCAAGTTGTGAGTCTCCATATAGCATTTTGTAATGCACAGGGTAAAGGCAGTGGCTCTCTTTTGGTCTATGTGACGCTTCGCGAGGGCTGCAGTTGCGGCGGGCTCACTACGCGAGCCCACAAGCTTTAGCAACAACCGTCATGCTGACAACTATATATGTGATATGCATTAATCAATATCCTGAAGAGCTAACAATCTATTTGGATTTTCCTTATGTAAAAATTTTCAGTTGGACTGTTGATCATCTGAGGAGAAAGTGTCAGCAATGTGGCAAGTGTGCAGTGTAAATAGGCTGCGCGTGCAAGGACAAACAGTGTGTTTAGGCGGGTAAAGCAGCATTTTAGAATCCTAATGTTATGAGTTGTTAGTGTTGTAAATTGGCGTCTTTTTTCTCTGTGTTACTTGGCTTGCGGCATTTTCCATTTTTGTATCTGCTACGTTCCTAGCTAACTCGTACGTGCCTGGCGGTTATTTTAGCGGTTCTGTGTCCTTTAGTCTCTTTTTCATTTTTTTCGTACAGCATTTTTTTTTCTCGCTTATCCGATTCTCAAGTCCCGAAACTTCTTAAATGCGACTTAAAGTTGCATGCAACCTCACTCCCAGACGTCCTGGCTGTCCCCTCGTGCTGTGTGTGATGTTTGTTTTATGTGGTATTTTTTTGTTGTTGTGCTTTTCTAGTTTGTGGATGTGCGCGGTTCGGCCATTAACTTCGTATTTTTGCAACCTCGTATTTTTTTTTCTAAGTTCCGTGAGTCGTAAAAGTTGTACGTCCTTGTCTGTGTTTTCTGTGCTTCGGGGTCGTGTAGCGTCGTTTTCATATTTTACGTCCGCCTTTTTTTTTTTACTTAGCCGATTTTCAAGTGGCGAAAGTCCCTAAATTCAACTTTAATTCGCGTGCAACCTTACCATCAAACGTCCTGGCTGTTGGTGTATGCGTTTCGGCCGTTAACTTCGTACTTTTGGGACCTCGTATTTTTTTTTTCTAAGTCCCGCAGATTGTCATTTTTTTTTGTCTCAGTCCTTATTTCCTCATTCTGCGTTATTATTCTTTTTTTTTTTCCTAAGTCTTGCGGCTCTTTTATTTTTTTTCAAAGTCTCGCTTTTCTGGGTTATTTTGTAACGCACGTGAGGCAGCGTAGAGCCTCCACCTCCCCAAATGCGGACACTCGCGTCGCAAGGTCCGCATTTGCGGACAGAACTGCTTTGCGAGCTTGCAAAGCGTGACGGCGACTCGCAGTTTGACAATTATAATATGTGATAATATATATATATATGTATATATAAAATCTGTCCAGTTTACCAGTAACTCCATGTATATAAAGAGAGAGGCTGCCATTTTAAGACTCGTTTTTGTCATGAACGCCAAGATTTGAGTATATTGGGTGAAAAATTCAAGAGCCAGGTCCAATTGAGTGCTAAGCATTAATAGGTATATTCATTTTCCTGTGATTTTTTGCAGCTTATATCACTTAATCTGGAAGCAAGTTTTCATGTAAATGTCCACACAAATGTACTATTTTGCTTATCCTACTCTGATTAAGGGCTTCTATCATGCTCTTGCCCATCGTAAGCTAAATGAATTTGTGGTTAGTAGCCTTGACATGGAATCCATGGCATGAGATAAGATACAAGCCACATAATGATGAGATCCATAAGATCGAACCAGTACTGTCAGTTGATAGGTTACCTGATTCATTCATACCCTACTTGTGCTTTGCTAAAAAGCTGTGTTATGATGGCAGGCAAATGCTATAAATGGGCCATGTTAAAATGAAAATTGGATTTTAGTGTGAAACATATTATGTGCTCCTTTGCATGTTCCTGCCTAGTGTCAGTAATACAAGTTTACTTAGAGGGATACAGTCACCCCAACAGCAACTTCATCTGAAAATACTTCAATTGGCTATACATTGTACCCTCTATTTGTTTCTCTACAGTAAATTATTCCTGAGATATACAGCATTGTTATTGCTCTCAATGTGTAGTGCAATGTGTACCTGATATGGGTGTGGATTGCTCAAAAATCCTACTTAAGCCACAGAAAGCTTGGTATCCGCCATTTGCCTTTGGGAAGGAGCTCTGTTAGTTTAGTTAATTTGTTTTTAGACCACCAGGCCATTTCCTGGCCAGAAGATGAACACTGTGGGCTTCAAGCAAGGCAGAACAGGACCAAAACCTTTTCAATCAATTAAAATAGCCCACCTTGTCCAGGGCAGAACATTGAGGATCAGGGCATCGTTGATGATCATCGCTGGATGATCTTTAGGCCTAGGTAAGTATTATTCATTTATTTCATTTTACATGTTGTAATTCTTTTTTATTTCATTATAATTTTGTTATTTTAATTGTAATAATTGTTTATTTGAAATGCAAGTCTTTTTTAATTTCAAATGTAATTTTTTTTATGCTGTGGGGGTACCTATTAGCAGGGGTTAATTATTTTTAATATATTATCAGCGTTTTTTTCCTGGATTTTACTTGATTTACCCAATTTCCCTATTAAATACTTTACCCATTTTACATTATTTAGTGTTAACCACTAGGAAATTATATAGGTAGTTACATTATACTATAATGCTAACAGGACAATTTTAGTCCATTTAAAAGTAAACCCTACTGCATTTAACAACAATCAAATAAAAGTTAATGCTTTTTCTAACTTTTGCATTTGTTAGACCCCCCTCAAGCAGATCTTCTTGTCTCCTCCTCTACAGACCTTACAGCGGGTGATTCCAGCTCTTCTTGTTTGTTGGGCTAATGATAACGCCTGTCCAGTCAGTGTTCTGGCTTAGACTGAGCACGATATGACCAGATGCACCATGAATGGTCCAGCCTTGGCAATTGGGCCACTGCAAGCCGGCTACAATAGAGCTCCTACCTTTATGTAGGTAGCAGGGGCGGGGCCAATGACATATAGCATTACATTAAATACCCTACAGTGATCCTTTAAGACATGTATAAGTATTTAAATAATAGATTCAAGTAGGTATGGGGCCGGATAAAGCCCAGGATCAAATTACCTCCTAGTTGAATGGAAGTGGTGGACCAGTCACATCCAACCGTGACATCTCATCACAAAATAGAGCTCTCAAGGCAAGACTGTCCACATCCCTCGCCATGGGGCCCGCACACAATGGTATTGAAAGAGCCAGACAGAAGATAGATGCAAATCAAAACGGAATATACTCATTAAAATGAAAGACTGTAATTATTTTTTTCAAACAAAAAAAATATTTTGCATATTATCAAGTAAAATTCTTTAAAAAAAAAGCATATTTTAAATATTACACTTTTAGTTTTAGGTAATTTAAATTTAGTTTGTATTATACTAATGGAGCTACTATCAGCACCCATGTGGTAAACAAAAACAAGTTTATATTAAGCTGTGAAATTAACAGAGAATAATCTATTTAAAAGTCATTAGACATGACAGTCCAAAATGAGATACATGATTGAATATAACTATAAAGTCTTAAAAAGGTTAAAGATAATTTTAAGATTTTTTTACAGGCATCTGTAAAGGGTCTCACAAGGAATGTGTCAGGTTGAGCATGTAAGAAATCTCGATAGGCACAAGACATCTGGAGCCTTCAGTACTTCTTTATGGAGCACCATACAATCCTTTAGATCGTAGTTTTTCATGGCATTTTAGGGAAAGTACTGTGCATACTAGATTAAGTTCAAAGATGGGGCCCTCCATTCTTTGCAATGTGTTAACATTGTTTTTGCCTTGTACTTAACCCCTGTATAGTGCTACGAGTATGTTGATGCGTTAAAAATAAACGATAATAATAATATTAACAAGAGTTCCTCTTAAGTCCCCTGAAGATGATCCGGGTTATTACCAACTTCAAATCACTTGTATGTTATTTTATCAAACTTACTTGAAAGCAATCCATCGATCGCTGGATGTATGCCGTGGATACTAGCAATAATAATAGAAAAATAAATGAATCAATCAAAAAAAACAAAATTATTATAAAAAAATTAGTGAATGCATAGACAATTCAAAACCGCAAGCAATTCTAAATTAATTTAAATTTGGGAGTATCTGCCTAAATTCCTTTTGCTTAAAATATCCACAATACGTACCTCACTCTCTTTGGGGTTGGCTTAAACCCAGCTATGCCACAGGCTCTGGCAGGGAAACGGATGCTACCACCAAGGTCTGTGCCTATGCCAAGAATAGAGCCTCCTGCCCCAATCAATGCCCCTCACCCCCAGAGGAGCCAAAGACACCTTTGGCTTGATTGCGAGGATTGACAGTATGTCCATAGATGGGGATGCTGGTTTCAAAGCTGTTGAGGGAAAATTTAAAGTTGACTCTGAAATAATTGTTCTGTGTATAAGTTTCAGTATCACTAAGGTAGGTCAATTAGATAATATATCTGTTCAAGCAATAACCAATCAAGATAACAGCTGGGTTTAGAGCTTATTGTTTTCATAATTAAAGACCTAAATGAGCCAGTACATGTTTTTTTTATTTACTTACCTAATCAAGGATTGTGGGACATTGGTCTTCACAAACACAATGGCTCCCATTTTTTCAAGACCTTCACAATAACACTGTCGGCACTCTCCACCTCATGGAGATATTATACAAGGCCACATGTAGATGGTTGTGCCTGCAAGTCCACAAAGAAAGGATTCAGTTAATAGCATTACATTTAGAACTGGTCTAAAATAGTAGTACTGAACTCTGTGACTGCCAAGGATTCCTATACGTGGTTTAATCAATAGAAAAAAATGTCAAGTCTGGCACATTTGAAACTATTATAATTACAATGTAAGAATCTACCATACTTGTGACTGTCAGGGATTCCTACACCTGGAAATGCACTGACAAACCATCAAGTCTCACATATTTGAAACTATTATAACTAAAACTTATTAAACTACCATACAGTTATAAAATAGGTTTTAAAGTCTGGGAACATGTAACGAGAAATTCAAGCATACCTGGTATAAGCATTAGGCTAGCTTGAGGCTTTATTTAGTCAAGCTTACTTGGGCAGATTAGATGGCCGCTTGGTTATCTGCTGTTGCATATAGGTTTCTATGTAAAGAGAGGTTGCAAGTAGGTTCGATATTTGGGCTTCAGTATTTGGGTACATGAGTTAGGCACCTCGGAGGTTACACATCTATAGGTGATGGAAATAAACACCAAAACTACCTTGTAACCAATATGTTCCTTTATAGAAACAGGCACCCCATACAGAGGGCCCTTTTTATTTTGTTTTTTCAGTTCCCGGTGCTGAGCCTCACAATCCTGCAGAAACATTGTCACACAGCTGAGCTCTTCATTCACCTCCAAAGCCTAAAATAAGGGAAATTATCAAAATTCAGAAGTCAGAAAATATACAACCTAAGTTCAAATCCCAGAAGTGCAATCAGTTTAGTTGACCTTGTTATATAGGTGTCAATACTCTAAATGTATGACTGTAAATATTGACATGTTTTAATAATAAAGCACCAACATTTTTGGCAAACCCATGCGGGTATGATGAAGGTTGCGGACCCTCTGTGAGCCATTGCAGTATAGAAGCCTATAAAGGACGGTAAGGCCCTAACAAGAAGATTTTGGTAATTATGCATTGATCCAAAATAAAATTCACATTCAAATGATTTATAATATCAATATTTAATTTTAAATTCATGCTCAAAGGCTAGCATCCGAACCTAGAGAGCTGATTGTCCCACTCTGATAAGGTCATCATGGGGGAAAGAAGAGGGTTAAAAAAATAGACAGGTCTGATGGGCTTTAAGAACAATAATACAAAGCAAACCTCCAGACAACAGAGACTACTTTTTTGGTTGCACTTTGTACCTAAACATTTAGCGCTGACTGCTATACCAAGCCACCAATTGACCTAATAATGGGTAGATACCATCAGCAGCTGAGATTGAACTCTGAAGATGAGTTTAATATTGAAAATTGATTGAATTTGAGTTTTATTCATGACCAACATCTAATCGAAACATGTAGCTCTTAAGTGGGCTTTAATCCTAAACACTTTACATGAAGGATCAAGATGTAGAGAGAGAACGAACACAAAAGATAAGGGAGCAGGTAAGTATTCAAGGTCGTTAATAAATTGAAAATGGCAACTCATTGGTGGGGTAAGAGATTTGCTTGATAAAACCAAAGTGTTTTTTTCTCTCTTTTTTGGAGATAATGGGCTTTATATATTAGTGAGATCTTTACCTTTTCAACATAGGAGAACAGGACACTCTCAGGAGATATAGATCCATCTTGGAGCTTCTCTGTGAGTTCTATCAGTGACATGCGGAGGATACTGGGATCGGTTCCACCATTTTGGAAGTACAGAGACCATTATTATTATAAGAAGATAATATTTCTACAATCCAAATCCCCTCCTTCCAACACATTCAGGTTTCTTTAGAATTCCTCTTTCATGTATGGTTTAAAAATTCTGCATTCAGCTTCCAAAGAGTGTCAATGTTGAATATATTCCATTAAAAAAATGTTGAGGAAAAAATAATTTTGGTTTGTGCATCTGTTGAAGAGGTTTAGAGATTATTTGGGTTGGTTATCACTTTGGAAGAATGTTACTTGGGTTTAGAGCAGTGTTTCTACTTCTTTGAAAAGTAATCACAGGGGCAAGTCTTGGGCTGCTCGAAGCAAAGCTAAATTGGATGCAAGTACATAATGACTAAAGAACATTTTAATTTGATTAAATTGTAAGGAAAAAAATGCAACTAAAATGCTAAACATGTCTACAGACCACTCCTGATATACATAGGGGTTTGGTAAAATACCAAAAGCTCAGCCATTCATTTCAGACACTTTCTCTGATCTGCAATATGTGGAATAATTGGTAATTGATCCAGAGGAAGGCAAGCAGAAAAAAACCCCAAGATAAACTTTGCCAATTGTCTCAAAAGGGAAACAAAATGAATTCCATCCTGACCCCAGATACCAGGGATTGGATTCCACCCAGGATCAATGTTAATGAAGAGTAGCTGCAAACCAGAAATAAGAAGAGTCCTCTGATATCACATTCTATACTTGGATGTACTGATGAGTACTTGGAATCTATTTCCATCACTAGAACATAATGCAGGACACCGTATTATCTAACTATCGTCCATTACATCTTACCGAAGAGCGATACAGAAGGTCTACAAGGACATACCATACCTAGCACTTTTATATATCTTGGATTTATTAAAATAACTATCTGGCCATGTGTTTTAACTGCTCAAAATGTTTTCTTGTCCAACTGCAGGTGTCTGCCACAATAATGTTACCTCATTGCATACTCTTCAACCCTTCTATGGGGAAGTAATATGTATAAAAATTCACAACAGCTTGTCCTATCTTTTTAAACTGTGGCAGAGTGTGACCAATTTTCATTCACTGCAGCCACCTCATTGGTAGCACAAACATTTCCATAATCTGCCACAGTTTGGAAAATATGGAAAGCCCGCGTAATTTCTCACAAAATATAATTTCTTTAACAAATTCTCAAATATGTTTATACTGATCTTATGAAGGCTGAAGCATTGCAGCAGCCCTTAAATGGGTCACTGTAGATTAGCACAAACCTCATATCTGTGATATATGCACCATAACAACATGTTATTTTCATACTCCCATACATTGCTCTTAAATTTAAATGAATTTTGAGTGTAATGTGACTGAACCAGTTTGCGGGATGATAGTAGCTCAACAAGCGTATAAAAAAACACACCTTTGTCAATTTTCGTCAAGGTCCAAAAATCTTGTGTTTTTAAAACCGTTCTAATAGGTGAAATTATGTACAAACCTGCAGAACTTGTATCTTCACCCACTTGTAATGAATATTATGTTTAAGTAACTTAAGTTGATGTGTAGAGCTGGGAAACTTGAGTTACAGTAGTCAAAGAAGGATACCAAAGAATCCTCCCTTAGGACTGTAGAGTAAATGGGCTTCTAAGTACCAGGCAACCATATCAGGATCATCAGATTATAAGAACAGAAACCCAGGATCAAAATAAAAAACAGGGTTTTTAACCCTAAACAAAAAAGAAAGACAATTGCTTATATGTTCCCTACAAGAGCACTTCCTCCTCGTACTCACTTTTTGGATACTGACATTCTTACATTCTCTGAGCTTTTAACACTATGCCCATGAGCTCTGTCTGCTGTAGAGCCATTCCCACCATTGCTACCAATTTGTCACGGCACAACCCCCCTGACTACCAGATGGTCTCCAACTTCCACCAGCATGGATCCTCTCATTGTGATTAAGTAAAGGGTATCAGCACATAGACCTTTTAGGAGTAGACAATCAGCCTCAGGAGCGGATGTAGATGGCTCGATCACAGAATCTAGCCAGCTGGATGGGCAACACTCTGAAACTACCACAAGTTAAGCTATGGTTCCAGATCTGTGGTCACCACTCAACCTACTGGATGATGCTGGACAGGAGCTGGAATGCAGGAACACTGGGTCACTGGACCACTGGAATTCTGGAACTCTGGAAAAGTGGAGTCAGCTAGTTGAGCAGGAAAGAATCCCCTTGTCTTCCCAGGGAAGAGCTACAACTCTCAGGCATATAAGGTCCTACTGAGAAGAATAAATATAGTCCCTTTTCCTCTTTTTAATCCCCTGAGAAATCTCAGAAACTTGTATTCTGTTCCAAAAGGGTACTTGTCATGACTTTGGGGCCAGGGTGGGACTTTCCTGAACCACATAAGCAAGGGCTCTGTATGGCCCAAAACCATATGGACACAGTCCCTTGAACACATGAATTGTGCTAATTGGGACTGTAGCCCATTCGGGCTATTACAATGAGCTTGAGATATATTTTAAGGACTGTGACAATTTGTCTTTTATTTATGTGTAATGTTGGGCCTACTAAAACAAATTTTTGTATAATGTTTAGTGTTTAGGTTGTGGTCAGAACTTGTGAGGACATGACATGGTTAGACCAAGCCCCTTTAAAAAGTACCAACTTATCTAGTAATGTTATAATGTGTATATACCTGACATGATTTAGCAGTGTTGATTTGGGTCATTGTGTGAGGAATTTATGTGCTCTATGTTAGTGACTTGTTTCAGTGGCAATGATTGTGTACCCACCTCTGGGGGAGAAATTGGACTGTACTCAAGCAATTGAGGTATCTACAGGCTAAGAGGTGGACACTGGGGAGAGCTTGGAGATCCTGCCAGTGGATAGCCTTACCATGGACCCAGAAGGAGATGAGTACTGTGGCCAGGAAGTGGTTCCAAGCAAAGGGGATAAGATATACTAATCAAGGTGTAACCCCAAGAAGTGGAGCCACCAATTAAGGCCACCAGGTTGAGTTCTGGCTTATGTATTTAGCAAGTACATTCATACTTGCTTTATTTGTCTCCAATGGGGCCCATTCTTTCCTAATGATCTTGGAAGGATGGGACACTGGCCCTGGTCATGGGGGTCGCCTGGCAATGGAACCACTGTGACTATCTTCAGGATTGCTTCCCACCCTGGAATGTATAAAACTGGCTGTTAGCCAAGCTGGTACTACACTCCATATTGTTGGCCCAGTAAAAGAGAAATGGAATACAGCACCCAGTTGATTGATAAAGGAGAGGTAGAGTACCCCACCTAGACCTTTTATCTAGGTGAGTTGGGGGATTGTTCTCATACATAGCGCAAGGGGGAATAGAGTACAATGCCCAGGCTATGTTTCAATCCAGTGGGATGGAGGCTACAGCCAAGGGGATGCATCAGATTCACTCCCAGAATTGTTTTCCCACTTGGAATTTATACAAGAGAAAAATGGCAACAATATGCCCTGCACATCCAAAATCAGGCCCTGGGCAGGGGGAGGCCGGGGAGATTTTTTTCTAAATTTGGGATTGGGGGGCATGTACAGTCAATTGCCCCTTCAGAATGTATGTGTGTTCAGTATGTGCTCTGTGTTAGTGACTTGTTTAGTGGTAATGATTATAAGTTTGTATCTTCACTAGTCAATTAGTAACTGCAAATATGATAATGTGAATACATTGTTGAATATTTAATCAGTGCCTTTATTTGCTATCATTGGTAATTGTGTGAAATATGGTGGGGATAAAATAATGAGTGAACGTTTAACTCCAATGGCACATATAAACAAGAAGTATTTGTAAAACCAGACCTTGAGTTCATTCACAACTGAAAAATTCCAAAGTAAGTTCTGTCTAAAGACAGAGAACTTACAGGGGAGGCGCTTAGAAACAGACCAGTTGTTAGTGAGTGGCTAGAAAGTGGGTTGCCCAGTCAAGCGGGCTCATGAGGGTTGAGTTCTCATACTGTTTAAAATATTTGTACACAAAAAGAATAAAGGGAGTCTCTGTCTGTACACTAATCTAATGGTGTGTGCTTATTCTTCATCCTAAGTACAAGGGGATAGGGAGGGGAAGAAAGGATTTCATTATTTTAATAAGCTAGTAACCTTTCAACTGAGCCTGTGATTTCCTGAGCTCTCCTGAGAGATGTTCCTGAGTGAGATTGGCACTGAGATAACCCCAGATTCTCACAATCCAGAGGTGTTACTGTAGCAGAGGACATGAGGTTTTGGGTGAACATGGTCCCCTCACAGAAGATTTGTAGACAAACAGAACAACACAATTTGTATTTCATCCCACAAACATAATTAAATTATCTAAATCAGTTAACTCAATCAGCCTCTGCAGTACCCCATTGTCCAACTTGTGGTTTACAAGGTCTTGGCTTGTGCATTCAGTTGGCTAAATTCTGCATTAAGTTGAATAAATATCCACTACATTTCACTTTTTTCCTTAATACAGGTGGATATTTCTATTTTAGATCTAAAAAGTTATGTAGTAAAGAAATGTAATTGTATTGAAACCAAAACCTTTACCAGACCACTACCTCATTAAAATGTGTAGTTTACCATTCCTGTAGCTTCCTTGTTGTTCTCTGATTGAGCACCTCTCAAGGTTTTTGAAACAAGATCATAGGTAGCAGTCAACATGGATTTATGAAGGATAGGTCGTGTCAGACCAATCGAATTAGTTTTTATGAGGAGGTTAGTAGGAACTTGGATCAGGGCAACTCAGTGGATGTAGTCTTTTTTAGATTTTTCAAAGGCATTTGATACAGTGCCACATGGAAGACTAGTGAGCAAACTAAGGGATACAGGAATTGCAGTAAATATCTGCTCATGGATCGAGAGCTGGCTAAAAGACAGGAAGCAAAGGGTTGTTGTAAATGGAACATACTCCGATTGGTCTAATGTGATAAGTGGGGTTCCTCAGGGCTCAGTATTAGGTCCTCTCCTTTTTAACATATTTATTAATGACATAGAAAGTAGTGTCTCCATTTTTGCTGATGACACTTAGTTGTGCAAGGTAATAAAATCAGATAATGATGTACTTTCCCTACAAAGGGATTTGCATAAATTAGAGAAATGGGCGGCTAAATGGCAGATGAGATTTAATACAAATAAATGTAAGGTTTTGCATTTGGGAAGGAAAAATAGCCAAGCAATCTATAATCTTAATGGAGCAAATCTAGGGATATCAGATATGAAAAGGGATTTGGGAGTACTAGTGGACAACCACCTAGGTAACAGTGCTCAAAACCAAGCAGCAGCTGCAAAGGCAAGTAAAATATTAGCATGTATTAGGAAGGGTATAGAAGCAAGGGAAGCAAATATAATTCTACCACTATACAAAGCCCTAGTACGCCCTCATTTGGAATATGGAGTACAATTTTGGGCACCACTTCATAAAAAGGACATTTTAGAGCTGGAAAAAGTACAGAGAAGGGCTACAAAACTAATAAGGGGAATGGAGGAGGTAAGTTATGAAGAAAGACTAACCAAACTAAACTTATTTTCGCTAAAAAAAAGGTGTCTTATGAGGGGATATGATTACCTTATATAAATACATCCAGGGTCAGTATAAAGATGTGTCAAGGGAGCTTTTTGTAGCATGAGATTTTTTAACTGACAATTGGACATCCTTTGAGGTTAGAGGAAAAAAGATTTCACCTTAAACAAAAAAAAGGGCTCTTCACAATTAGGGTGGTTAAACTGTGGAATTCTCTACCAAAGGAGGTGGTAACAGCGAATTTGATAGACAACTTCAAAAAGGGGTTAGATATATTTTTGAATAGAGGGCATTCAAGGCTATCCTAGATAACTAGCAAGGAATATTGATCCAGGGAGAAAAGTGATCGCCAGTTTCTGGGGTCAGGAAGGAATTTTGCTTTTTTTCCCCTTATGAGACAATTGCCAAAGTTTCAATGTTTTTTTTTTCTGTTTGCCTTCCTCTGGATCAATTAATAATTAATAATAAATAGTCCACATTAAAAAGATCAATAGAGATCTAAAAAGGTTGAACTTGATGGACTAACTCTTTATTTATACTCCAATACTATACTATTAATAATTATTTAACAACAAATTAATTAATAACTAATCCGCATATTGCAGATCAGAGGAGATCTTAACAGGTTGAACTTGATGGACTGAAAGCCTTTTTTCAACCTTAATTACTATATAACTATATGTAAATGACCCTTAGAAATTAGTCTCCCCAAGGGTGATAGGGGATCCAGACGTGGACTCCTTGCTCACTGTGCTTTAGGGAGTCTTCTCACTGACAAGGTCCAAAGAAGGCCAAAACGTATGTCTGGGGTTTGCTGTTTCTCTTGTTCAGGGTAGAATTGCCTGGAATTTCGGGGCTGGACCACTCTAGTGAGTGGGACCAGACTGATATACTACAGGATATTTCTCCCTTTGAAGAGCCCAAGTGAGCTAAAAGAGGTTGCTCTCAGAGTAGGTTATCATGTCCACAGAACTAACCTATTAAGGTTTGTTAATTCTCTGCTTGAGCACCTCACATTTTTTTTACGTTTACTTGTCTTATATACACTATTAAACAAACAGTGTCCTTTCTCTGGATATTCTTAATAATGTAATTTTTCCTATTTCATTGTATTAAAACATGTGTGTAACTATAAAATATACAAAGTCACAATGTCATACCAAAGACATTTAAGTCTTTGAGAATCTTATAAAAAATAACACACTCCCTGTTCTAGATAAGAGAGCACTTTGATAGACGTTTAGTCTCCGTTCTGACCATGCATTGCCAAAGCCATAATCTCATCAATTGCTGGCATGGTTCAAGATTACAAATTAAGACTGAAAGAGACCCATATTGAAACAGCCATCCTCACAATGATGAGTGCAAACAGACTGGAACAACTGTCTGCATATAGTTTAGTTGAATAATTCACCTCCATCTTTAATGATAGTGGGACAGAAAGAGTCCTATTGTGTTCCTAACATTATTTTTTACTTGGGAGGAATCGTGGATGTAGATAGCAACTCGTAAAATAACCCTTTCCTCGGGCTTCAAGGCATCAGGCAATCTAAAATAGAAGGTTCCACTAAAAATGTCTTTAGAATCATGACACAATGACTAATGTGGATATTGTGTGTGCTTTACATAGACCTTTAAACAGCAACAATCACATGTTTTAAAAGAATCATCATTATCATTAGATTCAAAGGATGAAAAGAAAATGACTTATTGTTGGTTGGGGCAGATTAAGAAATGTTGTGCAAACATGTGTCTCAGCCATTATACAACTCCTAAGATGTTCAGATCCTACCTATTTCATAGAAGCTTCTACTTATGACAATCATATTGGAGAGCAATATATCTGTGGTCTACAGTCTGCTAAAACATACAGTGATACAAAGGTAAGAAGGCTAAAAAAAAGGAGGAAGCCAAAAAAAGGAGGGCAAGACAGAAAAGTAAAAGCTGGAGGTCCAGAAAGTCTCCTTACCTCATTGAAACCCAAGTCACATTGTAAGAATTGTTAATACCTCAAGATACAAAGGAAAGGTCGTTTACCTGCCACCTTGAGACTAATTATCTCATAGTCAATTATGTGGTTGATGGGCAGGAAGTATTTTATAATTTTGGAAACCATCTCAGTGAGCATGATAGGTTCCTTCATCAGGGCTAGAAGGAGGGAAGCTTATCACGCCATGCAATGTATTATCTGGTAAGAAGATGGTGCATTGGGATTTCATGGTCACAGCTACTTTCTTTGGCATTGTACATAATATTATAGAACCAGTGACCTGCATTCATGTTTTATAAAGAAACCCTAATTGAGGATGTTTTCATTCACATTTAAATGTAGTATTAAAATTCCCAGCTACAACTACAATGGAAAGGATGTGAGAGTTTGTTGGTGACGTAGTTCTGGGTTTAAATCTTAGTTTCAGTCCTACCAAGACTGGCAATGTAGAGTGTATTTTATAACCAGGGAAATGTAAAAAAAAACACTGAAAATATAATCCATGCTATGTCTACAAATGTTCTTTGTCTTGAGAAGAATAAATATGACGTGAGACAATTTTGCTTAGTATCTATAAAGGAGGTTGTTCTAATGGATCACATGAATGGACAAACCAAGTTTAGAGTTTGAAAAGGGAACAGTTATCATTACGTCAGTAAAACATGGAGGTTACACATTAATCAATTAGCGTTTAGTGGGCCTATATGTGATTCGGCAATGTACAAAATATTAAATATGAATTACAATACTGTTTCAGTCCATGTGGGTGGTCTGATATGTAATAACTCATTGATTCCCGAGATTGATATAACACCGAAATGAAACATGAAAAATAATAATGTTTGATTGCAGATTTGCTAGATTGAGACTGTGCAATTAATTTTAATGTCTTTCATCACTTTCCCCGTCTTTTAATTTGCAGTATTGAATTTTAATTTGCATTTAAAGTGCTACTGACAGGGGTTTAACCCCCTTGCGAGTCCTATCTGGTACCCATAGGATTTTCTATTATAATTGCCATTTACAGGTGTGAAAGCATTTGCGGGCTTGAGGAATTGTAGCAATTATGGCCTGTTATATATACTTTATATACAGCTCTGGACAAATATGGAGCTTACTCATAAAACCATATACTCTAATGGGTATTAGACACAGTATTAGGTGCATATAGACAAGGTATTAAAGCTGAATCATACTTCTGGACATGAGTCTATGCCTATTATTTTTATTACTCCACCATAATAATAACTGCTCTGTGCACATGTCCTATTATTAATAAATGTAATTACAATTACATATTTTTATAATTGAATTACTTGTGTATTTAAAAGGGTCATTGTTTTTATTTATTTATTTATTGTAGTCTTTTGCATAAATAAACATGGTATTGGATACAACGATTTAGAAAGCAAAAAATAAAAACACATCCTTTCCATATTGCCACATTTATATGCAATTATTCTTTACTGAAAGCTTCCATTTTGTTTTTGTGCTGACTGCTGCCTGTTTATTTCTCAGGGGGATGTACTTTTTTGTAAACTAATGAGCTTCCCTTTAGTCCGACTGAAACCACTGTCAGTTGTAGATGCCTCATTCCAAAATTCCTGCAGACAGCAGCAGGACGTTACTAAGTCCCCACCCACCACAGGAAGCGGATTTGCTTAAATTAAAATGGTGGATTCTGCAGCAGCATCAAAAGGTAATAAATTAGAGGCTCCATTAAAAAAAAATGTATTCTAAAAAATATATTTTTTTCATCCCCAGGGTTTAGTTTTGCAAAATAGATTTAAAAAAAAAAATATAACCACAGTGACGCTGTGTTTTTTTATCGCTGCATATTGCACATTCAGATAGCAAATATTTCTTATAGACATCACTGACTAAAATGATAAAGGTTACTCACAACCCAAAGTTTTCATTCTTGCCTCTATCGAGAATCCCAACCCTTTACCCAGAAACATGGCGTCATTCATCAGATTCCACAGTTGTACTAATTCAAACTATTTCTGTAAAGTTCATTTCTTAGAATTATTTCTATTTTAAGTTCACATGATCACACGTTCTAGAATTCTATTTTTTTGCTGTGGTTTAAATCAAAAGATGATATAGTGCAGTGAATAATGTTTAGTATCAATTGGCTCAAACAGAGCCCTAAAAATGACTTAGAAAAAAAAAATTAAATAAATAAAAAAAATTGGTATATATTTTATTGTTTATATAAGAGTCAAAACTGGATCGATTTCTCAGGTGCTAAACACCAACTAGTAAATGTGAAAAATTATACAGGATATATACAAAGTACCATGAAAATAATTACTTTATTAATATAAAACAGCACCGCTATTAAAACTAAGGAAGCCTAATTGGTTGATATTGAACAATGGAGGGATCACAAACCTAAAACACATTCCTCTATAGGTATGTCAAGACTCCAGAATTTGCTTCTGACCATACTGTAACTAAGCAAAAGTGATAGGAAAGCGAACAGACCTATGACCCTTGAGGGGTCCTACTGACTGGAAGACTCACTAGTTGATGCCCCAAATCTAGCTGAAAGTGTCTGATTAAATATAGAAATAGAAACACATTTCATAATAGTGCCTATAAATCCTCAAGTATAGAAAAGTCCTTCTAATAATCAGGATTGCAACCCCTATGTACACATTTCCAACAATTGTTCCCAATTGAATCATACAATTATACCTAAAAGGATCCTATATAAAGCCATTAAAACAATCCATGTATACGATGGGGGACAGCTAACCTTCTAAGATGCCCTTGCATAGTCTGTAACACCATAATAAGATATAAAAAGTTCATATATCAGATTCCCTTTAGGAAACCTCATAACAGGTATAAGTGGCTAATATATAGCATTAGCTATCTAACTCGTAGCTTGCCTGATGCCGTTTCAGCATTGGAATGGCTTTCTCAAAGGCTGTTATGGAAGAAAACCACAGCACTTGAGGGGTTTGAATACCCCCGGAAGTAAAATTAGATTTGTGCATCTAGTAATTACCAAGTTCACTCCTTTTACACCTTAGACAAAAAAGTGTTAATACTTTTATATTATAATATTATTATTCTAAGATGCTTCATTCAGGATTCAGTATCAACATATATTTGAAATAATTAGATTACATTTTTTGACTTATATTGTTATCATTTCTGCTGAGTTTCCGTGCAACATTCCACACCATAGCTTAACAACACTAACAACAGATGTTCGGCTGTCTGTTAAAGGGCCATTTACCTCACTGTAGGTGCTCTTCGTGCTGTGAAAGAGCACAAGATTGTATGTTAAAATTATCTGTTTTGGATCTTTTGTGTTAGCTGCCCACCATCATTGGCAGCAAGTGGCAACTAGGTGGTGCAGCTGAGAATTTCTTCAGTTTCTTGTTCATGATAGTTTTAGATTTATCGATAAATCTAACCTTAACCTTAATCCTAGTCCTAGGGAATTGAACACTGTTGGCAGGCAGATAACAGGAAAGGTCCTCGGTTTTATTTTTAATTACACTAACAACACCTAAAAAAATCTAAAGGTTTAGGTCTGTTGACAAACACACTGTCCCCTGCCTCCTGACTGCTCCATGATTATTAACATATGCCAAACCACTGGTGAAGACAAAGATTTATAGCAATTTTCCCCTGAATTTAGGAATGAAGAAAGCAGTTAACCCACAACTGACCTATTTTAAGTGATTCCAGCATTCAATTCTCTGCACAGATACATTTGAGAAGGATTACCTCTTTTTTTTTTTTTTTCTTTTGCTCACTGCTCGGAGCTGTTGCTGTGAACTTGTGGGGGCTTGCTAGTAACTCAGGTAAACAGATATTTAATTTATTCATTTTTCATTGAAAAATGCACATATTTAAAAATTCTAAATGTATTTCAACATGCTTTTAGGAGATCTTAACAGTGGTGTGTTCCAAATTGTGTTTAATTTAGTGGCCCTTTAGGTTTAGCATCATTAGTAACTGGATAAAATAAATTAGATACAAGTAACTAGTTATGTCATTTCTTATTATTGTTATTTAGACTTAATTTTTTATATTTTTTACACATTGTTTTTTTTTACTGTTCCAAGTTATCTCTTTGTTTATTATATATCAATAAATGGTAAATTAATCCTTTTTTTACAATCAATGAAACCAATATCAATAACTTAGGGTAGCCATGCTGATAATGCAGAAAACCGGATCGATCACATAAAACACTATCTCATTTCTATGGCAAAGACTTCTGATGGACAATGTATCTCAGCAGCCTTTCATATCACAAGTTACGCACTTTATCTTAGTAGTAATTACTGCATCTCCTTTACTGGGAGTACATGTATAATTAACTTTATTCTAATGTCATAACAGTAGTAGTTAAAGTAATTAAACAGATATTATTGGGTTAATGTGTTGCTAAGTACCTTATGGTCTAATAGTAGACACATTCATTGAGCACTATTAGATTAAATTTATTAAAACTTAATTATTTTTTAGACTGTTCAATAACTAGAATATGTTCCATAAAATCATTGGCTGTTAGATTACAAAGGAAAATTACTATGCTTTTTGTATTTATTCAGAAAGTCTCTTTATTCATTGCATATTTAAAATAGTTCATTACCTTTCAAACAAAGAAAATGCAAATAATAATATGTGATCATGACTGCTGTATGAAACAATCTCATTACTTTGGCACAGTTTTTCGAACAGCCGGCATGAACAATATATATATATATAATGTGAGAAACATTTAACATACAATGCAAAATCATTTGTGAGTTATTGTATGTTGCAAGAAGTCAATTTATAGAATGTAAATTACATTTGTCTTACAGTACGGAATCATTGGTGGGTGATAAAAGTTGCTATTAGAGCTTATATATCACTAAAAATGATGTCAAGTCACGGGCACCCTGCAAATGACAATACTGTCCTTGCTGCAGCCAAAAATCTATCTTTGTGTCTTTATACACTTTAATCTCAAAGGGACACAGTGTAATTTGTGGTGCTTTCAGGACCTGAGAAGGTCAATAAATAGCCAGGACGTCTAGAAGTGAGGTTGCATGCAAATTAAAGTCGAATTTAAGAAGTTTTGGCACTTGAAAATAGGAAAGATCAAGAAAAAAAATGGCGGCTGAAAAAAATTAAAACAAGGCTACACCGCCCGAGGCGCGCAAAACACCACCAAGGACATACAAATTTTACAAACAACAGTTACGAGGTCTTAGAAAAAGAAAAAAAAGACCTGCGGGAGAGGCCGCAAAAATAAGAAGTTAAAGCCCGAACAGTGCACATCCAAAAACAGCACACAAAAAAAATAAAAAAAAATAAACCATAAGACAAACATCACACACAGCACAGGGGTACAGCCAAGATGTCTGGGAGTGAGGTTGCACGCCAATTTAAGTCGCATTCAAGCAGTTTCGGAACTTGAAAATCGACTAACCAGAAAGAAAAATGACAACAGAAAAATATGAAAAGAGGTTACACGACCCTAAAGTGCGCAAAACACCGCCAAGGAGGTACGAATTTTAAAGAAAACAATTATGACCCGCAGGATTACAAAAAAATAATACGAGGTCGCAAAAATACGAAGTTAACAGCCAAACCGCACACATCGAAAAACACGAAAAGCACAACAACAACAAAAAATACAGCATAAAACAAACAGAGCACGTGGGGACAGCCAGGACGTCTGGGAGTGAGGTTGCACGCCAATTTAAATCGCATTTAAGCAGTTTCGTCACTTGAAAATCGCCTAAGCGGCAAAAAAAAATGTCGGACGAAAAAAATTAAAGCAAGGCTAAATTACAGAGAGCCGCAAAAATCCCCACCAGCCACCCACTGATTTACCCAGGAACGTAAGAGATACAAAATATACCATTACAACGGACGGAAAATGCTTGCGAGCCGAGTAACACAAAGAAAAATGCAGCACTAGCTTACAAATAATAACATTAGCATTCTATAATGCCTCTTTACTCGGCTAATCAAACGGTTTGGCCTCACGTATGCAGCCTATTTACACTGCACACTTGCTACATTGCTGACACTTTCTCCTCAGATGATCAACAGTCCAACTGTACATTTTCTGCTGCAGGAAAATCCAAATAGATTGTTAGATCTTCAGGATATTGATTGCTGCATATAACATACTAGCGACTTGCCCGTCAAAAAATGACGGCAATTAAATGTGTATGTTTTGAATTCTGTTTTGCAGGTAGTATGTGTAGTTCAAACTTGTAACCTTTTTCTTATCTATAAAGAAGTACAATTATTATATGAAACATGTTTATTTTTTTAACATGCAACTTGTAGGTGACCAACTAGTAAATCATGTTTTTTTAAGATTTTAATGTAAGAACAGGCCAACATTGTATCAATGAGTATTGTAAACATGACATAATGTTTTGTAACATGCAACCTGTAGATTACTGATAAACTAAATTTGTATTGAATCCAGAGGAAGGCAAACAGTAAAAACCCCCATTGAAACCTAGCCAATTGTATCAAAGGGGGAAAACAATTAATTCCTCCTGACCCCATTAACTGGCGATCGGATTACTCCCTGGATTACTATTTTTACCTGAATTATACATTTAAATTGTACAACAAAAGCTCCTCCTCCTCTTAACATGAACTTTGAAATATATGCAATGAAACAACTTTGCACGCTTTTTTCCAAAAATATTAACATTATAAACAGTAACTTAATAAAGCAACATTTAAACTGTAATGGTTCTAAAATGTTTTGTGGGGCTAATCCTGCTAAAAGGCTACTTCCATAAAATTAGAATATCTTATTTTCTTGTTGATTTTTTATGGTTGACATTTTGTTGTTATTGTTGTAATTTGTGAAAATGGCACATAGAGTTTCCTATGTGAAATAGTGGTTCTCTAAAAAGAGAACGCCAGACATCAAAGTTCATCTGCGGGGTGTAACCACTGTTCTCTATGGTTTTTGCCATTTTTAGAGTTTCTTATGGAAATAGTGGTCATCTAAAAAGAGTCTGAGTGACATAAAATTTTGTCCTCCAAATCAAACCACTGTTCTCTATATTTTTTTTGTTGTTGTAAATTTGTTCTTGAGATGAAAGTATTTTTGAGAAATGGCACATAGAGTTTCCTATGTGAATTAGCGGTCCTCGTAAAAGAGTCCCAGAGATATCTCATTTTTTCCTGGAAGTAAAACCACTGTTCTCTATGTTTTTTGCCATTTGATCTAGTGTCTTATTGAAATAGTGGTCCTCTAAAAAGAGCCTGAGTGACATAAAAGTTAATCCTCAAAATCAAACCACTGTGCTCTATTTTTTTTATTTTCTTTTGTGTGAAATTGTCGATGAGGTGAATATTTTTAGTTTTTTGTTCTGTGCCATGTCTTGTATTGTTATATTTTGTTGAATTAAAGTTATAGGGCCTCATTCTATTAGCGGCCGCAGCCGTTGCAGGGCCGCAAGGACCGGCAGCAAGCTATTCGGCTATTCTATTCCCTTACGGCCGGAGGCTCCGGCAGGCTTGCGGCCGGTGCCTTGCTATCTCTTGCGGCCGCTCGCGCCAGAGGAAAGCCTTTGATCTAAAACGGCCGCAAGAGTTTCGGCCGTAAGAAATTCCTATTTGCAATTCAATTGCTCTGGGAAACCTCTCTGCAAGGCTAAAAACGAGCCGCTGCTTACTTGCAGGAAAGAGGTCCCGCTAGCACCAATTAAGCACATAAAATAGCTCAAATAAAGCCATCCTGCACTCTGAGAAGACTATAAAGGGATTTTAGGTGTTAGAAAAAATAGCACATAATTATCCTATACTCAAATCCGTAAAATATTTTATTTTTAATATCCGTAAAATATCCATGTAAATAGTCCATAGGGCTTGGAGCACTTCAGAACCGCCCACGCCGCAGCCGGAAAATAAACAGTTAATTTGAACTCGGGTTTGGGCTGATGTGCAAGCTAGAGAGTGGGTTCCTTTTAATCCTCATGTCCCCCAATATGATCCCTAGCATTTACAGAGCTGTACAGTGCAGGCTTGAATTTATTTTTGCGTTTTTAGATTTCACAGCTTACGGCCGGTTTCAAGATATGCGGCCGGCCGTAAGAGGAGATCCTTGCGGGGCCGTATAATAGAATCGCGAGTTAACAGAACCCCCGCAAGGAATCGCAGCCTTACGGACGATTTACGGCCGCTAATAGAATGAGGCCCATAGTACCTAATAGTAGACAATGTTTTTTGTAAAAATGCGGCCATCATCTAATAAATCCCCTTGACTTTGGTTGCTTTCAATGTAAACTTTAATAGCCTCTGGATTCTTGCATCTTGAGAATGCAACATACAGCTGGCCATGTGCAAATACTGGTTCTTCTAAAAAGATACCCACAGATTTGAAAGCTTGTCCTTGGGATTTATTATTGGTCATGGCAAATGCCATGATGATGGGAAATTGTCTCCTTTGAAGTACAAAAGGGAGGCTACTTTCACTTGGTGCCAAATCTATTCTTGGTATGAAAACTCTCTCCTTTATGGGTACGAGTTAGAATTTCAGCATGTATGAAATGGTCCTTTAATTCTTGAACAATGAATCTGGTCCCATTACATAGTCCTTTTTTTGGGTTCATATTTCGCAGTAAAATGACAATTGCACCTTTCTTTAGCTGCAAAATATGTGGTGGCATTCCAGAGGGAGTTAATGAGTGAATGAATTCAGTTTAAAAGTTGGTCTGACTTTCTTTGTCATCACCAAGTACAGTATCAGCACTGTCATTTTTTTTTGTGGTGCATTTTTTTTTTAATATTTCATTATTGAGGAGTAATGCTTCCTTATTTTTGCATACTTTGTTGGCAAGCTCTGCATAGTCCTCGTTAGTTACTGTATTTTGGAATATAGCTGATATGAGATCCGGTTTGCAAATCATATGAGCTGGGATGTGCACGGTATCATCGGGTAAATTTTGTATTTGCTCTGTTTTTCTTTCTCCAATTTTAATGAGCCAATCATTGAACTAATTTTCTCCTTCTGATCTCATATGTTCTTGTAATTGAAGATGGGTAAATAGTTTCCATAGTGTACTTGACTTTATACATGTTTCGACAATGTTGGTAACGACAGGTAATGTTTGTCTAAAATCTCCACCTAACAACATTACCTTTGCATCAAATGGCAAATCATTATCCATGACTTCACGTAGCAAACGATCAATACATTGTAGGGCATGGCATGACATCATTGTAGCATCATCTATTATAATTAATTTACTTTTTTAAATTGATTTTGCTTGCAATGATGTCATTCGAATATCCGACACTGATGTTTCCAGAATGGGAGCTGGCAGTTTAAATCCACGATGCACAGTTTTTCCACCTTCTAACAAAAATGCGGCAATTCCAGTAGTTGCAAATGGCAGTACTATTGGACCTTGTGCTCGAACAAAACTCATCAATAAATTATAGAGACAAGTTTTTCCTGATCTGCCAGGTCCATCTAGATAGAAATAATACTCTTTGATCATGTCATCATCTAGGGCATTTTTGTTTGCATTAAATGCTTGCAATTGTAATGTATTTAAAGTTGCAAGTCTTTCTTCTGTTCTTTCTCTTTGAAGCTGAGTGTCATAGTCTTCAAAGTTTATGTCATCTATGAGACCTGGATCTGGCAGATTAAAACTTGCACAACTTAATCCATGAGTTAAAAAGACCTCTTGAATTTCAATTAATGCTTTTAATTAGGCAATAGGCTCATGGTATCGTTTCAAAAAGTCTTCAAACATATTTGTTTTAAATTTGTCCCACAAAGCTAATGCATTTGGAGCATTTGAGAAGATACAAATTAATGCAAATTGTTCCCTCATCTGCCGTGGCATGTGACACTTGCTGCTTCTTCTAGACATCTTTCCCATTCTGTATCATCAGCTAGGAAGTTTCTGTGTCCCGCAGCTAAATTAAATGATTCATAAACTATGTCATTGACAGTTCTTAACTGTTCAAAACTTTGTGCACCAGGAACATTTAGAAGTAGTAATCGTAAGCAGAAAAGTTCAAGGTCTCTTGGATTTATAGCATAAATTCTTGGGATTATTTTATTTCCACAACTTTATCGTTTTCGCCATAATCCATTAACGAAAACATAATGGTAGGGAATGTCAATATATAATAATTCCCTTGCCTACAAGTCAGTACAATTTAATTGAAACGAATTTGGCGATGCTAACTTTGTGCCAAAGTATTTGTTTAATTTCCAACATGGAAATACATTAAATGTCTTTGTGGCAAATGTATAGCTAATCGATATACTGCATGTGAGCAATCATGCATTTAAAATTTTAGAATATGCCACATTGCTTCTGGTGTACTAACATAGCGAGCATCTACATGAGATGTAAGTTCATCATGTACTAACTCACTTTGTTTGTGATTTTCAGCACTTTTGACCACTACAGTAGCTGCATCATAGCCTTTGCAAATATATTTGTATACATATTTAATGGATTTTATAGAAGTGCAAGCTTCCACATTAATGTGTGCATTATACTTCATGAGTAAATGTGGATTGTAGGGTATCACATATCTGTTATCTACCTTTTTTCCACGAAAAATGGCATTTTGGCCTTCTCTTCTACTATATAATGGATAGCCATCACAATTAGCATACATTTTGTCTCTATAATCTTTCGGAAATTCTTTAGTACATTTCTTATTTTCCATACATGGTGACTGTGGATTAATATCTCCACACGGTCCATGAATCATACGATGAGTTACAATCTCATATAGTCTACCATGTATTTCTGGATCTGGTAGTTCAGCAATAATTACTGAATCCACTTTTTCACCAATTTCCAATGTATCTTTCTTTTGAAGGATTATAAGAATATGTGGAAGGCCTCTTTTGTGAAATTCGTTGGTATAAACATAAGCCAGACATTTGCCAAATAACTTAGTTATGGTTATGTCACGTATAAATTCAGTTAATTTAATTTTAAAGACTCTACACTAAATCTGGTCTATCGGAAGCAGTTTGGCCAATGAGCAGATTGTCTGTAATCTCTGGTCATTGTGGAATATATGTAAATGTAATAAAAAAATCTGGTTTTCCAAATTTAGTTACAATTGCCATGGCATCATTGTATCTTTCTAGCATATTGCAAGGAGATCCCTGGAAAGAAGATAGTAAAATGATGGCTTTACCAGCTGGCAGCTCTCTGGTTGTAGCAACCTCAGCGACATAATCCATCAATCCAATACTGTTCTACACGTAGTTTATCTTGTTGATATTTGATTAAGTTTAAATTATTTGCCTCAACTTGCAAATATGAATCAATGATCCATTGTTGTGTCAGTTTTTCGCCACCTAAAATGGGATTGAATACATCTTGAATGGCAGTTTGAGCCACTTTAAATTCAAGCATGAAAATATTATTTCTCACACGTACCTTTGAATTTGGGTAACTCTCAAGGGTTAATTGGGTTGCCAACCTGCTTCCCAATGTGGAAAAAATATGGGCTATGTCATTGGATCCAAATTAGTATTTAAGATACTTATATTAATGAAAGGTTGCTCCTCATTTCTGGGATATCACATATATAGTTGTGAGCGTACGGGTCGTTGCTCACGCTTGCAGGCTCGCGTAGCGAGCCCGCGGCCCTCGCGAAGCGAGGTCACTGGGCAAGGGCCTCAGTTGCTGGCATGGAGCGCCGAAAGGCGCTCCATGCCAGCAACTGAGGCCCCTCGCGAAGCGAGGGCCTCAGTTGCTGGCGAGGTCACTGGGCAAGGGCCTCAGTTGCTGGCATGGAGCGCCGAAGGCGCTCCATGCCAGCAACTGAGGCCCCTCGCGAAGCGAGGGCCTATGTTGCTGGCGAGGTCACTGGGCGAGGGCCTCAGTTGCTGGCGAGGTCACTGGGCAAGGGCCTCAGTTGCTGGCATGGAGCGCCGAAGGCGCTCCATGCCAGCAACTGAGGCCCCTCGCAAAGCGAGGGCCTCAGTTGCTGGCGAGGTCACTGGGCAAGGGCCTCAAACCCTCGCAAACTTCACGTCGCTACTCAAAAAACACGACACACAAATTACGACACTCGCTACATTTTACGAGGAACGCAAACAACCTACGAAACACGTTATAACACATTACGACCTCGCAAACATCGGACGCAACACGCCGACATACAAACATTTAAAACACAATACATACACACAGCACATACATAAAAACCTTACCTACACCAAGAGGGAGCACCCAGGACCTCAAAAAATGCAACTTAGACCTCGATTTTACTCCAAATAAAAGAGTTTTCAGACTAAAAAAAAATCTAAGCGACAGAAAAAATGGCCGCCGAACAAAACGAAAACGAGGCTACAGCACTCTAAACTCGCAAAACACCACAAGAAACTCGCAAAACACCACAAGAAACTCGCAAAACGCCACAAACCACCTACGGATATTCATACCACACAGTGCACACATTCAGCATGCTTACACAGCAGCTACACACCACTAATGCTGCAGCAACATCAACACAGATTGCCAGCTCTTCCTCACAATGCTTCAATTCATTTATACACCAAACAGCATTTGCTACCTTACAATTTCATTGCCGTCATTTTTTGACGGGCAATTCGCTAGTATTCTAATATCTCTGAAATGGTGGTTCTCCCTCATGATCTGAAAGACCATTGCAACCTCATTTGCTGTTGGCAAATTATAACAGCGTTTATCAGTATGGCATCTTTTTTAAGCACCATATTGACTTTTGGGATTGGCAATTGATGTATTTCTGCATGAATTTGTTGTTCCTTTTCTACTTCTGCCAATTTTTTATAGGCTTGAGTGTATGGGTTTTGGGCCATACTTTTATCAAGCTCTATAAAAACAATGGGTAAGCATGTTTTATTTTCTTGCAGCTGCATACGTTGTTCCACAGCTTCCATTGTATCTAGGACATATAGTTGAGCAAATTTTTTTTGCTCTCCTTCCTCTGGATGTAAATGTGAAGTCCGATGGTAAATCTGTCCTTGTACTATAAAGCAAGGACCATGTAAGGGCTATGTCCTGGCACATTAGCAGCAAATGTTGCACCCATAGATGCAAAGTATATGGCACTATTATATGATCTTATATTTGTTTTGAAATTTTGGTAGTTGGGGAAAGTAGGCTCAGTCATAATGCTGTGTAAATATGTTGGGAATTGTTGTCTTTCTGGAAGTTTAACCTTGCCTTTTTGACAGCAACTAACAAACTCGCCATCTCTGGTTCTTTCCTGTTTGAAATGATAAGCCCCACAAAACTGACAGACAATATTCATATTCCCACAATTATGAACCTCTATTGGTAAAGATTTAAGTAAAGGACAATTGAATTGTGAGAAGATATATCAATGTGACTGTGTAAATCATCATTCAAATTCTTATCTGATTGTTCAGGAACATTTTCTAAATGCTTTTGTTCTTTAGTTGCCATCTTGGCGTTGGATGTTAGTTTGTCAGCTGGTTGTCTTTTGCTTGCGAGTCTCTCCCGTTCTTTTTGTTGTCAAATTTCCTTCTGCTCCGGAGTCTGATGCTCTGCCCATGTTTTTTGACGTTCTCTAGTTTGACGTCTTTTCTATTCCTGTGTCTTGTCAGTATCTGCCATATTAATCTGTGAATAAAATTATTATTATTATTTTTTCTACTATCCTGTTTTGTGTATAGCACTGTTTCCATTATGAGGTTAGCTTTATGAGGTTGGAGTTAGCAAGGTAGGGCCTCATTCAATTGCAATTTTGGCAATTGAATAAAGATCTATGTAAGCACCGAGTATTTATTTTTTACAGAAGTTTTTAGCTAGTGAAGACCTTAGATAGTGTAGCTGCTGGAGATTTAATAGGGAAATAGATAGCCAGGCTGTGTATTTAGCTTCCACTACATACCTGAAGGACTCATCTGATATCTGCTGCAAGGACAGCAACCCAAAAAGCCCTTTTTAGCGCTAGAAAATAATTTATTTTATTTTATAATTTTTTTCTGTGTAATCTAATTGCATATGCCTGCCTGCCAGCGTGTGTGTGTGACAGGCTAACACCTAACAGCTTATATTGTGCTTATTTTCACTACTCATACCTGGTGGTGTACCATACATTGAAAACAACCATTTTTTTCCTGTAATCTAATTTCAGTTGCTTGCCTGTGTCAGGCTCACAGCTAATATTCTGCTCTGTTTCACCAGTCATAGTTGGTGTACCATACATTGAAAAAAAAAAACCTTTTTTCCTTTAATCTAATTTCAGTTGCCTGCCTGTGTCAAGCTCACAGCTAATATTCTGCTCTGTTTCACCAGTCATAGTTGGTGTACCATACATTGAAAAAAACAACCCTTTTTTCCTTTAATCTAATTTCAGTTGCCTGCCTGTGTCAGGCTCACAGTTTATATTGTGCTCAGTGAAATTAAACAACACTTTTTTGACTGTAATAGATTGAATAGCAATTGCCTGCCTACAGGCGTGTGTGTGAAGCCTATTGCATCTACTCTGCCAACTTTTGCCAGTGCACAGTGATACGTCATATCTGGTGCAACCGTAGTGTACAGTGACATAAAACAACACTTTTTTGACTGTAATCGATTATATATCGGTTGCCTGCCTACAGGCGTGTGTGTGAGGCCTACAGCGCCTACTCTGCCAACTTTTGCCAGTGCACAGTGACACTCATATCTGGTGGCACCTTAGATTGCACGCGCAGTGCCCCAAATTTGAAGTGGGAGGACCGACCAAGCATCTTTTTCCATCTCCCGCTTCCAAATATCCATGCCATATACACGTCCCCTGATAGGTGACGTAACAGGTATCAAACTGATAGGAATAAATAGTACAACTTAATACACCACTCCTATCTGGTGGCACATTACATTGCACGTGCAGTGCCCCAAATTCAAAGTAGGAGGTCCGACCAAGCATCTTTTTCCATCTCCCTGTTCCAAAAATCAATGCCATATACACGTCCCCTAATAGTGGACGTAACAGGGATTAAACCGATAGGAATAGTACTACTTAACAGTACACACCTTATAATAACGCAGACAGAGGCAATGCAGAGAGAGGAGTCTGAAGAAGAGGAGTCAGAGGAGGAAGGTGGCTTTGAGGAGGTGGAAGACCAAACAGAGCAGGCGTCCCAGGGGGCTTGTTGTCATCTTTCGGGGACCCTTGGTGGCTGGGTGGAGGAAGAGACCTTCAATGACATCAGTGAGGACAAGGAACGGGACATGGCTAGCTTGGTATCCAACCTTGTGCAAATGGGGAGTTTGCGGTTGTGCAAAGGGACTGTTTGCGGTTGTTTGCGGTGCATTAAACGGGGAGATTGGTCTGTTACTGAGAAGCAGGTGTAACCCTTACACTACCTGATCGATACAACATCATACCTGATGTTTTAAAGCATGTTATTCCAAACAATTTAGGAATGTTAGTTGATTTATGCCCTTTATGGCTTAAAACCAGAATCTGCATCAACTATGTAATTTTCCGTGGGAGTTTTGCCATGGATCCCCCTCCGGCATGCCACAGTCCAGGTGTTAGTCCCCTTGAAACAACTTTCCCATCACTATTGTGGCCAGAAAGAGTCCCTGTGGGTTTTGAAATTCGCCTGCCCATTAAAGTCTATGGCGGTTCGCCCGTTCGTGAACATTTGATGAAATTTGCGTCCGCGGTTCGCGAACTGAAAATGTTATGTTCGCGACATCACAAATCATTACGTGTTTAGGGTATGAAGCTGGGCTTAAACGTTTGTGCAGGAAAAAGAGTTTATATCCTTTAATTTTGTATATGTTAACATCATTGGGGTTTTGTATTTTGTGTGCAACACTGTTGGCATTAGGGGTTAGGGTAGTTTTTTTGTTTTGCTATCCTGTTTTGCATGTGACAATGTTGGCATTAGAGGTTTAGGTTCTGGTTTTAGGCTTATAGGTTACGGCACAGAAAACATGATTCATTCTTCTATGTTGTGTGTGTTATCAATATTTGTTGTACTATCCTGTTGTGTGTACACCACTGTTGGCATTAGAGGTTTAGGTTCTGGTGTTAGGCTTATAGGTTAGGGCATAGAAAACATGATTTATTCTTTCATGTTATATGTGTTAACAATATTTGTTGTACTATCCTGTTTTGTGTAGGCCACTGTTGTCATTAGAGGTTTAGGTTATGGGTTAGGCTTAGAGGTTGGTGCAGACAAAATAGGATTCATTCTTCCATTTTGTATGTGTTAAGAACCTTTGTTGTACTATCCTGTTTTGTGTACACCACTGTTGACATGATTTGTTTAGGTTCTGGTGTTCATCTTATAGGTTAGGGCACAGCAAACCTGATTTGTAATAGCATTTTATATGTGTTAAAAATATTTGTTGTACTATCCTGTTTTGTGCACATTATAGGTTTAGGTTTTGGGTTTAGGCTTATAGGTTAGGGCACACAAAACAGGATTTATTCTTCAATTTTGTATGTGTTAACAATATTTGTTGTACTATCCTATTTGTGTACGCCATTGTTGTCATTAGAGCATTGGCGCACAGCAAACAGGATAGGTGTTTTTTTTTTTTTACTTGTTATACTATACCTTTGTTGAATTCTTAGTTGTGTATAAATGACAGAGGGTCCCCTGCTGCGACACTCTTCAGGCAGTGTCTGTTAGAAAAGAGAAAGAGAAATTGTTTTTTTGTTGTATTTTTTTTTTTTTTTAGTAAGAGCATATTATTTTTGTGAAGCAAATGTATTTTTGTATATTACCTGTTGTTCTTTCTTTGTCGTGTGTAAAGTTCAGCAGATTTGACAGTCCGTGTTACACTGAGCAGCGCTGCAAATTATTCAGTGACACTGTTGAGGCAGAGTCTGTTGAAAATGACAAAAAAAGTGAAATGTTGAAATCCAACATAAATATATATGTGTATATATTTTTTTGCTAAAAGCATAAATTCTGTTTTAAAATATATATATGAATAAAAGCTATGTTCTTGTTGAAATTTGTCCTTTTTTTAAATTTAGTTATTTTTTTAAATTGAGATTATTTTAGGGAACGTACACATATATCTGTGTTTGAAATGTTACTATACATGAATACGGTTGTTGTTGGCAACATTTTAAAGCATATATATATATATATTTTTATTATGCATTTATTAATTAATTAATGTATTATAGCTTACCTATTTGGTGTAATTTGCAGATTTGAAACTTCTAAAGTGATAATGAAGTTGCTTCAGAAGTAACGCCACCAGTGACATGTCCAGTCACACTGTTCATCACCTGAGGAGAAATGTTTGAATTTCTGGAAAGTGTGCAGTATTTATAGACTTTGAGCTGAAGTAGAAACCGTTTGAATGCAATACTCATGAGCTATTTGCGTTCCAGACGTCAATTTGCGTTCCGGGTGCCATTTTGCGCAAAGTAGTTACTTGTTGCATGTAAAATGGTCGCGACTTTGTGTGTGGCGCGTCCCGCATAATGTGTGCTACGTGCCCCATGAAGTGTTATTGAGTTGTGGTTAAGTTTTGCGAGTACGTATTGTAATTTTACGTCCATAGCCTTGTTTTCGTTCAGCCACTTTTTCTCTCGCTTAGGGGATTTTCGAGTATCTAAACTTTTTAAATTGGACTGAAATCAAGGTTTAACCTGACTTCCAGATGTCCTGGGTGTCTCCCCTTGCTGTGGGTAAGGTTTTTATTTTATTTTTGTGTGTATTCTGTGTTTTTTTAATGTTTTCTGCTGTGCGTGGATTGTCCGTGAAGGTTGTACTTTTACGAGTCCGCAATTGATTTTTTCTTAGTCCCGCGGCTCGTATTGTTTTGTGTAAGTCCATATTTAGTCATTGCGTGTTTTGTGTCCCGCTTCTGTGGGCGAGCCACGCGATAAGTGCCGAAGGTCCACAGAGGAGCAAAAGCCTTACATTGTGTGGCAAACAGGGGAGGGAGAGGGGAAGAGCGGGGCAAAGAGATACAGTGGAGGGAATGGGGGGAAGAGACATAGGGGAGGGAGAGCGGGGCAAAGAGACACAGGGGAGGGGGGAACGACACAGGAGAGGGAGAGTGGAAAAAGAAACACAGGGGAGGGAGAGTGGACAAAGACACAGGGGAGGGAGAGGGGGAAAGAGACACAGGGGAGGGAGCGGGAAGAGACATGGGAGGGAGAGGAATGGAAGAAAAAGAGGGGAGGGGGAAAGAGACATAGGGGAGGAAGGGGGGAAGAGAAACAGGGGAGGGAGAGGAAGGGAAGAGACACAGGGGAGGGAGAGGGAGGGAAGAGACACAGGGGAGGAAGTGGGGGAAGAGACACGGGGGGAGAGTAAAGTCAAATATTATCAGTCCTTTGTGAAGGGAGGCCTGCAATGGGCGCCGAAGGTGCTCATTGCTAAGCTTGCAAAGAGGAGAGAGAAGAGGAAGGGAGAGGACACAGACAGAGGAAAGGAGAGAGAGAAGCAGTGCATAGTTTATTTGATGTGCATGGTGAGGCTCGCATTGTGTGGCAAACAACAGCATTACGAAGCTTGCAAATATTATGCCATCATTTTTGACGGGCAAGTGGCTAGTATTGAATAAAGTTGATCGCCAAAGCAACTTTATTCAAAGCAATTTTGACTTGTATCACCCTTAAGAATCCGCATCAATCTATAACTTCATACATTCCAATATTGAGTCTAATCAAGATTAAAGAAAAAAAGAGTATAGTCCGCCAATAGACACATTTTTATATATATACTGGCGACTTCCCTGTCAAAAAATTACGGCAATAAGATAGTAAGGCAGGTAATGTTGTTTGAGTGAGAAATTAATTTTGTTGGTGTTTTAAGATCCTTCGGCGCTCATTGCGAGGCTCTTGGTTGTTTGTGTTCTATGAGAAGCGTTGGTGTTTTTTTTTGTTATGGCAATGAATAATTAATAAAATAAGAAATTAATATACTTTACCTATTGTGAAGTAATATATGCAGGAAGCATTGTGCAGAAGAGCTGGCAATCTGTTTTCATCTTGCTGCAGCATCAGTGCTGTGGAGCTGCTGTGTAAGCGTCATGAATGTGTGTAATGTAATAGTGTGCGTGCGCGAGGCTAATCCGTTAGGGTAGCTGTGTACTTCCGCATTGTATAAGTTATTGTTCTAAAATGGCGCCTAATGTGTGGTATGCGGCTGTGGCTGATTTTGCGTCCTTGTTTTCGGATGTCGTCCGACTTTTTCAGGAAATCCGTAGGTGTTTGTTGGTGTTTTGCGTGTTTAGGGGCCTTTAGCCTCGTTTTCGTTTTGTTCGGCGGCCATTTTTTCTTTCGCTTAGGTGATTTTCGGGTGTCTAAACTCCAAAATTTGGAGTTATATTGAGGTGTAACTTCACTTGCAGAGGTCCTGGGTGCCCCTCCTTGCTGTGGGTAAGTTTTTTATGTGTTTGTTGTGTGTATTTATTGTGTTTGTAATGTTTTTGGGGTCACGCTGGTTGCGTCCTTGTTTTCTAATCTCGTATGTCTTTTTCGGGAAATCCGTAGGTGTTTGGTGGTGTTTTGCGTCTTTAGAGTGCTGTAGCCTCGTTTTAGCTTTTTTCGGCTGACATTTTATCTCCCGCTTAGGGGATTTTTGAGTGTCTAAACTCTTTTATTTGGAGTTAAATTGAGGTGTAACTTCAGTTTTCGAGGTCCTGGGTGCCACCCCTTGCTGTAGTTAAGCTTTTTATGTATTTGTTGTGTGTATTTATTGGGTTTTTCATGTTTTCATGTGCGTGAGTTTCAGATGTTTTTTGCAAGGTCGTAACGTGTCTCGTATTTTGCTTTCGTAACTCCGTAAATTTTGCGAGGTCTGCAGTTGCTGGCAAGGAGCGCCTTTGGCGCTCCATGCCAGCAACTGCGGCCCTCGCTGCGCTTCGGCGCTCCATGCCAGCTTCGCGAGGGCTGAGGGCTCAACGGCCCACATGCTCACAACTATATATGTGATATTTACATATTCTACAGTTTTTAATTCATATAAGTTAGTTGTTATATAATAATTTAAATTTTCTCCCCTGTAGAATATACGGTACATATTAGTTTAAAAATTGTGTATTACATAGAACCCAACATTACTTATATATATTGATATTTTACATTCCTTAACTATAGAAAGACTGAACAATGTTACTGCTCATGTAGACCGTGTGGTTGTATGGTATTCAGCAGATAAGTCCATTTGGGCTCAATGGTTGTTCTCTAGTACCTCCTCTTACTAATGGTTTGATACGTTGTAAGCCCCAGCCATTTAAGCCATTGGGATTCTCAAGATGTCTCTGAAGGAAATGTTCAGCTACAGTTGTACTTGTGGCGTAATAGACTATTTTTCTTTAAATAGGTTTATTATTTAAAATGTAAAAGACACGCTACAAATGATGTTCATATATTATATAAGGTGACATCAATTATGGTGACCCATATGATATTTTTAATGACATTAGCTAAGACATAACTGATGAAGTTACCATGATATTACTGATAACATTGTGCTAGAATTAGTAATGAAAACTTGACGTTAGTGACTATATACATTACAATGTACATGGCTGAAAAGAAAATATCAAAATAAATATTATTGCCTTTTGACTTAAGCAAGTTGTTGTAATGTGTTAGTTTTAGTAAAATAGTCAGAGTGAGATAATACCTTTTAATGGTTAAATGAGGTTATATGACTCCCACTAATTTCTATGTGTCAACATCCCATATAAAATACAATTTCGCTGTTACATGGATCCTGTAAGGCTAACTCGCAGCTATGGGAGTTTTGAAAAGTATAGCCCCCATGGTTACACTTTAGTTGGGGGAAACCTGGGAGGTAACTGGTATTAAGGGGAAATATTGGGGGATACACTGGCTCATAGGAGTAGCCTGCATTAAGAGGATAAAAGGAGGATGTTAGGGCTAGAATAGGCAGAATAGTGTGTTCAGGTTATTGGGTTCCATTCTCCCTAAATCTAAGAGCACACGTTACTGCTAGACAATTATGAGCATTCTCCGCCCCTCCCACCCCCCCACCCCTAGTGCTGGCAGACACAACAAGATCTGGCCAACAAGAGAAAAAAGACCTGCCAACATTGTGAGCAGGGCTTGATTAAATATGAGACATTCTTTTTATTGGAAAAAAATACTCAAACGTGAGAAAACATAACTTCCAAAGACTGGATTTTAACCAGATGGTACAAAATGAAGAAATAAGAATCCTCCCTGGAGAAGAGGAGAGCATTGCAGAACTGGCAGATTACTATGAGCCTCATTCAATTACTCTGTTTTTGAGATCTGGGCTTGCAAGTGGAGGTAGCAAGTTATTTTGCTATTCAATTGACTTCCATTTGCGGGCTCCGATCGAGTAATGTGCTCCGAGCTGTGATTCATTGCGATTTGTCAAATTGCAAGTTAATGTACTCCAAGCCTTTGATCTTTCACGGCTGCAAGAGTCCTGAACGCTAAAATTGCAAATCGCTATTCAATTGGTCTCATTCCCCCTTCCTAACCACTCCGTCACGACCACAAATGGCAAAAATAGAACCACAAGTTAATGGTACCAAAGAGGTCTCACAAGGGCTTGAAAAGCCCTTACGTATGCTCCCCCTAAATGATGTAACTGTCAATTATATTTCAGCCAATCAGAAGGCGATATTGCTTTCAGCCAATCAGAATGGGATACAGCCCTGTGGGGTGTATCCCATTCTGATTGGCTCCATGCATCTGCACATTTTTATTGGCTGAAATATTATTGACAGTTACATCAGCCAATCAGAATTGGATACAGGGGTGCACGTTCCGATTGGCTGAAATATGATTGACTGTTATTTCAGCCAATCAGAATGAGCAAATGGGTTTCTTAGCTACGTTAGTAGTTGTTTTGTATTTTTTAAAGTCAGGATTTTTTGGGAGGGGCCATGCCTGGGCCGGAGGACTAAAGACCAGGGCAACGCTGGACACCGCTGGAGTGACATTTTGGCCAGGTCAGTAGACTATTAAGCTTTTTTTTAATACAGATTGTCAGTATATATATTTATTAAGTGTAATGTTTCTTTTTTTTTGTAGGTATAACAGGAAGTCGGGACATTGTTGAAGCGGCCCTTCCTGGCACAGAAGACAGAAGACCAGGGCATCACTGGAAACTGCTAAAGGGGCATTTTAACAGGTTATAAGTTTAATTTTTATTTTCATAGTGGTTTTTTTTTATGTGTGATTATTTTTTATTTTATGTGTAATTTTATTTTTTCTTTTCTGTAGTGCTTTTTATTTACTGTAGCTAGTCTTTTGCTATTTTTTGTAATTAGTGTTTTTTTTTATTTTCTGTAATGTGGGTGTTTTTATTTTTTGTAATTAGTGGGGTGTTGGGGAGTTTAATAGGGGTTAGCTAGGTAGTGTAAGGGTTAATATGATAGGATAGGGTAGAGGGGGTTAATAGGATAGGGTAGAGGGGGGTTAATAGGAAAGGGGTTTACTGGGTACAGTAAGTGTTACATAGGTACAGTTAGGGTTAAAGAGGTACAGTTAGGGTTAAATAGCTACAGTTAGGATTAATTAGGTCAAGTTGGGGTTAAATAGGAACAGTTAGGGTTAAATAGGAATAGATAGGGATAACTGGGTCTAGATAGGGTTAAGTAGTTAGTGATAGGGTTAATTAGGTATGGTGAGGGTTATATAGGGTTAATTACTTAGAGGGGGTTCATTTAGATGTATTAGTTTATTGTGGTGGCCAATAGTGTAGTGTAGGGTAGTGCTTAGACTTAGTGTCATGAGGGTCCTGGAAGACCCTCACAGCACTTATAGTGTTAATTTGAGGGTTATTTAGACCCTTATGGGACTGATGGGGTCTGTATAGAGAAGGTCTGTATAGAGTTCCATGAGTGATGGGATGAATTAGAATTGTAGCGCTGGTCCTTTTAGGACCTTTAAGGAAACGCGGCCGGAAATTTGAATTTGTAAATACTGCGGGGGTCCCAGGACCCCTGCAGCAAGGGTTAATTTGGGGACCATCCGGGGGTCCCGATGTTAGGTGCCGCAGAGGTACCTACACTACCCCTGTGGCATGGGGTTAACTATTTGTGTGCCGCGGGCCCTTTAAGGACCTGCAACAGGAATTTCATTTTCTTAAGTGCTGCGGGGGTCCCGATCGACCCACATTAAGAGGTTAAGTTACACAGAGTACAAAGGCTCCTGAATGATGGGTGCCGATTTTGTGTTCTGGAACTGCAGTGCCTTCTGGGTCATGTGATTGCTACGTACGGCATATACGGCCTCTCGGCACAAGCCGCTCAAGACCATGTCGTTGAGCTGAGGGGGAGGGTGTGTGACTGTTTGCCCCCTAGAAGATGGTGCCAGGTACAGAAGGATGAAGAGTTCTTGACAGGAGTGACAGAGTTAAACTCCTGGAAAACTCCAAATTGGCCCCAGCTGAAGCTTCACTTTAAAGCCTGGAAAGCAGACATGGGAAGGGCTGCTGACTAGGCTTTGGCCTAAGGGCTGTGGGCTGTGTGTGTGAAGCTGCAGTCTGTTTGGAGAAGCTGCAAAAGAGAACCATAGACTGCTCAGTTGCTGTTGGATCCTGAGAGCTGGGATAAGCTCTGAAGTAAGACAGTAAGCATCAGAACAAGAGACACTGAGGATTTCAGCGTGACCTGGGAGGAGAAAGAGACAGAGCTCCTGAACAGGGTGGGTGCCAGAGCAGCAAGGGAAGCTGCTATCAGAGGATCAGTCTGTGTGACTGCAACAATATTTACTAGAGAGACTGTTTGCTCTGAGAGGAGAGTACCTGCAGAGTATCCTTTGCAGCTAAAAAGCTGGGAGAGAGATACTGGACTTAAAGGGACCACACCTCTGGGTAAAAAGGAATTTTTTTACCTGCAGACCGAGAAGCGTTCTCAGGGCTAATCAGGGTGTTCCTGAAAATAAGCAAGCCCGTTTGTGTAGATGTTTCTTTTATGCTGAAGTTAAGCTATTGTTTGCTTTGAAACACTTTATTAAAGCAAATATAAAAGTGGTTTATGGGAAAATTACAGGAGAAACCGGTAGCCAAAAGCCAACCCTGTCACAATATACATATATATATATATATATATATATGTGGCCATTAACTTGTTTAATTCCATTTATTGTCTGTTACTCTCCTGTTGAGCTGGTGTCACCAGCATAAAGGCATCTAAAATCTCCTCCATCTCCTCAATGAGTTGTGGGCTGTCTTCAAAACCAAGTCCACACATCCCACTCCTGAATCCAATGTAACAAATCCCATTCTCCTCTCTATTTGCATGCTTTTTTTCTGACAATTCTGTAGTGGAAAACTACACTAAAAAGGATTATACCCCCTATATATATATATATATTTATGCTTTCGATGCTTTTTTGTGGAATTTACATTTATTGTATTCCATCTATTGATCTAATGATTTTCTGGTACATACCTCAGTATTCTGTTGCTTTGTTTTTAACACTGTTGCTTTTTAACCTAGATATAACTCAGTTTTTTTTCATTATTATAAGCTATACAAACCCGATGATTAGCAGATTTCTGCATTATATGAGGATTTGTCAAAACGTTATATGTGGACTTGCTAACACACCATATAGAGTCATTCGAATATCCAATCGGGTTTTTTATTATGTAGCGCAATTGCAAAATGCACAAAAGGCAAAATTATTTGTGCTCAAGTATTGGATTTAAACACTGTAGTCTATATCTAATTTTATCACTTCTTTCCACAGCGTATTTGTTTGATTTTTAAAACAGCTATAAATAAAGTGTTCCTAAAACAAATCAACTTTTATATATACAGTATATATATATATATATATATATATATATATATATATCTATATATACAGTATATATATATATATATATATATATATATATATATATATATATATATATAAAGGAATATATGTATATATATATACAGTATATATATATATATATATATATGTGTGTATATATATATATGTGTATGTATATATATATATGTGTATGTATATATATATATGTGTATGTATATATATATATATGTATATATATATATATATATACAGCAATTATTTCACATATGGTGGGCTAAGAGTGATAGAAGCCCTCCACCGTACAAAGTACAGTAGTACAAATAAGGAATAGTACATTAGTGATTCCACTTGAATGTCTAAAAATAAGTTGATAAAAACTTATTTCCTGCTCAAATTTCTCAGAAACACAGTATATGCACTGCAACCTGGGAAAACTGGGCGGGACATGCAAATGAGGCCACATAATGCACCATCACTCTGTCAATCCAAACCATTTTAAACATGGCTCCTTAAAAGCATACGCTTACTGTATTTCACAGTTTTAGACATAGCAACGGATGGATTTTTCACAAACCAGGTCACTTAACCACATACAGTACTGTTTCATGGTTACTGCCGATACTCAGTATGGTGTGAGTGCCTGGTTTGTGTGTTGATTGTTGTAAAGAGTAATTCTATACAGCAATTATTTCACATATGGTGGGCTAAGAGTGATAGAAGCCCTCCACCGTACAAAGTACAGTAGTACAAATAAGGAATAGTACATTAGTGATTCCACTTGAATGTCTAAAAATAAGTTGATAAAAACTTATTTCCTGCTCAAATTTCTCAGAAACACAGTATATGCACTACAATCTGGGAAAACAGGGCGGGACATGCAAATAAGTCCACATAATGCACCATCACTCTGTCAATCCAAACCATTTTAAACATGGCTCCTTAAAAGCATATGCTTACTGTATTTCACAGTTTTAGACATAGCAATGGATGGATTTTTCACAAACCAGGTCACTTAACCACATACAGTACTGTTTCACGGTTACTGCCGATCCTCAGTATGGTGTGAGTGCCTGGTTTGTGTGTTGATTGTTGTAAATAGTGATGTCGCGAACATAAAATTTTCGGTTCGCGAACCGCGAACGCGAACCACCGCAAATGTTCGTGAACCGGCGAACATCGGCGAACCGCCATAGACTTCAATAGGCAGGCGAACTTTAAAACCCACAGGGACTCTTTCTGGCCACAATAGTGATGGGAAATTTGTTTCAAGGGGTCTAACAACTGGACTGTGGCATGCCGGAGGGGGATCCATGGCAAAACTCCCACGGAAAATTACATAGTTGATACAGAGTCTGGTTTTAAGCCATAAAGGGCATAAATTACCTAACATTCCTAAATTGTTTGGAATAACGTGCTTTAAAACGTCAGGTATGATGTTGTATCGATCAGGTAGTGTAAGGGTTACACCCGCTTCACAGTGACAGACCAAACTCCCCGTTTAACGCACCGCAAACAACCGCAAACAGTCCATTTGCACAACCGCAAACTCCCCATTTGCACACAGTTGGATACCAAGCTAGCCATGTCCCGTTCCATGTCCTCACCGATGTCATTGAAGGTCTCTTCCTCCACCCAGCCACGTACAACACCAAGGGTCCCCGAAAGGTGACAAGCCCCCTGGGACGCCTGCTGTGTTTGGTCTTCCACCTCCTCAAAGCCAACTTCCTCCTCTGACTCCTCTACTTCAGACTCCTCTCACTGCATTGACTCTCTCTGCATTATTATAAGGTGTGTTAAGTAGTACTACTCTTATCAGTTTAAAACCTGTTACAGCACATATCAGGGGGCGTGTATAAGGCCTGGATTTTTAGAACCGGGAGATGGAAAAAGATGCTTTGTTGGTCGTCTCACTTCAATTTTGGGGCACTTTGAGACATTAGCTTCTTACGCTCAAACATGTCCTTTACAGGCACCTGACTATGGGCAAATGAGCAGGAACTGCTCAAGGCGAGAGACGCAGTGGCGGATGGTTGAGAGGGGGCAAGGAGGACAGCAGTGGTTGATGTGGCTGATGATGCTGGACCAGGAGGAGGATGGCGGCTTTGAGTTTGTGTGCTGCTTGTACTCATGTGTTGGTCTGGAGTCACCCAAACATTAGGTCTCAACCTGTAGAGGATAAGGGAACCAGGCTACTCTAGACCTCATTCATCATTACCGGTTCTGACAGATTGGTACTATGCGTCCAAGCTACTGTGACAACAGATATGAGTGGCACTGTGCACTTTGCAGAAGTTGGCAGAGTAGACGCTGTAGGTCTGACACACACGCTTGCAGACAACTAACTGCTATGCAATCTATTAAAGTAGAAAAAATGTTTTTTTGTTTTAAATGTACACTACTGTTACACCAGATATGAGTGGTGTGTTAAGTAGTACTACTCCTATCAGTTTAATCCCTGTTATGTGCCTTTTTTTGGGGTTTGGTTGTTGAAGGCACAGTGCAGCACCAGAGGCCAGAAAAATTAGGCATGTACACATGCCTGAAAAATTAGGTATTGTTGATCTTGCAGCGAGCAGAGAAGAAGGTAGGCCTGATTCAACGCCCCAGCCCGCATACCCACACTCAGAGATTGAGGTGGGGACCTGAGAAGGTCACAGGTCGGAGATATAAAGGGGGGCCATCCCAAATAAGCACACAAGCGGGGACAAAGGTAGTGAAGGGGACATAAAGGCCCATGGACTGACGGTCGCCATCTTGGCAGGAAAAGGGCCCAGCAATTAAGCCAAACTGACCCAGCACAGGCAGCTACTTGAGTCAAACGCTGTACAATTACACCTTAATAAAGCTGAAACATGCAGCAGCAGGGATTCTAAACGGCCACACTGGGACAAGGAGGCTAACAGCCCCCACAGTCTCTGCACCACTCTTTTTAACAGATAACCCAATGGGCTAACCAGGAGGTTATTATTATTATTGGAGGAATTATTAGTGTCTTTACCCCCCAAGAGAGGACATAATATACTGTATCTTTAGACTACCTGATGGCCAAACCTCCTTTAGCCCCAATGCTATCCAAGAAACATTTCAGACCTTTATCTGACTGGGGGTCTATAGAGGGACATTAGTACTGACCTTTATCTGACTGGGTGTCTATAGAGTGACATTAGTACTGACCTTTATCTGACTGGGTGTCTATAGAGTGACATTAGTACTGACCTTTATCTGACTGGGTGTCTATAGAGGGACATTAGTACTGACCTTTAGCTGACTGGGTGTCTATAGAGGGACATTAGTACTGACCTTTATCTGTCTGGGGGTCTATAGGTGACATTAGTCCTGACCTCCTGCTGCAGTATTATTACTCCCAGTACTCCCAGGCTTGCTACTATTAGATATAATAACCTTAGTTTCGTTTCCTTATCTGTTGGTAACATCAAAATATGATTATTAAATATTTCATATTTGTTTTTTTTTTCTCCCAAAGTGAACCCTTTTGTGTGTGTCCCACAGATGTGGCGTTTCCGCTCTGCGTATGTTGGATTTGCACCGCTCAAAAAGTATGAAAAGAGACCCCCCCCCCTTGAAGCCCATTAATGACATCATCAGTAAATTGTATGTAACAGATTCCTGTGTTTAGGGTTTATGACCCAATACTGCGATCATATCATTTATGACAAAAATCCGTATTTGTCATATTATTCAGACGCGCGTGCATCTTTGTGTTACATTTCCTGATACTTTTATTATCTTGATCTTTATATATTTACTAGCGACTTGACCGTCAAAAAATGGCGGCAATAAGATTGTAAGGCAGGTAATGGTTTGGACGAGACATTCATTTTGTTGGCGGTCGGATATCCTTCGGCGCTCATTGCGAGGCTGTTGGTTGTATTTTTTTTCCGATAGGCGCTTTTGCTGTTATTCTTTGGTCAGCGGTGATGTGTTTTTTGCGCTTATTGCAATGCTTTGTGTGCTATGAGCAGCGTTGGCGCTCGTTGTGAGGCGCTCAGTGAATGGCTTTTATGTCTAATGTGATAATGTTTTTTTTGTGTATATGTATTTTTGTATGCTAATGAAATAATTACTAAATGAATATACTTTACCTATTTGTAAGTAATATATGCAGGAAGCATTGTGCTGAAGAGCTGACAATCTGTTTTCATGTTCCTGCAGCATACAATGTAGGTTTTCAGTGCTGTGGAGCTGCTGTGTAAGTGTCAGCAATGTGTGCAGTGTGTAGTGTAAATAGGCTGCGTGCGAGAGTGGAAGCCGTTAGGGTAGCTGGGTACTTCCGCATTGTGTAAGTTAGTGTTGTAAAATGGCGGGGAATGTGTATGTGGTAAGCGGGTGTGGATGATTTAGCGTCCTTGTTAATAGTGTATCTTTACCTCGTACGGCTTTTTAGGAAAATCTTTTTTAGTTAGCTCTTCAGGTTATTGATCACTGGATATATTAATTACAAAAAGGTAAAGTATTTTAGTAATTAATTAATTCATTTTTATTAAAAAAAATATATATAAAAAAATACGCTTAATAGAGTATTTTACACTGCGGTTACTTTACATACATTAACGCTTCGCACTTCCTAATACATTTGTTCATTCACAATAGTTATTATCGTGCATTCATTTAATAAGTATTAATTAGTAATGGAAAATAAAAAAGTAGACTTTACACTACACTAAAATGTTTTACTTTTTACTCTGCAGTTATATATCTGGATTACTGCTCATTGGCTGCCAGCGATAGCACTCTCAAAGCAGTTACAAATCTAAATCACTTTATTATGCTCTGAGACCTGAATACATTTTTTAATTTACACTGCACAAAAAAAATTATATATTTAACACTGTACTTATATATCTGTCTTTGCGATGAGCGCCGAAGATTGATCGTTGCAAAGCACGAAACATGAAGGACACGAGGGAAGAGGCTCACAATGAGCGCCGAAGGTCCTCAGAGTACAAAAAGCATCACATTGTGTGGCAAACAGCATTGCCATGGCTTCAAACTTTTTTATTTATTATTATTGCCCCGTCATTTGTGCCAGGCAAGTCGCTAGTGATATAATATAACATAATGAAATACAATATTATACAGTACACATGGGTGTTGGAACTGGGGGGTGGGGGTAAGGGGTTATCCCCCCCCCCCCCCAGATTTCTTATCGTATGTATGTATGCGTATAGAAGCTAACAGGGGAGGGGAGAGGGGGAGGAAACACAGGGGAGAGGGAGAGGAAGACACAGGAGAGGGGAGAGGGGGAGGAAGACACTGTGGAGAGGGGGAGGAAGACACAGGGCAGAGGGGGGAAGAGAAACAGGGTAAGGGAGAGGTGAGGGGAAGAGACACATGGGAGGGGGGAGAGACACAGGAGAGAGTGGGGGGTAGAGACACAGGGGAGAGGGGGGAAGAGACTAATGGGAGGGAGTGGTGAGGAGACACCGGGGAGAGGAAAGGGGGTAAAGACACAGAGGAGGGGGGAAGAAACACAGGGTAAGGGAGAGGGGGTAGAGTCACAGGGGAGAGGGGGGAGAGACACAGGGGAGAAGGGGGAAGAGACACAGATGAGGGGGGGGGAGACACAGGGGAGAGGGAAGGGGGGGAAAGACACAGGGGAGGGGGGAAAGAAACACGGGAAGGTAGAGGGGGTAGAGACACCGGGGGGGGGTGACACAGGGAAGAGGGAAGGGGGAAAAGACACAGGAGAGGGGAGAGGGGGAGGAAGACACAGTGGAGAGGGGGAGGAACACACAGGGCAGAGGGGGGAAGAGAAACAGGGTAAGGGAGAGGTGAGGGGAAGACACACATGGGAGGGGGGAGAGACACAGGAGAGAGTGGGGGGTAGAGACACAGGGGAGAGGGGGGGAAGAGACTAATGGGAGGGAGTGGTGAGGAGACACCGGGGAGAGGAAAGGGGGTAAAGACACAGAGGAGGTGGGAAGAAACACAGGGGAAGGGAGAGGGGGTAGAGACACAGGAGAGAGGGGGTAGAGACACAGGGGAGAAGGGGGAAGAGACACAGATGAGGGGGGAGAGACACAGGGGAGAGGGAAGGGGGGAAAGACACAGGGGAGGGGGGAAAGAAACACGGGAAGGGAGAGGGGGGTAGAGACACAGGGGAGGGGGAGTGACACAGGGAAGAGGGAAGGGGGAAAAGACACAGGAGAGGGGGGAAAGAAACACTGGGGAAGGGAGAGGTGGTAGAGACACAGGCAAGGGTGGGAGAGACACAGGGGAGAGGGGGGGGAGAGAGACACATGGGAGGGAGTGGGGGGGAGACACAGGGGAGAGGGGGGGAGAGAGACACATGGGAGGGAGTGGGGGGGAGACACAGGGGAGGTCTTCTGCTTTATTATTATTCTTATTATTATTACTATATAATGTGTAGATGGGCATGCTCTTGAGCATTATTATTATTATTGTTATTATTATTATTATTATTAGTAGTATATAATGTGTAGATGTACCGGCTGGGCATGCTCTTCTACATTATTATTATTATTATTACTATATAATGTGTAGATGTACCGGCTGGGCATGCTCTTGTGCATTATTATTATTATTATTATTAGTATTTTACTAATAATAATAATAATAATGCACAAGAGCATGCCCAGCTGGTACATCTACACATTATATAATAATAATAATAATAATAATAATGCATGCCCAGCTGGTACATCTACACATTATATAGTAGTAATAATAATAATAATAATGCACAAGAGTCCTTCAGCACTGCACTGGACACTGAATAAACTTGCCTAGCTATGGTTTTCCCTATTGATGCAGTATCACCTACACTCTACCTCCTCTCAGTAAGACTGCAAGTTAGTTATGATTCCAAAATGGCTGCTGTCCATGAGGTAGAAGGGTGTGGAAGGGAGTGTATGCTGCTGATTGGCTGGAATGTGTCTGCTGACTGTGACATGCAGGGTCAAAGTTTGCTCAATGATAAAGTATTGGGGGCGGGTCGAATCTCGCATATGTTCGCAGTTCGCCGCAAACGCGAACATGCTATGTTCGCCGGGAACAGTCCGCCGGTGAACTATTCGCGACATCTCTGGTTGTAAAGAGTAATTCTATACAGCAATTATTTCACATATGGTGGGCTAAGAGTGATAGAAGCCCTCCACCGTACAAAGTACAGTAGTACAAATAAGGAATAGTACATTAGTGATTCCACTTGAATGTCTAAAAATAAGTTGATAAAAACTTATTTCCTGCTCAAATTTCTCAGTGTATGGTGAGCACTAGAGTGAGAAAAGCTCTCCAACGTACAGAGTACAGAAAACAAATAATACATTAATAAGCCCATTTGTATTTCTAAAAGGCGGAGACATGCCAATGAGAATACAATGTACCTTACTCTTTTAATCCAAAAACAGCAACTTTATACATTGCTCCCTTAAAGCATATGCCCGCCGTATTAAACAGCTTTTAAACAAAGCACCGGGTGGGATTTTACACAAACCAAGAACCACTCATATACAGACCTGTTTCAAGCTTTTGGCTATCATCAGTATGAGGTAGATTCTGGTTTGTGCAATAGATTTTGTAGGATTAAGTATTCCACAACAATCATTTAGTGTATGGTGAGCACTAGAGTGAGAAAAGCTCTCCACTGTACAGAGTACAGAAAACGAATAATACATTAATAAGCCAATTTGCATGTCTAAAAGGCAGGGACATGCAAATGAAAATACAATGTACCTCACTCTTTTAATACAAAAATAGCAACTTTATACATTGCTCCCTTAAAGCATATGCCCGCCGTATTAAACAGGTATTAAGTAAAATACCGGGTTGGATTTTACACAAACCAAGAACCACTCATAAACAGGCCTGTTTCAAGCTTTTTGCTATCATCAGTATGAGGTAGATTCTGGTTGGTGCAATAGATTTTGTAGGATTGGGTATTCCACAACAATCAAATTGCAGCCTGTACCAGTAAGAACCAAAGTTCAAAGCAATAACCTTCTCCTCCTTCTCCTCCTTCTCCTCCTTCTCCTCCTTCTCCTCCTTCTCCTCCTACTCCTCCTACTCCTCCTACTCCTCCTACTCCTCATACTCCTCCTCCAACTTCTCCTCCTACTCCTCCTCCTACTCCTCCTCCTACTCCTCCTCCTACTCCTCCTCCTACTCCTCCTCCTACTCCTACTTCTCCTACTCCTTCTTCTTCTCCTTTTTCTCTGCCCCTCCATCCCATTGGGCCCTTAAGTTCTTTCAGTACAGTTAAAGTGAAGTTAAATTGTTTTTTTATTTGATCTAATTATTGTTTTTATTTATGTCTGTATAGTTTTAAGATTTTTATATCACGAAACAACACCATCAATTGTTAGATAAAAAAAAAAAAACTGTGTGAGACAAAGCATAAAATCATAAGAGGTTATACTTGATATCAAGGAGAGATTTATAGTAAGACAAGTACACACACATGCCTTTTTAAGAATCTCTGATTTATTAAGTATTTTAGAAGCTTTTTTATACACAGATGTGTAGTGTAGAGTTACCATGAATCATTAAACTCTTACAACTGTGGTTTAAACATTTCTAAGATGTCCTTAGAAAGCAAGTATCTATTGTGTGTAATAGATTATTGTTATCTTAGTAAAACATAGTTAGCATGAATGTTTAAACTCTTGCAACTGTGGTTTAAACATTTCTAAGATGTCCTTGCAAGAGCAAGTATCTATTGTGTGTAATTATTATTATTATTATTATTATTAATATTATTAAAGTTTATTTGTAACCAAAGGCGCTCATCGCTTGCTCGCCTCGCAAAGCAAGGCTAGCCGTTAATTCAGAGCAATTAGCCGATGAGCGCCTTTAAGGCACTAAAACTCGCAACACTTGGGCGATGAGCCAAAGAAACACTTAGGAAACGCGTGATCGCCTTAGGCTGTAAGCACTTGATGAACGGGGGACTTAGAAAAAAAAAATAAGAGACCCGGGACTTAGGAAAAAAAAATATGAGATAGGAAAAATACGAAGTTAACTGCCGAACCGCGCAAAGCACAAAACACGAAACACACAAAAAATACAAAAAAAAACCCACAACAAAAACATTACACACAGCATGGGGGAACAGCCAGGATGTCTGGGAGTGAGGTGGAACGCAAATTTATGTTGATTTCGTCAATTTCATCACTCAAAAATTGGCTAAGCAAGAAAAAAAATGGTGGCCCAAAAAAAAGGAAAACAAGGTTACACGACCCTGGACCGTGGAAAACACCGCCAACCGTGTACCAATTTCACACAGGAACCTGCGAGGTACAAAATACCCTATTACAAAGGATGGCAAATGCTCGCAAACCACGTAGCACATCGATAAAATACGCTATTTTACAATCCTAACTTGCCACTAACAACAATACTCATCTACAGTAGCGCTTTACACAAATAAACCAACGGTTTTCCCTCGCGCACTCAGCCTATTTCTAATGCACAGTTGGGACATTCATAAAACTATCTCCTCAGGCCAGCAACAGTCCCACTGGACATTATATGCTGCAGGACAATAACAAGAGATTGTTAACTCTTCAGGCTATTGATTGTTACATATATTAATTAGAAAAAGGTAAACTATATTAATATATTATTCAATTAATTCATTAATAAGTATTAAAAAAAATATAGAGACCAGCAAAAAAGGACACGCAAGGAGATGCCTGCAATGAGCGCCGAAGGCGCTCAGCACGAGGCTCACAATGAGCACCGAAGGTCCTTAGAGTATAAATAGCTTAACATTATGTGCCAAACAGCATTGTCATGGCTTCAAATTTTATTGACCGTCATTTTTTTCCCAAAAAATTGGAAAAACAAGAAAAACTAAATTCATTGGCTTTTCATTGTTTTTTCTTCCGATTATTTTTTCTCATCTCTTTCATTTGTATTAGTATCACTTTTTGACTTTTTGATAAAGAGAGGCATTATCTCTCGAAAGCTTGTCACTTTATTATGAATACGTTTGTCCGATAGAAAAAGTATCACTATTCACTGCAATACTCTGATTATTCTACTGGATTACTGGACATTCATGGCTACCTCACTCTTCATAGATATATATATATATATATATATATATATATATATATATATATATATACACACATATGTATATATATATATATATATATATATATATATATATATATATATTTATATATATTGTAAATAAATAGCACTTTTGTGTTTACATTTGAATGTCTAAAACAAGTTCAAAAATTTGTTTCATGCTCAGAATTCCAAGAAATACACTTATTACATTGCATTCTGGGAGACTGGGCAGGGACATACAAATGTGCCCACAAAGACTTCGCTCTTGCAATCCATAACCATATGAAACATGGCTTCCCTTGAGCATATGCCCACTGTATCAAACAGCTTTGAGCAAAGCTAGGGTTGGATTATACACAACCTAGGAATCCCACCCATGTACACCCGTTTCAAGGTTACTTCCTATCATCAGCGTGGGGCCGGATCCTTAGCTTGTGTAGTGGATATTTTGAGTAAGTAGTTCACGACAACAATCATTTATATATGGTGGGCAGAAGAGCGATAGAAGCCCTCCACCGTACAATAGTAAAGTAATATAAATATATATTTATATATATATATATATATATATATATATATATATATATATATATATATATATATATATATTGTGACCAGGATGGCCGTGTAGAGCTGTGCTTTCTTGAGTTAGAAACAGATACCTTCTGGTGAGGCAGCAAACATGTTTATTATGAAATAACAAAAACAAACAGGAGCAGTAACTCTGCTTAAATAACGAAAATAAACATCTACTTATATGGACTGACTGTGACACAGGAACGCCCTGACTATACCTGTGCAGCTTACCTGCAACAGGGACAAAAAAAAACTACACCCCGGTGTCCTCAGGGCGGAGCTCCCACTCCGTTGTACTCGGGAAGGAGTAATTTCGTAGGAATAGCGCCACCTAGTGGCAAGGACAAAGACAGTCTTTTAATCCTTATAATTTATCACCTTGTGGCCAGGTTACAAATAGTCTCTGGTTATTGAAAGATTGCCACCTTGTGGCCAGGCTACAAATAGTCTCCGACTATTGCTATATTGCCACCTTGTGGTCCGGATACAAACAGTCTCTTGTATATCGGTAGTCTTTTCCACGTTTCTACATCAGTAGCCGCGGATGAAGCATAGGGCTTGCCCGTCTCTCCCGTATGCTTCACCCCAGGGACCCTTTGATACAGCAGTATTTAATTATTGCATATGTACCGGTCAAACACTCAGCAACTTCCCTGGGGCATAATCAGTCTGGTAACTTCAAACAGGGCCTCTGTAAGTTCCACACTCAGCAACTTCCCTGGGGCATAATCGGTCTGGTACCTTCAAACAGGGCCTCTGTCAGTTCCACACTCAGCAACTTCCCTGAGGCATAATCAGTCTGGTACCTTTCAGCTCCAAGAAACCGCAGGATCTCACTCACCACATTGCTTTTCCAAACGATTCACCTTGGTCATCCCCAGCTGTCAGTCCTCTCAACTAGCTGTACTTTACAGGCTCCTTCCAGCTTGTCTCCTAGGTAAGGCCCCAGCTTCTGACTTCAGCTTCCAAACTACTCAGGACAGAGCCTAATCAGCAGCACACCCCTCCCCTTCATTGGGGCTTCCTGGGGTTTTTATAGTGAAGCCCTGGACCAGGTGAATTTAAGTGTTTTAACTCCCAGAGAGCTGGATAAAAGGAGCAGTTTAGCCTATGGCTTACATAACGGCCCTCAATAATCTGTCCCCGGCTCCTTACATTCTCACACATCCCCCCCCCTCAGCTCAACGACAGGGGTGTGAGCGTCCGCCGTGAGGCAGTGGATCCGGGAGAGGGCATCAGCGTTGCCCTGGAGAGTTCCTGCCCTATGAATCAGGTCGAAACTGAAGGGCTGCAGGGATAAGAACCATCTCATCACTCTGGCATTTGCTCCTTTGTTCCGGTGCATCCACTGCAGGGAGCGTGGTCCGAGATCAAAGTGAAGCGCCTTACCAAGAGGTAGTATCGAAGTAAATCCACGGCCCACTTTACTGCCAAGCACTCCTTCTCCACCACGGAGTACTTTCGTTCTCTCGGCAGCAGTTTTTGGCTGAGATAGAGCACCGGGTGTTCCTCTCAATCCAGCACCTGTGATAATACGGCCCCCAACCCTACCTCAGTGGCGTCAGTCTGCAGCACAAATCGTTGGTCGAATTCGGGTGCTATTAAGACTGGCTCCTTACATAGTACTGACCGAAGGGTATCAAAGGCTGCATCAGCCTCCGGGTTCCATTTCAAACATCTCTGGGAGTTTAGCCTTGGTAAGGCCAGTTAGGGGAGCTGCCAAGGTTGCAAAGTCTGGGATGAATCTGCGATAGTATCCGATCAGACCCAAAAAGGCTCGTATCTGCCTCTTCCGTAGAGGTTTTGGCCAGGCCCGTATGGCTTCAACTTTATTCAGTTGAGGCCGAACCAATCCACGACCTACAACATACCCGAGGTACTTTACCTCTGTTTTACCAAGGTTGCACTTTGCCGGATTTACTGTCAGTCCCACCTGCCGAAGGGTTTTAAGGACTCTTTTGAGTTTTTCCACATGGGTATCCCAATCAGGGGTATATATGACGATGTCATCTAAGTATGCCGCTGCGTAGCCCCGGTGGGGTCGCAGAAGTTTGTCCATTAATTGTTGGAAGGTGGCCGGGGCACCATGCAACCCAAATGGCATCACGTTATAGTGAAACAGTCCCTCCGGTGTACAGAATGCTGTCTTCTCCTTGGCTGACCTGGCTAGGGGTACCTGCCAGTAGCCTTTCGTGAGATCCAACGTGGACAAAAATCGGGCTTTGCCCAAGTTATCCACCAACTCATCAATCCGGGGAAGTGGGTAAGCATCCCATTGGGATATGGCATTCAGTTTCCTGAAATCGCTGCAAAACCGTGTGCTCCCATCAGGCTTGGGTATGAGGACGATGGGACTGCACCAATCACTGGATGACTCTTCAATTATTCCAGCTTGCAGCATTTTCTGTACTTCATTTCTTATTTCTTCCCTTTTTGCTTCTGGTATCCGATATGGTTTAACCCTTACTTTAAGGCCTGGTGCTGTAATGATATCATGACAAACCACTGTGGTCCTCCCTGGATATACTGAAAAAACATCCTGATGACGGGTAATCATCTGTAACACTTCTGCCTTCTGTAGAGGAGACAATTCGGTGGAGATTGGTATGTCTGCCACGGGTTCCTCCAACTCAGAAATCGGGGAGGCAAAACTTACTTGGGCTTCTCTCTCTCTCCAGGCCTTTAATACATTTATATGGTAAATCTGCTCAGTTTTCCGGCGATCTGGTTGTTTTGATTTTATAATTTACATCTCCAATGGCTTCTATGACCTCATAAGGGCCAGTAGCTTACTCTCAGCAGTAGGGACTAACACCATTACCCGATCTCCGGTCTGAAACTTCCGAACTTGAGCGATGCGGTCATAATATGTCTTCTGTTGAGCCTGGGCCCGTTCCATGTTTTCCCTGACTAAGGGTATGACTTGGGCCATTCTTTCTTTTAGGCTTTGGACATATTCAATAATATTCTGCCCAGGCACTCTTTGCTCTTCCCATTCTTCTTTGACTGTGTCTAGGAGACCCCTAGGATGGCGTCCATACAGGAGCTGGAAGGGTGAAAACCCGGTGGACGCCTGAGGTACTTCTCATATGGCGAACAGAAGGCAGGGGAGCAGCAGATCACAATTTTTTCCATCGCGGTGAACAACCTTCCGTATCGTACTTTTTAGGGTGCGGTTTGGGGATGATAGACCGAGGTCCGCAGGGTTCGGATATGCAGCAGTCTGCACAATTCAGACATGAGTTTGGAGACAAAGGGAGTGCCTTGGTCAGTGAGTATCTCTTCCGGAATGCCTACTCTAGAGAACAAGAGAAAGAGTTCTTTGGCCACGCTTGTCGAGCTTGCTGTGCGTAATGGGAAAGCTTCGGGGTACCTGGTCGCGTAATCTAAGATTACCAGGATGTACTGATGACCCCTGGAGGTTTTCTCAAGTGGCCCTACTAGGTCCATGGCAATTCTTTGGAAGGGTTCATCTATGATGGGTAGAGGTACCAGAGGAGCCCTCAGGGTGGGTTTTGGGCTTGTCAGTTGGCAGTCAGGACACGACAAGCAATATCTTCTTACTTCCTCGTATATCCCGGGCCAATACAATATTTTTAAGATACGTGCCATGGTTTTGTCTACGCCTAGGTGACCCCCCAGGACTTGGCTGTGAGCCAAGTCCATGATTTTCCTTCGGAAATTCTGAGGTGTGAGCAACTGCTCCACTACCTCCTCAGCAGTCTTTTATAACTCGGTATGGGAGGTCATTTCGGATTATGAAGTATGGACTTGTGGGATGTTCTCTTCCTGGTACCCGGATACCATTTACCTCTGCGGCCTCTTCCCGTATTCTCATTAACAGGGGGTCATTTGCATGGCTTCGGCCCAAATTTTCGGTATTCCCTATTCGGGGAATCTCCTCTACTGCTGTGTTCCCCCCCCCCCCCCCCCCCGGGAGGCTTGTGTCACTTGCCGTACTTTCTCTTTCGGTCCCTTCATTGGGTCTGTCCTGAGAGGCTGCTAGGACTGTTAAAAAGGGGGAGTCGGATGCTTTCTTGGGAGAGACATTTTGCTCCATAACGCTGGTAATAAACGATTATGTTTAGTTTTGGTATAAAGGGTTTTCCCTATTCATATAATCTGGGGGGGTTATCCCACCACCTCCCCAGTTCCTACATCTCCGGTTTCAGGAATCTATTGCAGCATCTCTGGTGTTGTCTTCAGATACCATTTCTTTGTTCCTTCCGTCATTCCGATGATAACATATCAACATAAAATGATCAGGTACGACAGAGAAGAAGAAGTGAAGTAAATGGAGAGTCAGCAATAATTTAATCGTCTGAAAGGGGGAGAGGAATGACATAAGTAATCATAGGAAGAAGGGAGGGAATATGGAGGAGAGAAAGAAAGAAGATAAGGTGATATTACAGAGCTAGACGAGAATACATACACGAGGGAAAAGATGGATCAGGAGTGCTATGAGGTTGGAAAAAGAGTAAGGTAGAAGAAAAACATGTGTGAAGAAAGGAATGATGGGAATGGGAGAATTAAAAAGACAGGAAAGAAGGGAAATGGAAAGGGAGAAGACAATACGAAGGAAAAATGTTACATTTAGCAAGAAGAGATAAAAAGGTGCATGAAAGGAACAAAGATTTCACTAATAAGAGAAATAGAAGAAATTGTATCTGAGATGAATGAGAGAAAAGACAAAATAAAAGTGTAAGAAAGGCAAATTATTAATGAGAGATAAAATATGAGAAAATTATTTTAGTAAAACATGGAAATCTGCTATAAGGTGGGGAGGGGATAAAGAATAATGGGTTGAAGAACAAAAACACGAAAGTGTCTGGAAACTGATGTGAGTCAGAATACACAGGGTGGGCTGAGAGAGAAGGAGTGATATGATGGGCATAGAGAGGAGGGTGTGGAAATAAATATGGGGGAGACATGGAGGGTGGAGGGCGAGCGGGAGAAGCAGGGTTGGTAGAACAGACACATTTTGGGTTGAGAACTAGTTGTTCTTTCACTTCATGGAACAGGGAAGATGAGCTATAAGACTAGAGACAGGTTTAGAAGAAAATGTAAAAAACTAGAGAAATAACACTTTCTATTTTTTGAAATGAATAAAAAAAAATATTTACATCTATCTGTACTCTGTATAATGATGTTGATCGATATTTATATAAAATCTATTTTTCTGTAAATTTACATTTATTGTTTTTATTTTATTTTCAGATGCAAAAGTGTTTTGTTTCAGCCATCAAAGATGCAGCAAGGTCCCCCAAGATTTTTCTCTTCATTGTTTCCAATTATCGCTTTAGAAGAATAAGAAGATGGCTGAAGATTACAGGAAAGTATTCCGAGAACATACTTACTCTAATAGAAACCATTACTCTTTTATATACAGAATAGCTCTTCCAGAATGTGCTCTGCCCATTTCACATGGCACAATACAAGATCACTGGTGGGAAAATAATTTTATAAAAGTATTAACACTCAATTATTATGTATATTAAAAAAAACAGAGACAGGAAAGTTGTCCCAGATTCCATTATAATTAATGTAAAATCTTTGCAATCCTATACAGAGAGAAAAAAAAAAAAAACATATTAGTATGTTCTGTAAATTAAATTATGCAAATCCTCAAACAATCCATGTTAATTCCAGGTTGTAAGGCAACAAAACACAAAAAATGCCAAGGGGGGTGAATACTTTTGCAAGGCACTGTATATTCACAGCATGTACTATTTCAGTCTCTGTTTTGTGCAAGACACTGTTCCACTGTCACAACCAAATGTAATGGGTAAAGCACTGGCCCTCCCATCTCTTCAAGTGTTCTCCACCAGGGACCCTTGAAAAGTAATGCTTACACTTCAGTAAGAAATTTGCTTTAACATACAGTCCCTTGTCTGGGGGTGTATCAAATAAATTATAGGTTTTGGTAACTTGCTTTAAGCAGGCTGTAGAAGTGTAGGTTCCTGGTTGCAGTAGTGAATCTCTCTGGCTTTATATGCAATGTTTTCCTATAGGTCAAATCTGGAGGGGAACTTCCCTGCTCAAAAGGGTGCTGGTACATAGCCTAAATGCCTCCTCTCTCTGGCCTGGTGTCTCCTAACTCCAACACTTCCTGTGTTCACATTATAACTCAAACTGAGGCTCTCCCCCAGGACAGGTATTCCTGAGGTTTAAATAGCCTTGCTGCAGCCTCAGGTGCAATTCATTGTTTTGGTTCAGTTAACTCTTTCAGGACTGGACTCGACAAACGGATCTATTCATCCTGGTGCTGACATATCTGCCCTCTATAACTCTACCGCACCTCAGACTGCCTTTGTCACTATATATATATATATATATATATATATATATATATATGTATATATATATATATATATATATATATAGAGAGAGAGAGAGAGAGAGAAAGAGAGAGAGAGAAAGAGAGACAGACAGACAGACAGACAGACACAGAGAGAGAGATGGTGAGAAAGAGAGAGAGCGATAGAGAAAGAGAGGGAGAGAGAGAGAGAAAAAGAATGAGTGAGAGAGAGACATACACACTCACATTTTTTACAGTACTACTGTATGTATGAGAATCTTTTCCATTCTCTGAAGGGCTCACGATTACGATGAGTGGATGCTTGGTAGGATAGAAAGATGCATGTTGGACACTGGTTGAATCAGCAGACTGTATGCAATGGAGTTAAATCAGTTTGTCAAGTTCTAGCACTGAGGCAGATGGTCATCTACTGAAGAGGTGGGGGATATCATTTAGAGCAGTGCAATGAAAAAAACTGCCATGAGCCCTCTGAAAATTATTGTTGAAGGCTTGGTATTAACACAAAGCATACATCCTTAATCCTTTATTTCTGTTTTATCATGAAATAAATTAATCATATTAGTATCACTACTTTGGTTGCCATAATATGATATTATAGAGTATACATGAGTAGTATAGTGTGTGTAAGAACCTGACCTCCCAGTTGCCAGCTAATTGTAGGATTTTAGTATGGCGCAAATTAAATATATTAGTAGATAATATTATGAGATTTGAAGAAAACATTCTTTACTGTATGTCCTGTGGGGCTGGATGGAGAGTAATGCCCACAAGACTGTTTATGATAGACTCTAATGCACCAGCTCAACAAGGGGCTTATTTGAAGTAATGCAAATTGGGCTACATGTAGGTCCTAGTGTGACTGTGATATCTGCAGAGGGTATGGAAATATTTTAAGGTGTTTCACTGTACTAAAAGGTGTAATTTATTAAAAAAAAACTATGACTGCCTGAGGAGCTTTGCACTTGGGCTGTCTACCTTGCTCTCTAAGGATCATTTAACACATGTAACAGTCATGGCTTTTGAAATATTGTTTTCTGCTGATGGCTTCATCTGGTTGTTATAAGAGGGACATCTTGGTGGCAGTTCAGTGTCTAACTAGTAGAGCTCCAGTGCTAGTGTAAAGTTTGGCTGGGCACATGGACACTAGAGGTTTGGTGGAGGCCTGTGCAAGGAAACAGGTACTACCATATAAGAAGAACATCAATTAGCATGGCACCTGCAAAAATATGAGTGATGTCCATGGAGGTTGGTGAAGCACAGCTCGGACAGATAGGATCCATTTTAAAACGATTTGTGTTGCATGTTTGAACTAATGGCTTTGTAAACACATATTTATTGAGCCAACAAGCAATGGACTTGATTTTCAAAACCCTTTACCTGGCACTTACATCCACCATTTATGCATTATGTGACAGACACCATCACTATACGTAACAGACTGTGTCAAAAACACGCCAATGATGCTTATAGTTTACATCCCATAATAAACAGAACAATAGTAGCATTTGCTCGTTCTCTTTACTTGTGACTATATGCTGCCAGTACAAATATGGTCTCATAGTTAGATTCAGTCTTGCCAGAGACAAACAATATTATTATTGACTAAAGGTGTTGTGGAAACTCTGAGCATAAGGCCAGACCTGGGGCACAGCACCAAAAAGCTGGCACTGATTGTATAACAGACAGATGAAGAGCACGAGAACAAATGAAAAAAAAATCTTTATGTATTTAAAATTACAGAAATGTTATAATGCAAATTAGGAAAACAGACTGCAAGAGTCTGTTCTTACTTTTTTGAGCAAAAAAATGTTTGTCATTTAGAGTGGTTTGGCAAGAGTAATATTATGAGACTGCAAGATATAACTGTTTACTGCATGTGCTGTGGGTCTGGAGGGAGGGCAGTGCCCACAAGTCCATTTAAGATAGACTCTCAGGCACCAACTCAACAAGGGGCTTCTTTAAATGAATACAAATTAGGCTACACGTGGGACTCCTGATGTGACTGTGATATATGTAGAGGGTATGGGAATGTTTTACTGTATTTCACTGTACTGTAAATGCAGCTCATTCAATAAATAGGACTGCTTGTGGAGCTGTGCATCTGGGCGGCCTCCCTTGCCCTTGAAGGTTCCTTTATTAAGTGTAACAGCCCTGGATCTTGAATTATTGTTTTCTGCTGATGGCTCCAGCTAGTTGGTATATGGAAGAAACCTTAGTGGTAGTTCAGAGTCTAACTAGCAGAATTCCAGTGCTAGTCTATTTTTTGGCTGAGTATATGACAAGTGGAGGTTTGGTTTGAGAAATTAGAACGGTAGCGCAACTACCAGATGAAAGGTCGATCTATTAACATGGCTCCCATGGCATTGTGAGTAATGTACATGGAGGTTGGCATAGAACAGCTAAGATTAATTTAAAACGTATTATATTATACATGTCTGAACTAATAGTTTTTTTGTTCCATCACAGTATATTTTAACTCAAAAACTAAACAGGCCTCTACTAGAAGCATCATAGCCAAAATATTGCGTTGTTATTTCTATTTTCACAGAATACATAAAATAATTGAGGCCATGGTCCCAGGATCAGTAACCTGAGCTTCAGTGGTTAATGCGGCTCAATTATCGATTTACAATGTTGAAGATCACCTTCATCAGATGCCATTCTAACCTCACATGAATTTTTTATATTAATACTCCTGTTATGATATTTTAGGAGAAAGTCTCATTCTCTTTAAAACCTAAATTATGTTTATGCTCAACTCCTCTGTTTATTGCCCTATTATGTCCTCCCCCTCCATGTCATTTCTAAACTCTTCTGTTTATTTTACAGAAACCATTTCTCACTCGCAGATCTCTACCATCGACTCACCAGAACCAATGATCATGCATTTAAATGATTGGGGTTTGAACATCACACATATTGTTGTAAAGGTTTATAAAATTTTGGAAAAAAGTCAGGAATACCTATTTTTTTGTAGCTGTATCAGGTTTGGGAACTAGAGGGAGTGATTGGTCCATAGTGCTCCGGGACTTGACCATTGTGGTGTCCTGACACACCCTATTTAAAATTTTCCAGAAAGATGCCCGGACTTTCTTCCAAAAGCAGCATAAATTGAATAAATGGAATATATATATATATTTTTAAAAAGAAAATGTATTTTAAATGGATGATGGCAGAACTCTTAAAGGACTACTATTTTGCCATGTAAAACATATCATTTGCCACCTAAATACACCTTAACCCCTAAATCTAACCCTAATCCTAACCCTTGAAAATTGAACAAAGTTTCGCTGCGCCACCTTGTGGTCGCTACTGTTGATTATAAATTTGTGAATTATTTTAAGCTCAAAAACAGGGTCCTCCATTTTGGGCATGTGTAAAATATGTGATTAATATTGTGTTTTTCTTTGTACTCAACCCTACAGAATATGATGGTGCATTGCAAATAAAGGATAATAATCATCATCATCATTAATGTGAAACTCTACAGTGTGAGTTATTAATGTCAAGGTCCTGCAGACTATTCCACAGGCCATGCCAAGGAGGAGACCTCACCAGATATCCTTCATTCTGTAATTATTAGATACATCATGTCAGCCTCATATAATTATTCATGTGTTTTATTTGCAGTGTATCAGGTTGCAATAAACACATGAATAACATGCCAGGTGTGTGTTTCTGCCTATGTCTAGAAGATACCCGTACAATGTGTATGCAAATGTACGGAAACATCTATTGGCGGTGACATTGCTGTATGTAAGTGTACTTGGCAGTTTCTGGCATACCGTATATATGCATAAACAGCCGTAAACATATCATTTGGGATACAGCACAGGGGAAAAAAGAGAAGTAACTGGAATGTAGAGAAAATAGCTTTTGATATGGGCTGAAAAAATACCTAAATATGCCCCTGATATATCAAACTTTTGGAGACAATATAAGTAAGAAAATACAGCACAATTATATTTATATTGTTGTTCAGTCGTGCTTGACTGTCAAGGGCCCAGGCATGCCAGGCATCATCTATCTAATGTGATTGTCCATAAGGTTTTCTTGGCAAAGATACTGGAGTGGGTTTCCAATTCTCCTGCGACGCCCTGAGTCTACTAACATTGTTGCGCTTGCACACAAAACACCCTGCAGGCGTGACAGACCAACCGGCAATTATTATATTAGACGGTTACAAATCCCCAGCTACTAACAGTGCCCGGATAATGTGCCAATGCCAGCTAATTATTATTCATATTACCCTTTATTTATGAAATGCTGACATTGTATGCAGCTCAATAGATGAAAGGGAATACAGAAAAGGGTTCTTCACAGTTAGGGTGGTTAAACTGTGGAATTCTCTACCAAAGGAGGTGGTGACAGCGAATTCGATAGATAACTTCAAAAAGTGGTGAGATATATTTTTGAATAAAGAGGGCATTCAAGGCTATCCTAGATAACTAGCAAAGGAATATTGATCCAGGGAGAAATCCGATCGCCAGTTTCTGGGGTCAGGAAGGAATTTTGCTTTTTTCCCCTTATGAGACAATCGGCAAAGTTTCAATGTTTTTTTTTTCTGTTTGCCTTCCTCTGGATCAATTAACAATTAATAACAAATAATCCACATATTAAAAAGATCAAGAGAGATCTAGAAAGGTTGAACTTGATGGACTAACTCTTTATTCATCCTCAAATACTATACTATTACTAGTTAATTAACAACTAATTAATTAATAACTAATCCGCATATTGTAGATTAGAGGAGATCTTAAAATGTTGAACTTGATGGATTGAAAGTCTTTTTTTTAACCTCAATTACTATGTAACTATGTAAGAATAGTACTTTTTGATACAAAAGTAGTAGAGGTCATTGGTTACATTGATGCACGTAAGTGATAACTTTGGGAGTAAGGCGTGAAATCAGATTATTCATTTCCACTGTATCTATAAAAGAATATTCTGTTATTTTTATCTATAAATATGTGTCATTGTTTCTTTTAACGGTTTGTGTTTTGTTATATAATAATCTCACGGTAAAGGGGTTACGCGCGAATCGAACAGCAATAGTGGTAACCGACCTCAGCTAAAATACATTGCTAGTGGTATAATATGTGGATATTTATTGTAGTGTTACTGACGCACCTAGGTCTATATAGAATAAATATATTTGTCACAACTTAGGACCAGCTCAGATTCAATAGCTCAACCTCACAGGTACAGTCCTTGTGTTGACCCGGCTTTGTAGATCTCCACATTCAGAGAGCGATACAAGGATTTAGAACATTATACAGCATCTACTTTGCCCAATAAAGACACACTTACATATATGTGTCACCAATAGGGCATGATCCAGTCATTTCCGTAGATTTTTTTATACCCCTGTGCAACAACGCTAGCATTATAATCGTTAACAGAAAAATAAACATTTTGCAACATGCCGGTATGGTCCATGTCCTTTTTGAATTTCTCTACTCAGGTCTCCTTAACCAATCACAGAGAGTATGCTAGGCCCTCTTCCTATTGATGAGGCTATTGCATGGAACAGGGTCGGCCAATCAGGGAACAAGCTGTGGTTATATGATTGGCTCAATCCTAAGCCCGGAGGAAGTGTAGGTGCTATAGGACTGCCTAGGAGAGACAAGACGCCAGCTAGTGATAAGTGATGAGCTACATGACCTGCAGAGGGACATCCCCAAAGGCAGGTGCCTGTTACTCTGATGACCGGACCACATTTGCCCTGGCTAGTTTCCCCTGAAAACCCTGTCCCTACTTTGATGACCTGGTCCTGAGTTCATATGACCTTTATGAGGTAATGTCCAGTATCATTGCCCCATCTCCAATACTCTTTGTTGGCCACTAACTCCATTCTTCCCCCGACAGGCTAGGATCATTCACATGGTTATGGTGGTAGCTTAACAGCCAATCATGGGTAATCTGCACTGCTAGACCAGCATAGGAAGGTATGCAAATGTTGTGGTTTTACTCAGACAAAAGATCAAAGGGGTATCAATTACAACACTTAACCATCCTTAACCACTGCAGTTTGCCGCAAAAATTGCTTAACTGGATAAACAAGACAGATTGTTTCATTTTCTTTCCACTTCGCAGTTATATTACAACTCTGGTGACTGAGACTGGGGTGGGTATGTATAGTAATTAGGGTTGAAAAAAGACTTAAGTCCATCAAGTTCAACCTTTTCTTATCTCCTCTGATCTGCAATAGGCAGATTTATTGTTAATTGATCCAGAGGAAGGCAATCACAAGAACAAAAAAACAGTGGAACTTTGCCAATTGTCTCAACAGGGAAAAAAATATAACATTCCTTCCTGACCCCAGATACCGGCGATCAGATTCATCCCTGGATCAATACTCCCTCTCTATTTATCCAGGATAGCCCTTAATGCCCTTTTTATTTAAAAATATTTACAATCCCTTTTTAAAGTTATCTATCGAATCTGCTGTCACCACCTCCTTTGGTAGAGAAATCCACAGATTAACCACCCTTACTGTGAAGAACTCTTTTCTTTCTTTAAGGTGAAATCTTTTTACTTCTAATCTCAAAGGATGTCCCCTTGTCAGTTAAAAACCTCTTGGCATATAAAGTTTCCTCGACAAAGCCTTGTATTGACCCTGGATATATTTATATAAGGTAATCATATCCCCTCTTAGGCGCCTTTTTTCTAGAGTAAATAAGTTTAATTTTGTTAGTCTTTCTTCATAACTTAGCCCCTCCATTCCGCTTATTAGTTTTGTTGCCCTTCTCTGTACTTTTTCCAGCTCTAAAATGTAGTGGTGTCCAAAGTTGTACTCCATATTCCAAATGAGGGCGGACTAGGGATGTGTATAGTGAGATAATTATATTTGCTTCCCTGGCTTCTATACCCTTCCAAACGCACGCTAATATTTTACTTACCTTTGCAGCTGCTGCTCTGTATTGAGCACTGTTACCTAGGTGGTTGTCCACAAGTACTCCCAATTCCCTTTTAATATCTGATACCCCTAGATTTGCTCCATTAAGATTATAAATTGCATGGCTATTTTTCCTTCCCAGATGCATAACTTTACATTTATTTGTATTAAATCTTATCTGCCACTTAGATGCCCATTCCTCGATTTTATGTAAATCCCTTTGGAGGGAAAGTACCTCATTTTCTGATTTAATTACCTTGCACAACTTTGTGTCATCAGCAAAATGGAGACACCACACTCCAATCCCACTTCCAAGTAATGAATAAATATGCTACAAGGGAGGGGACCTAATACTGAACCCTGAGAAACCCCACTTACCACATTAGTTCAATCCGAGTATGTTCCATTTACATCAACCCTTTGCTTCCTGTCTTTTAGCCAGCTCTCAATCCATAAGCAAATATTTATGGCAATTCCTGTATCCCTTAGTTTGCTCAATAGTCTTCCATGCGGCACTGTATCAAAAGCCTTTGTAAAATCCAAATAGACTTAAGTAGCCTTGATCCAAGTTCCTACTAACCTCCTCATGGAAACTAATTATGTTCCTTTGACATGACCTATCCTTCACAAATCCATGTTGGCTCCTACTTATAATCCTGTTCAAATAAACATATTCTTGTATATTATCCCTTATTAACCCTTCTAAAAGCTTTCCCACTATTGAAGTGAGACTCACTGGTCTATAATTCCCCGGATTTGCTTTTGCTCCCTTAAATATAGGGATCACCTCTGCTTTTCTCCAGTCATCTGGTAGTGACCCAGTGTTGAGTGAATCTTGAAAAATGAAATATAATGGTTTGGCTATTACAGAACCCAGTTCCCTCAGTACCCTTGGATGCATTCCATCAGGACCCAGGGCTTTATTAACATTTATTTTTTCCAACCTCTTTTGGATTTCTTCCTGCTTTAACCAGTTATTTGGTGAAGGTAGTGTAGCCCCATTATGTTGCAGTGACCCAACCACTGGTACCTCCCTGGTGTATACCGGAAAAAAAAAACCTATTTAGCTCATCTGCCTTTTCCTGGTCACGAATTATCAGACGACCTGTGTCGCATTGTAATGTTCCTATAGCTTCCTTCCTGGCCTTCTTCCCATTAATACATTTAAAAACTATTTTAGGATTAGTCTTAATCTCCTTTGTAACTAATGTTTCATTTTTAACTCCTCATCTTCATTTCATTCTTAAGCCACATGGGTTGTGATTTACTCCTTCTACTTTTATTTCCCACAGGATATATGGTGATAAGTATGTTTTTTTAGTAAGGATTTGAACATTGTCCATTTATGTTTAGTATTTTTACCTGCCAGTTCTCTGTCCCAGTCTATACTTTGTATTGCTGCCCTTAGACCATTAAAAATCGGCCCTTTTAAAATTAAGAGTTTTTGTTGGCCCCTTACAGTTATGTTTTTTTTTTAATTCAATCTCAAAGGTTGCCCTATTCCAACATTTGATACTCTATCAATGTTATTTGTGATAACTAAATCAAAGATAGCCTAATTTCTAGTAGGCTCTTGTATAACCTGGGCCAGATAATGATCCCTGAGTGTACTCAAGAACCTGCTCCCCTTCGCTGAGCTGCTGGTCTCATTTATCCAGTTTCATTCACGGTAGTTAAAATCTCCCATTATTAGAACTTGCCTGTGCTTAGCTGCATTTCCAATCTGTAACAATATATGTATTTACTCACTTTCAATTATAGCTGGGGGTTTATAGCATACTCCTACTAATATTCTTTTGGAATTTGCTGCTCCGCCATTTAACTCTACCCAGAAACATTCAACATTACCGTTAGTTTCACCAAAAATATCTTCGCTGACTATAGGTTTAAATTCAGGCTTAACATACAGACAAATCCCTCCTCCTCTTTTACCATTGCCCCTATCTTTACTAAATAAGTTATAACCATCCAGATTAGCAGTCCAGTCATGAGATTCATCCCACCATGTTTCAGTAATGCCTATTAAATCCCATTTTTCATTCATGGCTAATAATTCTAACGCTACCATTTTTCATGGAAATCTTCTGGCATTAGCAAGCATACACCTTATGTTATGAGTATGTAGTTCTGAAGTGCCTGCCACTGTACTTGAATTAATTAGTAATATCTCCCTATTGATTGTACTAACCCTCCCCATCTCCACCCCCATGACTAGTTAATGCGTTTCTTACCCCCGCTACACTTTCTACCCATTACATCTATCTCGTACCCCCCACCTACTAGTTTAAAAACTCCCCCAGCCATTCTACCATCCTATCCCCTAGCACAGAAGCTCCCTCATCATTAAGGTGCAATCCATCCCTGCTATAGAGATTGTACCCAAGGGAGAACTCAGCCCAGTGCCCTAAAAAGCCAGACCCCTCGTTAATGCACCACATTTTTAGCCACACATTAACCTCCCTAAGCTCCTTCTGCCTCTCTGGGCTAGCATGTGGCACTGGGTGTATCTCATAAAATACTACCTGGGCGGTCCTTGTCTTCAGCTTATTACCTAGTTCTATAAAATCATTCTTTAGGACACTCCATCTTCCACTAACTTTGTCATTGGTACCAATATGTACCAAGACCGCCGGTTCATTTCCAGCCCCTCCCAATAATTTATCTACCCGATCCTCAACATGCCGAACCCTAGCACTCAGGAGACAGCAAACTGTTCGATTGCTGGGATCTGGGTGACAAATCACCCTGTCTACCTTACGAATAGAGTCCCCAACCACCAAAACCTGCCTGTTGCTCGGCCTATTCTGCCCTCCCACTCCTCCAGTAGAACTGTTCTCCCGGCTGTTAGAGGGCACAGCTCTATCTGGCTTTTCCATTCCTGAATGGACATTCCCAACAGTTTCACTCAATCTGGCAAATCTGTTGGTGCTTGCCAACTCAGAACTGGCCTGCCTCCTCCTCCTTCTGATCCCCCTGCTTCCCCTTGTAACTGTAACCCCACTACCTTCCTAGACATCCTCACGAGCCCCAGCTCCACCCTCCATGCTAGGCCCAGATAAACTGCGCTTCATGAGCACCAACCCCCTTTGCAGTGGAGCAATATCACTAAGTGCTGCAATTCTCCTCTTCAGTTCGAGTTTCACACCTGTCACAGAGGTATGGACCCTGGATCATCTGTTCCAGTATTGCATAAATATGACAGGATGTACACTGAGTGAGGTTGCCACTGAACTGACTCACAATTACAGTGGCTAAAAAAAAAATTGTATAGAGCACAACAATGCCTCCTTTTATTTAAACTCCTACACTTATACTAGAGCTGCCCTTATGCTAGAAGTGTTCACACCTTCCCCTGTTTAGATTAGGTTCTTACTACTCACTGCCCAAGTACACACACTTATGGTTCAGCTGAAAATCACAGAACAGAGGCAAGCAGACCACAAAAAGTCACATACTGATACAGATTTACACAGACAACCCCCCCCCCCCCCGCCCCCCTCTCAGCGGCCTCTAATCACTGCACAAGTACACAACACACTTACTGTTCAGGAGAAATCACATAACAGATGAATGGTATAGGGGGGTCTTCTACCTTAAAGGGCCAGTCTATGTTTCACTCTTTTTCCCATCAGCACACAATACACATTTTATTACACAAAACTTCAATATTAATCTACAAAAGGTAATTATAGCTTTTCTAGTGACTCCAGTAGCAGCTATTGTAATAGCCATGTGTCCTTTATTCCAAAAAGCGTCTGTGACCAGATTAAACAAAGAAAAATGTCTGTTTCATGTGAGCAAGTTTTGTTTCCACAGAGAAGGGTTATGCTTTATTCCTTCTCCTGTTGAATTCTGGTCAAAGTTTCTACTTCCTTCATGAAGCGCAGACACAGCTCATCCTGATAAGGTAAAGCCACACACTGGACAGAAAGGGGCAGCCCCACCCCACCTTCAACAGCCTGGAGAGAGAGGAGAGAGTCATACTCACATTGTTGTACAGTCTACCACTAAAGGGAGTAATATATAATAATGACAGAGGTTAGGAAGCTGGTGGGCAACTCTGTCCTACAAGCACCTTTAACAGTCCAGATGTTCAGTATCTCTCGGTTTGAACCCAGGTGTATCAACCACAATAAATGAAACTGAACCCGAACACAAGCAGAGAGATACTGAACTCCTGTACTGTTGGCAGTCCTTGTAAGATAGAGTTGCCCACCACTTGGTTAAAACATGGACCATCCACACCTCTTGTTAATGTTGAAATACTACTACCCTAGTAACAGATATAAATTATTTCCATACATTACTAGCTAATAAACAGGCCATCAGATTTTGCTCCTGTATACAAGGCAGACTATACATACCTTCTTATAGAACTTTTCACATGGGTCATTCCTATACCCTTTGTAGCTCTTTAATTCCTCTTCATCGGCTCCGGTGACTGAACCCACAGGGACCACCCCAGCTGGGAACTGAAGCACATTATACAGGGCTGTGTAGGAGACGGTAACTGGAAAAGATGCAAGATTCCCTGTCAGACATGATATCTCAGGTCTTATTATAAAATGAGAATATTTCTAGTTCAGAAAATGTCTGGACAGGACAAAGCTTTCCCAGGAGACTTTGACTTGTCAAGAGGCTGTCCTGATAGACGTTTTATCTGCAATACATTATCCTGGGTTTATCTCACCCTTGGACACCGGATTGAAGTGAAGTGAAGAGATAAATTCAACCCATGAAAACCATACTAGACATACACAGGACTTTTGCAGGATAGCCAAAGTTATAGGCAGGACCCAACATAGGACAGAGGACCACGTCTAGATTAAGCTTCCTCCATTCATTAACAAATTCCATCTGGTATTCCTGGAATGAGAGAAGACACTGTAAGAAGAAATAGAGCATTATTGGGTAAATTACCTAAGATGTTGCAATAATATAGAAGCCAAATGCCTCGGTTATCTCTAGATCAGAAAACAATGATTTTCCATTTTATGGATGTAAAGCGCCTTGGATAAAGGCTCTATATACAAGTATAAATAAATTATTGGAATATTTTATGCATACAAATTATCAGGTATATCTAACAGCGTTCTCTGTTGCTTTCTTTCCTAGACCAACACTTTTGCACACTACAATGCTGGTTAGTACTTCTTTTACTAGTAACAATAGAGTACCATGTTGGCACGTGCTAGCATCTTTTTAGAAAGAAGAGATTGTTGTGTGAATAAGTATATAGAGTAAAGTGCCAGCGTGTGTTGGTTGTGGCGTCTAATAATGGAGTTCAGCGCAGTTCTTAAATATCTTGTATTTTCCCTCTGAACTGGGGAAACAGCTACCACCACCTATACTTAATTGTTTATTTACTTAAAGGACCCCACATGTTTAAACATTTTGAAAATGTTGAGTCTACTAGATTCCAATTAAGCAGGAACATTTTGTATAAATTATTTTTTTAATTAAAAAAATATTAATGTCTGTTGAACACTGGAAGCATCCACGATACTTTTTGTGAAGGTTAAGGGCCTCATTCAATTGCAATTTGACCAACTGAATAGGGCTTTAAATAAGCACGTAGCATTTTTTAAGACTTTTTTCGTTCGTTAGCAAGGTTTTCACGAACTAAAAACTTAAAAAAAAAAAAATATGCTATGTGCTTATTTAGAGCCCTATTCAATTGGCCAAATCACAATTGAATTAGGCCCTGTGTGTGCAAGAGGTGCACTTACATTTCTGCAGGAACAAAACTTGTAACTATTGTTGCAATCGGTCTGCTTCTGAACATGTGAGGAGGAAGTGTGTCAGATTCAATAAAACCAATATTTAAACAATCCACCTTTCTCTGCTCTCCTCCCCATCCCAGGCTTAAAGCCATCAAGAGTGGAACTTGCTACATCTTTCAAAATAATTTTAGAGAAAATCCTATTTTTAAAGATTGTTTTTGGTAAGCATGATGCATGATTTTTTTTATAGAAAAACATGCTAGAAGGAGGTGCCCTTTTTCAACTTTTAGGTTTTAAAAAAAAAGCAGTTGGATGCTTTGATTTACTGCAATATTAGGCTTAATGTACAGTATATAAATAAAAGAATAAAAAAAAAAAAAAGCTCAGTTACCTCAACCACTATGTGGTGCTTCCAATGATCCTTCACAGAGCTGGATGAAGAGGAAGAACATAACCCAGTCAATGCATAGAAAAACTCTCAAAAAGAAAAAACGCATAGAATTACACCAGAAATATGACAATTAATATAAATTCATCCTCCTCATTATTATTACTACATGAATAAAAATCATATATTTGTATTTTAGGACTCCATGTCTGTTACAGGAGCTTTTTTTTGTTTTCTAACTTTTACCCTAATATAAAAACTCTCCCACTACCAGATTACAGCACTCCATAAATCCTGCCTTCGATGCAACAGATATCTGTGTGGAGCAGCCAAGCCAATCTTTACAGGCGAGTCGGCCATAGAAGCCAATAGGAACTTCATGAATATTATAATGAGTTAGAAGTGCAGGAACAAGTGCTTTAACTGCTAGGCAAGGAGACATCAGAGGAATATAGAAAGTAATTGTTTTTTTAATTAACAATATATTTTGATATGAAAAAGATGGGACAAATGTATTTATAGGTTCAAAAAATAAGTTAAAAAAAAAAAAAAATTCACTAATAAAGTTGTCGAACTGCGAGTTTGTGTGTAATGCTAGCAAACATCTGGGTTGCGCAATTGCATGCCGAGGCCCGCAATGAGTTCCAAAGCCGCTCATTGTGAGGCGAAAGAGAGAGAAAGAAAGAGAGAAAGAAAGAAACAGAGAAAGAGAGAAACAGAGAAACAGAGAAACAGAGAAACAGAGAAACAGAGAAAGAGAGAAACAGAGAAAGAGAGAAAGAAAGAGAGAAAGAGAGAAAGAGAGAAAAAGAGAGAGAGAGAAAAAGAGAGAGAGAGAAAAAGAGAGAGAGAGAAAAAGAGAGAGAGAGAAAAAGAGAGAGAGAGAAAAAGAGAGAAAAAGAGAGAGAGAAAGAAAGAGAAAGAAAGAGAAAGAAAGAGAAAGAAAGAGAAAGAAAGAGAAAGAAAGAGAAAGAAAGAGAAAGAAAGAGAAAGAAAGAGAAAGAAAGAGAAAGAAAGAGAAAGAAAGAAAGAAAGAAAAAGACAAAAGATACAGGGAAGTAAGAGAGGGGGCAAAACAAGATCCAGGGGAGGGAGGGGTGGGGGATGAGACACATGAAAAATTTAACTACGAATTGCCATAATTTTTTGACGTGCAATTGTCTTGCTTTTCATGTTTGTCGCAAAGTTCACTGGTAGCAGTGACTTGTAGCAGTTCTCTCACAATGTTTTAGAGATATAGTATCACAATCTCTGTTGACTTAATGACGAGTAGTTCTCAATCTTCAGAATGTGGTGTGGGGCCATGGGGTTTCATATTATTAATAGAAAAGGCATATTTTGTATCTTTATTTTACATGAATGTGTATGCACAGATGTTTATGTGCATAATTTTTTCTGAAATATATTATCATTTTTAATTTGTTAATATTAATTTGGTTTGTTAAAAGTGGATATGGAAAAAAAGATAAATAGAGGAAATTTACTATGATAGGATGGGGGCACCAGCTTTATTGGTTTCCAGATCTTGATAGACTGATCATACAGTTTCATTTGCTTGTTCATTTAATGCCTGTCCCACTATATCTTATACATGCTTATTGTGAACATTTATTTATTCTAATAAATAATGGAAAATGAAAAAAAAAAAAAAAAACTTCTTATAGGTTTCACATTAAAGATGTACATTTTTCCATAAAATTAAAGTATCCATTTATACACTATGCAGCATCAGTACATTTAGCGAACACATTCTCGGTTGAGACTGATACGTCACTTACCTTGCACCACAGACAGAGTCCAGTACATAGGCCATGCTTGGGTACTGCAAGATAATACAGATACTTATATCAATGAATGGTTTTAAAATTACTCAATAAGGGTGTGTTTGGAACGTTAAACATTTGAAGTATCAGTGTAGTTGACATATGCCAGGGTTTCTTTTTGCAAATGTAATTGCAATAAAAACAGTAAAAGAGCTGAGCTTTTAACTTTAGTAGTGCAGCCTCCTGTAGATCTGCCTTTTACCAACACCTATTAGTTGTAGATGGAGTGATTGGATCTGCCCAGGAAGCGGTTTTATGAAGTGTCTCTGTACAGTCAATACTGTAGGCCAACAGACTGGTCTGAAAGACACTCTAGGACCACCTCTTGGTCGCCAATAGGGGGTGGAGAGAAGTCGATCTAAAAATACTAATGTTCAAACGGAAGTTTTAAAAGCTAGATTGTAGCATGTTACACAAAGACATATTTTATTGCTAATCAATTACTAAATAAACAACTGAATCCTATTGTATGCCCACTTCAGTAGCCTCTCTTGACACTGAAATTATTATGGGGGGGGGGGGGTTTAATAAGAAAAAAACATGCATTTTAGAAAGTCCAAAACCGTTAATTTCTTGATTTTGTTTCTCTTACCGAATAGTTTTTTTTTTTTTTTAAGTGTAAGCACAGATTTCAGTTATTCTTGGCTGCTACACAAAACATGTTTGATATAAATTGGCCAGTCCTTTAAATGCCTTGAAAATTATAATACATCTTCAAGTAGTACTAAGTGTGGAATGCGGCATTGTTGGATTTAGTAAATATGGACAAAAAAAAAATCTAGATGGGAAACATGTTTCCAAACATCAGTTTTCTTTCGAGAGACACCCAGAACCTCATCTTTGAGGAATCCTTTCTTAAGTACTATGAAGCTGTCATATTGGCCTCTCTCTCTCCTTTGGATACAGAGTTTTCCACAAACAGCCCCATTAAATTCCCTCAGCCCGTAACATAGGCCGCAAGGCTTACGGCTATTAAATTGGCCTCGTAAAAGTAACCTGCTTACAATCTGTGGTTTACAGGAGTAAAAACCCTACAGGACGTGGAAATTTGAACTGCGTGGTCGCAAATGCTTTGTTCTCTCAAGCCCATAACTTCTACGTTCCAATTTCACTATTAAATTGCAACAAATTCCCAAAGATGTCCTGGCGTTTAAGCCCATAACCAGCAAATGGAGGCAAAAAGATTAAGGCCTCCAAATAGGACCCGCAAAGGGTTTACAGACAACTTTTACACACTGCAAAAGACAATATAAACACGTCAGTGGACTCTAAAATATGGGGAAAGCATGCAAAGGCATTACAATCACTTGCAAAATAATCCACATATAAAAACTTGGCATTAAAAAAATATTTTATTTCATCATATGTTGGAATGGTCATGCATTTGTCAATATGAAAAGCCATGCTGCATCATGCATAAAGCAATTAAATACACACTACCTGATTAAAATTATGTTATTTTAACATATGTTGGAATGGTCATGCATATGTCAATATGAAAAGCCATGCTGCATTGCTAAGTGGTGGTGGTGAAGGAGCTTGTGAACTGCAATGAAGTTGTGAGCTATACCATGTACAGTCACTCTAGGTGGGCAGATCATAGCAGAGAGGTCAGGCAAATCACAGTCCACTAGAGAAGACACTGGCAACCCACTCCAATATGACTGGTCATATTCCTATCAGGCCATCAGGGGAATGTTGATACTCCACAGTATCACTAATTGGCATTTGCATGGGTTTTAACCCTTTATAATGATATAGGATATATTATTATTATACACAGACCACAATCCGAAATGGTCAAGACTGTGTATTAATATCATGGGTGTGGGCGAATCCTGTGAGAGCAAGAGTCTTTGTGGAAAAAGGGGATACCTACAGGGGGTAATGTCAGTCTAGAATAAGCATGATGCATAGCACCTACCAGGGTCACACGTGGTCACTAAACCACTGCAACCGGAATCTGATGAAAAAAAAAAAAAGGATAATCAGAAATCCCTTCATTTAATTGAAGAAACCATTAATGTGCATAGCACATACAACTTGTTTAGATCTTCTCAATGAAACAGACAACCACTGTGTAATCCAATCCAGTTTCACACATACAGTGTGGTGACAAAACAAATCTGAAAAAAAGTGGTCAACTAAAAAAAGCCGGAGGAGGATAAAAAATAAAAATAAAAAAAATTAACCTGAATGTACAGTACAGTGCTAAATACTGTACCAATATACCAACTCGCCTGATTCCCATCTGCAAGCATTACTAACTATTAGCTAGGTCTCTGGATAATCAGCAATATGGAAAAATGGCCATTAATACGGAGAGGGCACAAAGGTCAGCAAACCCAAGGATCTGTTCTCAGACTGATATTGCGGTCAGGATTCACTAGTGCATATATTAATGCTGGCTGTCATTAACATGCCATTGTGAGACTTCGCAATCATGTCTTAGAGATCTTGCTATATGATAGCTTGAAGATTGTGGGAGCTACATGTTAAGTGGGGGCTGTCATTAAAGGAATGTCTACCTGAGAGGCACTGGGAAAACCTTACACCTCATACATTTCCTTCACAATGCTTGCAGATGCAGAAGATGCCTCATGAACCTGAATTGTACCAAACAAAAAAGATAAAACCTACAAAATAAGATCTTACAAAATCATAGGGACTGCAGCATCTCTTCTCAACAGCATTCCTCAGTGACATGTTAAACAGAACCCTATGTGTTCACAGAGAAAAGAGGATCATGGACCATGTGATGGGAGGTAGCCATATGCATACAAAATATCACCATCACATAGGCCAAGATCCAAGACTCTGTAGCCAGGCTAGATTAGGTTAACATTGTGACCAATAGAAGGTCACGGAGGAGTGCGGTTGAGGAGGCACAAACATATGAACAGCCCCTATGTCCTCCTCCGACTTGCCGCAGGGCCCACATCCTCTGCAGCCGGCTGACGTCTCCCTGCTGGTGGTGGTGGGGTTCCAGTCTCAGGGACAGTGCAGGCAGCAAAAGCTCTAGTTATGCCACTGGTTGGAGGGCAGCAAGTTGTGAGTCTCCATATATTTTCTAATGCACCCGGTACAGAATGTGGCGTTTTATTGGTCTATGTGATCAGATGTTGCTTCTAGTAAAGGAACCAACACCACATAATCATGTATACAAACAGGAATCTGGCCATACTGTATGCAATAGAACATTCAATATGGAGATTCACAGTGTATTAAGATTTCCTGTCTGCTCATATAAAAAAAGTGACATGCATTATGAAACTGGGTTAATAGGGTTTTCAGTAGGTCAAATTAAACTTATTCTTTTAAAGGACCATGTTTTTTTTTAGTACTACAGTATGTTTAAACCGTTCTTCAGGCTGGACTTTTCCAGACATGATTGAGATCATTTCCAATAGTTTTCTTTACCTCTCCCGCTGGAACCCACTTATCTCATCCCCTTCTGTAAAGTAGTATTTGCAAGCATTACATTTAAATCACCTGGACAGACAACTACTCACCAAGGGCCTCAGCAAGAAGGAAATTATCTTCTTCACCGCTCTCGGCATTCTGTACAAAATCACCTGCTCTTTAATATTTGGGTCAACTAGGTTTGATTTACTGGAGAAGACAAAAATATACAAAATCACACACTTTGGACCCATTTTATGCCCTCATCAAAATATGAAAAGATTTAAATAATTTACAGAAAAAAATGTTTATTTTATTTTCTGGCAGATCATTCAATTTAAGTGGATCTTGTCATTCAAGTTTTTTTTTTTTTTTTTTTTTAATGATCACTCTTGGAGAATACCATTTACATAAAAGTTCAAAATCCTTTTTATTTTAGTGGTTACTCCATGTTTGTAGAGAGAGATGTTGGCATTTTTCAGACCCGTTTTGTCATGGACACGAAGCTCTTTGAGTTTATTGGGTCAAAAGTTAAATAGCCAGCTCAATAAGACAAAGACTGAACATGAGGTCTAAGCTTTAACAGATATTTTCATTTTCCTGTGTTTTTCAGCAACTTCTCATCACTTCACTAACACATATCTGAACTTCTATAAGTGAATTCTTACATATCAGAATGAAATGGGAACACTTTCTTGGGATTGAGCTGGAAACAAGTTTTCATGTAAATATATACTCAAATGTGCTACTTCTCTTACTCTGCTGGGTGGGCTTCTATTTTGCTCTTTTCCACATTATGCTTAAATAATTTGTGGTTAGTACCCTTGTCATGAGTGTGGCAAGATACCATCCGTGCCACAGCAGGGGCGAGTTACAATGTTACCATCCGTGCCACAGCAGGGGTGAGTTACAATGTTACCATCCATGCCACAGCAGGGGCGAGTTCCAATGATACCATCTGTGCCACAGCAGGGGCGAGTTCCAATGATACCATCCGTGCCACAGCAGGGGCGAGTTCCAATGATACCATCCGTGCCACATCAGGGGCGAGTTCCAATGATACCATCCGTGCCACAGCAGGGGCCAGTTACAATGTTACCATCCGTGCCACAGCAGGGGTGAGTTACAATGTTACCATCCGTGCCACAGCAGGGGTGAGTTACAATGTTACCATCCGTGCCACAGCAGGGGTGAGTTACAATGTTATTCATTGACAAGCACGGTGATAATGAAATATTGGACTTACAATTTATCACGCAGAGTTTCTGGATCACCGAAAAAGGATTTCATGGCCAGTTCATTTAACATGTACTCTATCCGAGGAGGAGTGAAGGGGATGAGCTGAAAGACGAGGAAATGTAAAGATTTGTCACAACTTGTAACTCTCATATGTAATCCGCATAAGTCATGTTCAACTTGAGGGCGGCACAGGACCGTCTTAACAGCATTATATGCCCCCCGGGCAAAGCTAATATTTCACAATAAAGGAAGTAATCGCTATAATTAATTCAAGAACAGGCACTTTAGGATGACAGTTATTGCTTAATTCCAGTTCTATTTCAGGTTTCCCACGTGACCCTGTGTGTGTCTCCACACTTATTAGAAGCACATAAACATTTAGGTTACAGAAACATATATGAAAAATAATTAATGTTAAAATACATAGGAGTCTTTACAAAGGGTTATGTTAAAATGTAAACCTGTCCCTGCTTAGTACACCTTTAAACTGGTCAGCATTCAGAATGAAAGAGAGTGAGAGAGGTGATGTAGCAGACATATAGTAAGTTACTTAAACATTTCATTGTAATGCTCCCATTGGTTATTTCCACAACAGACTTCTTCTTTTCCAAGATTAAAAAAAGGGTTACCATCTCACCGTATGTCCTGCTTCCTCCAAGAGCTTCTTGGTCTCCAGTACCACTCGTCTCATACCAGGGTTTGGTAAAAAATAGCCATCTGTGTCATAGTATCCAATACGGAGAGGCTTACTAGTAGAGTAAATCTGCAGCAAAGATAACAATTGTGATCATCTGATAAATAAATAACTTGTGTCATCAGCAGAACTTGGTGCAAACTACATGAGATCTAACCGATAACTAATAAGATCAGTAATCTATTATATGGTTTTTAAAATATATGAATTAAAAGATCTGTGGTTGGTTGGTTTGTCTGTCTAAATCTATGACTGTGTGGTGTATTTCCAACAGGAAATTAATATAATTTTGTGGCTTGAATTAAAAAGCAATGCACACCAACCCAGCAGTGCACATTCACTCTGCTTCAAGGCCTGCTACATCTGTGAGATTCTCAGAATATTGCCCTACCTCCCGCACTCAGATTACATTTATAGAGCCATGGAAAACACCTGACTTCCTACTTGCAGATATATCATCTCAACACTAGGGGTCAGCCAGCATACTAGTCTTTCACCTCAGATCCCTCCCTCTAAAATAAAACTCTTTCTATCTTTCACTTGCTTCCTAACCCTTGTTATTCCTTACTCTTCCCCAGTTCTCTGCCCTTTAATTCCCTTTAGATTGTAAGTAGCGAGTTTCCAGTCTTGTAGGGTGCTTTCGGATAAAGCACTTTCTGCTAAGATTCTAAGCTCAAAACAGGGCCCTTCAAATTTTGAATTTGTTAAAATTGTATTTCCCCTGTTCTTATCCCCTGTACAGTGCTACGGCATATGTTGGCGAGATACAAATAAAAGATAATAATAAAATAAATAAAAGCAATTAATATAATGGCATTCTGTATAAATAAGAAGCATATGTGATTTTATACCTGGTTACAACTTTGAGCCGTAATATTACTGATCCCACCCGCAACTTGTAAACCCAAGTCTTGGAAGTAAAGTTACAAGGTAAGGCTTTGATCAGTAATATTACATTGCTCAAATCCACTGACACGAATGAGAATCCCCTTCCCTGCTTACTCCCCATTGCCCCCTTCACCACTCAGAACCCACCCTTCTTCCCCAATTACCCCATCTACATAATCATGGTGGTCCATTGGGATCCCCATGGCAACTAAAGTATTCATATTAATTAATACGAATTTTAAAATATTTGGACCAACCAGATTGCTCAGATTTTAGGTCCATCAGTTTGAGTAATTTGATTGATCATAATAGATTGAAGGATGACAAATGGCAAGTTTAAACCTATACGGATGGTCTGAAATATGATTGATATCTGTTTAATTTTTAGGACAATGGTTAATAGATGCATTGGGGTTTATTTTAGGAGCCCTCGCGGTCGGGGCTAACTTTTAGGTACCACAAGGGTCCTTTAAGGACCCCTGTGGCATGGGGTTAATATTTTAGATACCATGGAGGTCTCAAAGGACCCCCATGGTTACTTGAATGTGCGACCGGGGAAGAAGGGGATTGGTTTTGAACGAGGAAAGGGAGAGATCGGTAGTGTGCAAGGAGGGGGAAATCATTTTTTTATGCCTCTGCAAGTGCTCTGGAGTATTTTAAATATTTTTACAAAAAAACAGGTCTATTAGGTGTTGCGAGTGTCAAGTGATTTTGAGAAAATAAAAACGGAATAGATTTTTGGAGCTCAAAAAAAAAAAAAAAAAAAAAAAACTCGTAAATTTCCTGGCGAGTGAAAATCAATTGGCAAAGCTTGCTGTAATTTGCGTCTCTGACTTGCCATAGTTCTCTGGGGTAGCTCTCTCTGCTGAGAGAGTGGAATAGAATAGAGGGTATTGAATGATGCTCATTAATACTAGGAGGGAATCAATATAACATTTAACTCCAACAGTTTCTGCTTCATTGATAGCAGGGGGACCTGTGCAATTGTGTTCTACCCCCTAAAGTCCTTGTCCACAAAAATGATGCCAATACATTTTAAATAATATTGGCTATTATATAAAACTATCTCTTCAGGACAGTTTGGTGCCAAAAGGTTTTTCAGTGTCTTATTGTAAGGGAAGTTACACCTAAGCATCCTCTGATATTATAAATCCAAATATATATGTAAAGGTTTTAGCATTCACCTTTTATTGATACAAGACACCTCTATATAAGGTGATGTGAACATGATGGTAACCGCCATAGCTTAGTACTCAGCTACAGTTTGAATATCTCTTGCATCTTTGATGCAAAGAAAAAAAACTAAATTAACTTAAAGGGAAACTGTCACCCCAAAAGCAGTTGGTCTCATCTTAAATTACATTAACTCACATTTATTTCTCTACAGTAAATTATTCCTGAGATATACAGTGCCTTGCAAAAGTATTCATCCCCCTTGACATTTTAAAATGTTTGTTACATTACATCCTTAAGTTCAATGTTTTGTTAATCTGAATCTTATGTGATGGATCAGAACACTATAGTCTAAGTTGGTGAAGTGAAATTACAAAAATATATACATAAAACTAAAACTAAATTGGCATGTGTGTATGTATTCACCCCCTTTGTTATGAAGCCCAAAAAAAGCTCTGGTGCTACCAGTTACCTTCAGAAGTCACATAATTAGTGAAATGATTGCGCTACGGAATATGTTGGCGCGTTATAAATAAAGGATAATAATAAAATGATGTCCACCTGTGTGCAATCTAAGTGTCACATGATCTGTCATTACATATACACACTTTTTTTGAAAGGCCCAAGAGGCTGCAACACCTAAGCAAGAGGCACCACTAACCAAACAGTGCCACGAAGACCAATGAGCTCTCCAAACAAGTAAGGGACAATGTTGTTTACAAGTACAAGTCAGGGTTAGGTTATAAAAAAATATCTACATCTTTGATGATCCCCAGGAGCGCCATCAAATCTATCATAACCAAGTGGAAAGAACATGGCACAACAGCAAACCTGCCAAGAGATAGCCGCCCACCAAAACTCACGGACCGGGCAAGGAGGACATTAATCAGAGAGGCAGCACAGAGACCTAAGGTCACCCTGGAGGAGCTGCAGAGTTCCACAGCAGAGACTGGAGTATCTGTACATAGGATGACAATAAGCCGTACGCTCCATAGAGTTGGGCTTGATGGCAGAGTGGCCAGAAGAAAGCCATTACTTTCAGCAAAAAACTAAATGGCACATTTTGAGTTTGTGAAAAGGCATGTGGGGGACTTCCAAAATGTATCTAGGAAGGTGCTCTGGTCTGATGGAGACTAAAAATTTAAGTTTTCAGCCATCAAAGAAAATGCTATGTCTGGTGCAAACCCAACCCATCACATCACATCACCCAAAGAGCACCATCCCCACAGTGAAACATGGCGGTGGCAGCATCATGCCGTGGGGATGTTTTTCAGCAGCCGCAACTGGGAAACTGGTCAGAGTTGAGGGAAAGATGGATGGTGCTAAATACAGGGATATTCTTGAGCAAAACCTGTACCTCTCTGTGCGTGATTTGAGGCTAGGATGGAGGTTCATCTTCCAGCAGGACAATGACCCCAAACACACTGCTAAAGCAACACTTGGGGGGTTTAAGGGGAAACATGTAAATATGTTGAAATGGCCGAGTCACAGCCCAGACCTCAATCCAATAGAAAATCTGTGGTCAGATTTAAAGATTGCTGTTCACAAGCGCAAACCATCCAACTTGAAGGAGCTGGAGCAGTTTTGCAAGGAGGAATGGGCAAAAATCCCAGTGGTAAGATGTGGCAAGCTCATAGAGACTTATCCAAAGCGACTTGGAGCTGTGATTGATGCAAAAGGTGGCTCTACAAAGTATTGACTTTAGGGGGTGAATAGTTTTGCCCATTGACGGTTTCTGTTATTTTGTCCTATTTGTTGTTTGCTTCACACAAAAAAAAAAAAAAAAAAAAAAAAACACCTCTTCAAAATTTTGGGCATGTTCTGTAAATTAAATTATGCAAATCCTCAAACAATCCATGTTAATTCCAGGTTGTGAGGCAACAAAACACAAAAAATGCCAAGGGGGGTGAATACTTTTGCTCGGCACTGTACAGTATTACTTTTGCTCCTAATACGCGATGCAATATTGATGCAGAGTACCTGATAAGAATTGCTATTTTGTCGGGGTGAAGGGCTTTTGTACTTTCATGAAGCTATGAGATATACCATGAAGGGTCACCCAAGATGGGCAGGTCATAGCAGAAAGGTCAGACAAATCACAGTCCACTGAAGAAGCAACTGGAAACCCACATCAATTTCTTTGCCATTATAACCTTATGGATAAGCACAACCAGAGAAATATAAACTAAATGGCACCAGAAGAGGAGCACCTCAGGTCAGAAGCAGTCTGCCACGTTACTGGGGAACAGCAGAGGGCGAGTACAAGTAGCACCAGACCTGATGAAGTGGTTGGGCCAAAGTTGAGAGGATGCCCAGCTGTGGATGTGTCTGGAGGGGTAAAGAAAGTCTGCTGCGGCAAAGAGCAATTCAGCATAGGAACCTGGAATGTTAGAACTATGAACAAAGACAAATTTGAAGGTTAAATATTTATACCCGGGAATTAGTAATGGACTGTATTTGGACATTTAATATCACACAGCCACCAGATCTTCTACTGTGGTTAACAATCCCTGAGAAGAAATGGAGTAGCCCTCATAATCAAGCAAAGGGTGGCCAAAGCAGTGCTGAGCTACAACCCAATATTTGACAGAATCATTTATAAATACTTTGTAGCCAAAGATGGAGGACCTCTATACACACTCAGCAAAAATAAAACCTGGTGCTGACTGCGGATTAGATTGTGAGCTTATTATTGCAAAGTTCACAATTAAAATTTGAAGGAAAGAAGGAGAAATCACCAGACCAAGCAAATACGAAAAAAAAGAGAATATCCTCAGTGAATATGCAGTGGAGTTTAAGAAAATATTTAAGGTACTAGATAGAATGCCTGCAGAATTTTGGTCCGAAGTTTGTGATATAATCCAGAAAACAGCCCACTTTGTATTGATCTCAAGAGAACCTTTCATGCCAAAACTAAGAACATCTTAAAAACTTTATTACCCTATTAAATAGTTTTCCACATTTTGGGGCAATTATGAAATTGTTAGTTCACATCTACCCCAGGAAGACCTGCTCGTCTCCTCCTCTCCAGGCCTAAGAGGGGCCATGGTTAGCTATTCCTGTGTGCTGGACTAAAAGTAAAGTCTGACTAGGCTTCAGCTGAGCATGCAAATTAAAAAGGATGGGGCTTTGACAGCTGGTGCGCTATCACTGGTCAAGCCCTGACCAATGGGGCCGCTAAAAGCAATAGATCACTTACCTTCGATAACTCTAGGTAGGTAGCAGTGGCCAATGGCATATAGCTTTACATTTAATGCACTACTGTGGTTTGTAAAATCAAGTGGATTCAAGTAATCATGCCCCAGATCAAGCTCAGGATCAAATTACCTCCTCATTGAATGGAAGTGGTGGAATGGTCACATCCAGCCGTGACATCTCATCACAAAATAGAGCTCTCATACACAGGGCAAGACTGTCCACATCCCTCGCCAGGGGGCCCGCACACAATGGTACTGAAAGAGACAGACAGAAGATAGAGGTCACCCTCACCACAATCAGACTGCACCGAACTGCTTGAACCAAGTTGGTTGTCATTTGAAGTCTTCATGGATGAAATGTGGAGATTTCCAAACCATCAAGTATATTTTAAATACTTTCTCTAAAACTTTTGTTAAATACAGTAAACTTCAATGTCATAAATTAAATGATTACGTGAGCACTAGAGCGAATTTATGATTGTTCAGGAGATCTAGAATCCCCTCTCCAGTGAAAGATTAAACACAAACTAATAATCTATGTATAACTAAATATCACAAATTGGTACTCTACCTAATATGGCAGTAAAACATATCAAATAACATCAATCATCATACAAAATAATGTATTATATTAAAGTACCACTGTAGTTTGGTAAATCACATGTTTGTTAAGTGGAATAGAGCAGAGAAAAGGTTATTTTTAGATAACTATCATGTGGGATTCCATCTTGTATTGCTAGATTGTCTGTAGATCTTCAGTGGGACGTTTATTTGCCTTTCTCGGTTATTGAGATTTTTCGTCGAGTATGTTTTCAACAGAACACAGATGTGTCCGCTGCTCATCCAAGGTTTCTAATCCTTTTACAAGGAAAAACATCCAATTAAAGCAAAATTGAATCCAGTAGTTAAAATTAAACACTGTAGTTGTTTATTTCAAACTGTAAAAAAAAAAAAAAAAAAAAAAAAACACACATCAAAAAGCACACATATATAAAAACAAGAGGGAAGGGAGAGAGAGGACGCACAAACTCCTAGTACAGATCAATAGAAAAACTGCTGTGGTTTTTACTTTCAACCGTTTGTGACGCTCACCTGGAGAGACCACAAATGTTATGAGGTATAGAGATAAAAATGTCAATATTCTTCACCTCCTTATTGTAAAACTCGTTTCATTGATCCTGATGCAGCTTCTTCAATTAGAAATATCCTTGGTTGCCCAAATGACTGCTCAGTCTGTAGGACTAAATCAGCATGAAGAAGCTGCATCAGGATCAGCGAAACGCGTTTTACAATAAGGAGACTGGGATTTGTTTGCCGGAGGTGAAGGTTGACATTTCATGGAGGTTATATTGAACGCGATCTCTATAACTCAACATTTGAGGTCTCTCCAGGTGAGAGTCACAAATAGTTGAAAGGAAAAAACCACAGCAGTTTTTCCATCGATCTGCACTAGGAGTTTGTGCACCCTCTCTCCCTTCCCTCTTGTTTTTATACATATTCTAAATGAACGGTGCGTCAATTGAGGAAGCAGCACAGTCCCTGCACGCAACACACTTTTTTAATAGAACAATTGTTCTTGCAAGAGTTGAGAACCTTCAAGTGAGCCAGTACTACATCAGGCCACAACATTAATTCTTTAGTGCCATCTATACCCACTGGGACCAACCAGCCCCAGTATCTAAAAAAATGTTTACATACATACAATCAGAAATATCTACACAGACACACACACATATGCTTAAAGATCAAAACAGAGTTCACATTAGCTGTCAAATTAACAGAAAATACATTTAAAAAGTCAATAGATATGAACGGTAAAAGAGATTTGAATTAATTTTTTTTGCAGCCATCCGTTTTGTCTTGCCTTAAATAGTTTCACAAGGGATGCGTCTACTTCATCATATAAGTAATCTCAGAAGGCACATGAAATCAGAAGCCTTTAGTACCCTCCTCTTGAGCACCATACAAGAGTACCTCTTGCAGCCTCTGAAGATTGCCCTGGTTAATACCAACTTCAAATCAATTGCATGTTATGTTATCAAACTTACTTGAAAGCATTCCATCAATGGCTGGACGTATGCCGTGGATACTAGCAAACAAAAAAAAAGTTTTTTTTTTTTTTAATGTAACAAATTTATAAACAATTCATTATGGCAAGCAATTCTAAATAATTACATTTTTTTACAACAAATTATATTTGTGGGGAAGCTCATTCAATCACACAGTTATAAATGGCACATACCTCACTCTCTTTGTGGTTGGCTTAAACCCAGCTATGCCACAGACGCTGGCAGGGAAACGGATGCTACCACCAAGGTCTGTGCCGATGCCAAGAATAGAGCCTCCGGCCCCAATCAATGCCCCCTCACCCCCAGAGGAGCCAGAGACACCTTTTGCTCGATTGTAAGGATTGACGGTATGTCCATAGATGGGATTGCTGGTTTCCAAGCTATGGAGGGAAAAAGATAAAGAAAAATACCCTACAATAATCATGCTGTGTAGAAGTTCCTTTGTTCTACAGTCCAAGTTCCAGTATCTCTAAGGTAGGTCCATTAGAAAACATATCAGTTCCAGCAATAACAAATAAAAGCTGGGACAAGACCTTGTTTTTGTAGAAATGACAGACCTCAATGAGCCACTAGACATTTTTGTTTTTATTTATTTACCTAATCAAGGATTGTGGGACATTGGTCTTCGCAAACACAATGGCTCCCATTTTTTTCAAGACCTTCACAATAACACTGTCAGCACTTTCCACCTCATGGAGATATTGTACAAGGCCACATGTGGATGGTTGTCCCTGAAAATCCAAATAGCATCAGTTAATAGCATTACATTAAGAACTGGTCTAAAATAGTAGTATTGAACCTAAACTGATGACTGCCAGGTATTCCTACAACTGGTTTAACCAAATTAAATGCACTGCACAATGGCTATATCAAACCATCAAGCCTCACACATTTGAAACTATTAGAATTACAATGTAAGAATCCATCATACAATAGGTTTTCGTGGACTGGAGGGGAAATTCAACCATACCTGGTATAAGCATAAGGCTATCCTGAGGTTTAATTAAGTCAAGCTTTTGGGTACATAGAATGGGCATATATTAGATGGCCGCTTGGTTATCTGCTGTTACATATAGGTTTCTATGTAAAGAGAGGTTGCAAGTAGGTTTGCAAATTTGGGCTTCAGTGTTTGGGTACATGAGGTAGTCACCTCGGAGGTTACACTTCTATAGGTGATGGAAATAAACACCAAAACTACCTTGTAACCAATATGTTCCTTTATAGAAACAGGCACCCCATACAGAGGACCCTTTTTCTTTTGTTTTTTCAGTTCCCGGAGCTGAGCCTCACAATCCTGCAGAAACATTGTCACACAGTTGAGATCTTCAGTCACCTCCAAAGCCTAAAATAAGGGAGATTATCAGAATTGAGAAGACAGAAAATATACAACCTATGTTCAGATTCCAGAAGAGCAATCAGTTCAGTTGACCTTGTTATATAGGTGTCAATGCTCTAAATGTACAGTGGGGGAAAAAAAAAAGTATTTGATCCCCTGCTGATTTTGAACGTTTTTCCACCGACAAAGAAATGATCAGTCTATAATTTTAATGGTAGGTGCATTTTAACAGTGAGTGACCGAATAACAAGAAAAGACAAACAAGAAAAACGCATGCCAAAAAAGTTATAAATTGATTTGCAGGTCAGTGAGGTAAAGTAGTATTTGATACCCTACCAATCAGCAAGATTTCTGGCTCCCAGGTGTCTCTTATAAAAAGGTAAAGAGCTGAGATTAGGAGCATTATGTTAAAGGGAGTGCTCAGCTTGTTACCCGTCTAAAAGACACCGACCATTAATATTATAGACTGATCATTTCTTTGGCAGTGGACAAACGTTCAAATCAGCAGGGGGATCAAATATCCCCCTCCCACCACTGTATAACTGTAAATATTGTCACAATTTAATAATAAAGCACTAACATTTTTGGCAAACACTTGCGGGCATGATAAAGGTTGCGGACCCTCTGTGAGCCTTTAAAGGACGGTAAGGCCCTAATAAGAAGATTTTGTTAATTATGCATTGATCCAAAAAAAATTCACATTCAGATGATTTACAATAGCAATATTGAATAATACAACTGCTTTTTTTTAAATCATTGAATATGACTTTTATTAATGCCAATAGTGCAATTAAAACATATAGCTGTTTTTGTTGTGGCAATACAATAGACGTTAATACTAAACATGTTGCATGATGGGTCGTGAGATTTCTGCACAAGCACTTACAAAGAGGGGAATAGAAAGGACACAAGAGGGGAGGGGGAAGAGAAGAAACCAAGGTCATGTAAGGAAGTAGAAAGTAGGAAGTTACTAGTGGAGTATGATATTAGCTTGATAAAAGCAAAGTGTTTGTCTCTTTCTCTTGTTTGGAGACAATGGGCTTTATATATTAGTGAGATCTTTACCTTTTCAACATAGGAGTACAGGACACTCTCAGGAGATATAGATCCATCTCGGAGCTTCTCTGTGAGTTCGATCAGTGGCATGCGGAGGATACTGGGATCGGTTCCACCATTCTGAAAGTACAGAGCCTATTATTATTATTATTATTATTATTATTATTATTAGCAGGTAATATTTCTACAACATGGATCCCAACCCCAACACATTCAGGCTCCTTCAGAATTCTTTTTTTCATGTATAGTAATTATTCATAGTAATTAAGGTTGAAAAAAAGACTTTCAGTCCATCAAGTTTAACCTTTTCTACAGATCTCCTCTGATCTGTAATATGCAGATTAATTAACAACTAATTAATTAATAACTCATTATTAATCAACTATTTCATTATTTATTTATTTTTTATTAATTAATCCAGAGGAAGGCAAACACAACAAAACAAGTTTCATGTTTCTGCATTCAATTTCCTAAGTAATAGATAAAACTTGCCAATGTCGAAAATATTATTTTTAAGGAAAATTTAAATTGGGTTTGTATGTGCTGCAGAGGTTTAGAGATTATTTGGGTTGGTTCTCAGAATTTTGGATGAATGATACTTTGGTTTGGAGTGGTGTTTTGACCTATTTGAAGTCATCACAGATGCCACTCTTGGGCTCTATGAGGCAAAGCTATGACGCAAGTACGTTTTGGTCAAAGAAAATTTGAATTTGATTAAATTAATAGGGGAAAAAAAAAAACATGTTTGCAACAAGTAAATGATACGATTATGGAATTGATGTAAATAACTACACAAGTCTACCGGCCACTCCTGATACACATAGAGAGGTGGACAAAATAGCAAACTCCTCATTGGAAGTGATAAAATCACAATAACAAATGCAATTAGATTAATTAGCGAGAATGAGTATTGATGGCCAGTATCTGGGGTCAGGAAGGAATTCATATTTTTTTCCCTTTTGAGACAATTGGCAAAGTTTCACTGGGATTTTTTTGTTTGCCTTCCTCTGGATCAAATAACTAATCTGCATATTGCAGATCAGAGGAGATTGAAAAAGGTTGAACTTGATGGGCTAAAAGTCTTTTTTCAACCCAAATTACTATGTAACTGAGAAGATGAGTCATATTAACTTGACTGCCAATTAGCAATATGTGTCCGCTACTAAAGAGGTCTGACATTCACACCCTTGTAAGTGGCTTTGAAAACTCACGTACCAGAGTTCCAAATGTCCAATAGTCGGACACCAAACTGCAGGTGTATCGGTCACAAAAACTGTGACATTGTTTAATGTATCAAGGGGAACAGTCTCAAAAGTAATAATGGCACATGATAAATAGGACAATGGTCACAGGTTGAAATTGAAAGGCAGGGAAGACAGATAAATCACAGGATAGTTACTAAATCCCGCAAAGATACATTCTGAAAAAACATGCCAAGGAATTGAATCTGCACCAATGTGACCCAGTCTCAAAGACTACACATCTTCACAAAGATCAATTCATGCCATGGCTGCCATTTTGAAACCTCTTTTATCCAAGGTCAACACACAACCTGGTTTAAGGTGCACAAAAGCTCAGCAATGGCCAAGTAAGCAATGAGTCATCTGTAATTCTGTTGTCTACATCTGGACAGGTTTACATTTGCAGAAGGCTTCAACCCACCATGTCTGATGCAATTCCAAGCAGGACTGACGCGGTTCCGAAGGCAAAGTGTGGTCCTACTCCATATTAGGACCTTGATATTCCATAACTGTTCTACCTCCTGTACATGGCTTATTTAAAATAACTATTTGACTGTGTGTTTTGATTATGAACAATATTTTCTTGCTCGTCCAACTGTCAGATTGTCATTCACTGCAGCCACCTAATAGCTAGACCGCTTTGGTAGCGCCAACATGTTTCATACTTTGCCAAAGTTTGGAAAAGATGGAGTCAGACTCGAGAGGGCATACTCACCTAGTGCATGGAGGCTGCCATGATAATCCTAAGGCATGTGGGGCATTATAGAGCAGGTGAAACGAGCCTTGTAAGCGGGATCTACTGAACCTATGGGAGGAAGGGGGAAGGTGTCCTGTGCTTAAAGCTTATCTAAATCCTCCAGTCAACAATCTCACTCCTTCCACTCGAATATATCATAAACATTAGTAGAGCACTCCCACTCAGTCTCCAAGCCAGCAGGAAATGTGGAATCATTAAAAAGGCACAAGCAGGGTCTACTAAAACAATAAACATAAAATATTTTCTATCCACGGCTTATACAACTGATTATGTTGTTAATTTGTTACAAAGTTCAAAATATTTGAAGTTTTTCTAATCTAAAGTGGTCCTTTAATGCACACATTTTTATTGCTTTGTCTTTAAAAAGGACAACCGAAGGGTTTATTTATATTATGTACTTCTGAATAAACTGACTTGGTAATATTAAAAACATAGCTTTTTTTTTATTTTTTATTTTTTTTAATTACTAAGATTAATTTTGTTTTAATGACAGCAGACATTTTGCTTTTATTCTTAAAATGATTAGTCACCTGGTATGAGTGGGAGAAACAGGAGGGTCAGAAAGGATCTCTATTTAGTTCTACTGAAAAAACATCATTGCAAAATAGATATTTGTCAAGAGAGCTAAATAAAAGAGCAAGTCGCAGTTGGACAATCCTGCCCATCAAGCTGCTTGAACACTAGCAGTCCATGATGCGGAGTTAGCTAAAAATAACATTTTCTCCCAAAAATGCTGCTCGGGTCACCGCTAACACGCCAGTCCTCTAGTATTATTAATAAATAATATTTAGAAAGTGATTACAGTATATATATATATATATATATATATATATATATATATATATAGTGCTAGGGAAAATGTAGAGTGCTTATACAAAATCAAAAGAGAACAAATAAGACAAATGCATCACAATAGTCACTTGGTGCAATAGAGTCAAGGTCACTACTCCAAAGAGCTTACAATCTAGATGGGATGACTGATAGTATAAGACAAAAAAAATAAGAGAACCAGTGATCCATTCGGCAAGCTCTAAGGTTGATTTTGCCACTAACCATGGACAACACGTTATTTTCATCCCCCATACATGGCTCTGAACTATAATTACAGGGTCGGGCTGTAGCTTCAGCTGAGAGTAATATGATGGAACCGGGTCAATGGATGATAGTAACTTAAGAGTAAAAAAAAAAACAGCCTTTATTATCACCACGGTCCAAATAGATCATGGAATCCTGTATTTTTAAAACCTGCAGAACTCGTATCTTGCACAACTTGCAATGAATGTTATGTGTAAGTCACTTAGTGACCCTCGAAGGTTGAGGTAAGATCTGTAAAAGTTAAATTATAGTAATCAAATTATACTTTGTGCATCTATTGTTCTGTTGTATTATCGTACTATTTTTTTGTAGTGTATTGTAAGAGAAAATGGAAGATTCTGGAGATGGTCACACTGAAAGTTGCAGGCAGTAAATAAATGAGGAGCAAGAAGTGTAGGATTCAGTATCATTCAAGTGCAACAAGCCCGGATCTGTGTAAAGGATCAATGCAATGCATCTGAGGGGGGTATGCAACCTCCTGGATGGTGCTAGAATGCAGTAACAATGGATCACCAGAACAAATAATTGAGCAGGGAGGAATCCACTTGTCTTCCCAGGGAAGAGCTACAACTCTCAGGCTTATAAAGTCATGATAGGAAGACTATAAAAACGTCCCCATCCTCTCTTATATTGCCAAAGATATAGCTCAGACGCTTGTATTCTGCTCTAAGAGGGTACTGTTCATTTTATTTTCAATAGAAAATTTCAACATAGTCCATGTCAACACACTGCCTGGTGGGATTCTCTAGCTGTGATCAAGATGAGATGTACGGTCCATTTTTTATATGTCCTGTCTGGTGATGAAATGAACAGGGACTCTTGTTGTGATGGGGGGGGGGGGGGGGGGGGGGGAGACAGAGAGGACATAGCGCCTTCAGCGACAGAGGCGAGATAGTCCAAGGGGGAGGAGGGGACTCCTGTAAAGCAATCAAAGACATTAGAATGAATTGTGCAACAGTCTCTTTTCTTTTTCATTTGCCGTTTTATGGGTGCAAGTGTAGCATAGGTAAGTTGCGGCTTATATTGGGATATCTTTTTTTTTATTTTTACTTCTTGCATTTCATAGGTGCGGCTTATATTCGGGCCAATACGGTATACAGAAGACAATGGCTAGGGGGAAAAAAAATGAAAACTTTTCATGAATTTATCACTCATGAGCAGCTGAATAATGGTGCAAGAGACAACTTCTCCACTGTTGGACAATTGCAGTTTGTCGCATTCTGGAGTCACCAAGTCTTTACAATTAGAGGTCACTTACATGCAAATCAATTGGAAGGTTTGCCAGAAGAAAGTTTCTGCTGCTTTCAAACCACAAATTTAAGTGCCTGAACATCACTGGAACTGGAAAGTAAGTTCTATGAGCATGAGAAGTGCGTTTATCATAAAATAAATCATGCAGAAAAAATCATAATCCCCACTGTGAAGGACGCTGCTGCATCTGTGATGCTTTAAATGGTTCTGGCAATTCTGTTAGGATACATGGCTCCATGGACTACATAAAAGGACCAGGACATTTTAGATTAAACTCTTGCTGGGCCTGCCACACAAAAATGGTTTGCTGTTGAAAGACCCATGCTTTTGTAGGGGCCTGCCCAGTCCCCTGCCCTAAATCCAATTGAACACATGTTGTGAGCTGGAGAGGAGAGTCGAAAACTGGGTCTCAGATCCTGTTAGGTGTATCCTCCCACTTCATATCGAATTATAAAAGAATACTCGGTTCTGTTATCTTTGCAAAGGGAGGGTGCACAAAATACTAAAGGAAGGCTGTTATTAATGGTCACATGTTTAAAAAATAAAATAAGATTCCAAGGGTCAAGGATGAGATATGTTCCTCAGAACATCCCTAAAACCAAATTTTTATGCAACTCGGGTCCCTGAAACAATAATAATAATAATAATAATAATAATAATACCCCCTGTACTGTAATAAAAACAACTCACAAACTCAAAAAATAAGAATTTGGAGCATGTTCTTTAGTAGGGGTTGACCATAATTTGGGTTGTCTGTAACCCAGAGGCCACCTACACACGATGAACTGTAGCTCCCCAGTGCCGGCAACACTCATTCAGGCTCAGACCGTGACACTCCCACTATCAAAAAGCATACATCTATACTGAGGATAGGTAGTTGAAAAAAATCCCTAAAATGACAGATAAAAAAAGGCACAAAGAAGACCGAAATACCGATATGAGATGAAACCCTCAGTTTGAACGTAAACAGTGAGGCAGAAAGAGTGGAGGCAGCATCTGACGCCAGCAGATAAATGTATGTATGTATTAATAATGAGTATTGCAATATAATTTGATACGTTTTGTATTGGACAAACGTCTTATTTATAATGACGAGCTTTTGAGAGGCTTAACCTCTCTTGATCAAGTCTCAAGCAATACTACAGGAGATGGAACCCTCAGTTTGAATAATAACAGCAGATGCAGATAGAGTGGAAACAGCATCTGACATCATCAGGTAAATACATATATGGGGAATAAACACAACATAGCAAAGGAAACATATATATACACTACCGTTACATAGATGATCTGTTCACCATATAGACAGAAGGAGAAAGCAAACAAAGACTTTCATAATTCATTCCACGTCTGGTCGGCGCTGGCCGCAACCTATACGCGAGTACGTCACCGACGAGTGACGCAGCGCTGCAGCACGCCAGCAAGTGGCGCGGAATACAAACGAACCTGCGAAATCTACACACAGGCTTACTTTCGAGTTTGGAGACTCGGGACCTTCACAATGGTGGGTACTTTATGTATTTTCGTTTATATAGACGCATATATTGCTTTGTGACACGATTGTGTCTGTTAGTACCCACTATTGTGCTTGTCCCGTGTATCCCCCGTAAGGCGCAGAGGTCTTTATAGTCTTTTACCTATAGCCTTCTCTAGATATTGGTTTCCTTTTTTCTATTAGCATATATTTGCAGCACAAACCTGATTTAGGTCTCTTGCGAGATCATCCATGTGTGAAACAACCTATCTACAGTTCTAAGGCTTGGGACATTCACAATTGAGAGCACTATACGAATGATTGTATACATTGGCACATATGTTGCTTTAGGTTTTTTTGACATGACTACGTCTGTCAGTGCTCACCATTGTGCTTGTCCCTCATATTCCTTTTAGGCGCAGGGGCTTTCACTCTCCTAATTTATAGCTTTCTCTTAGCCTCAATTAGAGGCTAGATTCCATTTCCCTGTTTCCCCACAATTTTTGGTAGCACTTATTTGTCACACAACCTTATTTAGGCTCTGTGGTCCTGTGTGAGTACACATTATTTATATTTTTTCTTTTGATTACATACCCTTTTAACATATCAATTAAATTTTAATTCACCTTTTGGTGCTTTCATCACACCTATTCAGCAATGATTTGGTATGTCCTTGACCTTTTCTCTTGATTGTTATGCTTTTACAATCTCGTGGTCAAACCGTATGAGCTGTGGGTTCCGTTTCTTCACCCTCTCTCCTATTCTGGAATCAATGTGTTTTTCATATGTATATTATTAGTTGCCGCTTTTTTCTCCATGTTATTCTCATATTTTATAGCAACTACCTTTACATATGAGCACATCCATTTAGTTCTCCTTTCTCTCTCTGTTCCAGCTTATCTGTGTAAATTGACAACGCTGGTGAAACCAAACGCCCCTTTTTTTTCTCTATATATATATATATATATATATATATATATATATATATATATATATATATATATATATATATATATATATATATATATATATATATATATATATATATATATATATATATATATATATAAAAAATGTATGTCTATATGCCAATGTATTATTATCTAAATTATAAACAAATGTGAGGGAATACAACCCCATTATTTCCAATAGAGTACATTTTCAGATTCTTAACCACTTGCGGACAAATGTGCCGGATAGAATACCCAACGAGCATAAATACGAACACATAAGACTCTATGTTAGAATTGTTGTAACTTAAAAAAATGTTTTTGATTAATACAAAAAATAAATAATGAATGGGGGAATTTAAAACACCCGGTAGAACGGAACCACAACCTCCCGTATACCCTCTAGAACAGCAAGTTTTACAACAGAATGTAAGCATCGTCACGGCCGCTTTCATTGATCATCAGCTAAAGAAAGTGTTTATAATGTGCCTAAATATTGGGTCAGTGTGGATTGGTATTTTTTCTATGCTGATTTATTATTATGCCTATACAGTGAGGGGGAAGTATTCGATCCCCTGCTGATTTTGAACGTTTGTCCACTGACAAAGTAATTATCAGTCTATAATTTTAATGGTCGGTGTATTTTAACAGTGAGGGACAGAACAAAAAAAAAAAACGAACAAGAAAAATGCATGTCAAAAAATTATCAGTTGTAAATTGATTTGCAGGTCAATGAGTGAAATAATTATTTGACCCCTTCGACTTTGTACTTGGTGGCAAAACCCTTGTTCGCAAATCACAGAGGTCAGACGTTTCTTGTAGTTGGCCACCAGGTTTGCACACATCTCTGGAGGGATTTTGTCCCACTCCTCTTTGTAGATGCTCTCCAAGTCATTAAGGTTTCCAGGCTGATGTTTAGCAACTTGAACCTTCAGCTCCCTCCACAGATTTTCTAAGGGATTAATGTCTGGAGACTGGCTAGGCCACTCCAGGACCTTAATGTGCTTCTTCTTGAGCCACTCCTTTGTTGGCTTGGCTGTGTGTTTTGGGTCATTGTCATGCTGGAATACCCATCCACGACCCATTTTCAATGCCCTGGCTGAGGGAAGGAGGTTGTCACCCAAGATTTGATGGTATATGGCCCCGTCCATCGTCCCTTTGATGCTGTGCAGTTGTCCTGTCCCCTTAGCAGAATAAAACATTCATGAAGCATAATGTTTCCACCTCCATGTTGGACGGTAGGGATGGTGTTCTTGGGGTCAAAGGCAGCATTCCTCCTCCAAACACAGCGAGTTGAGTTGATGCCAAAACGCTCGATGTTGTGGTCAGATGAGACCAAAACTTTCACCCAGTTACATAGTAATTAAGGTTAAAAAAAGACTTTCAGTCTATCAATTTCAACCTTTTAAGATCTCCTCTGATCTACAATATGCAGATTAAAATAGGAATGAATTAGTTAATTCATTATTAAAATCAATTTTTTTTTTTTTATTAATTAATCCAGAGGAAGGCAAACAAAAAAAAAATCCTAGTAAGACTTAGCCAATCATCTCAAAGGGGAAAAAAATAAATTTTTCCTGACCCCAGATACTGGCGATCAGATTTCTCCCTGGATCAACACTGTCTCTCCAATTATCCATGATAACCCTGAATTCCCTTTTTAATTAGAAATAAATCCAGTCCCCTTTTAAAGATATCTATCGAATCTGCTGTCACCACCTTCTCTCGTAGAGAATTCCACAGATTAACCATCCTTACTGTGAAAAACCCTTTTTTTCTTTAAGGTGGAATCTTTTTACTTCTAGTCTCAAGGGATGTCCTCTTGTCAGTTGAAAACCTCTTGGCACAAAAAGCTCCCTTGATAAATCTTTATACTGACCCTGGGTGTATTTATATAAGGTAATCATATCCCCTCTTAGACGCCTTTTTCGAGAGAAAATAAGCTTTATTTGGTTAATCTTTCTTCATAACTTAGCCCCTCCATTCCCCTTATTAGTTTTGTTGCCCTTCTCTGTACCTTTCCAGCTCTAAAATGTCCTTTTTATGTAGTGGTGCCAAAAATTGTACTCCATATGCCAAATGAGGGCGTCCTAGAGATTTGTATAGTGGCAGAATTATATTTGCTTCCCTGGCTTCTATACCCTTCTTAATACATGCTAATATTTTACTTGCCTTTGCAGCTGCTGCTTGGCTTTGAGCACTGTTACCTAGGTGGTTGTCCACAAGCTCCCAAATCCCTTTCTAGATCTGATACACCTAGATTTGCTCCATTAAGATTATAAATTGCATGGCTATTTATCCTTCCCAGATGCAGAACTTTACATTTATTTGAATTAAATCTCATCTGCCATTTAGATGCCCATTCCTCTAATTTATGCAAATCCCCTTTGATTTCAGCCTCAGTTCTCCTCTGAATCATTCAGATGTTCATTGGCAGACTTCAGACGGGCCTGTACATGTGAGCAGGGGGACCTTGCCGGCACTGCAGGATTTCAGTCCTTCATGGCGTAGTGTGTTATCAATTGTTTTCTTGGCGACTATGGTCCCAGGTGCTTTGAGATCATTAACAAGATCCTCCCGTGTAGTTCTGGGCCGATTCCTCGCCGTTCACATGATCATTGAAACTCCACGAGGTGAGATCTTGCATGGAGGACCAAACCGAGGGAGACTGGCAGTTATTTTGTGTTTCTTCCATTTGTGAATAATCTCACCAACTGTTGTCACCTTCTCACCAAGCTGCTTGGCCATGGTCTTGTAGCCCATCCCAGCCTTATGTAGGTCTACAATCTGCCATGGTGGAGAGTTTGGAATCCGATTGATTGCTTTTGTGGACAGGTGTCTTTTCTACAAGTACCGAGCTGAGATTAGGAGCACTCCCTGTAAGAGAGTGCTCCTAATCTAAGCTTGTTACCTGTATAAGACACCTGGGAGCCAGAAATCTTGCTGATTGATAGGGGGTCAAATACTTATTTCCCTCACTGACCTGCAAATCAGTTTATAACTTGTTTGACATGCGTTTTTTCTTGTTATTCTGTCCCCCATTGTTGAAATACACCGACCATTAAAATTATAGACTGATCACTTCTTTGCCAGTGGACGAACGTTCAATATCAGCAGGGGATCAGATACTTCCCCCCCCCCCCCCTCACTGTAATTTAAAGGGGACCTGGTTATGCTGGATTAATTAAAGTGTCACCAAAGAAGCATTATGGCTATATGATATATTGCAACTTCCAACTGAATGTACCTTTTCAAACTGACACAGTCTTGTAACTTTGCTACTTTGTAGTAGCTATAAGATTCGTAGGAAGGAGTACGAGTGTCGAGCACTAAACTAAATTATATAGGTGTGTTAAGCTGTTCCATTGTGGTTTAATTGTGTTTTAAGAAAGCTACTACAGAAACAGTGACTTTTGTGCAGGATATGGATGCTAGAACTACATGTTTTGAACTTTATACGTTAAAGGCATATTTAAGTTTCTTGGATTATAAATACATCTGATAGAGGAGAATCCGTATTGTATGAAAACATTTTTTTTTTTTTTTTAATACATTAACAAATACCCCCACACAAAAAAAAATAAAAAAATAAAATAAGACTTATGCTGAAGTTAGCAACATTGGTTCCATTTTCTGGCAGTTGATTTTAAGCATAAGCACCCCCTAAAATCACAAGCTAAAGTAACATAAAATTCATATTTAGTAGTAGCCTATCAGAGGCATGTATAGCATTGTAACAATTTCAATTTGCATGCCAGTGACTTCTGGCATGTCCCAGACGTCCTGGCTGTCCCCCCATGCTGTAAGTGATTTTTTTTTGTTAATTTTGGTGGTATTAGTGTTGTTTATGTATGTGCACAGTTCGGAGGTTAAGTTCGTATTTTTTGGACCTCATATATATTTATTTCTAAGTGCCGCTGGTTGTTTTTTTTTTTTTTTTGTGTGTAAATTTAGCGTCCTCCCTAATAGTTTATTTTATACCTTGTACAGTCTTGTGTAGAAGGCTTATGTGTCTGGCGTGTTTGTCGCCTCGTTTTTTTTTTTTGTCTGCCATTTTGTTTTGTCGCTTAGGTGATTTTCGTGTGTTGAAAGTGGCCAAATTGTGGTTCAATTGTTGTGCAACCTGACTCCCAGACATTGTGGCTGTCCCCCTGTGCTGGGAGTCATGTTTTTTTGTATTTTTGTTAATTTTGGTGGTGTTTTGGTATGTATGCGGTTCGGCGGTTAACTTTGTAGATTTTTGGACCTCGTATTTTTTTTCCTAAGTGCCATGGGTCATATTTATTTTTGTAAGTCTTGCTTTCCTTTTTGCAAGTGTTACAGGACGTAATTTAAGGGATTTTTTCAAACTGCTACGGGTCTCGCATTCTGAATTGTGCAATTGAGTTTTGTGATGTGTAGTTCCGCGGGTCGTCTCCCCTTTCTGTGTATGAGAAAGGCAGACTTCTGACATCCTTTGCTTCATCTTCTTGCAGTTTCAGAGAAAGACATTTTTACTTTACAAACTGTAACTGTACTTATTGCTGATTGTGTGTGTGCGCGCGCGCGCTTGTGTATTCCATCTTTCTATACAGTTGCACCAGTGAAGTGGTCCTATGTGATTGTTATATAAATAAGCAAGGGAGGGGCTCCTTGTAGCTCTCCTACTCTCTCTTCCCTACCACCACTGCTGGACGTATTTTCCATGCATCAACTACTGCAGTGTTTTTTTTTTTCTTCCCTATTGAATTGCTGATGGTGAGAAGACTCTCTGTCTCTATTTTTTTATCCCCCTCCCTCTCTCTTATCATCCATGCTGAAAGTCTATTTTATGTATCAACTACTGCTGCAGGTTTTTTCATTTGAATTGCTGGTTGTTGTAGGGCTCTCTGTCACAGACAAATAGCACTGTATTTAAATGCTGTGTTTCTATAGGCTAGCACAGGACTGTATTCTTTTGGGCAATTCATACAAATCAGTCTTAATATTGCCGCATATTCTATTTGCTGCTCACAATCCAATTACGAGTTCCCCGCCCACAATCACTATGAGCCAGCCAAAGATGCGCAACTGCCAAGAGAACTCCATTGGAGTTAGCACAGCTTGAATATTATGAGATTAAAAAAACACTGATATTCTATTAGACCCGTAGCTCTAGATCTCAAAAGAAAGTCTGAGCCACAAATGAAAAAAGTATCAAGTTTCTGTCAAAAATATTACAAACAAGACTCACAAGGGATTTTTCAATCAATGATTAGAGCTGTAACAGCAATTATAAACACAATACTGTGCTATAAAAGCACGGGAAGACATTAAATAAATTGCACAACAGTCTCAAACCCACACACATGCAAATAAAAAAATATTATTTTTAAATGTTATTTCTGAGTAATATTGATTCTGGGACTCAAGGGCTTCATACATATCATGAAACCCACATGGACTAGAACAGTTGCTCTAATGCATTTTATAGATTACTGGACTGTGAGCACGAGCAGCAAAAATTACTTACTGGCGACTTGTCCGTCAAAAATGATGGCTATAAAATTTGATGGCTGTAATTGTTGTTTGCCACACAATGCAAGGCTCTCCCCTCTAACTTGGAGGGCCTTTGGCTCTCATTGCAAGCCTCTCCCCACTCTCTAACCCCTGTGTCTGTTTGCCCCCTCTCCCTTCCATGCCCCCCCCCACACCTCGCTCACCCCTGTGTCTCTTTCCATCGTCTCCCCCCTCTCCCTCCCCTGTGTATTTGTGCTCTCTGAAAATAACAACCAAAGACTTAAACAGGGACAAAGTCTTGCGTGTTTCGCGAGGATCGTCTAAGTGTTACTCGTTCAACATTTTTTCCCCCCTCACTTTGCCGTTTTTTGGAGATCGAAAATCTGCTATTAGGGCTCAAATTAGCTTTCAACCTCACTCACAGGCTCCCTGGGTGTCCACCTGAGCTGTGTGGGAGGTTTCCAATTTATTTTTTACAAAGGTTTTCTTTTTTTTGGCAGTCTTTCGAGTTACGTGCTTGAGAAAATATCCGTTAAGTTTGTTGCGTGCCTTTCGATCAGCGCCAAAGCGGTATGTCCATTGTGGCCAATTGCCTGCATCGCTATGGGCGCGTTCAATCGCTTTCCTTCCTCCATCGGTGGAGCGTCCTCGGGCAAATAACATGTATGATGTGACAGAGCACCCCGGCGTTCATTGCAGCAAAGTCGGGCAAGCTTCGCAATGAGCGCCTGTAATTTTTAACATAGTTTTACCAACAAACTCGCAGTACGACAACTATTATATGTGATTGACTCATTAATTTATAGTCTCTGATTGCAGATTACGTGTAACTTCCATGTTTTACTGAGGTCATGATGATGGACTTGTTTACTACTGGCTGTGTCTAAGAAGTATATTACAGGCTTGCTTAAATATTGTCAGATCATATGATCATGCCCCCTGAAATCAGACTTAAAGGCAGTATTTACCTGCCTAAATTGCGATCCTGAGTCAATAGAATACATCTAAACATTTAGAAAACACCAACTGACAAAATCACGAATAGGAGGCACTTATGGGCTTCTAATACAAGGGGGCTCTTAGACCGCTCTCATGGTGTGAAACTTAAGTTTACTGCAAATAAATCTGTACGTATAGTGAACTTTTCCATCTAGTAAATACGTTTCTGGTAGTCGGTGCCTGTTCGATTAGAAACATTTAAAACCAGGGAAACTTACATATCCCTTTAATAATGGGTCATGTTACCAACATGTTTATAGAAAATAATAAAATACTGAATATGGCTGTTGTCCCCTTTATTCTTAAGAGTGTGGACATTGATCATTGTATTCTTATTGAATTGAAATGATGACTATATAGACAGTGGGCGGGTCATGTCATCTGTCACTCACAGATCAAACATTGACATTTCCCCAATACAGTTCATGGTCTTTGTGACCCTTATATACTTCTACAGCTCTGGACAAATAGGGGCTTATTTATACAAAGCCATATACTCTAATGGGTATTAGGTATTAAATGCATAGAGACATGGAGTTAGAAGTGGATCATACTCCTGGACTTTAGCTTTTCCCTCTTATGATAACTACTCTGTGAGCAGGTCCCATTGGGAATTAATAAAAATTGCAACTACAGGTTTTGATAATGTTATTACTTATGTATTTAAAATATATTGGACAAGATATGGGGCTCATTAAATTCCAACAGTTACAGATTGATTAAAATTGACTCAAGCTCGTAAGTACATGGCAGAGAGCCAAAATCGAAAATCATGTTTCTATATGTAGCACTTCAGGGCCTGGTCATGATCAAGTAATCAAGACCCGTGACTTGCAGCTTAGACAGAGCCAAAAGTAAATGAGACCGTCATGAAGGCGTCAATAAAACATGGAGTTTATACCATCATTAGTGTTTAGAAGTACAATTTGCGATCAGACTCGCAATCCAGAAACGTTGAAACATAGAGAAAAAAAAAAAATCAATAATTCTATTGGTCTAGCGCATGAGGGTTCCATGATATGTATTAACCCATTGATTGCTGGGATCGATAGAACACAGAAATAAAACTCCCCCCACCCCCCCCAGATTTGTGAGCTTGAGACTAGTGATGTCCCGAACAGGTCGCCGGAGAACAATTTGCGGCGATTTTCGCAACGAACATATGCGCTTTTCTGTCAGCCCCCTATTCTTTATCATTGAGGAAACTTTGACCCTGCACCTTACAGTCAGCAGACACATTCCAGCCAATCAGCAGCATACACTCCCTTCCAGAGCCTTCCATCTGTATGACAGCCTTCATTTTAGAATCATTCTGTAGATGCATTGCTGGAGAGAGGAGATATATTCTACCTGCTGTTGATTTAATAGGGAAATAGATAGCCAGGCTGTGTATTTAGCTTTAACTACACACCTGAATGACTCCTTTGATATCTGCTGCAAGGACAGCAACCCAAAAAGCCCTTATTTTATTATTTTTTTCTGAGTAATCTAATTGCATATGCCTGCCTGCTAGCGTGTGTGTGAGGCCTATTGCATCTAGTCTGCCAACTTTTGCCAGTGCACAGTGACACTCATATTTGGTGTCACAGTAGCTTGCACGCATAGTACCACTAATCGTAAAAAAAAATGACAGGCAGAGGCAGGCCACCCCGCAGGGGCCATCGTGGTCCTGGAGCTGTGAATAATGCACAGTTTTCAGAGGCAACGTACCCTGAACTTGAAAAGTTCTGAGGACATGGTTGACTGGCTAACACAGGACACCCAATCTTCTACAGCTTCCGCTCGGAACCTAGACGCACCATCCTCCTCCAGCTTAGCTTCGGGCACCTCTCCAGTTACCACTCGCCCGCCTGCCACCACCACCAACACTAGCATCACAGCCGCTTCACTTGATCCGTCAGCAGAGTTATTTACAGATCCGTTGGTAGAAATGAGTGATGCACAAACATTAGTGCCAGAGGATGTAGATAACAGGGATATGTCCCAGTCAGGCAGCATTACACACATGGACGTACGGTCTGATGATGATGATGATGATGATGTTGTACCCGGTGCTGCTTCCTTTGTTGAGTTGTCAGATACAAGTGAAGCGGTTGATGATGACGATGCGTCCGTGGATGTCACGTGGGTGCCCGCTATAAGAGAAGAAGAACAGGAGGAAAGTTCAGATGGGGAGACAGAGAGGAGGAGGAGACGAGTTGGAAGCAGCGGGAGGTCGTCGAAAGTAGCTAGTGGCACAGTCAGACAGCATGCATCGGCACCCGGGGTCAGCCAGACAGCACGCCAGTCAACGCATGCTTTTGCCACCACCAGAATGCCGTCATTGCAGAGCTCAGCAGTGTGGCAATTTTTTCGTGTGTCTGCCTGTGACAACAGTGATGCCATTTGCAACCTGTGCGAAAAGAAACTGAGTCGTGGGAAGTCCAACACCCACCTAGGTACAACTTCTTTGCGAAGGCACATGATGTAACATCACAAACACCTATGGGATCAACACATCAGTACAAGCAGCACAAAAAGTCAAAGCCGCCATCCTCCTCCTGGTCCAGCATCTTCAGCCACGTCAACCACTGCTGCCCTGCTTGCCCCCTCTCAACCATCCGCCACTCCATAGTTGAAGGTACCCGGCCGAAATGTCTTTGCACAAAAGGCAATCCCCAACCTGTACTCGATTGTGCAAAAGGAAGTAATGGCATCTCTGGCACACAGTGTTGGGGCAAGGGTCCATCTGACCACGGATACCTGGTCTGCAAAGCATGGTCCAGGCAGGTATATCACCTACACTGTGCATTGGGTAAAAACCTGGTGACTGCTGCCAAGCATGGAATACGTGGCTCTGCAGAGGAGTTGGTGACACCGCCACGACTTGCAGGCAGGCCTGCTGCCACCTCCTCTACTCCTCCTACTCCATCCTCTTCCATAACCTCCTCAGCTGAGTCCTCTTCTGCTGCTGCTATGTCTTGCTCCACATCAACGGCACCCGCCCAGCTCCACAGGTACTATTCCACATTCCGGATACGGCAGTGTCACGCCGTCTTGGGGTTGACTTCCCTGAAAGCAGAGAGCAACACCGGACCAGCACTCCTGTCCGCACTGAATGCACAGGTGGATCAGTGGCTGACTCCACACCAACTGGAGATCGGCAAAGTGGTTTGTGACAACAGAAGAAATTTGTAGGCGGCATTGAATTTGGGCAAGTTGGCACATGTGTGTAATCTGATTGTACAACGCTTTGTGCATAAGCACCCAGGCTTACAGGACGTCCTGAAGCAGACCAGGAAGGTGTGTGCCCATTTCAGGCGTTCCTACACGGCCATGGCACACTTTACAGATATCCAGCGGCGAAACATGCCAGGGAGGCGCTTGATTTTAGACAGCCCGACACGTTGGAATTCAACACTCCTTATGTTCGACCACCTGCTCCAACAAGAAAAGGCCGTTAACGAGTATTTGTATGACCGGGGTGCTAGGAAAGCATCTGCGGAGCTGGGTATTTTTTTGCCACGTTACTGGACGCTCATGCGCAATGCCTGTAGGCTTATGCATCCTTTTGAGGAGGTGACAAACCTGGTCAGTCGCACCCAGGGCACCATCAGCGACATCATAACATTTGTTTTCTTCCTGGAGCGTGCCCTGCGAAGAGTGCTGGATCAGGCCGTAGATGAGCTGGAAGAGGAAGAGGAAGAGTTGTGGTCACCATCACCACCAGAAACAGCCTTATTAGCATCGCTTGCTGGACCTGCGTCAATCACCTAACATTCCTACATTGTTTGGAATAACATGCTTTAAAACATCAGGTATGATGTTGTATCGATTAGGTAGTGTAAGGGTTACACCCGCTTCACAGTAACAGACCAATCTCCCCATTTAATGCACCGCAAACAACCGCAAACAGTCCCTTTGCACAACCGCAAACTCCCCATTTGCACAAGGTTGGATACCAAGCTAGCCATGTCCCGTTCCTTGTCCTCACTGATGTCATTGAAGGTCTCTTCCTCCACCCAGCCACCAAGGGTCCCCAAAAGGTGACAACAAGTCCCCTGGGACGCCTGCTGTGTTTGGTCTTCCACCTCCTCAAAGCCACCTTTCTCCTCTGACTCCTCTTCTTCAGACTCCCAGAGTCTGGGGGCTTCCACTGCCCAGCATGGAAGATTATACACAGGTCAGAGTCTGTGGGCTTCCACTGCACAGCATGGAAGATTATACACGTTGCCTCTGTCTGCGTTATTATAAGGTGTGTACTGATAAGTAGTACTATTCCTATCGGTTTAATCCCTGTTACGTCCACTATCAGGGTACGTGTATATGGCATGGATTTTTGGAAGCAGGAGATGGAAAAAGATGCTTGGTCGGTCCTCCCACGTCAAATTTGGGGCACTGCGCGTGCAATCTAAGGTGCCACCAGATATGAGTGTCACTGTGCACTGGCAAAAGTTGGCAGAGTAGATGCAATAGGCTTCACACACACGCCTGTAGGCAGGCAATTGCTATTCAATCTATTACAGTCAAAAAAAGTGTTGTTTTATGTCACTGAGCACAATATAAGCTGTGAGCCTGACACAGGCAGGCAACTGAAATTAGATTACAGGAAAAAAATGTTTTTTTTTCAATGTATGTTACACCACCAGGTATGAGTAGTGAAAATAAGCACAATATAAGCCGTTAGCCTGTCACACACACACGCTGGCAGACATAGATTACACAAAATAAATTATAAAATAAATGATGTTCAAAGTTTCCTCAATGATAAAATGTATAGGGGGCGAACCGAAAAGCTCATGTTTTCTCCGTTCGCGGCGGACGCAAACATGAGAAAATCACCGCGAATAGTTCTCCGGCGAACTGTTCGGGACATCACTAGTCCTGGTGAGACTACTGCCAATTGTAGATGCCCCATTCCAAACTTACTACCGACAGCAGCAGGAAGTTTCTAAGTCCTCTCCCACCTCGGGAAGCTGATTTGCTTAAATTGAAAATAGTGGATTCCACATCAGCATCGAGCCACGAAGAAGGGAATAAATTAGAGGCTGTATGATAGAGGGGGAAGAGACATGGAATATTATACCGTCATTTATGACGGGCGAACGTCTAGGTTATTATAAGTCAAGGACTAAATTATAAAGGTTACTCATAACCGAAAGTATTCATTCTTACTTCTCTCGAGAATCCCAACCAGTTTCCCAGAAACATGGCCTCATTCATCAGATTCCACAACGGTAATTCAAACTATTTCTGTAAAGTACATTTTTAGACTGATTGCTGTCTTAAGTTCACAGAATCACACGTTCTAGAATTCAACTTTTTTTATTTTGCTGTATTAGACCAAAATATAACATAGTACAGTGAATATGTATATGTGACTCAGAGCCCTGAAAACGTAGAAAATCACTTTAATGTAAAAATAATAGTTGCATATTTCACTAGTTTTATAGATTTTATATCACCTAGTTAATCCTGAAACTGCTACATTCAAATTTCTTCACTAGAAAGGTCCTGCAAGGACCACAAGTCACAACTTTGCTGCAACTAAAAATTACCTTAGTGTCTTTATACACTTTAATCTCAAAGAGACAAAATGTGACATTTTTGCATAGCAAGAAGACAGTATATAAGAGTTTGGTGGGAACTTGTAGTTTTTTACATGAGAACGACCTTTATAAAGCTAAAAAAAAAAAAATATCACACAGAGTGACCAACTTCTGCTTAAGCGCAAGTAATTATATATATATATATATATATATATATATATATATATATATATATATTTATATATATATATATAACACAGTCTGAGGCTTTAAAAAAGGACCACAGAAGTCGCCATATGTGCTCTCATGGAGGGTGAGAAAGAATGGAGGGGGGACAAAGTGTTGTACATTTTAAAATTGATGCTGAATTCATAGAGTTATGATCAATAATCAACCTTTTTCTGTGTGTTGTCTCTGCCTGAAAGAGCCTGCACCACCCAGAATCATATATAATAGTTGTCAAACTGCGAATCGCCGTCACGCTTCGTGAGCTCACAGAACTGTGTCCCTAGCTTTGCGTCTCGTATTTTGTTTTGTGTAAGTCCGTATTTCCTCTTTACGTGTTCGAAAAAAAAAAAAAAAACACGAAGGCCAGGAGATCGTATTTTTATTTTTTTCGCAAAGTTGTGCTTTTCTGGGGTTTATTTGTCCCGGAGTGAGGCGCGTAGAGCCCCCACCTCCGCAAATGCGGACTGTCGCGAAACGAGAGGCCTCATTTGTGGAGGTGGAGGCTCTACGCTGGCTCACTCCTGGGACAAATAAACCCCTGAAAACCACGACTTTGCAAAAAAAATTAAAAACCACACTGCGGGACTTAGAAAAAAATTAAATAAAATACTAACGCGTAAAGAGGAAATACGGACTTACACAAAAAAACTTAACAGCCGAGAGGCGTACAGCAAAAAAAAAATCTTATATATAAGACCTCTGGGTGTGAGGTTGCATTAAAGTTGATTTTAGGCAGTTTCTCCACTTCAAAATCGGCGGGAAAAAACAATGGCGGCGAAAAATAAAATTAAAAAACAAGGCTCAAAGACCCCAAAGCTCAGAAAACTCTGACAAGGATGTACGACTTTTAATTACGACCTGTCGAACTTAGAAAAAAGTATGAGGTCGCAAAAATACGAGGCTAATGGACGGAATGCGTATATTCAAATACAGCATAAAAATATAAAAAAAAAAAAAAAAAAAAAACACATAGAGCATAAGGGGGACAGCCATGACATCTGCCACTATGGTTGTACACTAATTAAAGTACAATTTAATGAGTTTACACAATTTGAAAATGGCCAAAGCAAAAAAAAAAAAAAAGGCAGACGAAAAAAATGAAAGCAAGGCTACACAACCCCGAAATGCGCAAAACAGCGCCAGATACGTACAAGGTTAATTTTACAACACTAACACTGCGAATCTCAAATGGACATTTACACAACTAAAGCAACGGTTTGCCCTCGCGCACGCAGCATATTTCTAATGCACAGTTGATGACACTTTCTCCTCACAGCAGCAACAGTCCCACTGTACATTGTATGCTGCAGCAAAGTGGAAATAGATACTTAGCTTTAAGAAAAAAAAAAAAAATAAAAAAAATAAAAGACAAAAAGTTAAGAAAATCTTCGGAAAAAAGCAGAATGCTTTTTATGAAATATTTTAAATTTATTGATATAGCACATTAGTTGAACAAAAAAAGGTGGAAAGCAGGGGAATTGAACCTATGGTGTGTCAATGAAAAAAATAAAATAAATTAAAAGCTGAGGGTGTTGGTGTAGTGGTGTGTACATATAGTGATGTGTAAATCTATAATACAATGTACAACAGTATAGACTCCAGCATTATTATGTATGCAGATCTGTGGAGGGCTTCAAGGGCTAAACTAAAAATGGCGGTCCTTTCCCATTTCAAAAACCTCGCCAGCAGTGCCGCCCACCAACCGCTAGATGGTGCTGACGATTTTCAGTGCTGATACCATAGAGTTAGGTAAATTTCTATGGTTAGGATTAGGGTAACCTAAGGCAGCGCTGCAAGTTAGTGGCCACTGCTGCTGTCAGTGGTGGCGAATTAAAAATGGAATAGATCCAAATTGACAATATAAAAGTCTAGGGGCTGGTGCTTTCCCTCTTCACCATCGCAAAATCTGGCAACTGTAGTTCCGCAGCCGGCCAACAGATGGTGCTGCCGATTTTCAGATACTGTTGAAAATAGCATATAACGCACACCGACAGAAAAGGCCTTGAGCTGTGGGAGGCGCGCCCGAGGCCCTGGTGAGACGAGTGCCCGTGCCGAACAAAGCGATGGCCTCGCTGTTGACTCAGCACCGTTCGAGTTGCGCCACGTCAGAGGGGAGAATAGTTCTTTGCCTTCCCTGGAACTTGACGGCGCCCGAAAACTGACAGCGCCCTCAGGCGGATGGCACATTGAACTGCAGCTGTCAGTGCTGCAGAAGAAATGCGCAGGCAAAGAGGGATAGATCCTAGGGGCTTAATTCAATTGCGATTTGGCCAATTGAATAGGGCTCTATTTAAGCACAGAGCTTATTTTTTTACAGACGTTTTTAGTTAGTGAAGACCTTGCTTTTGGATAGAAGTTCACTAACTAAAAACTTCTGTAAAAATAATATGCTCTGTGCTTATATAGAGCCCTATTCAATTTGACAAATTGCAATTGAATGAGGCCCTAAGTCTTCATCAATTATAACAATGTAAGCATGTTCCACTTGTTTTCCAAACCTAACTGATGGTTCAGACTTTTGTGGTCCTTGAAGAATAAATAAAGAATTTCAAATTACATTTTTGACTTGAATCTGATTGCTCTGTCAGGGGTGTCCAAAGTTGGTGCTGCTGGACCGCACACAGGACTTGATTTGTGGATTTCCTTTATGTGCACATATGAGTCAATTAGACTAAATGACCGAAGAAATGATAGCCTGGGTGCAGCAGGGTTATCCTCAAATCCAGGCCTGTGTGCGGCCCAGCAGGACCGACTTTGGACAACCCATGTATTGGTGCAAAATAGTTTTAATGACTTCAGTGGATCTTTATTTTCCTTTGTACTATGTTGATATAAACAAACAATTTTGAAAATATATATTTACATACGGGTCATTTTTTACTTTTTCATTTTAGTTTATTAAAGTTTGATCTAAAAAAAATAAACAAACAATCTTGTAATCAGATTTAGGGCTATATTTACTAAATTGGTGTGTGATTGCTAGCGGTCTCGGATTGAACATACAAATGCTTAGTAAATATCCCCAATGGTGGGAGTGTGCCTGGTTTGCTTTTCTGTCCTTTTACTTGTATTTGCTCAGTATACTCTCAAAAAAATGTATTTGTAAAATACTAAGGGCCACAGTCAATTGTGATTTGGCCAAATGAATAGGGCTCTATATAAGCACACAGCATATTTTTTCCCCAAAAGTTTTTAGTTTGTGAACTTCTATCCAAAAGCAAGGTCTTCACTAACTAAAAACTTCTGTAAAAAAAAAAATGCTATGGGCCTCATTCAATTGTGATTTGTCCAATTGAATAGGGCTCTATATAAGCACAGAGCATATTTTTTTCCAAACGTTTTTAGTTAGTGAAGACCTTGCTTTTGGATAGACGTTCACAAACTAAAATCTTCTGTAAAAAAATATAATGGCCCTCATTCAATTGCGATTTTGCCAATTGAATAGGACTCTAAATAAGCACATAGCATATTTTTTTAAAGACGTTTTTAGTTAGTGAAAAACTTGCTTTTGGATAGATGCTTACTAACTAAAAACTTCTTTAAAAAAATATATGTTATGTGCTTATTTATAGCCCTATTCAATTGGCCACATTGCAATTGAATAAGGGCCTAAGCAACTATCAAAAAGCAAGGTTTTCACTAACTAAAAACGTCTTTAAAAAAAATATGCTCTGTGCTTATTTCGAGCCCTATTCAATTGGCCAACTCGCAATAGAATGAGGGCCAATGTGCTTATATAGAGCCCTATTCAATTGAATTGAATGAGGCCCTAAGTAACAGGGTAGCTGTGAATATCCAGTTAACTCCAACCAAAACAAATCCCCCCCCCCCAAAAAAAAAAATCACTGCATATTGCAATACTAAATGTGACAAACTTTCAAGAAATACAGCTCTCCTCTTAAAAGTCTAAATTACTAATATTTTAAGTAAGTTCTTTTGGACATTACCTGATTTTTGAATCTTTTCACAGCATCCTCCATGTCCCGCAGACTTGCGTCCCTTCTCTTGCGCTCCTGTTCCATCTTGTGGATAATACTTCTCCTCCGTTTCCATCTTAGGCCAACCAAGGATATTGCAACGCAGGCAGATAATGTGGCAAAGACTTTAAGTTCCACTTGGTGTTTGGCAAAGAACGGGCTCTGAGTGTCCCACAACATGCTGAGATCTTACTGGAAGCAGATATTAAGTTTATTCGTTTGATATACTGTGTGTCTGGCAAGGCTCCAGGAGCAGCTGCACGGTAAGACGCTGCGATCTATCCAGACAAGACTAATCAGTGCAGGGTCAGGGCGTGTCTGATCCACTGAACTTGTAGAGTAAAGCAGATAATGACGGAGTAATGTGAGAGAGTGCTACTTTATATAAAGGCTGTAGCTAACTGGCACAGCCTTCTAGTGGGTGTAACACAATAAAGGAACGTAAGCAACTGGGCTAAGGATAAGGTTATCCTTCAGCCAAATGTTTAGGCAGATACAATAGACAGACTAGATGGCCAGTTAATTTGTATCTGCTGTCAAATCAGTGTTGCTGTGTATGTTGTTTCTAGAATATGCTCTTTTATTGAGCTATGTCTCATAATAAAACTTTTTTATGCACACTGTCAAAATGTTTAACCTTTTTTTATACTACTAGAATATTGCCCGTCAAAAAATGACGCCAATTAAATTGTAAGTGAGCTAATGCTGTTTGGTGTATGGTAATCAAATAAATAATACATTAATAAATGAATATACTTTACCTATTTGGAAGTAATATATGCAGGAAGCATTGTGCTGAAGAGCTGACAATCTGTTTTGATGTTGCTGCAGCATACAATGTAGGTTTGCAGTGTTGTGGAGCTGAGGTGTAAGTGTCAGCAATGTGCGCAGTGTGTAGTGTAAATAGGCTGCGTGCGTGAGGAGAATCCGTTAGTGTAGCTGTGTACTTCCGCATTGTGTAAGTTAGTGTTGTAAAATGGCGCCTAATGTGTGGTACGCGGCTGTGGCTGATTTGTCGTCCTTGTTCTTGGACCTCGTACGGCTTGGTGGTGTTTTGCGTCTTTAGGGTCCTGTAGCCTTGTTTTCGTTTTTTTTTCGGCAGCCATTTTTTCTCTTGCTTATTGGATTTTCGGGTGTCTAAACTCTTGAATTTCAGGTGTAACTTCCCTTTTAGAGGTGCTGGGTGCCCCCTTGCTGTAAGTAAGCTTTTTATGTGTTTGTTGTGTGTATTTTCAATGTTTTTATGTGCGCAGGTTTCGGGCGCTAATCTCGTATTTTTGCAAGGTCGTATTTTTTTTTTCCTAAGTCCCGCCACTCGTATTTGCGCATGCTAAGTCCGTAAATTTTGTGGTCGCGGTGGCAGCCTCCATCTCCGCAAATGCCGCCCCTCGCTTTGCGAGGGTCCGCATTTGTGGGCCTAAAGTCCGCCATTGCTGGGACTTCACGAGGGCTGCAGCATTAGCAACAACTTTGGACAACCCGCACTGATAACAACTATATATGTGATTATTTTTTACAGTGTGGTTCCATTTTCTTTTTTGTGCCTGATTCTGACTTTTACTTTCTCAGTATGGTGCGTCCTTTTAATCTAAGACACTTTCCAGAAACCAAAATGGTAGATACCACAGTAGCACAATTGCATATAAACTTATAATACAATACAAGGCAATATTATTTTTGTCTACAATATAAAAAGGTTGTAATGTTTTAAAACCGTATATATTATATATAGGACTGGACTGTTTCCACGCGCAGAGCATTCAGTTGTATGTAAATTTCATTGACAAGTATGAGGAGAAGAATCCATAGTGTAGGAAAAAATACCAAATTAAACAATAATAAATATTAAATATAATAATATATATTAATAATAAACTTACCCTAGAATTTGCAAATTTCTTCAGTTGATATTGAGACAGAACACTCTGAAACCCTTAACTAAATTGGCATAAAATTAAAAAATTAGTTTTGATCAATCAAAGTCAGCTACAACTTTGTTGCAATGTCTGGGGATCAGTCTCTGCAGCAAAGCATCATGGTATGTGTAGTTTCCTGTTACCACAACAAGGAAGTAACTTTAGGCAAGTGCTGCTCTGGATATCTACAGAGTGCTGCTGTTGGCTTGAAGGTTAATATAGGGTTACAAAAATGTATTTGAATTTATTGCAGCAGGTAACAAGGCAGGTCCATGTAAAGGTGGGAGGTGAGGACAAAGATCCCTCAAGTCATTTTTATCCAGGCCAGCTGGTTATGGTTAATATAGATCCTGACGCACTAAGGAGCGCAAACTGGGAAGGACCTTATATGATATTAAAAGAAATTGGGGTCTACTGTATTTAAGGTAGAAAGCAAACAACAATAAAATAAACAAGCAGCAAAATGGTTATATATTGATTAATGTAAATTACTTTACATAAGGCACATGATATTGCATAAATCTGCTTTGTTTCTCCAGGCATAGGCGGAGCTACTGCCGGTGCAGACGATGCAAGGCACCGAGGCCCCCTGGCCTCTTAGGGGCCCCAGCGGACTTCCCTCTGTTCCCTGTGGCCCTCCCGTGGCCCTCCCATGGCCACCGTGGCCCCTGTGGGTCTTCTGTGCCCTCTCAGATCCCCTGTGGCCCCTACAGATCTTTTGAGGCGCCCGCAGATCTTGTGTGGCCCCTGAAGGTCCAAGGGGCCCCCTCAGGTCACCTGGGCTCTTTGTGGCCCCTGGGGCCCACTGTGGCCCCGTAGATTTGCTATGGGTCCAATGTGGCCCCTTATGGTCCTCAGCGGCCCCTCACAGGCTCCAGGGGCCCCACTAAGCCCCATGCCGGCCCAGTGACCACCAGAGCCCCTTATGGACCCAGTGGACCTCCTATGCATCCCCTGCAGCCCCTTAATGCTCACTGTAGCCCCTCACAGGCCACAGGGCCCCCCATCAGGCCCTGTTGCCCCCATGGCCCCTGAAGCCACTGCAGACCTCCCATGGTTCACCTGAGGCCCCTTATGGCCCACCGTGGCCCCCCACTTTGCCCCCTGCATGCCCTGTGGCCACCATGGACCCTTATGGCCCCTGCAGACCACTTGTGGCCCATCGCAGACCTCTGCGGCCTTCATCAGTTCACTGAGGCCTCTCAAAGATTTCTGTGGCCTCCCTCAGCCCCTGTGGGCCCTGCAGACCCTTAGGGCCTCCCTCTGACTAGTGATGTCGCGAACATAAAATTTCCGTATGGCGAACCGCGTACGCGAGCCGCCGCAAATGTTCGCGAACCTGCGAACTCGGCGAACCGCCATAGACTTCAATGGGCAGGCGAATTTTAAAACCCACAGGGACTCTTTCTGGCCACAATAGTGATGGGAAAGTTGTTTCAACGGGACTAACACCTGGACTGTGGCATGCCGGAGGGGGATCCATGGCAAAACTCCCACGGAAAATCACATAGTTGATACAGAGTCTGGTTTTAAGCCATAAAGGGCATAAATTACCTAACATTCCTAAATTGTTTGGAATAACGTGCTTTAAAACATCAGGTATGATGTTGTATCAATCAGGTAGTGTAAGGGTTAGGCCCGCTTCACAGTGACAGACCAAACTCCCCGTTTAATGCACAGCAAACAACCACAAACAGTCCATTTGCACAACCGCAAACTCCCCATTTGCACAAGGTTGGATACCAAGCTAGCCATGTTCCTTGTCCTCACTGATGTCATTGAAGGTCTCCACCCAGCCACCAAGGGTCCCCGAAAGGTGATAACAAGCCCCCTGGGACGCCTGCTGTGTTTGGTCTTCCACCTCGTCAAAGCCACCTTCCTCCTCTGACTCCTCTTCTTCAGACTCCTCTCACTGCGTTGCCTCTCTCTGCATTATTATAAGGTGTGTTAAGTAGTACTACTCTTATCAGTTTAATACCTGTTACAGCACCTATCAGGGGGCGTGTATAAGGCCTGGATTTTTAGAACCAGGAGATGGAAAAAAATGCTTTGTTGGTCGTATCACTTCAATTTTGGGGCAGGGCACGTGCAGTCAAAGGTGCCACCAGATAGGAGTGGCGTGTTTGTAAGTACTACTCTTATCAGTTTAATACTTGTTACGTCACCTATCAGGGGGCGTGTATAAGGCCTGGATTTTTAGAACCAGGAGATGGAAAAAGATGCTTTGTTGGTCGTATCACTTAAATTTTGGGGCACTTTGTGACATTAGCTTCTTACGCTCAAACATGTCCTTTACAGGCACCTGACTATGGGCAGATGAGCAGGAACTGCTCAAGGCGAGAGACGCAGTGGCGGATGGTTGAGAGGGGGCAAGGAAGACAGCAGTGGTTGATGTGGCTGATGATGCTGGACCAGGAGGAGGATGGCGGCTTTGAGTTTGTGTGCTGCTTGTACTCATCTATTGGTCTAGAGTCACCCAAACATTAGGTCTCAACCTGTAGAGGATAAGGGAACCAGGCTACTCTAGACCTCATTCATCATTACCGGTTTTGACAGATTGGTACTATGCGTGCAAGCTACTGTGACAACAGATATGAGTGGCACTGTGCACTTGCAGAAGTTGGCAGAGTAGACGCTGTAGGTCTGACACACACGCTTGCAGACAACTAACTGCTATGCAATCTATTACAGTAGAATTTTTTGTTTTTTGTTTTAAATGTACACTACTGTTACACCAGATTTGAGTGGTGTGTTAAGTAGTACTACTCCTATCAGTTTAATCCCTATTATGTGGCTTTTTTGGGGGTTTGGTTGTTCAAGCCACAGTGCAGCACCAGAGGCCAGAAAAATTAGGCATGTATACATGCCTGAATAATTAGGTATTGTTGATCTTGCAGCGAGCAGAGAAGAAGGTAGGCCTGATTCAACGCCCCAGCCCCGCATACCCACACTCAGAGATTGAGGGGGGGACCTGAGAAGGCCACGGGCCGGAGATATAAAGGGGGGCCATCCCAAATAAGCACACAAGCGGGGACAAAGGTAGTGAAGGGGACATAGAGGCCCATGGACTGACGGTCGCCATGTTGGCAGGAAAAGGGCCCAGCAATTAAGCCAAACTGACCCAGCACAGGCAGCTACTTGAGTCAAACACTGTACAATTACACCTTAATAAAGCTGAAACATGCAGCAGCACGGATTCTAAACGGCCACACGTGGACAAGGAGGCTAACAGCCCCCACAGTCTCTGCACCACTCTTTTTAACAGATAACCCAAGGGGCTAACCAGGGACCTTGCCCACAAAAAAAAAAGCAGAATTTTATTGGAGGAATTATTAGTGTCTTAACCTCCCAAGAGAGGACATAATATACTGTATCTTTAGACTACCTGATGGCCAAACCTCCTTTAGCCCCAATGCTATCCAAGAAACATTTCAAAACTTCTATCAGACCATATATTCATCCCAATCCCGCTGCAGCGGATCTGACATAGAGTCCTTCCTACTACAGCAAGAAGTCCACAAAATACCTGTACCTCAATTGGACATCTTGACATATCCCAAGAGGAAGTTAAATCTACAATCCAAGATCTTAAATTTGGCAAGTACCCAGGGCCAGACAGTTTTACTCATCTGTACTATAAGAAATTTGAGCCCTTGCTTACCCCCGCATCTAACATCTTTGTTTAACGCTTTACTAAATGGAGAACCTATGCCCCCTTAATTGAATAAGGCCGACCACATAGTATTTCCAAAAGAGGTTAGGGACCCTTTAGAGGTTAAAAATTATCGCCCCATACCCCTGATAAATGTGGATGTCAAGATCCTAGCTAAAATTATGGCCAAACGAATATCTAACTTTTTACTGGACTAAATACACAAGGACCAAACGGGGTTCATTCCTTTCAGAGAGGCAGGAGATGTTAGGAGGGTTCTGAACGCCCAGTTCTTGGCTCAACACTATAACAACACAGTTTGCTCTCTAGCCCTAGACATAGAGAAGGCTTTTGATACGGTGGAATGGCCATATATGTACAAAATGCTAGATAAGTTTGGATTTGAGGGACGCTTTCTCAACCTGCTCAGAAGGTACTACGACTCACCAGTAGCTAACTTAAAGATACCAGGGGACCATAAGGCCAAAATCCAAGTACAGAGAGGGACCAGGCAGGGATGCCCACTCTCCCCACTGCTCTTTGCTCTTTCCATTGAACCCCTAGCGCAGGCAATCAGAACCAACCATGCCATCCACGGGTTTGAAGTAGGACACCATCAGTTTAAGTGTTCACTTTTCGCGGACGATATGCTTTGCACCCTGACCAAGCCCCTTCTCTCTATACCAGCACTCATGTCCACTTCAGCAAAATCTCGGGTCTCCAATCCTTGCAAAAGGATATTTCTCTTTCAATGGAATCCTGCTTACTGGGGGATACACATAAAAAAATTATCTCAATCCTAGAACAAGCTATTCCAATTAATGGCTTTAGCATTCAAAATACACATAGCTACCCGGGCCCGGATGGATTTACAAATCTCTATTACCAAACTTTTATAGACTTGTTATTACCCCACTTAGCCACACTTTTCAATCAAATTTTAGAAGGCTCTCCCATGCCACAAGAACTAAACCATGCAAATATGATATGTTCCCGAAAGAACGACGAGACCCATTAGAACTTAAAAATTACTGCCCCATATCACTCCTAAACGGGGATATAAAAATTTTGTCCAAGTTAATGGCAAACAGGATTTTGCGATTTCTCCCCTCCATAATCCATAAAGACCAAACAGGGTTTATCCCCCAAAGACAAACGGGGGACAATATCAGATGGACACAAAATTTAATCTCATGGTCATCCCAACATCAAATACCCGCATGCCTTTTGGCGTTAGATATAGAAAAGGCCTTTGATACGTTGGAATGGCCTTATTTCAAAGCAGTATTACAGAAATTTGGGTTTGCAGGCAAATTTATGAACTTGATAGATACATACTACAAATCACCGTCAGCCAAATTAAAACTCCCGGGAGATCGCTTACAACACATAAAGATTCAAAGGGGAAAAAACAAATTTTTAGATTTATTTGGAATCATAAAGCCCAGAGGATCTCAAAAAATAATATGTATAGACCAAAAGGGAAAGGGGGCCTATCGTGCCTGAATCTCAAACTGTATTACAAGGCAGCGCAGCTGGCTTTCATTCCTCTGGCGCATTCTCCAAAACACATCAGCCGCTCTGGGTATTTATGGAAAATGTAAGCATGTCACCTTATACATGGGATACAGTAATATGGATTCCGGGCCTGTATACTTTTTTGTGAAACTTGAAAAACCCGTTGATTAAGCACTCATTAAAAATATGGACGGAGATGAACTGGACACAAAAACTGGACACTCGGGTATCAGATCTTACCCCTATCGTACCCAATCCCCACTTTAGGATACATCTTCTGGAAAGCTCTCTCAGTTGGTGGAAGTCTCAGAACCTACTAAGGGTTGGTCCATGGTGGCATGACGACAAAATAATGACCTTTGAGCGGGTGAGAGATAGATACAATTTACCCCTGGCTGAACACTATAATTTTTGCAGGATACATCATTTTATATATACAATGAGTGGTAGGGGAACCCCCCAAAGAAACACCTGGCTACTCAAAAAATGTAGGGATTCCCCGTTTCAGCCTGGTATTATTAGCCTCATGTATGACCTATTTAATGAAAACTCATGGGCAAACAAACCAGACTATACCAAAGCCTGGGAGAAGGATTTGGGCACCGAGTTGGCAGACAGCACATGGGATAAAAGTTGGCAAGGCTTAAGTAGGGGATCTTTAAATTATAGCCTGCTTGAGACTTCAATAAAGGTCCTACACAGAACATATATTACTCCTTTTAAGCTAAATAAATGGGATCCAAAACGGAGCAGCTCATGTTTTAGGAACAGTGGTAATGAGGCTACATTTATTCATGTCTGGTGGGAGTGTTCGGCAATCATAAGACTATGGGAAGAAATATGCTTACTAGCTTCTAAAATGTTTAAGATTCAGATTTCTTCTAATATAGAAAACTGCATGCTGGGTGTTCCGCATGTCTGTCTCTGGCCCGCTCAAAATAGGCTATTAAAGTTCATCATGTTGGCCACAAAGAACCATAAAGCCAGACAATGGAAATCGGATACCCTACACTTTCAGGTGGTTAAAAATAAATTAAACGTTATCCTTATAAATGAACGCCTTACCCATTTAGTAGACAACTCCATTGATACATTTTGAGATATATGGTCTCCGTGGCTGCAATTAAGGGATAGCATATCATCTGGAGACAATTAAAGCAATTTAGGTCCGGAATAGGGGCTCCCCTAAATGGGAGAGGATATTCTCAAGAGAACGGGATGGATGGAGGTGTGTGTGGATCCTTAGAGGGGCGGAGGACGGAGGTAAGTGCTATATTTTACATTATATTTATGTAAAAAAGGAGGATGTTTGTGGACCTTTCCCTTTCCCAACATGTTAAATGTTAAAACTAGTTGTTTATTTCCCAATTTTAGTCGGATTCAAGAATTAAAGGGAATCAACTTAAAACAAACTGAATTAAAGCTATATTAATAACTGAAAAGTAAAACAAATATATATTTTTAGGCTACAGGTTCAACCAAATCCAGATAACATACTAGCCCTGGATATGGCATAAGTTTCAAGATTATTGAATGGAAAGGGGTAAACTGAGTATTAATAGAGATAAGGTAACTCAGTGATGTATTAACATGTATGGATATATATGTAACATGGAAATGGTTGTTTGAATATGATATATTACCTGACCTAATAAAATATTTTTTGAAAGAAAAAATACACATAGCTAGTAATTGGAAAACCCCAAATTAAAACTTTCATGAATTAATAAAAAAAATCAACTATTTACTGCTCATCGAGAGATTTAACCATGTAGCCTTGGATAGAATCACCCAGTTGCAGACAATTTGGGATCCCTGGATAACATCCCCATTTAGTGCCCCCCTAATATAATAAAACATTTGCTAATGGTTGAAGCGACTCTGGGGGAAGGACCGGAGTGGGGGAGCCCTGGAGGAGACCCTTCAGAAGCAACCGGCGGCAAAATCATCCGAGGAAAGGAGAGGTCGCCTACTGAAGCCTGCCCTAGGGTAACCCAAGGGCGATTGAGCAGGTTAGATATTGTAAATAATAAGCTACTGCTGGAGTGATGAGTAGATAATAGGACTTTGGTGTTAACTGCTAATATACTCTTTACTATTGTCTGTTTTACCATGTTTTAGGTTTCTCTTAAAAATTGCAATCACAGTAAAAAAAAAGAAAATTTATTAACCAAAAAAGAAAAAATAAGAAGGCCTAGCCAGCTAATTTTAACAAAATGTCTTCATTGTAAATATGTATTTTTGCACAACTGTTGTGTTATGCAAGACTGTTCAATATGCTTTCTTTTTCAGTACATGCCGTACGCCTTCTGACATAAAAATTTTAATTCAAAAATTACATATTGTTGCAGCTGCTGCTGTTGCAGCGGCCAGAAAAATTGACCTTTGTTCCCCAGGCAGAAAGTGTCATAAAACATTGGGGGTAGGGGTAGGTCTGCTGGCAGAACCACCAGGAGCTGGTGCTGCCTTATCTGCCTGGGGCCTATGCTGTGCAGTGCTGAAGCTAGGATTTTCAGGGGCCATTATTCCCCCTTTTGACCCCTGAGGCTTCTTAATGGTCTTATCCCTCATGTTTAGACCCTTTTTTTTTTTTTTAGTTTATTTGTTTTATTTATTTTTACTAGCGAATTGCCCCTCAAAAAATGACGGCAATGAAATTGTAAGGTAGCTAATGCTGTTTAGTGTGTAATAATGAAATATATAATACATTAATAAATGAATATACTTTACCTATTTTAAAGCATTGTGTGGAAGAGCTGTGAATGTGTTTTGATGTTGCTGCAGCATTAGTGGTGTGGATCTGCTGTGTAAGCGTGCTGAATGTGTGCAGTGTAACACTGTGCGTGCGCTAGACCAAACCGTTAGCGTAGTCGTGTACTTCCGCATTGGCGTAAAATGGCGAGTAATGTGTGGTATACGTCTGTATCGGAATATCCGTAGGTGTTTTGTGGTGTTTTGCGAGTTTCTTGTGGTGTTTTGCGAGTTTAGAGTTCTGTAGCCTCGTTTTCGTTTTGTTCGGCGGCCATTTTTTCTCTCGCTTCGATTTTTTTTTAGTCTCTAAACTGTTTTATTTCGAGTAAAATCGAGGTGTAAGTTGTATTTTTGAGGTCCTGGGTGCTCCCTCTTGGTGTAGGTAAGTTTTTTATGTATGTGCTGTGTGTATGTATTGTGTTTTACATTTTGTAATGTTCGCGAGTTGCGTCCGAGTGTTGCGAGGCCGTAATGTGTGTGAACGTGTGTCGTATGTTGTTTGCGAGTGTCGTAATGTGTGTGTCGTGCTGTTTTGTTTGCGAGGTAAAGTTTGCGAGGGTCGCAGTTGCTGGCATGGAGCGCCTTCGGCGCTCCATGCCAGCAACTGCGGCCCTCGCTTTGCGAGGTCCTCAGGTGCTGGCATGGAGCGCCTACGGCGCTCCATGCCAGCAACTGAGACCCTCGGCCACTGCCCTCGCTACGCGAGGGCTGCAGCTCGCTACGCGAGCCTGCAGCATTAGCAACAACTCGTACGCTCACAACTATATATGTGATTTTCTGTTTTATGATTTTCTATTGTTTTCTTTTTTTTAAATATAAAAGTGTGAAAAAGAAACAAAAAGACAAAACTAAGGGAGAGAGAGAGATGATGTTTGGCAGTGGAAGGGTTAATGGCCTGTTGCAAGGTGTTGCTAATTGCAACAACACAGAGAACACAGAGGCTTTTTAACCACTCTGTGTCTCTGTGTCAGATGTAAAAAAAGCCTTTTAAACAAAAACTTCAAATTGTTTTCCCCCCCACTGCCTACAAAGATGTTACTTGTCTTCTCTCCCCCCAAAACATAAAACCCAACACCAAACAAACAAAACTTTAACAAAACCTGAAAAACTTTTAAAAAAAAAAGTAAAAGTAAAAAAGCTCCAGGAGTGCAGGTTAAGTGCTAAGGGAGGGGTGTGGCAAAGTATCCAGGAGACAGCTCACTTTCCTGGGATAGAGAACTGAGCCTGGCTCCCAGAAAACTAAAACTTAAATTAAACTAAGAAAAAAAACACAAAAACTCCCAAAAATGAACAACACCGTGCACAAAGTGCTTATAAACAGAAAGGTGTTAAAATAAAACTTGTATTTGAGGGACTAAGACCCTAAAAAGCTTTTTGTTTAGAGCTCAAGCATGCACACAACCTCTAGGCACAGTGTATTTTAAAATTATGAGAAAAACTGTTCTGTAAACTAAATAAAAATCATTTTAGGAGGTTGAGAGATAAAGAAACCGGATGGGGGGATACCGAGCAGAGCACACCATCTAAAGCCCACTGGGAGACAAACTCATCCATTCCCCCAGTGGACAAAGCCAGGTGGTACTCTGCCCTGATACGGGAGCGCACCAGCACCCGGAACATGGCCTCAGGTGACAAGGGAACCCCCCCCTATCAAACACTGCTTCTTGGACTTATATATAGCCAATTTGGCTAATGCCAGGAGCAGGTTGACGAGGAGGTCCCTGGCCTTATTGCCCCGGGACACTGGGCGCCCAAAAATAAAAATGTGAGGGGAGAAATGCAGCCAGAACTGCAGGAGGAGGCCCCTCAAGAGTGACAAGAGGGGCTGCAGTCTGGCGCAACTAAAATAAATATGATACACGGACTCTCCCTTGCCACAGAATGGACAAGTGGAGGGAGAGTCCGTGAATTTAGCTAAGTACTCTCCCGTGCTCAGTGCACCATGGAGCACTCTCCAACTCAAGTGCCTCTTGCCCTCGTCAGCTGGTAGGACCCGCCTCCAGATGGTATCGGGACGGGTCACGAGGGCAAGGAAGTGCACTGTATGGAGCACGAGAGAATATAAGCTCTTCCTCGGCATGCCGCGAAAGCATGCCGAGGGTATGTCCCTCAACTTCGAGAGGTTGGGGACAGGAGGAGCCTGAGGGGAAACACGGGGCTTGTGTCCAATGCAAACAGCCGGAGCAGGGGTGTTGAAAGGTGCATGTGGCACTCCGGCCTGCAAAGCCCCGCGAAGGAAGGTGCGCGAGTCGGGGGAGATGGCATCCCTAATCTCCTGGAGCAAGCGCCCTGAGACTTTGGGCGTCACATATCCCAAACGGAGCGCAAGCTCCTGGGGTGACACCCAATCAGAACGCCCGTATTCCAAGAGATCCCCGACTCGGGTCATCCGTGCATGACTAAGGCGGCGGATGATACTGGGGGACTATAACATTGGAGCCCCCACTGCTGGATTAAATAGCAGGGGCTCCGTGAATATTTCATCCCCCAAAGGCACGCCCTGCCTGGTCACGGAGACCATGCTCCAGGCCTTGAGGGTTTCCTGGTAGTATGCCGGCAACGCAGAGAGGTCTCTCCCAAACCCCTCGGGCCCGATCAGAAATAATTGCCGGTCATACCCCAGGTTGCGCAACTGGCGATAAAAGCTGGATGCCAGTGCGCACCACTGCGGAGAGGGATCTGCATATAGGTATCTCTGCAGGTACTGAAGGCGGAAGGTGGACAACTGGGAGCACACACAAACTACTCCCTGTCCACCCTCCACCAAAGGCAGACTTGCCACCCCTGCAGAGACCCAATGCCTTCCCATCCAGAGGAAATCTAACAAATTCCTCTGGATATTGGTGACAAACTCGGGGGTCGGACTCAGACAAATCAGCCGGTGCCAGATCTGAGAAGCCACCAGCTGATTCACCACTAGAGTCCGCCCCCTAAGGGAAAGCATTTTTGCTAGACCCCTCCATCGTCCCAGACGAGAGAGGACACTGCCCTCTAACTCCCTCCAGTTGTCTGGGATGGAAGCGTCCGCAGCGGACAGGTAGACCCCCAGATAATTAATGACATCTGCCTCCCACGTGATGTCACGAAACGTGGGAGGCAAAGAGTCTACCTGTAAATTACCCTCTAAAAGGCCTGTGCATTTGGACCAGTTGATCTGAGCGGAGGAGGCAGCTGAATATACCTCCTGGCACTGTTTTGCCAGCTCAAGATCAACTGGATCCTTGGCCACGAGGAGCACATCGTCAGCATAAGCTGAAAGGACAATCCGCATGTCTGGATCTTTTAGCACCAGCCCTGTGAGCCTTTTCCTCAGTAGGCAGAGGAAAGGCTCGATGGCCAGTGCATATAACTGTCCAGACAAGGGACATCCTTGACGCACCCCTCGTCCAAATACCAAAGGTGCTGTTAGGGACCAATTGATTTTAAGTAAACACTCTGCAGAGGCGTACAGCGTTCTTATAAAGCCCACAAACTGTGGGCCAAAGCCGTACGCTTGCAGAGTGGCTATGAGGTAACCATGGTCCACCCTGTCAAACGCCTTCTCTTGATCTAAAGAGAGAAAGGCGAGTGACAGACCAGTCCTGCGAGAATAATGCAATAGATCCCGGACCAGAAAGATACTATCAAAGATAGTCCGGCCCGGGATCGCATAGGACTGGTCAAGGTGAACCAATTCTGCCAGCACAGACCCAAGTCTAAGCGAGATGGCTTTAGCTACAATCTTGTAGTCCGTGCTGAGCAGAGAGACCGGTCGCCAGTTCTTAATAAGCCGAAGATCCCCCTTTTTGGGCAGCAGGGCAAGTACTGCCCTGCGACAAGACAGGGGCATCTCCCCGGTCTCCAAGGCTTCCCCAAGGACCAGATGGAAATCAGGTCCCAGAGTCTCCCCAAAAAATTGGAAAAACTCTACAGTCAGTCCGTCCAGTCCTGGAGACTTCTCACAGGACATGGCACGGAGGGCTTCAGAGAGCTCTTGAAAAGATAGTGGTATATCAAGCCGCTCTCTTACACCCTCACTGACTGTGGGGAGCCCCTCCCATAGCACCCTGCAGGCGTCTGGAGAAATGGGATCCGGAGAGTAAAGATCTTTATAAAAGTTCCGGGCTCTATCCCGGATACTCTCAGGATCTGTAAGGGGGGCACCGTCTTCATCTAGAAGACAGGTGATGTGCCTACTGTTACCCCCCTTTTTCTCCAGTGAGTAGAAGAGGCGTGAGCCGCGGTCTAGATCTTTGAGAAAACCTATGCGGCTGCGCACGTATGCCCCCTTGGCCTGGTGTCGTTCCAGGTCACAGAGGACACCCTTCCTCTCTAAATACTCGCTCTGCAGGGATTGGTCCCTACAAGTGAACAGCCTCTGCTCCAGATAGAGTACCTCCCCCCGGAGTGACTCCAACTCAGCTTCGCGCTGCCCACTCGCACCCTTGGTATATTCCTGACACAGAAGTCGCAAATGAACCTTGCCCACGTCCCACCACAGTTTTAACGTGGCAAAGTCCCCCTTGCAACCCCTCCAGTCCGTCCAAAACTCCCGGATCAATGTCACGAGCCCCTGGTCCTTCAACAAAGCATTGTTGAAGTGCCAATAGGCGGCTCGTGGCGCTATTGCAGTTAGCGCCACCGTCACAGACACACAGTTGTGGTCTGTGAACGGAGCCAGCCTAATGGCACAAGAACCGACTCGTGACATATAGTGACTAGATATATATAGTCTGTCGATCCGGGAGTGGGACACCAGACCGGCTCTCACCCTGACGTAGGTGAAACCGTCTGATGCCCCTGGGTTCTGCTCTCGCCAGATGTCCTCCAGGGAGAAGTGGGCGATGATCTCCCGCAGGGCTGACGAAGAAGGCGGGTACGGCTCTGGACTATTCCGGTCCAGAGCGTCGAGGGTGCAGTTGAAATCACCCCCGAGTACCAAACACTCATCTGCGTCAACCGTCTCCAAAAGCTGGGACAGTCTGGCGAGGAACCTCACTCTCTCGGGCCCTCCAGCAGGGGCATATATATTAACTAGGTTAATGATGCTACCCTGCTCTCGGACCCGGAGGTGGATTAGACGGCCTGGGATAACAGCTTTCACAAGCAGCAGCTCTGGCTGAAAAGACTCTGAGAACAGGGTCACCACTCCACATGATGCCGATGTGAAGTGGCTGAGGAAGACCCTGCCTCTCCACTCCAGTTGCCACGAGGCCTCAGCCTCTGGAGTGGTGTGAGTTTCCTGCAGGAAGCTCACAGAGTACCCTCCCTGATATAAATAGGAGAGTACCTGGAACCTGCGGAAACTGTCTTGACAGCCATTGGTATTTAGCGTGCTGATGTGCAAAGCCATTACTGCGTGTCAGGAATTGTGCGTTCCTCAGACCCTTGAGACTGCTGATAGGACACGCACATTTTATAGAATTTCCGGACGCGGAGATGCTCCGCAGTCCCAGAATTCTTGGCCCTAGTGCTGACCACTAGATATTGCTGGAGAGAGTGGAGAATAAACGACATATTCTTCCACCTCTCCAAGGCCAGCCGCACCTTCCTTTTCTTTTGTCCATGAAGGGTGCTCTCAAGGAATAGATCTATTTCCTTGACCGGGATAACCCACCCAGAATCTGATGTTCCTTCTAGTGGGTCACCCCTGGGCTCCTCTTGTCTGAGGGCTTTTACTCCATCCTCCCCGGCTGGAGTCAGTTTCCTCAGCTTTATTCTCAGGGACCCCCTCTTAGATGATACAGAAGGAGTCCCTTTAGCACCCTTCAAGGTAAATAATGGATCCTTGGATTGCTGCTGCACCCCTGTAGCTTCAGGAGTGCATTCAGGGGTAGCTGGCTGGACAGCAGTGGCTGGCATGGCTTCCTTAATGGAAGCCTTGGAGGCTTTATATGCCTCCTCTGCCAGTTCCACCGCTGCTTGCTCAGCTTGGATGGCACCGATGTTAGGGTCAGTGGACGGCTGAGGAGGGTAGACAGGCTCTCCCATGATGTTAACAGGAAAACCTGTTTTATCACCCTCCCCCATTTCCACTTCCCCTTGTGCCACATCCCCCCTGACAGACAAATCCATGGGGTCCTGAATGGGGGTCATGCCTATATTCCCCCCCTCCAGTAGTGACTCGGCCTGGGGCTCTAACAAAGCCCGAGGTACGTCACTAGAGAGTGACACTGGAGGAGGAGACTGACTGGTGCCCTTGAAGCTCAGCACCTCAGGGACACTGAATACCCATTCAGCAGGGGCTTTGTTGGGACCTCCCTCAAAGGCCAGAGGCAGAACCTGATCTTTCTCGTCTACCCCTGCCTCACTTGGGAGACCCTCTTGCCCCTGCTTTTCCTCCAGACCCTTTTCCACATTAACCCCTATAAGGTCTGGAGAGAGAGATGTGTGGTCTGGCACCGGCTGGCTGAGCTTAATAACTGGGCCAGACAATGTCACCGGATGAGGAGGAGATGTTTTGTTCCTCTTCTTGCTTTTAGAGGGAGGTGCTCCACTATAGAGCACTTCCCACTTATCAGCAACCTCCCTGTTGGTTTTATGCTTCCTCTTCCTGGGGACGTCACTCCTGGAAGAGGAGCTGCCACTAGCTGCCTCCCCTGCAGAGGGCTTATTATCCCTCTGCTTACACTGTGCCCCCACACTAACTGATGTAATTATGGTGGGGGCAGATTGGGACTTGGGAGATGCAGCTGTGACACTGGGAGGACCGGTGACATTCTTCCCCTTTTTCCCCGTGTCTGCAGTCTTGCTGGAGACCACAGACACAGATGGCTTTTTTGGGGAAGAAGGGGGTTTGGAGGCCGTGGTGGTGGCTTGAGGAACGGCCTCCTTGCCTGAGCTCTGTGGGGGGGCTATGACCCTTGAGGTCCCCGCTGTTATGGGCTCAGCGGGGATGGGTGCTGTACTGACGGAGGTGCCATTTGCTGGGGCTGGGGCATGATGCTTTACATTAGGACAATTCCTACGTGTATGCCCCAACCCCTTGCAATGATTGCACTGCACCTCCGTAGTGCTGTAAAAAATCCTGTAGAGCACCCCCTCAAATGGAACCCCAAAAGACCCCTCTATGTTTTCTGCGCCCTGAGGCAGGCACTTTGTACCTGCCTCTTGAAAGAGAGCACATGACGTAGTGCTCTCTCTCTCTCTGCACCCCAGGGGAATTTTAATAAATGGTGTTTTTACTTCCCCTAGGGTTAGCAGGTGGGGGCGCAGGAGGGAGTCTGGTAGGAAGGGGGGCACATTAGAGAGTGTTACTTTTGTGCCCAACCCTTCCAGGGGTTCTATTGGGACATATAATCCCCCCACTGTGATGCCTCTCTGTATAAGAATGTGAGCAGCAGCCAGAGTACGGGTAAAGAAAACTGCTTTCCCGTACATTTTGCTGGCTGCTACTATAACAGAGGGGCTGATGACATTAGCTGCAGCACGCAGATAGATATCAATGCTGTAGACCCCAGACATCTGACATTTAACCCCATGCTTCCTGGTGATCTGCCCCTCAGCCCCAGCGGTGGTATTACTGGGGCCAGCAGAAACCACCTGTGACCAGGTATTAGCCACAGGGGTAGGTCTGCTGGTAGAACCACCAGGAGCTGGGGCTGCCTTATCTGCCTGGGGCCTATGCTGTGCAGTGCTGCAGCTAGGATTTTCAGGGGCCATTATTCCCCCTTTTGACCCCTGAGGCTTCTTAATGGTCTTATCCCTCATGTTTAGACCCTTTTTTTTTAGTTTATTTGTTTTATTTATTTTTATTTTTTGTTTTATGATTTTTACTGTTTTCTTTTTTTTTTTAAATATAAAAGTGTGAAAAAGAAACAAAAAGACAAAACTAAGGGAGACAAAACTAAGGGAGAGAGAGAGATGATGTTTGGCAGTGGAAGGGTTAATGGCCTGTTGCAAGATGTTGCTAATTGCAACAACACAGAGAACACAGAGGCTTTTTAACCCCTCTGTGTCTCTGTGTCAGATGTTAAAAAAAGCCTTTTAAATAAAACTTCAAATTGTTTTCCCCCCCACTGCCTACAAAGAAGTTACTTGTCTTCTCTCCCCCCAAAACATAAAACCCAACACCAAACAAACAAAACTTTAACAAAACCTGAAAAACTTTAAAAAAAAGTAAAAGTAACAAAAGCTCCATGAGTGAAGGTTAAGTGCTAAGGGAGGGGTGTGGCAAAGTATCCAGGAGACAGCTCACTCTCCTGGGATAGAGAGTTGAGCCTGGCTCCCAGAAAACTAAAACTTAAATTAAACTAAGAAAAATACCACAAAAACTCCCAAAAATGAACAACACCGTGCACAAAGTGCTTATAAACAGAAAGGTGTTAAAATAAAACTTGTATTTGAGGGACTAAGACCCTAAAAAGCCTTTTGTTTAGAGCTCAAGCATGCACACAACCTCTTGGCACAGTACTTGTAAGCAAGACACACACTCTAGCGGTCAAGCAAATTAACTTTGATTGGCGGTCAGGCAAATGCACTTAAATTTAAGAAAATAAAAGTTTTTTTTTTTTTAAAGTAGACAACTAGTAAACAATATTATATTGTATGCGTTGTGCACACACAGTATAAGCTGTGAGCTTGACACACACACTTGCAAGCAGGGGCTAGCAGGGAGACAGGCAAATGAAGTTAGATTACACAGAAAAAAAAAATGATGTTATAGCCCTAAAAAGGGCTTTTTGGAGTGCTGTGTTTACAGCAGAGATCTGATGAGTCCTTCAGCACTGCACTGGACACTGAATAAACTTGCCTAGCTATTGATTTCCCTATTCAATCAGCAGCACCTACACTCTCCCTCCTCTCAGTAAGACTGCAAGTTAGTTATGATTCCAAAATGGCTGCTGTCCATGAGGTAGATGGCTCTAGAAGGGAGTGTATGCTGCTGATTGGCTGGAATGTGTCTGCTGACTGTGACATGCAGGGTCAAAGTTTGCTCAATGATAAAGTATTGGGGGCGGGTCGAATCTCGCATATGTTCGCTGTTCGCGGTGAACGCGAACATGCTATGTTCGCCGGGAACAATCCGCCGGCGAACTATTCGCGAAATCTCTACCTCTGACCCTATCGGTCCTTCTGGCCCCTGCAGCCCTCTTGGACCTCTTTGGCCCTCCTCAGCCCTCTGACTTGCAGTGGACCCTTCTCACCCCAGTGCAGCACTGGGCAGGTAAGAAAGTATTTATAGTACTATAATATATATATCACATATATAGTTGTGAGCATGCTGGTTGTTGCTAACGCTGTGGGCTCGCGTAGCGAGGGACGCAGTTGCTGGCAAGGAGCTCTGAAGGCGCTTCTTGCCAGCAACTGAGGACTTTAGGCACGCAAATGCGGACCCTCGCGAAGCCAGGGGCCGCATTTGTGGAGGTGGAGGCGCCCACGTCGACTGCAAAATTTACAGACTTACCCTCCACAAATACAAGCCGCGGGACTTAGAAAAATAAAGATTACGAGCTCGCAAAAATACAACCTTAGCGCCCAAAACACACATGAAAACATTAAAAACACAATAAATACACACAACAAACACATAAAAAACGTACCCACACCCAGGTCCTCTGAAAGTGAAGTTACACCTCAATTTAAGTCGAATTACAAGAGCTTAGACACCCGAAAATCCCCTAAGCGAGAGAAAAAAAGGCCACCGTAAAAAACGAAAACAAGGCTACAGGACCCTAACCATGCAAAACACCACAAAGCACATACGGATTTTCCAAAAAAGCTGGACGAGGTCCAAAATCAGCCACAGGCGCGTACCACACATTAGGCGCCATTTTACAACACTAACTTACATTACATTGCGGTAGTACACAGCTACCCTAACGGATTTTCCTCGCGCACGCAGCCTATTTACACTACACATTTCACACATTGCTGACACTTACACAGCAGCTCCACAGCAGTGAAAACACACATTGTATGCTGCAGCAACATGAAAACAGATTGTCAGCTCTTCTGCACAATACTGCATATATTACTTCAAAATAGGTAAAGTATATTCATATTTTATTTCATTTGCATACAAAAAAAAAACGCCAACGCTGCTCATAGCACACAAACAACCAACAGCCTCGCAAGGCTCGCCATGAGTGCCGAAGGATCTTGGAACACCCACAAAATTAATGTTGCAAACAAACAGCATTACCTGCCTTACAATCTTATTGCCGTCATTTTTTGACGGGCAAGTCGCTAGTATATGTATATATTGCACCGGGGCCCCCTATGCACTAGCTCTGACACTGTCTCCAGGTATACTCATAAACAGGAACAACAAAACTCCTTCATCACCAGGATATAAAGAACTATATAAACAAATCTGCTTTACAAAGCTACAGATCAATCACCATGTCTAAAACCCAATTCAAAGGAATAATATTTTATGCAGCGTATCAGACCAGGGTGCATTTCCCTGACTATATTAATTAAACCAATTGTGAATATTGTGAATGCTGGGTAAGAGTTCTTTGATCTACCTATGATCCAATACAAGACAAATTATTAAGAAAATAATTTCACAAGGAATATCTCACTCTAAATTTCAATGTAAGTGCCAATTAATGGAAATTACTGGTAGAAATTATTGATAGATCGGACTCACAGCCATCTATAATTAAGTGTATTCTGTTTGCCCCAGGGGTACGTGTGGCTATCTTAATTATACACATTAAACCCCACTTGAGCACCACACGGCTGCCCACATTAACTATACTAATTCCACCCATTTTAGTCACTAGAAAATGTTTAAAACTCCAGTTCAACCTAAACTTTTTAGATATAAGTATTATGTTTTTAGATGTAAGTAGTCCATGGTTACATTGGCCTTTGATGGAACAAAATGGGACACTTCAAGCTACTATACAAACTGTGGGGCTTAGTAAAATAGATGTACAATTATATAGTCAGTGGGGTAACCAACAACATAGGGGCGACAGGGACACCATAGGTAAAATTGTGGGCAGCTGTACAGAGACCCCCATGGTTATACTTTAGATTACTCTATGGTAACCAGGTATATGTAGTGGTCACAGGGATCCAGAGGGATACTTATAGTTATCTTTAGTTGGGGGAAACCAAGGGGATACCCGGGCTCCTAGGGAGTAGCTGGAATTAAGGAAGACTCCCAAGGGATACCCAGCTTATAGGTGGTAGATGGAATTAGGCGGAAATCCAATGGGATACCCAGGCTCATAAGGGTTTACTGTATATAGGTTGATAGGCATAAGGGAGATAAAGTTAGATCTAGTGTAGTGTGTTCTCAGTGGGTATCGTTCCATACAGAGACTCTGACTCAGAGTCTCCAGCAAGATTGCTGCAAGATCATGTTAGAGCAAAACCCCTCAGTGTAAGTTAGTAAGTTTTACAGGGATTCTCCTTTTAAATAGCTCCACAATATTTTGTGAACTTTAGGGTAAGTTTATTAACGTTTATTTTGGGAGTTTATCATGCACAAAGTTTTTCATACACCCCTCTATCAGATGCATCCATAATCCATGGAACTTCCATATACCTTCCAAAAAGGATAATGTTTTCATTACAAGATATATTGGACGACTAGAATTAGAAAGGCACCGGGACCCCACCAGGGGGTGCCAGAGGCACTGATGTGAACCTATGCAAGGACTATTATTTTAATATTAAAACCCTGTACCTTCCGTGTACGTTTAAGTTTGAGGATTATATTTAATTCTGTATGTTAACACTTAACATGTTATGTTTACCTATAAAGACCATTTATGAAATGAATCCAGTTGGTTCAGCAAACTATTCAAAGTGTGTAAGGGATACTTAACTCAGCGTAGCGGAGTAAATATAAAGAACCTCTTATGACAGATGAGCGTTTCTCAGACCAGGTTTATTCTTATTGTCACTACTGGTGGGTTCTGTTGTTGTACATTAACCATTCACCTTGACCTGATCAACCACATCCACGTGAGCAGTCATAAAGGACATACTCCCAAGGGCGTACCCATCATGTAAGCCTCCAGGCACCAGCAACACAATCCATATGTGTTTATGCATCCGAATGACATCAATTATTAAATTTGGATATATTGATGACACTACACACGGAATTCATCTGACATCATCAAGTGTGAGTTATTAAAAAAAAACGAGACAGTGCTTAAGGAATAACAAGTTTCCACAAATCAGGCTGTTGTACAATGGTTGGAATTATTGAATACTCACCTTGCAGGGGGTAATAGAACCCCCCCCCCCCCTTTATTTTAGTACAAGGGGCCTCTCTTCATTTGCGCCTTAACAATAAAGAGTAATAATAACAATAATCGGTCTCCAAGTGACTGTGAAGTTAAAAAAACAGCAAACTTACCATCCATACTACGGTGTTGTGTTCCTTTTTTAATATTTTAAATTGAAAAAGAAATTATGATTTTTATTTCTTCAGTTTTTAACTGTATAATTTGGGTTTATGGATATTGCATGGCTAGTTATTTAAATTGTTTGATCTATATACAATAAGATAATTAAAATTAAAAGTTATAATGAAATTGAGAAAAAGTTGCAGTGTAGGATGTATATTATAAGACTGGAAAATGCAAGATATTGGGAAGTTAAGTTTGCATTCGCCCTACTGTCCCTCCCTCCTCCTGCACAGGCTCACATATGACATGATTAATTACATTAATCATGGTATCATTGATGACATCCCATACTGTATAATATGACAAGTGACCATGATATTACTGATGACATCATACCAGAAATATGATGTCACTGTTGGCAATGCTATTGTTACATGTTTTGGTAATAAAATGATGTTGGTACTTTACGCTAGTGACAATGTATATAACTGAAAATAAAATAAAAAATATCTTGTTTATGACTTAAGCAATGTGTTGTAATGTGTCCACCTTAGAAAAATAGTAAGAAGGATATGATACCGTTTAAAGGTTAACTAAGGCCTCAACTACACGTCTCACTCATTTTTTTCATGTAAGAATCCCATGTAAGCCCATAAAAACCCTAATGAATAATCCTTTGAGAGTTCTTGCTTCCTATGGCCTCCATTATAATGGATCCTGTAAGAACTCCTGTAAGGCTAACTCGCAGCTACCAGAGTTTTGAAAAGTATAGTTATACTTTAGTTGGGGGAAATCTGGGGTTACCCAGTTGCATAGGGGGTATCAGGCATTAAGGGGAAATTTGGGGGATTACACTGGCTCATAGGGATAGCCAATATTAAGGGAATAAGAAAGGATGTAAGGGCTAGTGTGTTCTGGTTATTGGGCACCAGGTTAGTGGGGATCAGGTTAGTGGGTACCAGGTTGGTGGGTAAAACTCCTTAGCATTGTTATGGAGACTGAAGAGATGCAGAGTCTAATGTGAGCATACTTTAGGGCTAGACAGCAATGAGCAACCCCCCCCCCTCCCAGATCTTCTTTGGCTCTACACCCATGCTCCCTCCCCTCAACCCTGAGTGCTGACAGACACGGCAATCGTGGCAACCAAGAGAAAGGAGACTGTGCCAACATTGGAATGTCAAAAATACTCAAACGAAAAGAAAACATCCTTACCAAAGACTGGATTTTTACCAGATAATAAAAAACGAGAAAATAAAGATCCTCCTTGGAGAAGAGGAGAGCCTTGCAGAACTGGCAGATGTCTATATAAGTGCATGTCTGAACTGAGGGACACCTTATAACCACACCCCATGTACCGAAAAACAAACACATCTCATGTATATTGATTTTTTTTTCTCATGCCAATAAATCTGATTGATTTCATTTACAGAGAGAAATATATAGAGAAAGAAGAGATAGATAAAGTTATAAAGAGATATACAGATGTAGATATAGATAGATCGAGCTTGATATGTACATATATAGAAAAATGAAAGACAAATATAGTTGTATATAAATATTGTGACAAATTCCCTTTCTCCTTTCTTTTTGCAGTCGTGTTTCTGCCACTTCTACACAGGGGGCTTCAATATATTTTAAAAAATGAACTGAACCTTCAGCCAGCTTCACAAGACATAATAAAACAAAGCAAAGCAATGAAAATAACAGGTCTAGCTCCTGCAGAGCACCGGCTTATTACTGGAGCTAGTTCCCTCAATAATAAAGACCGCTCCCAGCTAACCTTAGGAGAAGCAAAGAAAATAAACAATACAAACAATTTGTCACTGGCATGTATTCTTCATAATTCTAGACTAATTCCTCCCCTTCGTCCCGCCCATTAGCTCCACAGTGAAGTCTCTCAGTGTGTCTTTTAAGCTGCATGCCAAATCTCTTTTTTTCTGGGTGTCTCCACTTTTTTTCAACTCCACTGGTTCTCAGCTGCAATTCCTATGTCTGCAGTTCCATGGTCTGTGTTAGGCTTTCTCTGCTTGCCACTCAAACTGCAGACCTGCAGTCCAAAAACTACTTCACCCATCTCTTTTGCCCAAGCTTTTAAAGTCTGTGATCAAGTGTATCTTGATTAAACTGCTCGAGATGTTAACTCTTTCAGATCTCCTGGAGAAGGTAGTTCTAATCTCCAAGGTGCTCATGGTAGAAATGTGACTGTAGATCCAGGTGTAGATATTGGCATTCATTTTTCAGTAACCTTTGCATGCTGTATAACAGTTCACCCCCGGTCCCCTCCATTATCATGCACATTATTCTTCCTCTGTTCCGCCTGCATTAAGACATTCTGCAGTGACTGGATGGCCTCTTGTAGATTCTGCTACTCTGATAGTCTCAGCAAGAGGTCTATCTGCTGATAGTCTCAGCAAGAGGTCTTGTTGTCAGCAGTTTTCTCAGGCAGAGCCATAATCTTACAGCTCTCCACATGGACAATTTGTAACATGTTCTTCCACTTTGCCCAATCTTCATTCTCATTTGAGGAATTAGCATTCTGCTGCCCCATGTTCCACAAGAACTCTGGGCTCTCCAACTCAGACTTTCACAAGTCCATATCACTAGCCCTAGAACTTCTCTTGTATTCACAAGTTGTGAAGTCCTTCTGACAATGCACATACTCTTCCAGTTTCCAGGGAGTCCCAGGCACTCTGAGAATTTCTGTGAAGCTTTGGGCTAGAGCATTTGGTCAGAGGGTTTCTTCTGCAGTTCTTATGTTATACTAGTGATTGTGACCTTCTGATTCACTATGTCACTCTGAAGCTTCTGCACTTCACCTTGTACTTTTGTATATTTGCTTTCCCTCTCTACTTTCAGCTCTGCCATCTCCTTCCTCACGCTGCTGAGGACACCTTCTATCCTACAAAGTTTAGCTTCTTCCTTCCTCGCCAACACTTCCACAGCACTCAGTTGCTTCTTCAACACAATCAGATAGGAGTTGGTCTTTGCTTCAGCCAGCATCTGATTCTCAGCATCTGAATCTCGACCTAAAATTCTGTGACACTTGTAGCTTTTTGGGCTCCCATCCTCAGCTCATTCTGCGGGTTTTCTACCTTTCCCAGGTCCAGTTGATCCAAACTTTTCTGTCAAAGATGCCAGTGGAAGCCCAATCCCAGCTAACTGGCGAGGAGCAAACAAAACAAACAGTCTAAACAATTATTTTGGGCAAACTGGTCTAGACTCCTACTCTTTCCCTGCGGCCCACCCACAAGATCCACGCTGTAATCTCTCTGTATCTTTTCGGCTGTATGCCAAAACACATCTTTTTCTCTTTGTGTCTCCACTTGTTCTCAACTCCACTGGTTTTCAGCTGCGGTTTCTCGGTCTGCAATCCCTCTGTCTGCAGATCTACCATCTGCAGTTTCTCTGTTATCAGTTTCTCTGTTATCAGTTTCTCTGTTATCAGTCTCTCTCTCTTTGCTTGCCACTCAGACTGTAGATCTGCTGTCCAAAAAAGGCCACACCATCTCTCTGGCCTAAGCTTTTAAATTCTGTGATCAGGTAATTGTTAAACTGCTTTAGGAGTTAACTCTTTCAGACCTTCTGGAGAGAAAAAATCCAAAAACGTGTAGCTCACACCAATCTCTGGGGTCACTTTGCCTGAAAAAAAAAAATATATATATATATATGCATACACCTTTTAATGCTGTAGATGCATTCCTAGAAGACCAAATGCTAAAAGAAACAGTTTTAATCAGAGTCAAATATATGGGGTGTGATATAAACCTGTGAGCCTATTTGTACAGGATATGGTTGTGACTTTTGTGGATAAAATAAGATCATATATATATATATATATATATATTGTTTACATGATATGATTGTCCTTTGAGTTTGCTGTTGCCACTGTAAGTACAGACATGCTTATAGTGTACACATTTTCCGTATTAGGAGTTATATTATTTTTTTAGTATGTCAATATTTTTGAGCCTACCAAATTTTCTTTCAAGTGGGACCTGAGACTAGGCTTTGAGAAGTACCACAGAGCTGTCTTGAGACAAATAATCTTCAGGCTTACGCACTTGTGCTCAACTCACTAAGTGCTATCAACAGGTGTTGATAGAGAAACAACGCTAAGAAATATTTGAATGAAGTGTCTAGAACAAAGGTCATTAGTACTTCATTTTAAAATATGAAACAAGACTGCTCCCTTGTGGGTAGAACGCCAAACACCATTCCACCATAAATATACATCTTAATTATGCATCTACATAGAAATATGGTGGGAGGCTACTGCAATTGGTGGATATATACCCTGTGAGGAAGGTGGGTAAAAGAGGAAAGGTTTATTTATTAAGCCAAATACCTCTCTGGATTTTCTCTCTGTCCCTCTCTGGCATAAACCTTTCTCCTCTGTGATTTTCCCAATATTTATCTTTACTACAAATACTTTCTAAAAACAATGCCAAAAAACTAAGGAGCAGTCCTATCCAGCAAGGGTTTCTCTGCCAACCGTTATGGGTAACATATAACTGCAAGTTTCTATTATTAAATTTATAACAGAATTGAAATAGCCCCGATACAATCTTTCTGATTATTGTTTTATAATGCATCAGTATATATTTCAACTATAAAACTGCCCATCAAAAATGACGGGAATAAAATTGTAAACCTGGTAATTCGGTTTGCCAAACAATGTGAGGATTTTGCCCCTCTAAGCACCTTTGGCTCTCATCACAAGCATGTCCCCTGTGTACTTTCTTGCTTATCTACGTTCCTGCTTTGCAATGATCACCTTCTGTGCTCATCGCAAGCCACACAATGAGTGCCTGGGTTAAGTGTCATCGCAAGGCCTGCAATGAGCGCCACCTCCCTTGACGACAAATCGCAGTTTGACAATTATAATATGTGATATTCTGGCTGCCATATAGGTTGTTGCACCTGCTTTTGCTATTTACTACTTTCATAGAGTAATATGCCATATCACTAAATATTAATACCAAATAAACTGTATGAAATAGAGATATTTATACACTTCTTATCATATCTGTATTGAATTAACCAAATATAGACTGTTTTAAAATAGATTGTTAATCCATGTTTTATAAAATTGTATAAACTTCTTATTGATTTCTATATTGATCTAGCAGAATATAAAATGTGTTAAAAAGAATTGTTATCCAATCATGCAAAAGAGATTTTAATAAACCTCTAATAGATTTTATATTGCGATCAATCTAAAAATCAAAGCTAACAAGTGTAAATACATATAATTGTTTATTCTTGATTTTGCTGTTGTTTCAATAAACACTATTCTGCATAAAATGTATACTTGTCTGTGAATGAATCAATGAACTCAAGAAACTATATTAATCTATACATTGTAATATTTGTGTCACAATTGCATGACAATATAGAGATCAATCATCCCAAGTCAATCATAAATCAAAGGTATAACATAGAGATCAGGCCTATGACCTTGGTGGGACCTCCTGAATGGAAGGCTCTCTAGCAGCAGCCCCAAAGCAGACTAAAGTTTCGACAATAAATAGAAAGAAACAGAAAGCATGAGTATAGAAAATTAAGACTACTTAAAGTCTTTAGTCAAATTCAGCTCTGTATAGGATGAATCGCTATTATGATTAAACTAGTGACTTGCTCGTCAAAAAATGACGGCAATGAGATGTGTATGTTTGTAGATTTGTTTGGTCAGTAATATACGTACTTGACACTTGTAACCGTTTTCTGATGTCGAAAGAAGTGAAATTATTATATTAAAGATGTTTATTTTTGTAACATTGTCTATTTTTGTTGAGGAACTGTTGAAGATTTTTTAAGTCAAAGTGGTAACATTAGAATGTAAAAACAGTTAAACATTACATTAATGAGTATTGTACACTTGAGATAATGTTTTTTAACATGCAACTTGTAGATTAAGAACTCTTAACCGAAACATATATTGAATCCAGAGAAAGGCAAACAGTAAAAACCCTCCTTGAAACCTAGCCAATTGTATCAAAGTGGGAGAAAAATGAATTCCTTCCTAACCCCATTAACTGCCGATTGGATTACTCCCTGGATTAATATTTAATATGAAATACAACATTTACATTGTGTAGTAAAACATTGTTGTGGTGTTAACATGAAGTTTCTAATATGTATAAGTAACCAACTTTAAAGTATTAGTTGTCAAACTTGTAACGTTATAAACAGTAACATAGTTAATTAGCATTTGAAGGCAATTTTTTTGAAAATGCAAGGCAACTGTTTTGTGGGGCTAATCATGCATAAACAGTACTTCCATGAAATAGTAATGAGCTATTTAGTGATTGTTGGTTTGGAATGGTTGACATTTGTTTGTTGGTGTTGTAATTGTTCAAAATTGCACACAGAGCTTCCTAGGTGGAAGAATGGTTATCTAAAAAGAGAATACAAGACATTAAAGTTTGTCCGCGATGTGTAGCCACTGTTCTCTATGTGTTTTGCCATTGTATCGATTTTCATATGGTGCTGTCAAAAGTTTTTGAGTGCCCTAAAAATGACTGATTGAAAGAAACCCCGGTTCTCTTTTTTTTTTGCTTTTTTTGTTGTTGTTACATTGTGCTTGAGGTTATTTTTTACTTTTCTTTGCAGTTTGTGTGCCATGGCTTGTGTTTGTTTGCTTGAAAGTTACAGTACTTCATAGTCGACAATGTTTTTGGTAAAAATGCGTCCATCCTCTAATAAATCACCTAGACTTTCATTGTTTTCAATGTAAACTTTAATAGCCTGTGGATTTTTGCACCGTGATAAGGCAACGTATAATTGGCCATGTGCAAATACTGGTTGTTCTAAGAATATACCGACAGATTTGAAAGTTTGTCCTTGTGATTTATTAATGGTCATGGCAAATGCCATGATGATGGGAAATTGTCTTCTTTGAAGTACAAAAGGGAGGCTACTTTCACTTGGTGCCAAATCTATCCTTGGTATGAAAACTCTCTCTCCTTTATGGGTACCAGTTAGAATTTCAGCATCTATGAAATGGTGTTTTAATTGTTGAACAATTAATCTTGTCCCATTGCATAGGCCTTTTTTTGTGTTCATATTTTGCAGTAACATAACAATTGCACCTTTCTTTAGCACCAAAATATGTGGTGGCATTCCAGAAGGAGTTAATGAGTTTATGAATTCAGTGGAAAAGTTTGCCTGACTTTCTTTGTCATCAGCAAGTACAGAATCAGTACTGTGATAATTTTTTGGGGGTGCATTAATTTTTTAAAATATTTCATTATTGAGCAGCAATGCATCCTTATTTTTGCATGTCAGTATGACTTTGTTGACAAGTTCAGAATAGTCCTCGTTATTTATTGTAGTTTCGAACATAGCCGATATAAGATCTTGTTTGCAAATCATATGAGGTGGGATGTGGACAGTGTCGTCAGGTAAATTTTGGATTTGTTCTGTTTTTCCTTCTCCAATTGTAATAAGCCAATCATTGAAATAATTTTCTCCTTCTGATCTCATATTTTATTGTAATTGAAAATAGGTAAAATGTTTCCATAGTGTACTTGACTTTATACATGTTTCGATAATGTCGGTTCCATTTCCATGTACAACAACAGGTAATGTTTGTCTAAAATCGCCACCTAACAATATTACCCTTCCACCAAATGCCAAACTATTATCCATCACTTCATGAAGCAAAAGGTCAATACATTGTAGGGCATAGCATGACATCATTGTAGCCTCATCTATTATAATTAATTTACTTTTTTTGAGTTTTTTGGCTTGTAATGATGTCATCCGAATATCCGTCACTGATGTTTCTAAAATAGGCACTGGCAGTTTAAATCCACTATGCACAGTTCTTCCACCTTCTAACAAATGTGCAGCAATTCCAGTGGTTGCAAATGCGAGTGCTATTTGACCTTGTGCTCGTACAAAACTCATCAATACATTATATAGATACGTTTTTCCTGATCCGCCAGGTCCATCGAGAGAGAAATAATGCTCTTTGACCATGTCATCATCTAGGGCATTTTTGATGGAATTAAATGCTTGCAATTGTAATGCATTTAATGTTGCAAGTCTTTCTTCTGTTCTTTCTCTTTGTAGTTTAATGTCCTAGTCTTCAAAGTTGATGTCGTCTATAAGACCTGGATCTGGTAGATTAAAACTTGCACAACTTAATCCATTAATTAAAAATACTTTTTGGATTTCCATTAATGCTTTTAATTGTGCAATCGGCTCATTGTATTGTTGCATAAAGTCTTCAGCAATATAATTTTTAAATGTGTCCCACAAAGCTAATGCATTTGGAGCATTTCAGAAGAAACAAATGCAAATTGTTCCCTCATCTGCCGTGGCATTTGACATAGTGCTGCTTCTTCTAGACATCTTTCCCATTCTGTATCATCAGAGCTGGCTAGAATGTCTTAGTATGGTGTTTTGTGTACACCACAGCATTTGACATAGTGCTGCTTCTTCTAGACATCTTTCCCATTCTTTATCATCAGCAAGGAAGTTTCTATGTCGCGCAGCGAAATGAAATTATTAATATACTATGTCATTAACAGTTCTTAAGTGTTCAAAACTTTGTGCACCAGGAACATTTAAAAGTAGTAGTCGTAAGCAGAAACGTTCAAGGTCTCTTGGACTGACAGTGTCAATTCTTGGTATTATTTTATTTCCCCGACTTTTTCTTGGTCGCCAGAATCCATTAACGAAAACATAATGATATGGAATGTCAATATATAAGAATTCTCTTGCCTGTGAATCAGTTGAATTTAATTGAAACCATGCAGTTAGTATAGTGTGACGATGCTCACTTTGTGCTAATGCATTATTTTCATTTCCAGCATGGAAATACACTAAATGTCTTTGTGGCAAATGTACAGCTAATCTATATACTGCATGTGATCGATCGATCATTTCAAATTTTAGAAGACGCCATTTAGCTTCTGGCGCACTGACATAGCGAGCATCTACATGAGATGCAAGTTCATCATGTACTAACACAGTGCTTTCGGTATTGTCTGCACTTTTGACGACTACAGTAGCTGCATCATAGCCTTTGTAAATATATTTGTAGACACATTTAATGGATTTGATGGAAGTGCAGGCTTCTACATTAATGTGTGCATTATACTTCATGAGTAAATGTGGATTGTATGGTACCACATATCTATTGTCAACGTTTTTGCCACGAATAATGTCAGTTTGTCCCTCTCTTCTTCTATATAATGGATAGCCATCACAATTGGCATAGGTTTTGTCTCTATAATCTTTTGGAAATTCTTTAGTACATTTCTTATTTTCCATACATAGTGACTGTGGATTAATATCTCCACTCGGTCCGTGAATCATACGATGAGTTACAATCTCATATAATCTACCATGTAGTTCTGGATCTGGTAGTTCAGCAATAATGACTGAATACACTTTGTCACCAGTATCTAACTTATCTTTTTCTTGAAGGATTATAAGAAGATGTGCATGTGGAAGTCCCCTTTTTTTTAATTTAATTGTATAAACATAAGCAAAACATTTGCCATTTAATTTTATTTTGAAAACTCTGGCCACTAAATCTGGTCTATCGGAAGCAGTTTGGCCACTAAGTAAATTTTCTGTAATCTCTGGCCATTGGGGATTACATGTAAATGTAATAAATAAATCTGGTTTCCCAAATTTGGTAACAATAGCCATGGCATCATTGTATCTTTCTCGCATATTGCGAGGAGATCCCTGGAAAGAAGATGATAAAATGATGGCTTTGCCAGCTGTCATGTCTCTGCTTGTAGCAACCTCAGCGACATAATCCATCAATCCACAATATTGTTCTACACGTAGTTTATCTTGTTGACATTTTATGAAGTTTAAATTATTGGCCTCACCTTGCAAATAGGAATCAATAATCCATTGTTGTGTTAGTTTTCCACCACATAAAATTGGATTGAATGTATTTCGAATAGCAATTTGAGCTACTTTAAATTCAAGCATGGAAATATTATTTTGTATTTGGGTAACTGGGAAGTGTTAATTTTGGTTGCCAACCTACTTCTCCTTGTTGAAATTTTTGGATATGTCATTGGATCTAAATCTGTACTTAAGATACTTATATTAATGAAAGGTTGCTCCTCATTTCTGGGATATATTCTAATGTCTCTCTGAAATGGTGGTTCTCCATCATTGCAAATTATAACAGCGTTTATCAGTATGTCTATTTCTTTTAAGCACCATATTGACCTTTGGGATTGGTAATTGATGTATTTCTGCATGAAGTTGTTCCTTTTCTACTTCTGCCAATTTTTGAGTGTAGGGGTTATTGGCCCTAATTTTATCTAGCTCTATAAAAACACTGGGTAAGCATTTTCTATTTTCTTGAAGCTGCATACGTTGGTCAACAGCTTCCATTGTATCTAGGACATATAGTTGAGCAAATTTTCTTTGCTCTCCTTCCTCTGGATGTAAATGTGAAGTACGATGGTAAATTTGGCCTTGGACTTTAAAGCAGTAAGGGCCATGTCCTGGTACATTAGTTTGTTTAGTTTGTACATTACATGTTTGTTTTGAAATTTTTGTAGTTTGGAAAAGTAGGTTCAGTCATAATGTTTTGTAATGTGTTTTGGAAGTGCTTGTTTGTGTTTTTTGTTAGTACAATGTTTTTTTTGCAACACTGTTGTGATTATAGATTTCCGTTGGTTCTATAGGATTATACGTCATTGTAGATGAATTAGCTTTATAGTGTTAAATTAGTATGTTTTATTGTTTTGTTGTTTTTTGGTGGATGCTCCTTTTTATCTTGTAGTTTTGGCTTAGAGGCATAGCAGAGGCAAGGGAATTGTGGAGTGGATGTTGTCATTTGTAGTAATATTTAGATCTTTGTAATCTTGACTGTCGGTGATTGTTGAAATAGTAGGATTATTTTTTTGTTTTAGACTTATATGGTGTGGGTCAGAAAAGAGGCTTTATAGTGTTATTTGGTAGGTGTTATTAATATTTGTTGTAGTATCGTATTTTGTGTGTCTGTTTAGGTTGCGGGCTTAGTACTGTAGGCTAGGGCCCAGAAAAGCGATTTAAAAAAAAAAATTGTTATGTGTTAACACTATTTGTTGTACTATCCTGTTTTATGTTGGGCACATTTGGGTTGCTAGATTGAAGTTATGGTTTAGTGTTAAAGGTTGGTATAGGGAAAACAGAATGTATTTTCACATTTAAAATGTGTCAACAATATTTATTGAAGGATCGTGATTTGTGTGCCTCATTGTTTTTGGTTGCTTCTTCTTTTATTTTATTTTTTATGTTGACATTGCTGCAGAGCAAACATGTTTTTGTTTTTTTCTCTTTTTTTACTTGTTGTACCATACCTTGTTGGAAGTCTGTTTTTAGGATGAATATCACTGGGTCTGGTGCTGCAAATCTTCGTGCGACAGTCTTCAGGCAGTGTCTGTTGTAAAAGAGAAAGATAAATGTTATTTTATTGTAATTTATTTTGTAGCAACAGCATGTTTTATTTATTTGAAAAGAAATATGTTAGTATTAAATTCTATTTATTTCAGAGTGTGTGAAACACCATGTAGACCTGGCTAGAATGTCTTAGTATGGTGTTTTGTGTACACCACTGGTGTAATTTGATTATTGTTTTACTGTAGTAGTTTGTTGGGCATAAAACAGTATTTTTTATCTTTGAATTGTGTATGTGTTATAATTTCTTATACTATACTTTTGTTTTGTGCTGCACTTTTAAATTGATCTATTTTTCTTCTGAGTTGTAGTTATAGTTTGTTGCAGACTAAACAGTAATGATTGTTCAATTTAGTATATGTTAGCAATGTTTGTTGTACTATCCCGTTTTGTGTCCACCACTTTTGGGATGCTCCATTTGGCTTCTGGCTGAGGGTTAAAGGTTTTTGTAGACTAAATAGGAATGTTAAGTTTATTTTCTTTATGTTGTTAATATTTGCTGCACTATCCTGTTTTGTGTTGGCCAGTTTTAGGATGCTCCATTTGGCTTCTGGGTGAGGGTTAGAGGTTGTTGTAGAGTAAACAGGAATGTTAAGTTCATTTTCTATATGTTGGGAATATTTTCTATACTATCCTGTTTTATGTTCGCCACTTTTGGGATGCTGCATTTGGCTTCTGGGTGAGGGTTAGAGGTTGTTGTAGAGTAAACCGGAATAATAACTTGTTTTTCTATATGTTGTTAATGTTTGTTGTACTATCCTTATTTGTGTCCGCCACTTATATTTTAGTTCTGTGTTCTGTTGAGAGCTTTTTTCCTATGCAAGTTTCTTTTCGAATTTGATATGTGTTAGCAATATTTATAGAAGTGTGGTGTTTTGGGTTTGCTGTAATTTGTATTGAGGCTTATTTTATTTTGTTTGTTACTTTTCATATTGGCGGGCAGGACAGATGTGATTTTTTTTGTGTGTTTTTACTTGTTATACTATACCTCGATTGAAGTATTTTGGCTGTATGAATGACAGAGGGTCCCATACTGCCAATGTTGATCCGCCAGTCTTCAAATAGTGTCTGGTTTGAAAGAGAAAGGTAAATGGTTAATTGTATATTAATTGTTTTGGTTTTTAAAAAGCGTGGTCTTTTTCTGCATGTAATGTATTTTTGTATCTTACCTCTTCTTCCTTCTCTGTCTTGTTTAAAAGTGATCCCCTCTCACAGTCCACGCTGCAAATTCTTGAGTGACGGTGTTGATGCAGAGTCTGTTTTAATTGTGAAAAAAAGGCAAAGATTGAGCTGCAGGTTAAATATCTATGGGTGTCATTTTTTTTTTGTGTGGCATTAGTTCCTGTGAATTAATGTCACTTGAATATACTTCTTTGAATTGTTTGAGTTAAGATTATTTTGTTGTAGGGCCCATACACATATGTGTGTATTTGAAATGTGACTATACATGAATGACGTCTTTGGTGTCAATCTTTGAAATGTTTTTTTTTTTATTTGTATTTTTTGGGGTCTTTCTTAAAAAATTAAATGTGTTATATCTTACCTCTCTGTTGGAATTTGCAGATTGTGAAGTTGTAAATTGGTAATTAATTCTCTTCTGAAGTAACGGCAGCAGTGAACTGTCCAGTCACACTGTTCATCACCTAAGGAGAAATGTAGAATTTTCTGGAAAGTGGGCAGTATTTATAAACTTTGAGGTGGTTGAAACCGTTAGAACTCAATACGCAAGCGCTATTTGCGTCCAGCCTTAAATTTGCATTCCAGCCGCCATTTTGCGGCTAATAGTTGTGTGTTTCATGTAAAATGGTGGGGAATAGCAGTGTTGTACGTGCCGCATAGTGTGTGTTACATGCCACGTGACCTGGTCTGGAGCGTTCGTTCCGTTTTGCGAGTAAGTGTAGTAATTTTGCGTCCTTAGCCTCGTTTTCGTTTTTTTCGGCTGCCATTTTTTCTCTCGCTTAGGTGATTTTCGGGTGTCTAAACTCTTGTATTTCGACTTTAATTGAGGTGTAACTTCAGTTTCCGAGGTCCTCGGTGCCCCTCCTTGCTGTGGTTAAGCTTTTTATGTGTTTCTTGTGTGTATTTATTGTGTTTTTAATGTTTTGATGTGCGTGGGTTTCGGGCGGTAAGGTCGTATTTTTGCAAGGTCGGAATGTTTTTTTTTTTCGAAGTCCTGTGGCTCGTATTTGTGGACGGTAAGTCTGTAAATTTTGCATCTTGCTCTTACAAAAACAATACAATTACTGTAGATTTTATTGGACAACTGATACCCACATAATGAGAAACAAGGGAGCATGAAAAATATTCTATACCTCTTCTCTGATTGGTTGTTGTAGGAATTGGTCTCTTTCTGAGGCTTACTGTGCCTTAGGAAGTACAGCTACACCTCACTGACGAGGCCCAATGAAGGCTGAAACGTACGTCTGGGGTTTGCTGTTCTCCTGTTAAGGGTAGTGTAACGGAACCCATCACTGTTTTACCCTGTTTTATGATTATTAGGGTTAAAATATGATCCTACTATTATACTGTATGTATGTTGGTTTATGCTCTGCAGAATATTGGCCCAGACGAGTGCAGACCTGGGCATAAGAGATAATCCTATTAGAGAGACTCATCATAAGATAAGGAAGTCTATTGTATAAAGTGTTTTCATTCTCAGACATAAGAACAAAGAAGGATGATCTAATCCATGTCTGATTGTATCAAAGTTGCCAGGTAGCCTCAGGGAGGTGTGACCCACCTATTGTCCCTATATGTTTATTGTGTGGCCAACTATGGGGGATATGTGAAATGTCTGTGTGTTATGTGTAAAAGATACTTTTACTAACTTTTGAACCCCTGGTCTGATTCATGCCATTTTTTTATATGTCGTTCCACAATTTATGTTGTTCATAAAAATGTAAGTTTTATTTATGTACTATGTAAAATCATAAAGTTATAAAAATGTATAAAAATTTGTAAGTTTTAGCTGGGAGATAATTGAGTAGATACAGTAATAAACTCAATTATCTCTCAAGTAGAGGGGAGGGAAACTGTGGGCGTTACTATTGTGTTATTGGTTGCTTATACCTTCCCCTGGGTGTGTTCTGTTTTCCTGAATGTAATAAAAACCAGGCTGGGTGTGCCAGCAAGAGAGTGCTCCTTGACCCTTCAAAACGTAGCCTCGTCTCGTTCTTGGAGGGGATTGCTATATCACACTGGGGATTGCTATGCTTTGCATACTCCCTGGAGCTTTAAACTACTGAACCCTTGTTCCTGATGTACTCTCGTTGGAGGAGAGGTCTTCCCCACACGATACAGGGTGGAAGGAAGACGGCGCGGCTCCAGTTAAGCTACGGCGGTTGTGGAGTCTGTGGTGGTTGTGGTGTCCGGTGCGGTGCTTGTAGTCCTTGATGCAAACTAGGACGCGTCCATCAACGGAGGTACCCGGTCAGGGTGCCAGTAGATCCGTTACAGGTAGAATTGCCTGATATTTCGGGGCTGGGTCACTCTAGTGAGTGGGATCTGACTGGTATACTACAGGATATTTCTGCCTGTGTACGACACAAGTGAGTTAAAAGAGGTTGCTCTCAGAGTGGGTTATCATGTACATAGAACTAACCCATTAAGGTTAGTTCGTTCTCTGATTTAGCACCTCTCATTTTGTTGTTTTACTTTAAATCTAGTGTTAAATGACGTTTGCCGAGGATAAAACAGTGATATAGCGGGGCACAGTGTTAAATGGGGATCTGCAGCCAAACAACAGCGCTATGACAGGGTTTAGCGTTAAACAAGGAATTTCAGAAAAGCATTACTATCAGCGTTAGTGTTTACCTGTATAGGAGTAGTGTTTACCTGTATAGGAATTTTACATTTATATATAAATAAGGAAGCATAAGCTTAAAGGAAGCCATGTTTATTGATGGCTACGGAATGAAGAGCGAGGCACTTGTGGGCATATTTGTGTGTCCCGGCTCAACTTCCCAGAATGCAGTGTAATAACTGTTTTTCTCGGAACTCTGAGCTGGAAGCAGGTTTTTTAACTTGCTTTAGACATTCAAGTGTGAACACAGTTGTACTTTTTATTTACTGTACTACTGTACGGTGGAGGGCTTCTATCGCTCTTTTGCCCACCATATTATAAATGATTGTTGTGGTGAACTACCTACTCATAATTTCCACAACACAGGCTGAGATCCCGCTCCATGCTGATGATAGCCAGTAAGCTTGAAACAGCTGTACATGGATTGGATACTCAGCCTGTGTGTATTCCAACCTTGGCTTTGCATTAAAGCTGTGTAATACAGCATGCATAAGCTTAAAGGAAGCCATGTTTATTGATGGCTACGGAATGAAGAGCGAGGCACTTGTGGGCATATTTGTGTGTCCCGGCTCAACTTCCCAGAATGCAGTGTAATAACTGTTTTTCTCGGAACTCTGAGCTGGAAGCAGGTTTTTTAACTTGCTTTAGACATTCAAGTGTGAACACAGTTGTACTTTTTATTTACTGTACTACTGTACGGTGGAGGGCTTCTATCGCTCTTTTGCCCACCATATTATAAATGATTGTTGTGGTGAACTACCTACTCATAATTTCCACAACACAGGCTGAGATCCCGCTCCATGCTGATGATAGCCAGTAAGCTTGAAACAGCTGTACATGGATTGGATACTCAGCCTGTGTTTATTCCAACCTTGGCTTTGCATTAAAGCTGTGTAATACAGCATGCATACGCTTAAAGGAAGCCATGTTTATTGATGGCTACGGAATGAAGAGCGAGGCACTTGTGGGCATATTTGTGTGTCCCGGCTCAACTTCCCAGAATGCAGTGTAATAACTGTTTTTCTCGGAACTCTGAGCTGGAAGCAGGTTTTTTAACTTGCTTTAGACATTCAAGTGTGAACACAGTTGTACTTTTTATTTACTATATATATATATATATATATATATATATATATATAGAAGATGCCAATGGCGAAACGCTCACGTCAGCTGCATCACCCCTGTTGCCCCGGAAGTGACGTTATCACCTCAAAACTGAAGTGGTACCTGGACAAATTGAACGGCATACACGCTCACAATTCTGGACATAACAACCACGCCGGAGACACAAAGTTTAGGGTGGGAGAGGGGCAGGGGGAAGGGAATTGGTTCAAGGTGAGAGCAAGGAGTGGTGTGGGGCTGTCAGAAAGTGAGAGTTTGCAAAAGTATCTGTAACAAATAAATATATAAGAATTGGTGAGAGAGGAGAGAGGTGCAAGTGTTCTCAGAGGTTATAGGGGCAATACAAAACAGTGGTGTGCATAGCAAACAAATAGAGTGAAAATAAAACTACAATCTGTACAGATATAATAACACAGACATTTAGAATAATATTAATTAGCCATAGGAGGTAAGATGATGGTGTCCTGTGATAATACCTTGTTGCAGGATCCAGGTGAGGGCAAGGAGAGGTGTGGGGCAGTCAGAATGTGAGAGTTTGCAAAAGTTTCTTGTTGCAGGGTCCAGGTGAGATCAAAGAGAGGTGTGGGGCCTTCACTTCAGTCACATACCTCGACCTGGGAACCGACATGGTGGTGGTGTTGGCCTATTACTTTTCTCTCGGTGCATTTTACTCTATACCCACTATTCCGTCCCTCCAATTTTCATTGTTTGAAGTTCACACCGTCCGCCTTTTCTCACCTATCTCTTTATGTGCTGCTGTGATCTATCGCCCTCCTGGACCAGCCTCTCAATTTCTTGATCACTTTGCTGCCTGGCTCTCTCACTTTCTCTCCTCCAACCGTCCTTCAGTCGTTCTTGGAGACTTCAACATTTCCATTGACACTCCCATCTCCCCTAATGCTGCTAAACTACTTTCACTCACCTCTTCCCTCAGCCTCTCCCAATTGGCAGAATCCCCAACTCACCATGATGGACACTCCCTAGAACTTATTTTCACCCATCTCTGCACAACCTCTAACCTCGCCATCTGCCCACTCCCTGCCCACTCCCTCTATCTGTCCACCACCTTCTATCTTTCAGTACATCTTTCTCTTACTCCCCTTCTTCTATCCCGGTCACTATTACCCACAGAAACCTTCAAGCACTAGACCCACAACATCTTTCCACTGTGTTACAACCCCTTCTCAGTCCGCTTACTGATCTCACTTGTGCTGACACTGCCACCTCATAGTACAATATGACTCTTACTTCCACCCTTGACACTCTCGTCCCCATAACCACATACAGATGCTCTCGCTCTCATCTACAACCATGGCACACTACACAAACACGATACATCCAGAGGTGCTCCCGCACTGCTGAAGGACTATTGAGGAAATCACACACTTCAGCAGATTTCTTCCACTACAAGTTTATGTTGCACTCCTACTTCTCTGCCCTCAACCTTGCCAAACAGTACTATTTTATAACTTTAATATCTACACTGTCCTCTAACCCCAAACATTTGTTTGCTACTTTCAACACTCTCCTGCGCCTACCACCACATCCTGTCCCTTCCACACAGTTAATCAATTAGAGGTTTAAGAAAAACTAAGAATTTAACAGCCGCCATTTTTTTCAAGCCCGTAACTCGAAAGCCTTTGGAAGACTGCCAAAAGACGCCAATTAATTAAAAAAATAACATACAACCTCACACACGGCACAGGGGGAGAGGCAGGGAGCCTGTAAGTGAAGTTGCAAGCTAATTTGATATTTAATTGGCGTTTTTGGGAGGTCTGAAAAAAAGGGAAAAAAATGGAGGAAAAATATGGAGGCTGTAAAGCCGTAACCTTTTTTCAAGCCCGTAAAGCAGAAACACATTTCGGGATTGGGGAAAATTAACAATTTCCCAAGCCCGCAAATGGTTTCACAGTCGTAAATGCACACAGGAGCACAGAGGAGGGAGAGGGGGGATCAAGACACAGGGGATGGAGAGGGTGGAAAGAGACACAGGGGAGGGAGATAAGGGGAAGAAAAACCACAGAGGAGGGAGAGGGGGTAATGAGACACATGAGGGAGAGAGTGGGGAGAGGCTCATTGCAGGGCACGCGATGAGCGCCGAAGATGCTCATCACGAGGCCCAAAAAGTGGAGGGGGGAGAGGCTTGTAACGAGTGCCGAAGGCCCTCAGTGCGAGGCCAGTGTTGAGCACTGAAGGCTGCCCCATATATCTGTTGTCATAACCAGAGAGCTTGCAGTGCTATTGTATGTCAGTTATCTATGTATGTTGGGTTCATGTGTGTTCATATGAGGGTTTGATGGTGTGTATGATACTCACATTGCAGGGTTGCCTGAAAATCCGAGTCCAGCTGTCCTTGAAGGCCCACTACTGCCGCTGGCTCGATCCACTCCTTCAGGGTCCACTCCCGTCCGCAATATGTAATGTTGGCTGGTGGTCCACCACCAGTTGCACGGGCTGGCAGTTATCATATCTGTGTTTCACAGACTTGACATCCCTGTTTGCAACCCCTAATGCAGCTGAAGCAACCTCAATCCAGGCACATGTCTTCTGGCTGGGCCTCACGTCCCTCCCACCATGTATGATGCTATAGAGGGCACGGATTTTCCTGAGGAGGATCATCATCTCCTCTGGGCTATTATTGGGGGCCCTGTACTTTGCAACAGCCTCTTGCCCTCCCAACTGTGCCTGGGATTCCTGTCTTCCCTGTTCTCTCCCTGGGGTAAGTGCCTCCTCCCCACTACCTCTCCCCCTGGGATCAGGCCCCTGACCCTCTGCCCCTACTCTTGGTGTGCCTACATCTGGGGGCACATCCCTCTCCCTGCTGCTCTCCTACACCACTTCCTCCCCTCCAGGACCTGCCTCCTCTCCCTCTCTCCATACCTCCACCACTCCTCCTCTCCTCCAGTGTTCCCTTCTCTCCTCACTCTCCTCCTCCAGAGTTTCCCTCTCTCTCCTCCTCTCTCTCCTCCTCTCCACTCTCCCCTCTCTCTCCTCCTCCCCTCCTCTACCCTCCTGGAAATTACGTCTGTTTATATACTACCTCGCTCTCTGTATTTTTTCCCAACTTTTTCACAGATATGGCATAATTCCTTAAACCAATAAAAGTGTATTATTTTTTATTAAAATCAATTTGTCTTTTTTATCTTGCAACCAATAATGACCAATAACTTCATATGAAAGTGGATTTTTATTTTTTTATTTTTAATATACAGTAATATCATAACATTGTACAAACCATATTTTTACATGTCCTATTACAATTTGAATAATTCAATCAACCCACAAAATTTTATATTTTTTATTACATGCTATTTGTTTTTTTTTTTTTTGCTGTGAACCAATAACGAACAATCTATTGTTTTAAAACTGGAAACGTGTAATTATTTTTAATCTACACGAATAGCATAATATCTTCATATTTAACTGCCAGCATTTAATTTTTTTTTACTATACATTATATACTAAAAATGTACAACCGATTTTTTTATGTCTTGTTCAATTTTTTGTTTTTATACAATAAAACTTAACATTTTTTACATGCTAAACAACTCAATTCTAATTTACACATGTATAAATGTCCTAAAATCACCAAGCTATTACTCACACATGTTAAATGAATACATTTTCACTAAAGTTACTTTTTTTTTTTAAACATACAAAACCTCCTAATATTCAATATTTTTTGTAAAGACTCTACCATCATCTAATAACTCACGCTTACTTTCTGTTTTTTTTTTAGGAAAACTAATTTCTGATAGATTTGATAGATTTTTGCATCTTGAAAATACCACATAGAGTTGTCCATGGGCAAATACTAGTTCCTCTAAAAACAGGTCAACAAAAGTTTGCCCTTATGATTTATTGATGGTCATGGCAAATTATTGGAAATTGTCTCCCTTAAAAAAGTAAAAACTACTTTCACTTGGAGTCAAATCTAATCTTGGTAGGAAAACTCTTTCACCTTTATGAGTACCATTCGGAATTTCAGCATGTATGAAATGCTGTCTTAAATCCTGAACAACTAAATCTGGTCCCATTACAAAGTCCTTTTTTTGGGTTCATATTTTGCATTGACATGACAATTTCCCCTTTTTTCAGCTGCATATTATGTGGTGGCATTCCAGATGGAGTTAATGAATTCATAAATTCAGTTGTAAAGTATGTCTCACTGTTTTTCATCTGTAATAAGTAATACTGTAATAAGTTTTTTTTGTTCCATCTACAAATTCTAATATTTCATTATTCAGAAGCAATGCCTCTTTATTTTTTTAAGTTAATATTACTTTGTTTGCAAGCTCTGAGTAATCATTGTTAATTATTCCATTTTGGAATATAGCTGATATTATTGAATCTTTGCAAAACATTTCAGATGGAATTTACACAGTATCCTCAGGTAAAATAGGTATTGCTTCTGTTTTTCCTTCACCAATTTTAATTAGCTAATAACTAAATTAATTTTGGCCTTCTGATATCATATTATTTTCTAATTATTATTATTATTATCTTTATTTATATTGCGCCAACATATTCCGTATCGCTGTACAGGGGTTAAGTACATGGCAAAAAACAAACTTAACACCTTATAAAGAATGGAGGGCCCTGTTTTTGAGTATATAATTAGTGATGTCGCAAACATAAAATTTTCGGTTCGCGAACCGTGAACGCGAACCGCCACAAATGTTCGCGAACCGGCGAACCCGGCGAACCGCCATAGACTTCAATGGGCAGGCGAATTTTAAAACCCACAGGGACTCTTTCTGGCCACAATAGTGATGGGAAAGTTGTTTCAACGGGACTAACACCTGGACTGTGGCATGCCGGAGGGGGATCCATGGCAAAACTCCCACGGAAAATTACATAGTTGATGCAGAGTCTGGTTTTAAGCCATAAAGGGCATAAATCACCTAACATTCCTAAATTGTTTGGAATAACGTGCTATAAAACATCAGGTATGATGTTGTATCGATCAGGTAGTGTAAGATTAGGCCCGCTTCACAGTGACAGACCAAACTCCCCGTTTAACGCACCGCAAAAAAACGCAAACAGTCCATTTGCACAACCGCAAACTCCCCATTTGCACAAGGTTGGATACCAAGCTAGCCATGTCCCGTTCCTTGTCCTCACTGATGTCATTGAAGGTCTCTTCCTCCTCCCAGCCACCCAGGGTCCCCCAAAGGTGACAACAAGCCCCCTGGGACACCTGCTGTGTTTGGTCTTCCACCTCCTCAAAGCCACCTTCCTCCTCTGACTCCTCTTCTTCAGACTCATCTCACTGCTTTGCCTCTCTCTGCATTATTATAAGGTGTGTTAAGTAATACTACTCTTATCAGTTTAATACCTGTTACAGCACCTATCAGGGGGCGTGTATAAGGCCTGGATTTTTGGAACCGGGAGATGGAAAAAGATACTTGGTTGGTCGTATCACTTCAAATTTGGGGCACGGCGCGTGCAATCAAAAGTGCCACCAGATAGGAGGGGCGTATTTGTAAGTACTACTCTTATCAGTTTAATACCTGTTACAGCAGCTATCAGGGGGGCGTGTATAAGGCCTGGATTTTTAGAACCGGGAGATGGAAAAAGATGCTTGGTTGGTCGTATCACTTCAAATTTGGGGCACGGCGCGTGCAATCAAAGGTGCCACCATATAGGAGTGGCGTATTTGTAAGTACTACTCTTATCAGTTTAATACCTGTTACAGCACCTATCAGGGGGCGTGTATAAGGCCTGGATTTTTAGAACCGGGAGATGGAAAAAGATGCTTGGTTGGTCGTATCACTTCAATTTTAGGGCACGGCACATGCAATCAAAGGTGCAACCAGACAGGAGTGGCGTGTTTGTAAGTACTGTTCTTATCAGTTTAATACCTGTTACAGCACCTATCAGGGGGCGTGTATAAGGCCTGGATTTTTAGAACCGGGAGATGGAAAAAGATGCTTGGTTGGTCGTATCACTTCAATTTTGGGGCACGGCACGTGCAATCAAAGGTGCCACCAGATAGGAGTGGCGTGTTTGTAAGTACTACTCTTATCAGTTTAATACCTGTTACAGCACCTATCAGGGGGCGTGTATAAGGCCTGGATTTTTAGAACCGGGAGATGGAAAAAGATGCTTGGTTGGTCGTATCACTTCAATTTTGGGGCACGGCACATGCAATCAAAGGTGCCACCATATAGGAGTGGCGTGTTTGTAAGTACTATTCTTATCAGTTTAATACCTGTTACAGCACCTATCAGGGGGCGTGTATAAGGCCTGGATTTTTAGAACCGGGAGATGGAAAAAGATGCTTGGTTGGTCGTATCACTTCAATTTTGGGGCACGGCACGTGCAATCAAAGGTGCCACCAGATAGGAGTGGCGTGTTTGTAAGTACTACTCTTATCAGTTTAATACCTGTTACAGCACCTATCAGGGGGCGTGTATAAGGCGTGGATTTTTAGAACTGGGAGATGGAAAAAGATGCTTGGTTGGTCGTATCACTTCAATTTTGGGGCACGGCACGTGCAATCAAAGGTGCCACCAGATAGGAGTGGCGTGTTTGTAAGTACTACTCTTATCAGTTTAATACCTGTTACAGCACCTATCAGGGGGCGTGTATAAGGCCTGGATTTTTAGAACCGGGAGATGGAAAAAGATGCTTGGTTGGTCGTATCACTTCAATTTTGGGGCACGGCACGTGCAATCAAAGGTGCCACCAGATAGGAGTGGCGTGTTTGTAAGTACTACTCTTATCAGTTTAATACCTGTTACAGCACCTATCAGGGGGCGTGTATAAGGCGTGGATTTTTAGAACTGGGAGATGGAAAAAGATGCTTGGTTGGTCGTATCACTTCAATTTTGGGGCACGGCACGTGCAATCAAAGGTGCCGCCATATAGGAGTGGCGTGTTTGTAAGTACTACTCTTATCAGTTTAATACCTGTTACAACACCTATCAGGGGGGTTGTATAAGGCCTGGATTTTTAGAACCGGGAGATGGAAAAAGATGCTTGGTTGGTCGCATCACTTCAATTTTGGGGCACGGCACGTGCAATCAAAGGTGCCACCAGATAGGAGTGGCGTGTTTGTAAGTACTACTCTTATCAGTTTAATAACTGTTACAGCACCTATCAGGGGGCGTGTATAAGGCCTGGATTTTTAGAACCGGGAGATGGAAAAAGATGCTTGGTTGGTCGTATCACTTCAAATTTGGGGCACTTTGTGACATTAGCTTCTTACGCTCAAACATGTCCTTTACAGGCACCTGACTATGGGCAGATGAGCAGGAACTGCTCAAGGCGAGAGACGCAGTGGCGGATGGTTGAGAGGGGGCAAGGAGGACAGCAGTGGTTGATGTGGCTGATGATGCTGGACCAGGAGGAGGATGGCGGCTTTGAGTTTGTGTGCTGCTTGTACTCATGTGTTGGTCAGGAGTCACCCAAACATCAGGTCTCAACCTGTAGAGGATAAGGGAACCAGGCTACTCTAGATCTCATTCATCATTACAGGTTTTGACAGCTACTGTGACAACAGATATGAGTGGCACTGTGCACTTGCAGAATTTGGCAGAGTAGACGCTGTAGGTCTGACACAAACGCTTGCAGACAACTAACTGCTATGCAATCTATTACAGTAAATGTACACTACTGTTACACCAGATTTGAGTGGTGTGTTAAGTAGTACTACTCCTATCAGTTTAATCCCTATTATGTGGCTTTTTTGGGGGTTTGGTTGTTCAAGCCACAGTGCAGCACCAGAGGCCAGAAAAATTAGGCATGTATACATGCCTGAATAATTAGGTATTGTTGATCTTGCAGCGAGCAGAGAAGAAGGTAGGCCTGATTCAACGCCCCAGCCCCGCATACCCACACTCAGAGATTGAGGGGGGGACCTGAGAAGGCCACGGGCCCGGAGATATAAAGGGGGGCCATCCCAAATAAGCACACAAGTAGGGACAAAGGCAGTGAAGGGGACATAGAGGCCCATGGACTGACGGTCGCCATCTTGGCAGGAAAAGGGCCCAGCAATTAAGCCAAACTGACCCAGCACAGGCAGCTACTTGAGTCAAACGCTGTACAATTACACCTTAATAAAGCTGAAACATGCAGCAGCAGGGATTCTTAACGGCCACACGGGGAAAAAAGAGGCTAATAGCCCCCACAGTCTCTGCACCACTCTTTTTAACAGATAACCCAAGGGGCTAACCAGGGACTTTGCCCACATAAAAAACTGAATTTTATTCGAGGAATTATTAGTGTCTTTACCCCCCAAGAGAGGACATAAAATATGGTATCTTTAGACTACCTGATGGCCAAACCTCCTTTAGCCCCAATGCTATCTAAGAAACATTTCAAAACTTCTATCAGACCATATATTCATCCCAATCCCGCTGCAGCGGATCTGACATAGAGTCCTTCCTACTACAGCAAGAAGTCCACAAAATACCTGTACCTCAATTGGACAGCTTGAACCTAGACATATCCCAAGAGGAAGTTAAATCTACAATCCAATATCTTAAATTTGGCAAGTCCCCAGGGCCAGACGGTTTTACTCATCTGTACTAAAAGAAATTTGAGCCCTTGCTTACACCCGCACCTAACATCTTTGTTTAACGCTATACTAAATGGAGAACCTATGCCCCCTTAATTGAATCAGGCCTACCTCATAGTCTTTCCAAAAGAGGGTAGGGACCCTTTAGAGGTTAAAAATTATCACCCCATACCCCTGATAAATGTGGATGTCAAGATCCTAGCTAAAATTATGGCCAAACGAATATCAAACTTTTTACTGGACTAAATACACAAGGACCAAACGGGGTTCATTCCTTTCAGAGAGTCAGGAGATAATGTTAGGAGGGTTCTGAACGCCCAGTTCTTGGCTCAACACTATAACAACCCAGTTTGCCCTCTAGCCCTAGACATAGAGAAGGCTTTTGATACAGTGGAATGGCCATATATGTACAAAATGCTAGATAAGTTTGGATTTGAGGGCCCTTCTCAACCAGCTCAGAAGGTACTACGACTCACCAGAAGCTAACTTAAAGATACCAGGGGACCATAAGGCCAAAATCCAAGTACAGAGAGGGACCAGGCAGGGATGCCCACTCTCCCCACTGCTATTTGCTCTTGCCATTGAACCCCTAGCGCAGGCAATCAGAACTAACCATGCCATCTAGGGGGTTCAAGTAGGACACCATCAGTTTAAGTGTTCACTTTTCACGGACGATATGCTTTGCCCCCTGACCAAGCCCCTTCTCTCTATACCAGCACTCATGTCCACTATAAAAGACGTCAGCTAAATCTCGGGCCTCCAATCCTTGCAAAAGGATATTTCTCTTTCAATGGAATCCTGCTTACTGGGGATACACATAAAAAAACTTATCTCAATCCTAGAACAAGCTATTCCAATTAATGGCTTTAGCATTCAAAATACACATAGCTACCCAGGCCCGGATGGATTTACAAATCTCTATTACCAAACTTTTATAGACTTGTTATTACCCCACTTAGCCACACTTTTCAATCAAATTTTAGAAGGCTCTCCCATGCCACAAGAACTAAACCATGCAAATATGATATGTTCCCGAAAAACCGACGAGACCCATTAGAACTTAAAAATTACTGCCCCATATCACTCCTAAACGAGGATATAAAAATTTTGGCCAAATTAATGGCAAACAGGGTTTCGCGATTTCTCCCCTCCATAATCCATAAAGACCAAACAGGGTTTATCCCCCATAGACAAACGGGGGACAATATCAGACGGACACAAAATTTAATCTCATGGTCATCCCTACATCAAATACCCACATGCCTTTTGGCGAGATATAGAAAAGGCCTTTGATATGTTGGAATGGCCTTATTTGGGTTTGCAGGCAAATTTATGAACTTGATAGACACATACTACAAATCCCCGTAAGCCAGATTAAAACTCCCGGGAGATCGCTTACAACACATAAAGATTCAAAGGGGAAAAAACTAATTTTTAGATTTATTTGGAATCATAAAGCCCCGAGGATCTAAAAAAATAATATGTATAGACCAAAAGGGAAAGGGGGCCTATCGTGCCCGAATCTCAAAATGTATTACAAGGCAGCGCAGCTGGCTTTCATTCCTCTGGCGCATTCTCCCACACATCAGCCGCTCTGGGTATTTATGGAAAATGTAAGCATTTCACCTTATACATGGGATACAGTAATATGGATTCCAGGCCTGTATATTTTTTTGAGAAACTTGAAAAACCTGTTGATTAAGCACTCATTAAAAATATGGACGGAGATGAACTGGACACAAAAACTGGACACTCGGGTATCAGATCTTACCCCTATCGTACCCAATCCCCACTTTAAGATACATCTTCCGGAAAGCTCTCTCAGTTGGTGGAAGTCTCAGAATCTACTAAGGGTTGGTCCATGGTGGCATGACGACAAAATAATGACCTTTGAGCGGGTGAGAGATAGATACAATTTACCCCTGGCTGAACACTATAATTTTTGCAGGATACATCATTTTATATATACGATAAGTGGTAGGGTAACCCCCCAAAGAAACACCTGGCTACTCAAAAAATGTAGGGATTCCCCCTTTCAGCCTGGTATTATTAGCCTCATGTATGAACTATTTAATGAAAACTCATGGGCAAACAAACCAGACTATACCAGAGCCTCGGAGAGGGATTTATGCACCGAGTTGGCAGACAGCACATGAGATAAAAGTTGTCGAGGCTTAAGTAGGGGATCTTTAAATTATAGTCTGCTTGAGACTTCAATAAAGGTCCTACAAAGGACATATATTACTCCTTTTAAGCTAAATAAATGGGATCCAAAACGGAGCAGCTCATGTTTTAGGAACAGTGGTAATGAGGCTACATTTATTCATGTCTGGTGGGAGTGTTCGGTAGTCATAAGACTATGGGAAGAAACATGCTTACTAGCTTCTAAAATGTTTAAGATTCAGATTTCTTCTAATATAGAAAACTGCATGCTGGGTGTTCTGCATGTCTGTCTCTCGCCCGCTCAAAATAGGCTATTAAAGTTCATCATGTTGGCCACAAAGAACCATAAAGCCAGACAATGGAAATCGGATACCCTACACTTTCAGGTGGTTAAAAATAAATTAAACGTTATCCTTATAAATGAACGCCTTACCCATTTAGTAGACAACTCCATGGATACATTTTGATATATATGGTCTCCGTGGCTGCAATTAAGGGATAGCATATCATCTGGAGATAATTAAAGAAATTTAGGTCCGGAATAGGGGCTCCCCTAAATGGGAGAGGATATTCTCAAGAGAACGGGATGGATGGAGGTGTGTGTGGATCCTTAGAGGGGTGGAGGACGGAGGTAAGTGCTATATTTTACATTATATTTATGTAAAAAAGGAGGATGTTTGTGGACCTTTCCCTTTCCCAACATGATAAATGTTAAAACTAGTTATTTTTTTCCCAATTATAGTCGGATTCAAGACTTAAAGGGAATCAACTTAAAACAAACTGAATTAAAGCTATATTAATAACTGAAAAGTAAAAAAAATATATATATTTTTAGGCTACAGGTACAACCAAATCCAGATAACATACTAGCCCTGGATATGGTATAAGCTCCAAGATTATGGAATGGAAAGGGGTAAACTGAGTATTAATAGAGATAAGGTAACTCAGTGATGTATTAACATGTATGGATATATATGTAACATGGAAATGGTTGTTTGAATATGATATATTACCTGACCTAATCAAATATTTTTTTAAAGTAAAAATACACATAGCTAGTAGTTTTAAAACCCCAAATTAAAACTTTCAGGAATTAATAAAAAAAATCAACTATTTACTGCTCAACGAGAGATTAAACCATGTAGACTTGGATAGAATCACCCAGTTCCAGACAATTTGGGATCCCTGGATAACATCCCCATTTAGTGCCCCCCTAATATAATAAAACATTTGTTAATGGTTGAAGCGACTCGGGGGGGAGGACCGGAGTGGGGGAGCCCTGGAGGAGACCCTTCAGAAGCAACCGGTGGCAAAATCATTAGAGGAAAGGAGAGGTCGCCTACTGAAGCCTGCCCTACGGTAACCCAAGGGCGATTGAGCAGGTTAGATATTGTAAATAATAAGCTACTGCTGGAGTGATGAGTAGATAATAGGACTTTGGTGTTAACTGCTAATATACTCTTTACTATTGTCTGTTTTACCATGTAAGGTTTCTCTTAAAAATTGCAATCACAGTAAAAAAAAAGAAAATTTATTAACCAAAAAAGAAAAAATAAGAAGGCCTAGCCAGCTAATTTTAACAAAATGTCTTCATTGTAAATATGTATTTTTGCACAACTGTTGTGTTATGCAAGACTGTTCAATATGCTTTCTTTTTCATTACATGCCGTACGCCTTCTGACATAAAAATTTTAATTCAAAAATTAGATATTGTTGCAGCCGCTGCTGTTGCAGCGGCCAGAAAAATTGACCTTTGTTCCCCAGGCAGAAAGTGCCATAAAACATTGCGTCTTCTTGAACCCTAGTTGGTGGCGGATAATTCACGCAAGTAATCCGGCATTCACAGATAACATACAGCCGAAGGCTCATCTCATCAGGCCTTTTTCAGTCGAATGTATCGCCCAGTGTCAGTCCCTTCGGGATCCATCCCTCATTCATCTTTATAAAGGTGAGGCAATCTAGACTTTTTTGCCCTAGGCAACTTCTCTTCTCGGTGACAAAACCTCCTGCTGCACTGAAGGTCCTTTCTGACAGGACACTTGAAGGGGGGAAGGCCAGAAGTTCAATTGCAAATTGGGATAGCTCAGGCCACAGGTCTAGCCTGCATACCCAGTAGTCAAGGGGTTCATCGCTCCTCAGAGTGTCGATATCTGTAGTTACGGCGAGGTAGTCTGCTACCTGTCGGTCAAGTCATTCTCTGAGTGTGGATCTAGAAGGGCTGTTGCGATACGTAGGACTGAAAAAGCTCTGCATGTCCTCCATCAACAACACGTCTTTTAAACGTCCTGTCCTTGCCGGCGTGGTTGTGGGAGGAGGATTACTTTCACCTCTTCCACTGTTATATTGCCCTTGTGCTGTGACATCACCCTTATATGCTGTGTAAAGCATACTTGTTAATTTGTTTTGGACCTGCTGCATCCTTTCTGACTTGCGGTAATTTGGTAACATTTCAGGCACTTTCTGATTATACTGCCCTTTCAGAGCTCACAATTCCCCTCACCTGAAGGAGCATTTAAGAACACATACTGCCCTTTCAGAGCTCACAATTCCCCTCGCCTGAAGGTAAATTGCAGAAGAACATCATCTCATTAATGTCTTCAACTGGACCTTTTCATATTATTAATATCTGTTTATGATAACTGCTGAGATAGTCATTTTCCTTCTCTTTTTCTTCTTGGTGTTATGTAATTCTACTGCTAATTGTAACTTCATTATTAATGGTTGTTATCTGTTAGTTAGAATAGGCCTGTGTGTTTGTTTTTCTCTTTTTTATTGCCCCTACTTCCCCCCACTAAATATCTCTCTCTACATCTGTCTGTTTTTAGGAGCATTTAAGAACACATACTGCCCTTTCAGAGCTCACAATTCCCCTCACCTGAAGGTAAATTGCAGAAGAACATCATCTCATCAATGTCTTCAACTGGACCTTTTCATATTATTAATATCTGTTTATGATAACTGCTGAGATAGTCGTTTTCCTTCTCTTTTTCTTCTTGGTGTTATGTAATTCTACTGCTAATTGTAACTTCATTATTAATGCTTGTTATCTGTTAGTTAGAATAGGCCTGTGTGTTTGTTTTTCTCTTTTTTATTGCCCCTACTTCCCCCCACTAAATATCTCTCTCTACATCTGTCTGTTTTTAGGAGCATTTAAGAACACATACTGCCCTTTCAGAGCTCACAATTCCCCTCACCTGAAGGAGCATTTAAGAACACATACTGCCCTTTCAGAGCTCACAATCACACTCACCTGAAGGAGCATTTAAGAACACATACTGTCCTTTCAGAGCTCACAATTCCCCTCACCCGAAGGAGCATTTAAGAACACATACTGCCCTTTCAGAGCTCACAATTCCACTCACTTGAAGGAGCATTTAAGAACACATACTGTCCTTTCAGAGCTCACAATTCCCCTCACCTGAAGGAGCATTTAAGAACACATACTGCCCTTTCAGAGCTCACAATTCCCCTCACCTGAAGGTAAATTGCAGAAGAAAATCATCTCATCAACGTCTTCAACTGGACCTTTTCATATTATTAATATCTGTTTATGATAACTGGTGAGATAGTCATTTTCTTTCTCTTTTTCTTCTTGGTGTTATGTAATTCTACTGCTAATTGTAACTTCATTATTAATGGTTGTTATCTGTTAGTTAGAATAGGCCTGTGTGTTTGTTTTTCTCTTTTTTATTGCCCCTACTTCCCCCCACTAAATATCTCTCTCTACATCTGTCTGTTTTTAGGAGCATTTAAGAACACATACTGCCCTTTCAGAGCTCACAATTCCCCTCACCTGAAGGAGCATTTAAGAACACATACTGCCCTTTCAGAGCTCACAATTCCCCTCGCCTGAAGGTAAATTGCAGAAGAACATCATCTCATCAATGTCTTCAACTGGACCTTTTCATATTATTAATATTCGTTTTTGATGACTGCTGAGATAGTAATTTTCCTTCTCTTTTTCTTCTTGGTGTTATGTAATTCTACTGCTAATTGTAACTTCATTATTAATGGTTGTTATCTGTTAGTTAGAATAGGCCTGTGTGTTTGTTTTTCTCTTTTTTATTGCCCCTACTTCCCCCCACTAAATATCTCTCTCTACATCTGTCTGTTTTTAGGAGCATTTAAGAACACATACTGCCCTTTCAGAGCTCACAATTCCCCTCACCTGAAGCAATTCCCTCCCTACCTCCCTACCTCCCCTCTTCCCACCCACCCCTGCTTACACTTAATTTATTACCTGCTCCTGTCCAATCAGTGACATCTGCTAATTGTCCCTAACCACTCCTTCAAGAACACACAGTGTAACAATGTTTCCTCTCACTTCCCTCTTCCTCATCATCTCCTGTCTGTTTCTCAGGCTCTCATCACTTTCTCCAATTCATGTCTCAAACTGTATCACCATTTCACCCTCCCTGCTCTCTTCCCCTCTTCTTTGCTCCCACGAGCTCATCTCCTTCCTCCAGTCACTATCTCCTCCCTCCCCTAAGGTCAATAAGCAGAAACATTTCTGTAAGTCCTACTCTCACATCCTCTCTCTTTCATTGCTTATTTTATTGGCTGCTGGAGATATATCTCCTAACCCAGGCCCCTCATCCATTCCTACCTTCTATCAGTCACGCTCAGCCCACAGGGCAACAAATACCCGACACCCTCATAACTTAATACCCATCATCTGTCACAAATCCTCCACTTTGGCCTTCTCATGTGCCCCCTGGAATTCCAGGTCTGTTTGCAACAAACTCACTTACATTCATGACCTATTCATCTCCAACTCCCTCAACCTTTTAGCTTTAACTGAAACTGGCTCTCTCCATCTGACACTGCCTCCACTGCTGCACTATCATACGGTGGCTTACATTTCAGTCACACACCCAGACCTGGGAATAAGCAAGGTGGGGGTGTGGGCATATTACTTTCCTCCCGTTGCTCATTCAATTGCATTCCCCCAGTTCCCTCTCTCCAGTTCTCTTCCTTCGAAGTTCACACTATCCGTCTCTTTTCACCCATCTCTCTGCGAGTGGCTGTCATCTATCGCCCGCCTGGTCCAGCCTCTCAATTTCTGGATCATTTTTCCGCCTGGCTCCCTCACTTTCTCTCCTCTAACATACCCTCACTCATTCTTGGTGATTTCAACATTGCCACTGACACTCCCACTTCTCCCACAGCCACAAAACTACTTGCACTTACCTCTTCCCTTGGCCTCTCAAAGTGGATAGAATCCCCTACCCACCAGGATGGACACTCCCTGGACCTAATTTTCTCTAATAACTGCTCTATTTACAATCATACAATCTCCCCACTCCCTCTTTCTGACCACCATCTCCTAAACTACAGCCTCATTACCCCTTCCAATCTCTACCCTTTATCACGCCCAACTACCAGAACCCACAGAAACCTGCAGACACTTAACTCACAACACCTTTCCAATTTACTGCAACCCCTTCTCAGTCCTCTCACTACCCTCACTTGCCCTGATATTGCTACCACACAATACAATTTGACTCTAAATTCCACCCTGGACTCTCTAGCCCCCATAACCGCAGGCAGACGCCCCCGCTCTCATCTACAACCATGGCACACTACACAAACACGCTACATCCAGAAGTGCTCCCGTAGCGCTGAACGACTATGGAGGAAATCTCGCTCCTCATCAGACTTCCTTCATTACAAGTTTATCTTACGCTCCTATCACTATGCCCTCAATCTTGCCAAACAGAGCTACTTCTCATCATTAATATCAAATTTGGCCTCCAACCCCAAACATTTGTTCTCCACTCTTAACACTCTCCTCTGCCTTCCCCCACCTCCCGCCCCTTCCTCTCTTACAGCTGAAGATTTTGCTAGATACTTTAATAGTAAAATTTAAAATATTCATAATGAACTCTCCTCTCAACGTGCCTATATCACACCTTCTCCTCAAAAAACAAACAGCAGTCTGCCTTCACCCTTTCCCAAACCTATAGCCACTATAAACTCCTTTAACCCTGTAACTGAGGATGAAGTTGCTAACCTTCTATCAACCTCTCATCTCACAACTTGTCCACATGATCCTATTCCATCACAGCTGATCCCCCCCCCCTCTCTACCACACTTATCCCAGCTCTCACACATCTATTCAACCTTTCCTTAGATACTGGCAAGTTTCCATCATCTTTGAAACAAGCCACAATTACACCCATTCTTAAGAAACCCACATCTGATCCAGCTTCTCCATTTAATTACCGCCCTATCTCTCTACTTCCCTTGGCTTCTAAACTACTTGAGCGTGTTGTCTACACTCGCCTTACACAATTAATTTCCTCCAACTCCCTCCTTGATCCCTTCCAGTCTGGCTTCCGACCCAAACACTCTACAAAAACAGCTCTCACAAAAGTTACTAATGACCTGCTCAACGCCAAATTCTCCTGGATCTCTCTGCTGCCTTTGACACAGTTGATCATCCGCTTCTTATCCAAATTCTCCACTCTCTTGGCATCCGTGACACTGCTCTCTCTTAGTTCACATCTTATCTAGAAAATCGAACATTTAGTGTCTCCTTCTCTGGCACCTCTTCATCTCCTCGCCCTCTAACTGTCGGTGTACCCCAAGGCTCAGTCCTAGGCCCCCTCCTTTTCTCTATCTATACATCCTCCCTTGGTGCCCTTATACAATCTTTTGGATTTCAGTATCATCTATATGCTGATGACACCCAAATCTACATCTCTGCACCTGAACTATCCCCCTCTCTTCTAGCTCATGTTGCCAATTGCTTCTCGAGCATATCCTCCTGGATGTCTGCCCGTCAACTCAAACTCAACATGTCTAAGACAGAGCTCCTTATCTTTCCACCCTTTACTACAGCTTTCACTCCGCAAATATCTCTCACTGTTGACAATGCCATCATCACTCCCACCTCTCAGGCCTGCTGTCTTGGGGTCCTACTGGACCCTTCCCTCTCTTTCATTCCCCACATCCAATCACTCACAAAATCTTGTCACTTTCACCTAAAAAACATATCCAAACTACGCCACTACCTCACACAAGACACAACTAAAATTCTTATTCACACTCTCATCATATCTCGCCTCGATTACTGCAACACTCTTCTTGCTGGCCTTCCCATCACCCGTCTGTCTCCACTCCAATCCATTTTGAATGCATCCGCTAGACTCATCTACCATACTAAACGATCAGTGTCTGCAGCACCTCTCTGTCAGGCACTCCACTGGCTTCCCATAGCGTCTAGAATATAATTCAAAATCATGACCCTAACATATAAAGCCCTCCACAATAGTGCACCCTCCTACATCTCTGCTCTCATCCCAAAATACACTCCCACCCGCCCTCTTCGCTCTGCTAATGACCTTCTTCTCTTCTCCTCTCTCATCACCTCCTCTCATTCCCGGCTTCAAGACTTTTCACGTGCTGCCCCTATTCTTTGGAACTCTTTATCTCGCACCAACAGACTATCTTCCTGCCTCAGATCCTTCAAAATCTCTTTAAAAACACATCTATTCAAAAAAGCCTATCATCTTTAGCCTCTTCATTCATTATGCATCTCTCACTCTCCTGTACCTCACCCATACCCTTTAGAATGTAAGTTTGCGAGTTTTAATCTTGTGAGGTGCTTTAGGGAAAGCACAGTGTATATGAGATTGAAAGCTCAATAACAGGGTCTTCCATTATTTTCATTGTGGGGTATTGTTTATATTTGTACCTAACCCCTGTATTGCGCTGCGGAATATGTTGGCGCGTTATAAATAAAGGATAATAGTACCGGGGGTCTAGTAGCGTGCACACCCAGTACAGGTCGTTCCCCTTCAGCCTTTTTATATGAGGGTCCTGCGACAGGCACGACAGCATGAAAGACCCCATTTGCACAAGGTTGGATGCTGAGCTACCCATGTCCCGTTCCTCGTCCTCAGTGATCTCACTGAAAATATTTTCTTCCCCCCAGTCACGTACAACACCACGGGTACCAGATAGGTGACAACGTGCACCCTGGGGTGCCTATTGTGATTGGTCTTCCTCCTCCCCCTGAAAGCCACATTCCTCCTCTGACTCCTCTTCCTCACAATCCTCTTCCAGCGTTGCCGCAGGTCCAGCAAGCAATGCTGATAAGGCTGTTTCTGGTGGTGATGGTGACCACAACTCTTCCTCGTCACGCTCATCTACGGCCTGATCCAGCACTCTTCGCAGGGCATGCTCCAGGAAGAAAACAAATGGTATGATGTCACTGATGGTGCCTTCGGTGCGACTGAAAAGGTTTGTCACCTCCTCAAAAGGACGCATGAGCCTACAGGCATTGCGCATGATAAGTCGTTAATGGCTTTTTCTTGTTGGAGCAGGCGGTCGAACATTAGGAGTGTTGAATTCCAACGTGTGGGGCTGTCACAAATCAAGCGCCTCACTGGCATGTTGTTTCACTGCTGGATATTTGAAATGTGCGCCATGGCCGTGTAGGAACGCCTGAAATGGCCACACACCTTTCTGGCCTGCTTCAGGACATCCTGTAAGCCTGGATACTTATGGACAAAGCGTTGTACGATCAGATTACACACATGTGCCATGCATGGCACATGCGTCAACTTGCCCAAATTCAATGCCGCCAACAAATTTCTTCCATTGTCACAAACCACTTTGCCAATCTCCAGTTGGTGTGGAGTCAGCCATTGATCCACCTCTGCGTTTAGGGCGGACAGGAGTGCTGGCCCGGTGTGACTCGCTGCTTTCAGGCAAGTCAACCCCAAGACGTTATGACACTGCCGTATTCGGGATGTGGAATAGTATCTGGGGAGCTGGGGGGGGTGCCGTTGATGTGGAGCAAGATGCAGCAGCAGAAGAGGACTCAGCTGAGGAGGTTATGGAAGAGGATGGAGTAGGAGGAGTAGAGGAGGTGGCAGTAGGCCTGCCTGCAAGTCGTGGCGGTGTCACCAACTCCTCTGCAGAGCCACTCATTCCATGATTGGCAGGCGTCATCAGGTTTACCCAATGCGCAGTGTAGGTGATATACCTGCCCTGACCATGCTTTGCAGACCAGGTATCAGTGGTCAGATGGACCCTTGCCCCAACACTGTGTGCCAGAGATGCCATTACTTCCTTTTGCACAATCGAGTACAGGTTGGGGATTGCCTTTTGGGCAAAGACATTTCGGCCGGGTACCTTCCACTACGGTGTCCCAATCGCTACAAATTTTTTGAACGTCTCAGACTCCACCAGCTTGTATGGTAAAAGCTGGCGGGCTAAGAGTTCAGACAAGCCAGCTGTCAGACGCCGGTCAAGGGGGTGACTTTGTGGCATTGGCTTCTTACGCTCAAACATGCCCTTGACAGACACCTGACTGTGGGGAGATGAGCAGGAACAGCAAGAGGTGAGAGACGGAGTGGCGGATGGTTGAGAGGGGACAAGGAGGAAAGCAGTGGTTGACGTGGATGAAGATGCTGGACCAGGAGGAGGATGGCGGCTTTGAGTTTGTGTGCTGCTTGTACTCATGTGTTGATCCCATTGGCGTTTGTGATGTGACATCATGTGCAGTCGCAAAGCAGTTGTACCTAGGTGGGTGTTGGACTTCCCACGACTCAGTTTCTTTTGGCACAGGTTGCAAATGGCATCGCTGTTGTCAGAGGCAGACACACAAAAAATGCCACACTGCTGAGCTCTGCGGTGACGGCATTCTGGTGGTGGCAACAGCATGCGATGATTGGCGTGCTGTCTGCCTGACCCCGGGTGCTGATAAATGCTGTCTGAATGTCCCCCAATAGCTCGTTGTGATGACCTCCCTCTGCTTCCAACTCGTCTCCTCCTCCTCTCTGTCTCCCCATCTGAACTTTCCCCCTGTTCTTCTTCTCTTCTAGCGGGCACCCACGTGACATCCATGGATGCATCGTCATCATCATCACCCGCCTCACTTGTATCTGACAACTCAACAAAGGAAGCAGCAGCGGGTACATCATCATCACATCGTACGTACATGTGTGTACTGCTGCCTGACTGAGACATATCCCTGTTATCTAAATCCTCTGGCAATAATGGTTGCGCATCACTCATTTCTTCAAACTGATGTGTAAATAACTCTTCTGACTGATCAATTGAATCGGCTGTGGTACTAGTGTTGGTGGTGGCGGCAGGCGGGCGAGTGGTAACTTGAGAGGTGCCCGAAGCTAAGCTGGAGGAGGATGGTGCGTCAATGTTCCAAGCGGAAGCTGTAGAAGATTGGGTGTCCTGTGTTAGCCAGTCAACTACGTCCTCTGAACTTTTCAAGTTCAGGGTAACTGGCCTCTGAACACTGGGCATTATTGTAGGGCCAAAGGGAATCACAGCACCACGACCACGACGGCACCTGCGGGGTGTCCTGCCTCTGCCTGTCATTTTTTTTCCGATTAGTGGTACTATGCGTGCAAGCTACTGTGACAACAGATATGAGTGGTACTGTGCACTTGCAGAAGTTGGCAGAGTAGACACTGTAGGCCTGACACAGACGCTTGCAGACAAGTAACTGCTATTCAATGTATTACAGTCAAAATTGTATTCTTTGTTTAAATGTGTACTACTGACTGTTACACCAGATATGAGTGGTGGCACTGAATGGGCAAGTGGGCACAGTATACGATGTGAGCCTAAGACACACACGCTGGCAGGCAGGCAAATGAAATTAGATTACACACAAAAAAAGGGTTGTTTTTTTTAAATGTAGAGTGCTGGTACACCACTAGATTGGATTGGTTGAACTTGGCACAGTGTATTTTAAAATTATGAGAAAAACTGTTCTGTAAACTAAAGAAAAATCATTTTAGGATGTTGAGAGATAAAGAAACCGGATGGGGGGATACCGAGCAGAGCACACCATCTAAAGCCCACTGGGAGACAAACTCATCCATTCCCCCAGTGGACAAAGCGAGGTGGTACTCTGCCCGGATACGGGAGCGCACCAGCACCCGGAACATGGCCTCAGGTGACAAGGGAACCCCCCCTATCAAACACTGCTTCCTGGACTTATATATAGCCAATTTGGCTAATGCCAGGAGCAGGTTGACGAGGAGGTCCCTGGCCTTATTGCCCCGGGACACTGGGCGCCCAAAAATAAAAATGTGAGGGGAGAAATGCAGCCAGAACTGCAGGAGGAGGCCCCTCAAGAGTGACAAGAGGGGCTGCAGTCTGGCGCAACTAAAATAAATATGATACACGGACTCTCCCTTGCCACAGAATGGACAAGTGGAGGGAGAGTCCGTGAATTTAGCTAAGTACTCTCCCGTGCTCAGTGCACCATGGAGCACTCTCCAACTCAAGTCCCCGGTGGGTCGTGGAACTAAATCAGAATAAAGTTCCCTCCACCGGGGTCTCTTGCCCTCGTCAGCTGGTAGGACCCACCTCCAGATGGTATCGGGACGGGTCACGAGGGCAAGGAAGTGCACTGTATGGAACACGAGAGAATATAAGCTCTTCCTCGGCATGCCGCGAAAGCATGCCGAGGGTATGTCCCTCAACTTCGAGAGGTTGGGGACAGGAGGAGCCTGAGGGGAAACACGGGGCTTATGTCCAATGCAAACAGCCGGAGCAGGGGTGTTGAAAGGTGCATGTGGCACTCCGGCTTGCAAAGCCCCGCGAAGGAAGGTGCGCAAGTCGGGGGAGATGGCATCCCTAATCTCCTGGAGCAAGCGCCCTGAGACTTTGGGCGTCACATATCCCAAACGGAGCACAAGCTCCTGGGGTGACACCCAATCAGAACGCCCGTATTCCAAGAGATCCCAGACTCGGGTCATCCGTGCATGACTAAGGCGGTGGATGATACTGGGGGACTGTAACATTGGAGCCCCCACTGCTGGATTAAATAGCAGGGGCTCTGTGAATATTTCATCCCCCAAAGGCACGGAGACCATGCTCCAGGCCTTGAGGGTTTCCTGGTAGTATGCCGGCAACACAGAGAGGTCTCTCCCAAACCCCTCGGGCCTGATCAGAAATAATTGCCGGTCATACCCCAGGTTGCGCAACTGGCGATAAAAGCTGGATGCCAGTGCGCACCACTGCGGAGAGGGATCTGCATATAGGTATCTCTGCAGGTACTGAAGGCGGAAGGTGGACAACTGGGAGCACACACAAACTACTCCCTGTCCACCCTCCACCAAAGGCAGACTTGCCACCCCTGCAGAGACCCAATGCCTTCCCATCCAGAGGAAATCTAACAAATTCCTCTGGATATTGGTGACAAACCTGGGGGTCGGACTCAGACAAATCAGCCGGTGCCAGATCTGAGAAGCCACCAGCTGATTCACCACTAGAGTCCGCCCCCTAAGGGAAAGCATTTTTGCTAGACCCCTCCATCGTCCCAGACGAGAGAGGACACTGCCCTCTAACTCCCTCCAGTTGTCTGGGACGGAAGCATCCGCAGCGGACAGGTAGACCCCCAGATATTTAATGACATCTGCCTCCCACGTGATGTCACGAAACGTGGGAGGCAAAGAGTCTACCTGTAAATTACCCTCTAAAAGGCCTGTGCATTTGGACCAGTTGATCTGAGCGGAGGAGGCAGCTGAATATACCTCCTGGCACTGTTTTGCCAGCTCAAGATCAACTGGATCCTTGGCCACGAGGAGCACATCGTCAGCATAAGCTGAAAGGACAATCCGCATGTCTGGATCTTTTAGCACCAGCCCTGTGAGCCTTTTCCTCAGTAGGCAGAGGAAAGGCTCAATGGCCAGTGCATATAACTGTCCAGACAAGGGACATCCTTGACGCACCCATCGTCCAAAGACCAAAGGTGCTGTTAGGGACAAATTGATTTTAAGTAAACATTCTGCAGAGGCGTACAGCGTTCTTATAAAGCCCACAAACTGTGGACCAAAGCCGTACGCTTGCAGAGTGGCTATGAGGTAACCATGGTCCACCCTGTCAAACGCCTTCTCTTGAACTAAAGAGAGAAAGGCGAGTGACAGACCAGTCCTGCGAGAATAATGCAATAGATCCCGGACCAGAAAGATACTATCAAAGATAGTCCGGCCCGGGATCGCATAGGACTGGTCAGGGTGAACCAATTCTGCCAGCACAGACCCAAGTCTAAGCGAGATGGCTTTAGCTACAATCTTGTAGTCCGTGCTGAGCAGAGAGACCGGTCGCCAGTTCTTAATAAGCCGGAGATCCCCCTTTTTGGGCAGCAGGGCAAGTACTGCCCTGCGACAAGACAGGGGCATCTCCCCGGTCTCCAGGGCTTCCCCAAGGACCAGATGAAAATCAGGTCCCAGAGTCTCCCAGAAAAATTGGAAAAACTCTACAGTCAGTCCGTCCAGTCCTGGAGACTTCTCACAGGACATGGCACGGAGGGCTTCAGAGAGCTCTTGAAAAGATAGTGGTATATCAAGCCGCTCTCTTACACCCTCACTGACTGTGGGGAGCCCCTCCCATAGCACGCTGCAGGCGTCTGGAGAAATGGGATCCGGAGAGTAAAGATCTTTATAAAAGTTCCGGGCTCTATCTCCGGATACTCTCCGTAATCTGTAAGGGGGGCACCGTCTTCATCTAGAAGACAGGTGATGTGCCTACTGTTACCCCCCTTTTTCTCCAGTGAGTAGAAGAGGCGCGAGCCGCGGTCTAGATCTTTGAGAAAACCTAAGCGGCTGCGCACGTATGCCCCCTTGGCCTGGTGTCGTTCCAGGTCACAGAGGACACCCTTCCTCTCTACATACTCGCTCTGCAGGGATTGGTCCCTACAAGTGAACAGCCTCTGCTCCAGATGGAGTACCTCCCCCCGGAGTGACTCCAACTCAGCTTCGCGCTGCCCACTCGCACCCTTGGTATATTCCTGACACAGAAGTCGCAAATGAACCTTGCCCATGTCCCACCACAGTTTTAACGTGGCAAAGTCCCCCTTGCAACCCCTCCAGTCCATCTAAAACTCCCGGATCAATGTCACTAGTCCCTGGTCCTTCAACAAAGCATTGTTGAAGTGCCAATAGGCGGCTCGTGGCGCTGTTGGCGTTAGCGCCACTGTCACAGACACACAGTTGTGGTCTGTGAACGGAGCCAGCCTAATGGCACAAGAACCAACTCGTGACAAATAGTGACTAGATATATATAGTCTGTCGATCCGGGAGTGGGACACCAGACCGGCTCTCACCCTGACGTAGGTGAAACCGTCTGATGCCCCTGGGTTCTGCTCTCGCCAGATGTCCTCCAGGGAGAAGCGAGCGATGATCTCCCGCAGGGCTGATGCAGAAGGCGGGTACGGCTCTGGACTATTCCGGTCCAGAGCGTCGAGGGTGCAGTTGAAATTACCCCCGAGTACCAAACACTCATCTGCGTCAACCGTCTCCAAAAACTGGGACAGTCTGGCGAGGAACCTCACTCTCTCGGGCCCTCCAGCAGGGGCATATATATTAACTAGGTTAATGATGCTACCCTGCTCTCGGACCCGGAGGTGGATTAGACGGCCTGGGATAACAGCTTTCACAAGCAGCAGCTCTGGCTGAAAAGACTCTGAGAACAGGGTCACGACTCCACATGACGCCGATGTGAAGTGGCTGAAGAAGACCCTGCCTCTCCACTCCAGTTGCCACGAGGCCTCAGCCTCTGGAGTGGTGTGAGTTTCCTGCAGGAAGCTCACAGAGTACCCTCCCTGATATAAATAGGAGAGTACCTGGAACCTGCGGAAACTGTCTTGACAGCCATTGGTATTTAGCGTGCTGATGTGCAAAGCCATTACTGCGTGTCAGGAATTGTGCGTTCCTCAGACCCTTGAGACTGCTGATAGGACACGCACATTTTATAGAATTTCCGGACGCGGAGATGCTCCGCAGTCCCAGAATTCTTGGCCCTAGTGCTGACCACTAGATATTGCTGGAGAGAGTGGAGAATAAACGACATATTCTTCCACCTCTCCAAGGCCAGCCGAACCTTCCTTTTCTTTTGTCCATGAAGGGTGCTCTCAAGGAATAGATCTATTTCCTTGACAGGGATAACCCACCCAGAATCTGATGTTCCTTCTAGTGGGTCACCCCTGGGCTCCTCTTGGCTGAGGGCTTTTAATCCATCCTCCCCGGCTGGAGTCAGTTTCTTCAGCTTTATTCTCAGGGACCCCCTCTTAGATGATACAGAAGGAGTCCCTTTAGCAACCTTCAACGTAAATAATGGACCCTTGGATTGCTGCTGCACCCCTGTAGCTTCAGGAGTGCATTCAGGGGTAGCTGGCTGGACAGCAGTGGCTGGCATGGCTTCCTTAATGGAAGCCTTGGAGGCTATATATGCCTCCTCTGCCAGTTCCACCGCTGCTTGCTCAGCTTGGATGGCACCGATGTTAGGGTCAGTGGATGGCTGAGGAGGGTAGACAGGCTCTCCCATGATGTTAACAGGAAAACCTGTTTTATCACCCTCCCCAATTTCCACTTCCCCTTGTGCCGCATCCCCCCTGACAGACAAATCCATGGGGTCCTGAATGGGGGTCATGCCTATATTCCCCCCCTCCAGTAGTGACTCGGCCTGGGGCTCTAACAAAGCCCGAGGTACGTCACTAGAGAGTGACACTGGAGGAGGAGACTGACTGGTGCCCTTGAAGCTCTTGTCTACCCCTGCCTCACTTGGGAGACCCTCTTGCCCCTACTTTTCCTCCAGACCCTTTTCCACATTAACCCCTATAGGGTCTGGAGAGAGAGATGTGTGGACTGGCACCGGCTGGCTGAGCTTAATAACCGGGCCAGACAATGTCACTGGATGAGGAGGAGATGTTTTGTTCCTCTTCTTGCTTTTAGAGGGAGGTGCTCCACTATAGAGCACTTCCCACTTATCAGCAACCTCCCTGTTGGTTTTATGCTTCCTCTTCCTGGGGACGTCACTCCTGGAAGAGGAGCTGCCACTAACTCCCTCCCCTGCAGAGGGCTTATTATCCCTCTGCTTACACTGTGCCCCCACACTAACTGATGTAATTATGGTGGGGGCAGATTGGGACTTGGGAGATGCATCTGTGACACTGGGAGGACCGTTGACATTCTTCCCCTTTTTCCCCGTGTCTGCAGTCTTGCTGGAGACCACAGACACAGATGCTTTTTTGGGGAAGAAGGGGGTTTGGAGGCCGTGGTGGTGGCTTGAGGAACGGCCTCCTTGCCTGAGCTCTGTGGGGGGGCTATGACCCTTGAGGTCCCCGCTGTTATGGGCTCAGCGGGTATGGGTGCCGTACTGATGGAGGTGCCATTTGCTTGGTCCTGGGGCATGATGCTTTACATTAGGACAATTCCTACGTCTATGCCCCAACCCCTTGCAATGATAGCACTGCACCTCCGTAGTGCTGTAAAAAATCCTGTAGAGCACCCCCTCAAATGGAACCCCAAAAGACCCCTCTATGTTTTCTGCGCCCTGAGGCAGGCACATTTGTACCTGCCTCTTGAAAGAGAGCACATGACGAAGTGCTCTCTCTCTGCACCCCAGGGGAATTTTAATAAATGGTATTTTTACTTCCCCTAGGGTTAGCAGGTGGGGGCGCAGGAGGGAGTCTGGTAGGAAGGGGGGCACATTAGAGAGTGTTACTTTTGTGCCCAACCCTTCCAGGGGTTCTATTGGGACATATAATCCCCCCACTGTGATGCCTCTCTGTATAAGAATGTGTGCAGCAACCAGAGTACGGGTAAAGAAAACTGCTTTCCCGTACATTTTACTGTCTGCTACTATAACAGAGGGGCTGATGACATTAGCTGCAGCACGCAGATAGATATCAATGCTGTAGACCCCAGACATCTGACATTTAACCCCATGCTTCCTGGTGATCTGCCCCTCAGCCCCAGCGGTGGTATTACTGGGGCCAGCAGAAACCACCTGTGACCAGGTATTAGCCACAGGGGTAGGTCTGCTGGCAGAACCACCAGGAGCTGGTGCTGCCTTATCTGCCTGGGGCCTATGCTGTGCAGTGCTGCAGCTAGGATTTTCAGGGGCCATTATTCCCCCTTTTGACCCCTGAGGCTTCTTAGTGGTCCTATCCCTCATGTTTAGACCCTTTTTTTTTAGATTATTTGTTTTATTTATTTTTATTTTTTGTTTTATGATTTTTTTACTGTTTTCTGTTTTTTAAAATATAAAAGTGTGAAAAAGAAACAAAAAGACAAAACTAAGGGAGACAAAACTAAGGGAGAGAGAGAGATGATGCTTGGCAATGGAAGGGTTAATGGCCTGTTGCAAGGTGTTGCTAATTGCAACAACACAGAGAACACAGAGGCTTTTTAACCTCTCTGTGTCTCTGTGTCAGATGTTAAAAAAGCCTTTTAAAAACTTCAAATTGTTTCCCCCCCCCCACTGCCTACAAAGATGTTACTTGTCTTCTCTCCCCCAAAACATAAAACCCAACACCAATCAAACAAAACTTCAACAAAACCTAATAAACTTTTTAAAAGAAAAAAAGTAACAAAGCTCCAGGAGTGAAGGTGTAGTGCTAAGGGAGGGGTGTGGCAAAGTATCCAGGAGACAGCTCACTCTCCTGGGATAGAGACTTGAGCCTGACTCCCAGAAAACTAAAACTTAAATTAAACTAAGAAAAATACCACAAAAACTCCCAAAAATGAACAACACCGTGCACAAAGTGCTTATAAACAGAAAGGTGTTAAAATAAAACTTGTATTTGAGGGACTAAGACCCTAAAAAGCCTTTTGTTTGGAGCTCAAGCATGCACACAACATGCTCTCTGGCACAGTACTTGTAAGCCTGACACACACACTGGCTAGCGGTCAGGCAAATGAACTTAGATTGGCGGTCAGGCAAATGAACTAAGATTTAACAAAATAAAAGTTTTGGTTTTTTTAAAGTAGACAACTAGTAAACAAGATTGTATTGGTTGCACTGTGCACACACATTATAGGATGTGAGCCTGACACACACACTTGCTAGCAGGGGCTAGCAGGGAGACAGGCAAATGAAGTTACATTAGACAGAAAAAAAAAACAAAAAAAATTATGTTATAGCCCAAAAAAGGGCTTTTTGGGGTGCTGTGTTTACAGCAGAGATCTGGACACTGAATAAACTTGCCTAGCTATTGATTTCCCTATTCAATCAGCATCACCTACACTCTCCCTCCTCTCAGTAAGACTGCAAGTTAGTTATGATTCCAAAATGGCTACTGCCCATGAGGTAGAAGGGTCTGTAAGGCAGGGTATGATGCTGATTGGCTGGAAAGTGTCTGCTGACTGTGAGTTGCCGGGTCAAAGTTTGCTCAATGATAAAGTACAGGGGGCGGATCGAACATTGCATATGTTCGCAGTTCGCCGCGAACACGAACATACTATGTTCGCCGGGAACAGTCCACAGGCGAACTATTCGCCACATCTCTACATCTAATCAATTGTACATAGTGCTGGTTTCCAAGACACATACACACGATTGAAAACTCGCAAACTTGCAATCTAAGGGTTTAGGTTTTATACAAGAGGGTGACAAATGCAAAATGGCAACGTGAATGCAATTTGTTTAGTAAATTGGAGGTGTCTGTGTGTTGTACTGTAGATTGTGGGTGTGAGTGTTATTAAGCTGTGGAGATAGCAGTTGTAATTATAAAGGGTGAAGGTGATAAGATTTTTTAAACAGGTGTGTTTTTAGTATTTTTTTAAAGGTTTTGAGGCAGGAAGATAATCTAATGGAGCGAGGCAAGGAGTTCCAAATAGTAGAAGCAGCACGAGAAAAGTCTTGAAGACGGGAGTGAGAGGCGGTGATGAGAGAGGAGGAAAGAAGAAGGTCGTTAACGAAGGGGGCGGTTGGGAGAGTATTTTGAAACAAGAGCGGAGATATAAGGGGGTGCATTGTTGTTGAGGGCTTTATATGTTAGGGTCATGATTTTAAATGTGATTCAGGAAGCTATGGGAAGCCAGTGGAGTGATTGACAGAGATTATCTGCAGACACTGAGCGTTTGGTATTGAAGATGAGTCTAGCGGAGGCGTTCATTATTGATTTAATTTAAGATGTGTAAATCTTTTCCATAGTGGACTTGCCTTTATACATGTTTCCACAATGTCAGTCTGATTTCCACAGACAACAACAGGTAATGTTTGCCTAAAATCTCCACCTAACCATATCACCTTTCCCCCAAAAGGCAAATAATTAGCCATGATTTCACGCAACAAACGATCAATAAATTGAAGAGCATGGCATGACATCATTGTTGCCTCATCTATTATAATGAATTTACAATTTTTAGATTTTTAGCTTGAAATAATGTCATTCTAATATCCAACACTGATGTTTCCAAAATGGGAACTGGCAGTTTAAATTCACTATGTACAGATCTACCACCTTCTAACAAAAGTGTATTAATTTCAGCTGTTTCACCTTGACTTCAAATTAAACTCATTAATAAATTATATAGCTACGTTTTTCACGATCCACCGGGTCCATCTAGATAGAAATAACGCTCCTTGAGCATTTCATTATCTAGTGCTTGTTGTATGGCTTTAAAGGCTTCCAGTTGCAATGTATTTAAAGTGGTTAATTGTTCTTCTGATTTTTGTTTTTCCACATCATCGTCATACTCTTCAAAGTTATTTCATCTATTATTCCTGGATTTGGCAGATTAAAAGTTGCACAACTTAATCTATAACAAAGAAAGACCTCTTGAATTTCCATTAATGCATTTAACTCCACAATGGACTCAGTGGAACATTTCAAAAAGTCTTCACACATATTTTTAAATGTTTCCCACAAAGCTAATGCATTTGGTACATTACAAAAGATGCAAATTAAAGCAAACTGTTCTCTCATTTGGCAAGGCATTTTACATAGTGCTGCTTCTTCTATACATCTCTCCCATTCTGTATCATCAGCCAGGAAGTTTCTTTTTCAAGCAGCTAATTGAAATGTATCATAAACCATTCCCACGTGTTCAAACCTTTGTGCACCAGGAACATTTAAAAGGAGTAAACGTAAGCAGAAATGTTCAATGTCTCTTGGACTTACAGTATAAATTCTTGGAACAATTTTACTACCACTCCTTTTTCGTTTTTGCCATAGTTCATTAAAGAAAACATTGTGATATGGAATCTCAATGTATATGAATTTCCTTGCCTCACGGTCGTTACAGTTTAGTGTAAACCTAGCAGTAAGTGTGGTTTCTCGATGTTCATTTTGTTCCAGAGCATTTCTTTCATTGCAAGCATTAAATAACCTAAGTGTCTTTGTGGCAAATTTACAGCTAATTGATACACAGCATGTGACCAATCATGGATTTCAGATTTCAGTAGACGCCATATTGCTTTCTGGTGCACTTACATAGCGAGCATCTACATGATATGTAAGTTCATAATGTACTATCTCATTGTCTTCTTTGTTTTGTCCACTTTTCCCCACCACAGTTGCTGCATCATCTCCTTTGTAAATATATTTGTACACATATTTAATTGATTTTATAGAAGTGCAAGCTGCCACATTTTGTGTGCATTGTACTTCATCTGCAAATGTGGATTATTTGGGACAACATATCTGTTATCTACATTTTTGCCACAAATTATTGCATTTTGACTTTCTCTTCTACAATACAATGGATAGCCATCACAATTTGCAAAAGTTTTCACTCTAAATTATTTTTCGAAATATTTTCTGCATTTATTATTTTCCATACATGGTGACTGTGGAATATATATCTCCACATGGTCCATGAATGACGCAATGTGTTACAATTGCATATAGTCTCACATGTTTTTGTGGATCTGGTAGTTCAGCAATAATAACTGAATCCACTCAATCTGCATTATTCAATGTATCTTTTTCTTAAAGGATGAAAAGAAGATGTGCTTTTGGAGGCCTCTTTTTTTTAAATTCTATAGTATAAACATAAACCACACACTTCCTAAATAAATTACTGATGGTTATGTCATGTATTAATGTTGTTTAATTTAGAAGACTCTAGCCACTAAATTTGGTCTATTAGAAGCAGTTTGTCCATTTTTCAAATTATCAACAATTTCTGGCCATTGTGGATTACATGTAAATGTAATAAGTAAATCTGGTTGACCAAATGTTGTTACAATAGCCATAGCATCATTGTATCTTTCTCTCATATTGCAAGGAGATCCTTGGAAGGAAGATGGCAAAATGATGGCTTGGCCAGGTGGAAGATCTCTGTTCGTAGCCACTTCAGCTACATAATCCAAAAGGCCAGAATACTGTTCAACACATAGTTTTATTTTGATGATATTTTATGAAATTTAGATTATTGGCTTCTCTCTGCTAATATGAATCAATGATCCATTGTTGTGTCAGTTTTCCACCACATAAAATTGGATTAAATGCATCTCGAATTGTGGTTTGAGCAAGTTTAAATTCAAGCATGGAAATATTATTTCCGACACGTACTTTTTACTATTTTGATAACTGTCAAGTATTATTTTTGGTTGCCATCCTGCTTCATCATTGGGATAAAAAAATTGGATATGTCATTGGATCCAAATTAGTACTTAATATATTTAGGTTAATGAAAGGTTGCTCTTGATTTCTTGGATATATTCTAATAGCCTTCTGAAATGGTGGTTCCCCCTCATCATTTTGAAACACCATCGCAACCTCACGGCTTTTTGGTCATCAAAAAACAGAGGCTAAGCATTTTTTTATTTTCTGAAAGCTTCATACGTTATTCAACAGCTTCCATTGTATCAAGGACATATCGTTGAGCAAATTTGCTCTCCTGCTTCTGGGTGTAAATGAGATGTATGGTGGTGAATTTGGCTTGGACTTTAAAACAGTAAGGGCCATGTCCTGGAACACTGGCAGCTAATTTTGCACCCATAGAAGCAAATTAAATGGCACTGTTGTAAGACCATATGTTTTGTTTGAAATTACTATAATTTTCAAAAGGTCACTCATTCTACTATTTAAATATGCAGGGAATTCATCTCTTTCTTAAAGTCTTATCTTTCATTTCTGACAACAACTGATGAACTCACCATCTTGAGGTCTTTTCGGCTAAAAATGATAAGCACCACAAAACTGACAAACAACATTCAACAAATCACTATTGTGAGGCTCTACTGTTAACAATTTAAATAATGCACTTTCCTGTTAACATATATCAATATTGCTCTCTAACTCAACATTACTATCGTTTCCATATTGGTCACATGCATCTTTATCAGTTTTTTGTTTATTGGTAGCTGTCTAACGCTTCAATATAACTTTCCCAGACGTTTTTCATCTCTTTGAAATTCTCTCCCGTTCTTCTTCTCGTATCCTTTTCTGTGTCTCCTGCGATTGTCAATCTTTCCATCTTTGTACGCGTTCCCTTGTTAGACATCTTTTGCATTCCTCCTTGTTTTCTTTGTTATCCGCCATTGTAATCTGTAAAGGTAATTTTTTTTGTTTACATTTTTATTTTTATAATTTTGGAGATATTTTGTAGCTTACCTTAAGTTGTACTCGATGAAAGCAGTAAAATTCCTTTTTTTTTCATACTCCATTCTTTTCACTGTATGATGGTATTTCAATTGTGTCCACTTTTTTTCCAATCTTAGAGAAATGTAAGTGTGATAATATGAAACTTGTGTTCGTATCGTATTCATTCTATTTGTTATGTCTAAACCGCAGTACACTACATTAATTCCCTTTTTCTTTTTTATTTCTTTATTTCAATTAATAGTTAAATCATCCCATCCTCACTTCTTAAATTATTAGTATCTACAGCATCTTTCCTATAATGATTCTTTTCTCTATTATTATACTTTTAGAAAACCACGATCCACAACATTAATTCATGCAGTTTAAAAAGTTAATCTATGTGTTTGTTAATTAACTTGCTATTACTAATTTAATTATTTTTAATTATCAATTATTACATCAATTCTATATTTTTTTTAGAAATCATTATACTGCACCTATTCTATGGAATTCACTGTCTGTAAATTCATACAGAGCTGACAGTCTGTATTCATAACTGCCCACTGCTGCAAATATTTCTCTGACACTGTCTTCATGAAGTGTCTGTGAAAAGTGAGAGATGCAAATGTTAAAATCAAATGAAAAGATGTATTAATACGTTTTTGACAAATACAATACTATTTTTTTTAACAAATATCTCTTAATTAATATATTTTAGCTTTAACTCTCTCCATTATACATTTATATATTTTTTTCAGTTTTTTTCCCCAAACAAACATTTTTCTGTCTTCTAGATATTGCTATACATGAATAATGTTGTTAACACAAATATTGAATCAAGTTTTAACTAAATTATAATAATTTTCAGCACTTTTTTTTTATTAATAATTTTAGTAATTAATTAATAATTAATTATGCTTTACCTATTCTCTGTAATTTGCTAAACTCAAACTCCTAAAGAGCTAACAATCTCTCTTTAGAAATAATGGCAGCAGATATATGTCCAGTCACACTGTTCATCACCTGAGGAGAAAGTGAGAAAGATCTGGAAAGTGTCCAGTATTTATAGCCACAGTCACAAGACAAAACTGGTGGTTTAGGCGGGAAATGCACTGCGTATGCTCTTTTTTGCATTTTAGCTGCAAATTGCGTCCTACGCCGCGTCTGAAACCATTTGCGGTCTTTGGAAATTGATCAGTTTCCCCAAGGCCGAAATGTGTTTCGGATTTATGGGCTTGAAAATAAATGACGTCTTTACGGCCATAATTTTTTTTCTTGCATACTGTCTAAAAAACGCCAATTGAATAGCAAATTAGCTTGCAACTTACAGGCTCCCTGCCTCTCCCCCTGTGGTGTGTGAGGTTGTTAGTTAATTTGGTAATCGACTAGGCTTTCTTTTGACATTGCGTTACCAACAAACTCACAGTTACGACAACTATATATGTGATTTGTATGTGGTAAAAAAAGAATAAGTGTGTATTATGTTTATTATAGTATGGGTATTGGGAGGAAAAGTGGCGTTGGATCAACTCTTCAGTTGCACAGTGATGACGTTAGAGGTCCCGTGGAGGAAAGGAGTTTGAGACGTCTGAAGTCTCCATGAATATACCTGACGCCTATCAGCTTTTACAGCATACAGATGAGGAGGCAGATGATCCAAACTGTATGATCCAGACTAGATACTACCAGTAAGGTATTTGGGGAATTAGCCCTAGAGGTAGAGAGGCTTTAATTGTTCTTCTGATTTTTGTTTTTCCACATTATCGTCATACTCTTCAAAGTTATTTCATCTATTATTCCTGGATTTGGCAGATTAAAAGTTGCACAACTTAATCTATAACAAAGAAAGACCTCTTGAATTTCCATTAATGCATTTAACTCCGCAATGGACTCAGTGGAACATTTCAAAAAGTCTTCACACATATTTTTAAATGTTTCCCACAAAGCTAATGCATTTGGTACATTACAAAAGATGCAAATTAAAGCAAACTGTTCTCTCATTTGGCAAGGCATTTTACATAGTGCTGCTTCTTCTATACATCTCTCACATTCTGTATCATCAGCCAGGAAGTTTCTTTTTCAAGCAGCTAATTGAAATGTATCATAAACCATTCCCACGTGTTCAAACCTTTGTGCACCAGGAACATTTAAAAGGAGTAAACGTAAGCAGAAATGTTCAATGTCTCTTGGACTTACAGTATAAATTCTTGGAACAATTTTACTACCACTCCTTTTTCGTTTTTGCCATAGTTCATTAAAGAAAACATTGTGATATGGAATCTCAATGTATATGAATTTCCTTGCCTCACGGTCGTTACAGTTTAGTGTAAACCAAGCAGTAAGTGGGGTTTCTCGATGTTCATTTTGTTCCAGAGCATTTCTTTCATTGCAAGCATTAAATAACCTAAGTGTCTTTGTGGCAAATTTACAGCTAATTGATACACAGCATGTGACCAATCATGGATTTCAGATTTCAGTAGACGCCATATTGCTTTCTGGTGCACTTACATAGCGAGCATCTACATGATATGTAAGTTCATAATGTACTATCTCATTGTCTTCTTTGTTTTGTCCACTTTTCCCCACCACAGTTGCTGCATCATCTCCTTTGTACATATATTTGTACACATATTTAATTGATTTTATAGAAGTGCAAGCTGCCACATTTTGTGTGCATTGTACTTCATCTGCAAATGTGGATTATTTGGGACAACATATCTGTTATCTACATTTTTGCCACAAATTATTGCATTTTGACTTTCTCTTCTACAATACAATGGATAGCCATCACAATTTGCAAAAGTTTTCACTCTAAAATATTTTTCGAAATATTTTCTGCATTTATTATTTTCCATACATGGTGACTGTGGAATATATATCTCCACATGGTCCATGAATGACGCAATGTGTTACAATTGCATATAGTCTCACATGTTTTTGTGGATCTGGTAGTTCAGCAATAATAACTGAATCCACTCAATCTGCATTATTCAATGTATCTTTTTCTTAAAGGATGAAAAGAAGATGTGCTTTTGGAGGCCTCTTTTTTTTAAATTCTATAGTATAAACATAAACCACACACTTCCTAAATAAATTACTGATGGTTATGTCATGTATTAATGTTGTTTAATTTAGAAGACTCTAGCCACTAAATTTGGTCTATTAGAAGCAGTTTGTCCATTTTTCAAATTATCAACAATTTCTGGCCATTGTGGATTACATGTAAATGTAATAAGTAAATCTGGTTGACCAAATGTTGTTACAATAGCCATAGCATCATTGTATCTTTCTCTCATATTGCAAGGAGATCCTTGGAAGGAAGATGGCAAAATGATGGCTTGGCCAGGTGGAAGATCTCTGTTCGTAGCCACTTCAGCTACATAATCCAAAAGGCCAGAATACTGTTCAACACATAGTTTTATTTTGATGATATTTTATGAAATTTAGATTATTGGCTTCTCTCTGCTAATATGAATCAATGATCCATTGTTGTGTCAGTTTTCCACCACATAAAATTGGATTAAATGCATCTCGAATTGTGGTTTGAGCAAGTTTAAATTCAAGCATGGAAATATTATTTCCGACACGTACTTTTTACTATTTTGATAACTGTCAAGTATTATTTTTGGTTGCCATCCTGCTTCATCATTGGGATAAAAAAATTGGATATGTCATTGGATCCAAATTAGTACTTAATATATTTAGGTTAATGAAAGGTTGCTCTTGATTTCTTGGATATATTCTAATAGCCTTCTGAAATGGTGGTTCCCCCTCATCATTTTGAAACACCATCGCAACCTCACGGCTTTTTGGTCATCAAAAAACAGAGGCTAAGCATTTTTTTATTTTCTGAAAGCTTCATACGTTATTCAACAGCTTCCATTGTATCAAGGACATATCGTTGAGCAAATTTGCTCTCCTGCTTCTGGGTGTAAATGAGATGTATGGTGGTGAATTTGGCTTGGACTTTAAAACAGTAAGGGCCATGTCCTGGAACACTGGCAGCTAATTTTGCACCCATAGAAGCAAATTAAATGGCACTGTTGTAAGACCATATGTTTTGTTTGAAATTACTATAATTTTCAAAAGGTCACTCATTCTACTATTTAAATATGCAGGGAATTCATCTCTTTCTTAAAGTCTTATCTTTCATTTCTGACAACAACTGATGAACTCACCATCTTGAGGTCTTTTCGGCTAAAAATGATAAGCACCACAAAACTGACAAACAACATTCAACAAATCACTATTGTGAGGCTCTACTGTTAACAATTTAAATAATGCACTTTCCTGTTAACATATATCAATATTGCTCTCTAACTCAACATTACTATCGTTTCCATATTGGTCACATGCATCTTTATCAGTTTTTTGTTTATTGGTAGCTGTCTAACGCTTCAATATAACTTTCCCAGACGTTTTTCATCTCTTTGAAATTCTCTCCCGTTCTTCTTCTCGTATCCTTTTCTGTGTCTCCTGCGATTGTCAATCTTTCCATCTTTGTACGCGTTCCCTTGTTAGACATCTTTTGCATTCCTCCTTGTTTTCTTTGTTATCCGCCATTGTAATCTGTAAAGGTAATTTTTTTTGTTTACATTTTTATTTTTATAATTTTGGAGATATTTTGTAGCTTACCTTAAGTTGTACTCGATGAAAGCAGTAAAATTCCTTTTTTTTTCATACTCCATTCTTTTCACTGTATGATGGTATTTCAATTGTGTCCACTTTTTTTCCAATCTTAGAGAAATGTAAGTGTGATAATATGAAACTTGTGTTCGTATCGTATTCATTCTATTTGTTATGTCTAAACAGCAGTACACTACATTAATTCCCTTTTTCTTTTTTATTTCTTTATTTCAATTAATAGTTAAATCATCCCATCCTCACTTCTTAAATTATTAGTATCTACAGCATCTTTCCTATAATGATTCTTTTCTCTATTATTATACTTTTAGAAAACCACGATCCACAACATTAATTCATGCAGTTTAAAAAGTTAATCTATGTGTTTGTTAATTAACTTGCTATTACTAATTTAATTATTTTTAATTATCAATTATTACATCAATTCTATATTTTTTTTAGAAATCATTATACTGCACCTATTCTATGGAATTCACTGTCTGTAAATTCATACAGAGCTGACAGTCTGTATTCATAACTGCCCACTGCTGCAAATATTTCTCTGACACTGTCTTCATGAAGTGTCTGTGAAAAGTGAGAGATGCAAATGTTAAAATCAAATGAAAAGATGTATTAATACGTTTTTGACAAATACAATACTATTTTTTTAACAAATATCTCTTAATTAATATATTTTAGCTTTAACTCTCTCCATTATACATTTATATATTTTTTTCATTTTTTTTCCCCAAACAAACATTTTTCTGTCTTCTAGATATTGCTATACATGAATAATGTTGTTAACACAAATATTGAATCAAGTTTTAACTAAATTATAATAATTTTCAGCACTTTTTTTTAATTAATAATTTTAGTAATTAATTAATAATTAATTATGCTTTACCTATTCTCTGTAATTTGCTAAACTCAAACTCCTAAAGAGCTAACAATCTCTCTTTAGAAATAATGGCAGCAGATATATGTCCAGTCACACTGTTCATCACCTGAGGAGAAAGTGAGAAAGATCTGGAAAGTGTCCAGTATTTATAGCCACAGTCACAAGACAAAACTGGTGGTTTAGGCGGGAAATGCACTGCGTATGCTCTTTTTTGCATTTTAGCTGCAAATTGCGTCCTACGCCGCGTCTGAAACCATTTGCGGTCTTTGGAAATTGATCAGTTTCCCCAAGGCCGAAATGTGTTTCGGATTTATGGGCTTGAAAATAAATGACGTCTTTACGGCCATAATTTTTTTTCTTGCATACTGTCTAAAAAACGCCAATTGAATAGCAAATTAGCTTGCAACTTACAGGCTCCCTGCCTCTCCCCCTGTGGTGTGTGAGGTTGTTAGTTAATTTGGTAATCGACTAGGCTTTCTTTTGACATTGCGTTACCAACAAACTCACAGTTACGACAACTAAATATGTGATGTGTATGTGGTAAAAAAAGAATAAGTGTGTATTATGTTTATTATAGTATGGGTATTGGGAGGAAAAGTGGCGTTGGATCAACTCTTCAGTTGCACAGTGATGACGTTAGAGGTCCCGTGGAGGAAAGGAGTTTGAGACGTCTGAAGTCTCCATGAATATACCTGACGCCTATCAGCTTTTACAGCATACAGATGAGGAGGCAGATGATCCAAACTGTATGATCCAGACTAGATACTACCAGTAAGGTATTTGGGGAATTAGCCCTAGAGGTAGAGAGGCTTTAATTGTTCTTCTGATTTTTGTTTTTCCACATCATCGTCATACTCTTCAAAGTTATTTCATCTATTATTCCTGGATTTGGCAGATTAAAAGTTGCACAACTTAATCTATAACAAAGAAAGACCTCTTGAATTTCCATTAATGCATTTAACTCCGCAATGGACTCAGTGGAACATTTCAAAAAGTCTTCACACATATTTTTAAATGTTTCCCACAAAGCTAATGCATTTGGTACATTACAAAAGATGCAAATTAAAGCAAACTGTTCTCTCATTTGGCAAGGCATTTTACATAGTGCTGCTTCTTCTATACATCTCTCCCATTCTGTATCATCAGCCAGGAAGTTTCTTTTTCAAGCAGCTAATTGAAATGTATCATAAACCATTCCCACGTGTTCAAACCTTTGTGCACCAGGAACATTTAAAAGGAGTAAACGTAAGCAGAAATGTTCAATGTCTCTTGGACTTACAGTATAAATTCTTGGAACAATTTTACTACCACTCCTTTTTCGTTTTTGCCATAGTTCATTAAAGAAAACATTGTGATATGGAATCTCAATGTATATGAATTTCCTTGCCTCATGGTCGTTACAGTTTAGTGTAAACCAAGCAGTAAGTGGGGTTTCTCGATGTTCATTTTGTTCCAGAGCATTTCTTTCATTGCAAGCATTAAATAACCTAAGTGTCTTTGTGGCAAATTTACAGCTAATTGATACACAGCATGTGACCAATCATGGATTTCAGATTTCAGTAGACGCCATATTGCTTTCTGGTGCACTTACATAGCGAGCATCTACATGATATGTAAGTTCATAATGTACTATCTCATTGTCTTCTTTGTTTTGTCCACTTTTCCCCACCACAGTTGCTGCATCATCTCCTTTGTACATATATTTGTACACATATTTAATTGATTTTATAGAAGTGCAAGCTGCCACATTTTGTGTGCATTGTACTTCATCTGCAAATGTGGATTATTTGGGACAACATATCTGTTATCTACATTTTTGCCACAAATTATTGCATTTTGACTTTCTCTTCTACAATACAATGGATAGCCATCACAATTTGCAAAAGTTTTCACTCTAAATTATTTTTCGAAATATTTTCTGCATTTATTATTTTCCATACATGGTGACTGTGGAATATATATCTCCACATGGTCCATGAATGACGCAATGTGTTACAATTGCATATAGTCTCACATGTTTTTGTGGATCTGGTAGTTCAGCAATAATAACTGAATCCACTCAATCTGCATTATTCAATGTATCTTTTTCTTAAAGGATGAAAAGAAGATGTGCTTTTGGAGGCCTCTTTTTTTTAAATTCTATAGTATAAACATAAACCACACACTTCCTAAATAAATTACTGATGGTTATGTCATGTATTAATGTTGTTTAATTTAGAAGACTCTAGCCACTAAATTTGGTCTATTAGAAGCAGTTTGTCCATTTTTCAAATTATCAACAATTTCTGGCCATTGTGGATTACATGTAAATGTAATAAGTAAATCTGGTTGACCAAATGTTGTTACAATAGCCATAGCATCATTGTATCTTTCTCTCATATTGCAAGGAGATCCTTGGAAGGAAGATGGCAAAATGATGGCTTGGCCAGGTGGAAGATCTCTGTTCGTAGCCACTTCAGCTACATAATCCAAAAGGCCAGAATACTGTTCAACACATAGTTTTATTTTGATGATATTTTATGAAATTTAGATTATTGGCTTCTCTCTGCTAATATGAATCAATGATCCATTGTTGTGTCAGTTTTCCACCACATAAAATTGGATTAAATGCATCTCGAATTGTGGTTTGAGCAAGTTTAAATTCAAGCATGGAAATATTATTTCCGACACGTACTTTTTACTATTTTGATAACTGTCAAGTATTATTTTTGGTTGCCATCCTGCTTCATCATTGGGATAAAAAAATTGGATATGTCATTGGATCCAAATTAGTACTTAATATATTTAGGTTAATGAAAGGTTGCTCTTGATTTCTTGGATATATTCTAATAGCCTTCTGAAATGGTGGTTCCCCCTCATCATTTTGAAACACCATCGCAACCTCACGGCTTTTTGGTCATCAAAAAACAGAGGCTAAGCATTTTTTTATTTTCTGAAAGCTTCATACGTTATTCAACAGCTTCCATTGTATCAAGGACATATCGTTGAGCAAATTTGCTCTCCTGCTTCTGGGTGTAAATGAGATGTATGGTGGTGAATTTGGCTTGGACTTTAAAACAGTAAGGGCCATGTCCTGGAACACTGGCAGCTAATTTTGCACCCATAGAAGCAAATTAAATGGCACTGTTGTAAGACCATATGTTTTGTTTGAAATTACTATAATTTTCAAAAGGTCACTCATTCTACTATTTAAATATGCAGGGAATTCATCTCTTTCTTAAAGTCTTATCTTTCATTTCTGACAACAACTGATGAACTCACCATCTTGAGGTCTTTTCGGCTAAAAATGATAAGCACCACAAAACTGACAAACAACATTCAACAAATCACTATTGTGAGGCTCTACTGTTAACAATTTAAATAATGCACTTTCCTGTTAACATATATCAATATTGCTCTCTAACTCAACATTACTATCGTTTCCATATTGGTCACATGCATCTTTATCAGTTTTTTGTTTATTGGTAGCTGTCTAACGCTTCAATATAACTTTCCCAGACGTTTTTCATCTCTTTGAAATTCTCTCCCGTTCTTCTTCTCGTATCCTTTTCTGTGTCTCCTGCGATTGTCAATCTTTCCATCTTTGTACGCGTTCCCTTGTTAGACATCTTTTGCATTCCTCCTTGTTTTCTTCGTTATCCGCCATTGTAATCTGTAAAGGTAATTTTTTTTGTTTACATTTTTATTTTTATAATTTTGGAGATATTTTGTAGCTTACCTTAAGTTGTACTCGATGAAAGCAGTAAAATTCCTTTTTTTTTCATACTCCATTCTTTTCACTGTATGATGGTATTTCAATTGTGTCCACTTTTTTTCCAATCTTAGAGAAATGTAAGTGTGATAATATGAAACTTGTGTTCGTATCGTATTCATTCTATTTGTTATGTCTAAACAGCAGTACACTACATTAATTCCCTTTTTCTTTTTTATTTCTTTATTTCAATTAATAGTTAAATCATCCCATCCTCACTTCTTAAATTATTAGTATCTACAGCATTTTTCCTATAATGATTCTTTTCTCTATTATTATACTTTTAGAAAACCACGATCCACAACATTAATTCATGCAGTTTAAAAAGTTAATCTATGTGTTTGTTAATTAACTTGCTATTACTAATTTAATTATTTTTAATTATCAATTATTACATCAATTCTATATTTTTTTTAGAAATCATTATACTGCACCTATTCTATGGAATTCACTGTCTGTAAATTCATACAGAGCTGACAGTCTGTATTCATAACTGCCCACTGCTGCAAATATTTCTCTGACACTGTCTTCATGAAGTGTCTGTGAAAAGTGAGAGATGCAAATGTTAAAATCAAATGAAAAGATGTATTAATACGTTTTTGACAAATACAATACTATTTTTTTTAACAAATATCTCTTAATTAATATATTTTAGCTTTAACTCTCTCCATTATACATTTATATATTTTTTTCATTTTTTTTCCCCAAACAAACATTTTTCTGTCTTCTAGATATTGCTATACATGAATAATGTTGTTAACACAAATATTGAATCAAGTTTTAACTAAATTATAATAATTTTCAGCACTTTTTTTTAATTAATAATTTTAGTAATTAATTAATAATTAATTATGCTTTACCTATTCTCTGTAATTTGCTAAACTCAAACTCCTAAAGAGCTAACAATCTCTCTTTAGAAATAATGGCAGCAGATATATGTCCAGTCACACTGTTCATCACCTGAGGAGAAAGTGAGAAAGATCTGGAAAGTGTCCAGTATTTATAGCCACAGTCACAAGACAAAACTGGTGGTTTAGGCGGGAAATGCACTGCGTATGCTCTTTTTTGCATTTTAGCTGCAAATTGCGTCCTACGCCGCGTCTGAAACCATTTGCGGTCTTTGGAAATTGATCAGTTTCCCCAAGGCCGAAATGTGTTTCGGATTTATGGGCTTGAAAATAAATGACGTCTTTACGGCCATAATTTTTTTTCTTGCATACTGTCTAAAAAACGCCAATTGAATAGCAAATTAGCTTGCAACTTACAGGCTCCCTGCCTCTCCCCCTGTGGTGTGTGAGGTTGTTAGTTAATTTGGTAATCGACTAGGCTTTCTTGGCGACCCCGGAACGGCTTCAGAGTTACAGGCTTGAAGAAAACGTCATCCATTAAAGCCGTCATTTTTTTAAAGTCTTCTGAGCTCATCGCAGTCTTTGCATGAGCACCTTTGGCGCTCATTGTGAGCCTTTTCCAAATTTTGCGTGCCTCGTGACGAGTGCCAAAGGCCTACGGCCTTCAGCGCTCATTGTGAGGCTTTTTCCAAGTAATGCAGGCCTCGTAATGAGCGGCAAAAGTCTTTGGCCATTGGCGCTTATCGCGGGCCGTTTTCAAATTCTTACGGGCCCTGTGATGAGTGTCAAAGGCCCACAGCCTTCGGCGTTCAGCCCGAACATTGCAATGAATGCCTTTGACGCTCATCACAAGCCTTTTTCAAAGTCTTGCAGGCCTTGCGATGAACGCCTTCGGTGCTCATTGCGAGGCCTTCAATGAGCGCCTTTGGTGCTTGTTGCAGCCCCCGTCAAACACATAGCTTTTGGACCTCGCGATGAGCACCTCCATTGCCCATGTGCAACCCATAACTTTTGACATTGCGTTACCAACAAACTCACAGTTACGACAACTATATATGTGATGTGTATGTGGTAAAAAAAGAATAAGTGTGTATTATGTTTATTATAGTATGGGTATTGGGAGGAAAAGTGGCGTTGGATCAACTCTTCAGTTGCACAGTGATGACGTTAGAGGTCCCGTGGAGGAAAGGAGTTTGAGACGTCTGAAGTCTCCATGAATATACCTGACGCCTATCAGCTTTTACAGCATACAGATGAGGAGGCAGATGATCCAAACTGTATGATCCAGACTAGATACTACCAGTAAGGTATTTGGGGAATTAGCCCTAGAGGTAGAGAGGCTTGATTTGTTCTACTTTTTTTGCAGACAAGAGACCGCTGTCTCAGTCTTATAGAGGATAAGTGGTGGGTGCTGGTGCAACCACCACACCATAGGTAAACAGGGCCACAGAGCTAATTTAATTATATTCCCGCTACCTGCACTATAGGATTTACTTGCATTTACATTACCTACTAGAATTATACTGTATGATATATGGTCAGGACAATATTAGACCTTAAGCAAGATCATATTATTCTATATCTGTTAACAATTAAACTGTGATATTGAGAATTACTTACCGTGCACTGACAGATGTATTCACTGTACATATTCATTTTAACCGCCATTTATTAACCTTTTGCATATTATTAACTTACTTAATAAAAGTTATATTTTATTAAAACGTTTACTTTCTGAGATTTATTTCCTCTCTCCAATACCCACTCCTAGCATTATTTGCCAATCATATGGTCACTGACTGGCTTCAGAAGTGTGTTCTTTTCTTCTTTGCTTATACTGATGTTAAACTGTTGCGTAACAACTATTTTTGGTTTAAAACTTTATTTGTCCAGCAAAACATAGCAACAGTAATGGGTACTAAATTTGCATCAAGCTATGCAAATCTATTCATGGGTTGGTGGGAAGAGACTTTCCTAAAAATGGTACCTTTGAAAAATAACATTATCACATCGAAAAGATATAAGGATGATATCCTTTTCATTTGTAAAGGTAGTGAACAAAACATAAACGAATGTATCAAGGAAATTAATGACAATAAAAATAACTTAAAATTTGTAGAACAAATAAGTAAAAAAGTGGTACATTTTCTAGATTTAAACATTTATATAGAAGATGGTAACATTAAAACAAAAACATATTTTAAACCCAAGGACTGTTATAACTTCATCCTAAAAAGCAGTCAACACCATGAGCAATGGCTTGTAAAAGAAACTGTAGTGATAACAAAATATTTCTCAAACAAGCAGAAAACATTAACAAATGTGTAGAAAAAAATTACCCAGAACCAGAAATAGATAATGCCTTAGAAGAGATAAAGAAACACTATGCTAGAATACAAAAGCAAAAATAAGGAAGAAAATAAAGAACATGAAATGTCTATTATAGTGGATAATAACAAAAATCATAAACAGATAAATAAAGCAATAAGAAAAAATTGGCATTTTTAAAGGAAAATAATTTCCTCAAAACCCACATTCTTCTCCAAAACCCAGTCATGATACAAAGAGACCTCTGATTATTTTCTTATTATCAGATTTTATTTGATCACGTGTGGGTCAGCAACAGAAAAGCATCCAAAATGTCTGCAACTACTGACTGACTGAACAACATAGGTTTTTATACAGAGAATGGTATGGCCCAATACTACCTTTCTAAAAAAATGACATATTCCTACAACAGCCAATAAACGATTATTTATATTATGAAATCCAATAAAAATTAAACATGCAGTTCTCATGTGTCACCCATGCCTGGTATGTTACACTAGATGTGCAAAAACCCTTTCAAGTTGTAATCTCTTGCGCATAGTTCAAATTTTGTTTTTCACAAATATCCTTGGGTCTTGCCTTGTGGACTACTAAAATACATTTTGTTTAGACTAATTAATTGTTGACTGTCTCTTGAGAAACTGCAGAATCATGGAAAAGCAAAATGAACTGTTTCATACCTTATGGCCTGCAATGGAATACGTACTGAGCTAAAGTTCACATGTGCTACAAAAGTGATGAATGCTATATATATATATATATATATATATATATATATATATACTAAATAATGTAAGGATATTTGTATTTCTCCACAACAGCATATACTCATGAAGGACAGCTTTTGCCTTATAGCCCAAACATTGTATTCAGGAGATCAGATAATCTAAAAAATAGGCTAGTTAAAAGCATGCTTAATACAGAAACTATAAATAAAACAGAGAAAGGGAGATTTTTTAGATGTGGGCTATGTAATGCATGCAAAACCTGTAAAAATAAATTTCCTAAATATAGTATAGTGGAAAGCACAAAACAAATTATTACGTAGAAATTTGGTCTGCATACTAGAATGTAGCTGTAAGAAACAATACATAGGCCGCACCTCTAGACTTTTTCACAAAAGAATGCAGGAACATATCAGAAACACCAAAACATTTTTCCAAATCATTCAGTTTCTAAACACTTTAAGGAAGTGCACAAACAAAACCCAGGAGAAATGAAATTTATGGGTGCTTTAGAGATTAACCAGAATTGGAGGGGGAAACATTATCTCAAAAAGAAGGACATATAATATATTATTCAAACACCATGGCCCCCAAAGGTTTATATGTAGATTTTGACTTAAATTGTTTCATCTAAGAAAATCAGCCACTGTTACTATTAAACTGCAATACCATGAAGTAACAGTAGTTGACAGTACAACATAGAAAAAATATTTACCATTTATCAGTTGCAAGTAGATATAATCACACAAATGATTAAGTAATTAAATAAACTATGTCATGAGTGTTAGGAAACAATTTCTAAGCATATAATGTTTTAAGTGTACTCTGTAATTTTGTAAAAGTTGTATATTTGTTTTAAGTGTACTATGGTGTAAAAACATTTTTTTTTTATTATTTATGTACTATTTGAGAAGTTAATTTGTAAATGCTGAGCATTATTAAGTCAATTAAGATAATGAATTAAATAGAAGAACAGACCAACACAACCACCCACTACAGATGAAGCACATAGTGAAACCGGTTGAGTGAATTAACAGTTCCACCTGTGACACCCAAAGCAGGAAACAGAACCACAGCACGTGGCGTACTGACCTGGGGAGATACAGACAGAGGGCCTCATTCTATTATCGGCCGCAGCCGTTGCGGGGCCGCAAGGACCGGCCGCAAGCTTTCCGGCTATTCTATTCCCCTCTGGCCGGGGATTCCGGCAGGCTTGCGGCCGGTGCCTTGCTATCTCTTGCGGCCGCTCGCGCCGGAGGAAATCCTTTGATCTAAAACGGCCGCATGGAAATCGGCCGTAAGAAATTCCTATTTGCAATTCAATTGCTCCGGGAACCCTCTCTGCAAGGCTAAAAGCGAGCCGCAGCTTACTTGCAGGAAAGAGGTCCCGCTAGCGCCAATTAAGCACATAAAATAGCCCAAATAAAACCATCCTGCACTTTGCAGAGTCTATAAAGTGATATTCGGTATTAGCAAAAATAGCACATAATTACCCTATACTCAAATCCGTAAAATAATTTATTTTTAATATACGTAAAATATACATGTAAAATTTATTTTTAGAATTTATTTTTGCGTTTTTAGATTTCAGAGCTTACGGCCGGTAGCAAGATATGCGGCCGGCCGTAAGGGGAGATCCTTGTGGGGCCGTATAATTGAATTGCGAGTTAACAGAACCCCCGCAATGAATCGCAGCCTTACGGACGATTTACGGCCGATAATAGAATGAGGCCCACAGAGGACTGAAGGAAGTTATCTTCCATTTGTGGACATTACTAAGCCTAATATAAGCTTTTTATACTATTTTTTTACTTTGTATTAAAGTTTATTGACCATACCTTTCTCTCCCTGATGACTGCATGTATAACCGTATACAAGGAGAGCAGTGACAGGATCTGAGAGTCTGAATGAGCTGACATAAATGTAAGGAGATCGGCTACTTTTTAAATAATTTTCCTCGTTTGTAAAACTTTCTACCTTAGAGGATACTCTTTTCCCCTTGTCTACAATATAAATAAATATATATATGTAAGTCCCAAAATATTATTTTCTGCTGTGTCCCCCTCTGGTGCCAACATTTTTATATATATTATGCCCACAAATAAATATGTTATACTAGACATTATATATATATATATATATATATATATATATATATATATATATATGTGTGTGAAACATGTTCAATCTTAGTTCTCTTTATCTGTCCTTCCCTCATCTCTCCTCACCTTTCCTATCTCCACTCTCTCTCGCTCTCTCTCTCTCTTTTCACTATCTTCCTCCCGTTGTTATCTGTCACCTTTCCTCCTTTCTCTCCCCTTCTCTCACTCTCCCCCTTCTTTCACTTTCTCTCCCTTCTCTCATTCTCTCCTTCTCTCTCTCTCTCCCTCCTCTCCTCTCTCTTCCCCTCTCTTCTTCTCTCTCTCTTTCTCTACTTCTCTCTCTCTCTCTCTCTCTCTCTCACTCATTCTCTCTCTCCCTCCTTCTCCCTCTCTCTCACCCTTCTTTCTCTCCTTCCTTTTCCCTTCCTCACTCCTTCTCTCTCTCCACTCTCATCCTTACTTCTCTCTCTCTCCTTTCTCTCTCTCACTCTCTCTCCCCCTCCCTCTCCTCATCTGTTTCTCTCTCTCTCTTTCCCTTTATCTAACTGTCACCAGCTCTCTCCATCCCTCTCTTCCTCTTTCTTTCTCCCCTTCTCTCTCTCCATCCCTCTTTCTCTCTGTCTTCCTGTCCTCCTCTTTTTATCTCCCAAACAGTTGTATTTTTTGTGATTTTTTTTTTAAAGGTTTTGAGGCACGAAGAATATCTAATGGAGCGGGGGAAGGAGTTCCAGATAATACTCTCCAAACCATGTTTTGAGGCAGGAAGATTATCTAATGGAGCGAGGGAAGGAGTTCCAGATAGTAGGGGCAGAATGAGAAAAGTCTTGAAGGTGGATGTGAGAGGAGGTGATAACAGAGAGGGAAAGAAGAAGATCATTAGCAGAACAAAGGGGGCGGTTGGGGGAGTATTTTGAAACAAGAGCAGATATTTGGGGGTGCACTGTTGTTGAGGGCTTTGAATATTAGATTCATGATTTTTAGATGTGATTTGGGAAGCTATGGAAAGCCAGTGGAGTTATTGACAGAGAGGAGCTGCAGACACTGAGTGTTTGGTATGGAAGATGAGTCTAGCGGAGGCGTCATTATGGATTGGAGTGGAGACAGACGAGAGATGGGGAGGCCAACAAGGAGTGAATTGCAGTAGTCGAGTCGAAATATGGTGGGAGAGTGTATTAACATGTTTGCTGTGTCTTCTGTAAGATAGTGGCGAATGTTTTTTAGGTGAAACTGACAAGATTTTGTTATTGATTGAATGTGAGGAATAAAAGAGAGTGCGGGATCCACTAGAACCCCAAGACAATGGGCCTGTGACGTGGGAGTGATGATGGCATTGTCAACAGTGAGAGATATTTGAGGAGTGAAAGCTGTAGTAGAGGGTGGAAAAATAAGGAGTTCGGTCTTAGACATGTTGAGTTTGAGTTGACGGGCGGACATCCAGGAGGATATGCTAGAGAGGCAGTTGGAAACTTGAGCTAAAAGAGAGGGGGATAGTTCAGGTGCAGAGATGTAGATTTGGGTGTCATCAGCATATAGATGATACTGAAATCCAAAAGATTGGTGCAGAGAGGTAGACTTAAGTGTCATCTGCACAGCGATTATACTGCAATCCAAAAGTTGTATTAGGGTACCAAGGGACGATGAGTAGATGGAGAGGAGGAGGGGGCCTAGGACTGAACCTTGGGGTACGCCAACAGACAGAGGGGGAGGTGAAGAAGTGCCAGAGAAGGAGAAACTAAATGTACTCTCTTCTAGATAGAATGTGAACAATGAGAAAACTGTGTCCTGAATGCCAATAGAGCGGAGAGATTGGATTAGAAGAGGGTGGTCAACTGTATCGAAGTCAGCAGAGAGATCCAGGAGAATTAGAATAGAGAAGTAAACCTTTGATTTGGAGATTAGTAAGTCATTGGTGACTTTTGTGAGGGTTGTTTTTGTTAATTATGGCATGTTTTAAAGAGGATGGAAACTTGTCAGTGTTTAGGAAGAGGTTGAATAGATGTGTGAGAGCTGGTATAAGTGTGGTAGAGAGGGGAGGGATTAGCTGTGATGGAATAGGATCATGTGGACAAGTTGTAAGGTGAGAGGTTGATAGTAAAGTAGATACTTCATCTTCGGTTACAGGCACAAAGAAGACCATAATGGAGAAGGCATTGGAGAAGGGGAATGGTGAGTTAGGACCCATCTGGAAGAGTTAATTTCGGAAGGTTTCAATTCTCTTCCTCTCTCCCTCTCTTTTTCTCCTTCCCTCCTCTCACTGTCTCTCCCTCTCCTCCTCCCCCCCTTTCACTTTCTCGATTTCTCTCTCTCCATCCCTCTCTCTCGTTGTCTTCATCTCTCTTACTCTCTCTCTCCCCCTCTCTCTCGCTTGCTGTTTCTCTCTCTCTCTGTTCCCCTCTCTCTCCCTTCCTCTTTTTTTCTTCTGTCTCCCCTCTCTTTCTCTCCTTTTAGCTCTTCCCCTCTCTTTATCTCTCCTCTCTTTCTCCCTCCCCCTTCATTCTCTCTCTCCTTCATACTCTCCTTCTCTCTCCCTCCTTTATTCCCTCTCCTTCCCTCTTGCCTTTTCTCTCTCTCCTTTTTTCTCTCTCTCTTGCTCTCATTCACGCTCTCCTTCTCTCTCTCTTCTTCTCTCTCTTGTCTCCACACACTCTCTATCTCTCTTTATCTTTATCCCTACTTCCCTCTCTCTCCACTCTCTCCCTCACTCTCTCTCCTTTACTTTTTCTCTCCTTCACTCTCTCTCCTTCACAATCTCCTTTTCTCTCTCCCTCCTTCACACTCTCATTCACACTCAACTTCTCTCTCTCTCCCTCCTTCACACTTTCCTTCATACTTTCCTTCTCTCTCTCTCCTTCACTCTCTTTACTTCTCTATTCCTCCTTTTCTCTCTTTCTCCTTCTCTCCCTCCTTCACTCTCTAACCCTCTATCCCCCTCTGTCTTTCTCTCTATCCTTTCCTCTCTCACTGTTCCCCTCTCTCTCCATTTCTCCCTTTCTCTCACCCCTTTCCTCTCTTTCTCTCCCTCCCTCTCTCCTCTCTCCCCCTCTCCCTCCTTACTCCACTGTCTCTTCCTCTTTTTCTCTCCCCTCTCTCTCCCCTTCTGTCTCTCCATATCTCCCTCCCTCTCTCTTAATCTCTCTCCCCCCTCCCTATTTCTCTTCCTCCCTCCCCCTTGGTTTCTCTCAATCTTTGTCCTTCCCCTCTCTCACCCTGTCGCTCTCTTCTCCCCTCTCTTCTCTCTCATTCCCCCTTGTCTCCCCCTCTCTTCCCAATATCCTTACCTGCATGCTCCTGTGTCCAGTGGATCCTCCCCTAGCTGACTCTTTCCCTTTGTGGCTCCTTATCTGGCAGCTCCTCCTCTCCCTGGCACTCAGTGGAGAGATCAGTTGCCGGGCAGAAGGAGGAGGAGGGAGCTTGGAGAAGGGGGCAGGTGGGGTGGATTCTTCCACCCCCAACGAGGTGGCACCTGGGGCGGTCCACCCCCCTAGCTATGCTACTGATGCTATGGAACTGTCCAGGAGTGCTAAGACATCATCTACTCTGGCAAGTGATAAGTGATGAGCTACGTGACCTGCAGAGGCATTTTACGTGGTTATGTCAGTAGAGTAACAGATGATCATGGGTCACCTACACTGCAAGATCAGCATAGGAAGGAATGCAAACGTTATAGTTAACCTCAGACAATGGATCAAAGGTACAGCACTTAATCATTAATAATGATTCATGTTCATGTGAAACTCTCCTGCTTTAGCTTACAGGAACAACCTCCAGGTTGCAAGTTTCTGTTATCTCAGTCTCCAGCATGTCAGTTCACACACTTCATTCATGGAGAAGCAGGAAAATCACATTCCTTTTATTAGGATAGCACATCATACAAAAAATAGATATACACCCTGGCTTAGCGCATTGGACAGACTATTTTCACTAATATCGTTTTAAAAAGTACCAAAAACCAATCCCCATTAGCTGCTCCCTCCCCACTCCTTGAATAGCAAAACTCACAATTCAGTTTATTATTTGCTGACCCTCTGAGAGAACTGGAAATTCCATGAGCGTTAACTCCGTCCAGTCCATGGCCATGACACAATACTTTATTAGGAGGAAAATTACACTGCACTCTCTGAAGAGACGAATGGTGTCATATATTAGCATATTCTCACCACATTCTGAGCACACATACATTCTTTACACATGACACATAAATGAAAGACAAATTGTCCCAGTTCTGAAAACAAGTCCATGTTGATAGCCTTTTGATCTTAGTAATCACATATGTTAGGGTTTCAAAAACAGAGTTGCTTGTGCGGTTCAGCATCCCAACCCCCCCCCCCCCCCCCCAGCTCCCGGCCCCAAAATCAGTCATGACATTTGACCTTTCTAAAAAGATTAAAGAAAGTGAAAAGGTATGTTTTTTTATACAGCAGAGAAGGGTTATGCTTTATTCCTTCTCCTGTTGAAGTCTGGTCAAGGTTTCTACTTCCTTCATGAAGCGCAGACACAGCTCATCCTGATAAGGTAAAGCCACACATTGGACAGAAAGGGGCAGCCCCACCCCACCTTCAACAGCCTGGAGAATGATAAGAGAGAGAGCATGTCATATTCACAATGTTGTGCAGTCTACCCGGATGTCAAATGTCAAATATAACCACATAGGATTGTGTGAGATTATATAAATATATATAATTTTGAGCTAGCTTGCTGTGCCGAAAAAAATGTGTTGCCCTATGCTTGTGCCTAGGAAGAGACATGGCACTGACACATTTGCTATATACAGTCCTTTAACAATTCAAAGAAAGCTCAGTGTAAGTCCTGGGAAATACATTAATGACAAATCATCACAAACTCCAAGTGTACATTGTAACCTTGTGTACCATTTACACTTTTCATTTCAATACTAAAGATACAGAATTTCTCCAAAACACTGTACAGATATATAAAAATGGGCCAACATTTTGTTAGCACTTTTGTTTTTACACACGCCACAATCCTTCTTACTCATACTTGAAACCAGTAGATAAAGTCTCCAGGACCAAAACTTGCTCTTGGAAGTCATTACTGTGTTTATTGTGCAATAATAAAAATTAAGACAAGTGAGAAGCATGATTGGCTGACTTCAGACATAGCAATTACTTGCTCCTATATGCATGGGAGTATAGTTTCTACATACATACCTTCTTAAAGAACTTTTCACATGGGTCGTTCCTATAGCCTTTGTAGCTCTTCAATTCCTCTTCATCGGCTCCAGTGACTGAACCCACAGGGACCACCCCAGCTGGGAACTGAAGCACATTATACAGGATTGTGTAGGAGACGGTAACTGGAAAAGATGCAAGATTCCCTGTCAGACATGATATCGCAGGTCTTATTATACAGTTTTATTAGTTAGAGTTGAAGAACTGTCTGATAAGGACAAGGCTTCTCCAATAGATTTGGTCTAGGTTTTTTTCAGTGGACATTATCTGTCCAAGATGCTGTCATAATACACGTCTCTATCTGCAATACATTATCCTGGGTTTATCTCACCCCTGGACACCAGATAGAAGTAAAGAGGTAAATTCAAGCCATAAAAATCATACTAGACATACACAGGACTTTTGCAGGATAGCCAAAGTTATAGGCAGGACCCAACATAGGACAGAGGACCACGTCTAAATTCAGCTTCCTCCATTCATTAGCAAACTCCGTCTGGTATTCCTGGAATGAGAGAAGACACTGTAAGAATAATAAGAATAAACAGAGCATTTGGCTAAATTACCTAAGATGTTGCAATAACATGGAAGCCACACTCCTAGATCATAAAACAATGATTTCCCATTTTATGTATGTAAAGCGCCTTGGATAAAGGCTCTATGTACAAGTATAAATAGATGATAAATATGATGCCTACTTAATTAAAGGACCATATATCTTTGAACATTTTGAACATGTTGAGTCGGCCAGGTTATAAACTGGCATATAAAGTTAATATATAATTAAAAAAAATATTGATATCTGTTGAGGCTTGGAAGCATCCATGATACTTTTTGGGAAGGCTATGTGTGTGAGAGGAGCCCTTATATTTCTGCAACTATTGTTGCAATTTGTCGGCTTCTAAACATGTGAGGAGCAAGTGTGCCCCCCCCCCCCCCCCAACCATCCCCTCCATTATTGGAGGTTGTTTTTGGTAAGCATGTTGCATGATCTTTTTTTGGGGGGGGGGGGGGGGTTCTAGCAAAAGTATGCTGGAAGGAGCTGCATTGTTTAGCATTGATGTACGGCAATATCTGGAATGCTTAAAATAAATAAAAAGATAAACAATCTCAGTTACCTCAATCTCTATGTGGTGCTTCCAGTGATCCTTCACAGAGCTGGAAAAAGAGGAAAACAACCCGGTAAATGCAAAGAAAATACTGAAACAACCGTGCAGAAAAAAAAGCTTAGAATTACACCAAAAATACGACGATCAGTGTCATAAATTTAACCTTTTCATTATTATTGCTATATGAATAAAAAACATAAATTTGTATTTTATTGTCTCAGAGCAAAACTGGTTATATTTCACATTGAAAATTATGCTATCCGATTTGTCCTTAAAGGAAGACAATAAAAGCCATACAATAGGGTATTTTCTGTGAATTTATTTTATAATAAATTACCAATTAGTAATAAAATCAGTTTTTGAAGAAAAATCTTTTCACCTCATGTAAATGGCAAATGTAGGAGAAAATGCTACGAGTACTAGAGAGGGCCCGCAAGGGGCTTTAACCCCTCTCCACACTGTACTGTAAATGACGGGGAAAGCGATGATATACATTAGAATTAAGTGCTCAACAGTCTCAAGCCTGCAAATCGGCAATAAAAAATCATATTTTTTTATGTGTCATTTGGGGGGTTATATCGATCTCGGGAATCAATGAGTTAATACATTCATACAATCAGGCCACCCATATGGACTAGAACAGTATTGGCAATCCTTTTTATTATCTAGTATTTTGCGGTTTTGTCCCAACGCATATCGGACCCCCCCGAACCGAATTGATTGACATGTAACCTCCATGTTTTACTGCTGTAATGATGTTGGTCTCATTTTCTATTGGCTGTTTTTAAATTGGGTGGTTAGGGCCTTGCTCAATTGATCATGTTCCCTGAACTGCTATGCACGAGTGCATGGTTTACGGCTTCAGCGTTTGGCCTGTAACTTGCGGGCAACTGAATAGCACTGGGAATCGGAGACCAACGGCAGGAGGCCTGCAGTCATACGGCCTGTATCCAGACAGATGTGGGCTTGCAATTGAATCGAGCTCCTAGACAGTACATGAAAAAAAGGAAACTCCCCTGAGCAGATCCTATGTCACCTTCTGGATACTTAACAGGAGGTTATAACAATCTAGTGGAAGCAACAATACTGATTCCAATTGTACATTTTTTTTCTTCAAATGTTTCTTTTAATGCTAAATAGTAACTAAAGATATGAAACCGCATTGGATGACAACTACAGGGGCTTTTTAATCTAAATGGACACATTTTTGAGATGATCAGTGTAAAGATCTGCTTTTGTGGGCATATTGGGACTTTCCTGAACCTCCCAACAATGGCCCTTCAGAAGTCTAAACTTCTCCCTAAAAGATCTATGGCCACTCCATTTTCTTCATTGACTTTGAATTAGGTGGTGGGCACCCCTGAGATTAGCCTTGTGATTGTCAGTATGCAAGCCTTGCCCCCCCCCCCCCCCTTGGGTGGTCAGTTGCTGTTTCTCTCCTTATTCACAATTACCAGCAAATTCTTTCACCAGCGATTTGGATGGACAGGACATTCAAATATTTTAAATGAGTTAACTAGTTTAGAAGGGAAGTTTGGATGTGTTTAACTTTGTGATTAAATTACCAGTTCACCCTGTGATGGAATTAACTTCCATACCCACAATATTATCCAGAGAGGAACTGCAGAGGGCTGGTTAAATTAACAAGTTAAAGGAAGGGAATGTAATCATATTTGTGCATTGAACCAATCTTGTATTTTGTATGCCTATAAATGTTCCAACTTTTTCCAATAATAACACATTCCTCTATGGAACATAAGCAAGGTGTTCTCTCTTTTTTTAAAAGTTATAACCCCTCTATCCATATCCTGCATCCACTCCATGGTCCAAGCAAGAATTCATATAGCCAAGGCAGGAGGATTTTGGAGCAGAGTTTGACCCTCTCCCTTGGGACATGACTGGCTGGTGGATATCTGGGCAGGAACCGGCAGTAGCGAGAATGAACTTTTGGGATCCATCCCCAGTGGAGATCAGATCTTTCAGAGCTGTGGAAGAAAGATGGAGACTCAGCAGTATCCAGTGCTTATAGGACAAGTAGTACCAAGTAGTGCCGCAAGCCAAAGAGCTGATGAAGCAAATTAATGGTAGTCTGACGAAGGTGATCCAGGAGAAAAGGAGGCTGATCACCTGAATGATGAAGCAGTGATCGCACCGGAATGCCGCAGTAGATGACTGGGGAGCAGCTCTGCTTAGTGGCTGAAGGAGCTAGGTTGGGAAGAGATTGCCTTGGAACAGTGTGGGCCAAGATCAAATGGCAGAATCCCGGCCACTAGTGATGGTGTCACAACCCTTGGTACCCTCTCGATCTGGCAACCAAACCTCTACGAACCCTAGCCACTTCCACTCTATATTAAAAGACTATATTACTTGTATGATGTTGTAGGACCAAAAGTGATCTTCAACATGGACATATGTCCCTAATGTTCCACAAACCCCTGGTTATATGTCTCAGACCACGCAACCCTTGTACATTGTATAAAATAAGCCCAGGGGGCTTTGTGTCATTTTTACTGTTTTTATGGAAGTAGTCATATGTATATAATGTATACAATATGTGGGGCTAATTAAAATATTTTGAGGATAGTATTACTTTAAGGGCAACTGGTAGCAACTGCTAGTAGCAACCACAACCAGTACAGGGATATGGCCAGGTCTCTGGGTGGACGTGAACTTGCAGTAGCAGCGGAAGTCTCTTGGTATATACCTGACCACGTCAGTTATTCATGAAGCTCCATACAATCTAAACAAGATCACAAATTGTTACAACTTTTTCTGAATATGTGCAACTTGTCCTGAATATGGATAGCTGTCCTGTGTGAGGGGATACCGGTCTGAGTCAACCTGTAGATAGAAATGGTCTAGTGACCTTTTCAAACTCAATGAAGAGCATGTTGTCACAGATGGTCATGACACTGGAGATAGATCAATAATCAAGGGAGGGCACTGGAGGACCAGGCCGAACAGATCCAGTGAGCACAGCCAGCTCACGAGCATCCACTACAGACAAGGTGGGAACAGAGCAAGCTGATCCTGACAGGAGCCCCTCAGATGTGGATCTATCCAGGGCAAGATCAAACTCACTCTGATGGCCAGCCAGGAAGAGATCAGGCTGATCCATGAGCACAGAGCCAACCCACAGAAAAGGTTGCAAGTCCTAGGACTCTGATGCCAGAGTAAGCACAAGCTCTACCTTTTAAGCTAGCAGCTGTGGCAGACCCACACATAAAGACAGTTATCCCTACATAAGCACCAGCAGAGCAGAGTGGCTGGCAGAGATTAGGGACTGGAACAGAAGAGGTCCCTTCCCCAAAAGATCCCTGATGAAATGCAAGGTAGCAGCCAACCAGAGAAAAGGTCCAATCCTCAATGGCAAAAATCTGATCCAACAGGGGTCCAGAGAGGTGTGCCAGGGCATTGAAGGAGGTAATTAGTTCCAGACCAGAAGCAATGGCTGCGGAGTCCTGTCACCCCAACCACTACAACCAGGGTGGAATCAGTAGGGCTGCCGGCAGCGGAGCGCAGCCTAGGAGCAGAGGGAATCAATCAACTCCCATCTGCAGCAAGACCAAAGTGGAACATCAATCCCCATTGTCTCCCACAGCAATGTGTTATGACCACAACACGAGCAGGTCTTACTGAACAGTATTCAAGTTAGGGTACAGGCCCGGAGAACCTGTCACAATGAGGAAGGAGGCTCCAATACTAGGCAGGATGTAAAGTCAACTGGACCACTGCCAGAGCAGACCTCTGCTCCATGGTCATAATGGATATCACAGCCAGGTGCTCAATCAGAGGCAATGTGAGATGAGGTCGTTCGGCTGCATCAGCAGTACTGGAGGCACCTGGGAAGATCAAAAGTAGAGCACCCTTGCATCCCAGCTGCTACTGTACCCAAGAAGGAGTATTCCGTACCTGTGTAGGCTGGGTCAGGTGACAGAGACCCTGCTGGCATAGCACCAAGTAGAGCAAGTACAAACCGGAAGCAGCTCTTGATGGGCTGAAGGAGATCCCCATCCAGTCCACTGGAGGAACAAGTAAATGACAAAACCAGCAAACACAGCGAGAACTAGCAGATTAACAGGGTCCACCAATTTTATTGAGTTCACGTGACAGACAGAAATGAATTTGGATGGAGAATGAACTGCCCAGCCTAGAGGTTGGTCGAAGTGGAAAAACCAGGTTGGGCGGTCTGGCACATCAGGATCTTTTGAGCAAACTGCAAAACTAGGAGACAGCAGAGCAGCCCAGTCGCCCAGTGCCCAATCAAGAGGCCAGCAGTCAAAAACACAACAAGCAGCAACTATATCTATCCCAGCAGTGGCCTACTTGCCTCCAGGTTTAGCCACCAACAGGGAAGCATAGATAAGTGTGCAGCAGCAGCTTGAGCTAGAGAGGAGCCGAGGATTCGTTCTTCACAACTGATCTGAGTGATGGAAGAGAATTGGCTGAGCAAGGAACAAATCCAGGGAAGGGAGAAGATCCCATTGTTCAGACGATTTCCATGGCAGCTGGTGATGGAAGACTGATCCCCTGAGAGATGGTGGAGGTACTTGATTGAATGCAACCCTACCAGAGTTGCTCTTTACCTGGTCATTGAAAGAGCATAATCCTGTTTTTCATTCACCCAGTAACAGGCATATTTTGCAGGAGGCTGATATTCCGTGGCCACCATTTGAACTGCTCCATAATATCACCAAAAATAACTGGTTGGTCTTCTTCGGGAGATGGTGTGGGTGGCTGACCCTTTATGGTCCCTGTCGAGCTGCTCCCACAAAAACGTCAGCCTCCTAGAATGCTTTCCCCAGCAGCCCACTGATGCATTTTATACCCTACCACAATTTGGAAATTGTGCTGGTGGGGTGTCACTTTCGATTTTCATCAGAACCAAGCAGCACCTTAAACTTTGGATTATGGGCCCTGTTAAAGCTGAGGGCTTATCACAAGACCAAGTTTGGCAGCATGGCAACGATCTGGTTGAGGTCATTACCTTGATGCTGCATTTGGAAAGGGGAAGTGTTTGTCAAGAACGACTTTTGGGGTGAAGACTGTAAATCCAAAATAGTTTAAGTGTGTTAACTAGTTAAGAAGGAAAGTTTGAATGCATTTAAGTTTCTGATGAAATTACCAGCTGACCCTGTGATGGAATTAGCTCTCTCACCCCCAAGATTGGCCAGAGAGGTACTACAGGGGCTGAGTTAACTGGTTAAGGGCAGGTAATTTAATTATGTTTGTGGGTTTAACAAAAGTTGTATTGTTCCGTTTTCCTATAAATGTTCCAACTTTTTCCAAAATACACTTTTCTAGGGATCATATGCAAAGTATTATCTATTTTATTTGGAGGTTATAACCACTGTTTTTAACTGCTTATTTCCTTTTCTGCATCCAGATGGAACTGGAATAGAAGATGGTAACAAGAAAGTAACTTTGTATCAACAAATAAAAGGGAGGCACGTCCTTTGAGCGCTGAAGAACAGCGCTCCGTCATCAGGGCGCCGAGAACTGTGCTCTGATGACGCTCTGCAATCCAGCCTGCATCCCATCTGCCACAGAGGCTTCTCATATTTACTGAACCTGCTTGGCAATGTAAGGGTCTGACAGTGTGCCATATGGGCCAGGCATTGTTTTATATGTCACAAGGAGCATGTTGCATTGCATGTTTATCACACATAGTGACATGTAGTGATAAACATGCAATGCAACATGCTCCTAGTGACACATGCACACAATGACACTGACATTACATACAATATGCTCCTAGTGACACATGCCCAAAAATAGCGCAGCCCCACATCAGCGCGGTCCTCACAGCAACACACTGTCACTCTCAATTCCGTCTCTCCTCTCCGTACAACCAAAGTTGGTTCTGTGCCCTCCGCATATATCACACCGTAAGTATGAACTTGACACTGACCATCCTCTGACATGAGAGGAGAGATCTGTCTGTGGGTCAAGATGAGAGGCGGAATGGAGAGTGACACTGACAGTCTGTGTCGCTGTGAGGGCCTCGTTGATATCGGCCCACGCTATTTCTGGGAGCTTTGTGGTGTGCGCTCACATGCGTTGGCGCCCATGCGACGCCGCGCATGCATGGTGCGCCTTAAATGTGTACCACTTTTTTATTAATTTACTACCTGCATCAGTATGTCTTATACATATCTATTGTGAACATTTCTGTCAACAAAAACAGAACTTCTCAAAGGTTTCACATTAAAGACATATTTGTTTTTAAATAGGATTGCCGTATAGAAACATATGTAATATGCAGCATTGGTGCATTTATAGAACCCACTCTAGGTTGTGAGTGATACGTCACTTACCTCGCTCCACAGGTAGAATCCAGTATATAGGCAATGCTTGGGTACTGTAAGACAATATAAAAAGTTATTGCCTTATTTTCAAACCACTGAATGATATAAGGGTCTGTTAGGATTTAAACATTTGAAGGATCACCATATTGCACATATGCTAGGGTTTCTTTTTGCAAACTTAGTAGCAATAAAATCAGTAAGGCTAGCTTTTAACTCTTCGGTAATGCAACGTCCTGTAGATCTGCTTTTCCCCAACACCTATTAGTTGTGAAGGGAGTGAAACTGGATCTGCCCAGGAAGCTGTTCAAATACGAGGAATTTGATAAAATACAGATTTTGTTAGGAGTAGTAGATACCCTAAGTCAATGCTCAAAATGAACTTTTTTTTCTTCTTATGAAATAACCTGTATTGAAAGAAAACACGTGCACTCTTAAAAAAAGTCCAAAAATTACTCTAGATGCATACGGAGCTTTCCAAACATCAGCTTTCTTCAAGAGACACTCAGCACCTCATCTATGAAGAATCCTTTCTGAGTACACTTAAATTTTTCAAGCAGATCAGGTTGAGATGTATAAGTATTAGCGGCGGTTATGTTTGTCTTTTCCTCACATCATCCATCCCTCAAAGTGGGTCACTATGTGTAGTTGGAGAGGAGCAAGTTGTGAGTCTCCATATAGCATTTTCTAATGCACACTGTACAGACAGGTGCTTCCTATAGGTCTATGTGGCCAGGCATTGCTTCTAGTGCAGGAACCAACACCACATCATTATGTATACCCAAATGAATCCTCTGGCCATGCTGTATGCATTAGAAAATGCAATATGGAGATTCACAGGAAATGTCGAATTTGCTGTTTGCTCATATAACAAAGTGACATGCATTATGAAATTGGGCTAATAGGGCTTTCAGTAGGTCAAATTCAACTTATGCTTTTAAAGGACCATGACTTTTTTTTAGAACTACAGTATGTTTAAACCGTTCTTCAGGCTGGACTTATGGTTTTCCAGACTTGATTGAGCTCCTTTCCAATAGTTTTCTTTACCACTCCTGCTGGAACCCACTTATCTCGTCCCCTTCTGTAAAGTAGTATTTGCAAACATTACATTTAAATCACCTGGACAGACAACTACTCACCAAGGGCCTCAGCAAGAAGGAAATGATCTTCTTCACCGCTCTCGGGATTCTGTACAAAATCACCTGCTCTTTAACATTTGGGTCAACTAGGTTTGATTTGCTGGAGAAAAAAAATGCATAAAATAACTCACTTTGTTATATTTTTTATGTTATTTATTTTCATCCCCCCCTCCACACAAATACAATTTGGATTAATAAACCTGCCCCCTCTTATATTCCTAGTATGTATAATTATTTTGCCATTATATAAAATATTGTTGTGGGGAATACCCTTAAATGACAAAATCCACCTAAATATTTTTTTTTTTATATATATTTCTTATGCTGTGTTGTCCCCCCACGTGCCAACTCATTATCAAATGTTATATATAGATAGATAGATAGATAGATAGATAGATATAAAGAGAGATAGATAGATAGATAGATAGATGGAAAAATAGATAGATAGATAGATAGATAGATAGATAGATAGATAGATAGATAGATAGATAGATGGAGAGAGAGGTAGATAGATAGATAGATAGATAGATAGATAGATAGATAGATAGATAGATAGACAGATATTGTATTCGTTATTTTTTAACTTTTTGTAGTTATCGCCCCTCCCCGTGAGTAAAAAAAAATATATATATATGGAAATATACATACATATATAAAAATAGACTGAACTGGGGCCCCCCAGAAGAGGGCTTGGTGCATTGCACCACCTACTCCAGCTGAGGTTCCACCCATATTATAATGACAGGCTTATGCTATAAATGGGCGATGTTAAAATGGTTGTTGGATTTAAATTGTGAAATATATTGTGCTATCATTTGCATGTTCCCACCTAGTCTTTTTGGGATTTCAAACTGAAAAAAAACTTTTAAGTTATTTTAGCGATGTAAATGTACTATTTATATTACTGTGAGAAGGAATGTCATTGTTTGTTCACTCTATTGATACAAAGGATTAGGAAAGCTGAAGAATTATTTTATTTAAAGTAACTATTTTTATGCAAATCTAATTTGGAGGCAGAAATTCAATAAATAACTCATGTAAATGAATTAAATAAACCTATAGCAAGCTGTCCCTCTCAAATGTAACCGAAACATTCCTCAACGCCCAATACTGCGCTAAGTGTAGCGAGGTACCATCTGTGGCAGTGGCAGCAACTCTACCAGCCCAGGATCTCAGGCTCTTACTGCTTGTGTATTCAGGTTCTCTTGGCTTTAGCGTGACTAAATTATTCATGTTTATTTATTCAGATTGATCGACTTGTTGTCAAGCACAGTGATATTTAAATCTTGGACTTACAATTTATCACGCAGGGTTCCTGGATCACCAAAAAACGCTTTCATGGCCAGTTCATTTATCATGTACTCTATCCGAGGAGGAGTGAAGGGGATGAGCTGAAAGAAAAGGAAATGTAAAGATTTGACACAACTTGTAACTTTCATATGTTAGGTTGAACATGATTTATGCTGATGAGGACTCCATATTGTGGATTTTCACAGCAGCTGGACATTTCTGCCACGTAGGTCAGTCGTGCATCCCTGTGTAAGTTGTTAGAGCTCCAGTTATACAGAGATGTAATTTTTCTAAGAAATAAATGAAAAACGTATTCTCTGATAGAAATACAGTTATTGCACTGCATTCTGGGAAACTGGACAATGTATTTACTGTATTCAGTACGGTGGAGGCTTCTATCGCTCTTTTGCCCACCATTAGCTAAATTATGTTGTTCTAAGAAAGCAAATGACATCTCTGCTACAGCAAATCGGTCACTTGTTTCGTTTTGAATATTGGTCAGTCTCCTTTCTAGTCCTTGGCACCAGGGCCAAATGTATTATTAGGCCCATGATGGCACCTACCTACGATACCTGTCTGCAGAGTTAGTCATAATACAGCACTGAAGTACGTTATTGGAAGTTTCTGTTGATTACTTAGCTAAGAGCTAATTGTCTGGGGTGTAAATAACAAAGCTACCCTTTGAGACCCTTCCCTCGATATAACAAGTAGTCTCTTTAGCACATAATCCTGTTGTAATAACAGTTATACTCTATCAACCACAGGCAAAGAACTGCAGCTACCATGATTTCACAGATATGATGAAGGACAGTCTTTTAAGGAGGATCACCTTTCCATGTTAGACAGTGACATTCTGGCTGGAGGTGAAGAACAACTGAGGGCAGCATGTGTAGGAGAACCAAATGGCTGGAAATTCTGCTGAATGACTAGGCTAGGCTTAGACTATCCGTGTCAGTAACCAGCTAATATTCCACAGTGAAGAAGTAGCCAAGAACAGTCACTTTAGGAGGAAAGTCATTTCTTAATTCCAGTGTTTTTTATATAGTATCTCCCATGTGGCCCTTTGTTTCTCTACAATTATTAGAAGCACAATTATTTAGGTTTCTGAAAGGTATATTAGCACAAACTATAATATTAAAGTACATTGTTTATGGTTGGGAAGGCCACTTGAGGAGTCTTTACATAGAGGTATTTTAAATAAATAAACTGTGATTGTTTAGTACACCTTTAAATTGGTCAGCATTCAGAATGGTGAGTTAGAGGTGATGTAGCAGCCATATGGTAAGTTACTGTAACACTTCATTGGACCTCTCCTATTAGTTGTTTCCCCAACAGACTTCTTATTTTCTCAGATTTAAAAGGGTTTCCATCTTACCGTATGTCCTGCTTCCTCCAAGAGCTTTTTGGTCTCCAGTACCACTCGTCTCATACCAGGGCTTGGTAAAAAATAGCCATCTGTGTCATAGTATCCAATACGGAGAGGCTTACTAGTAGAGTAAATCTGCAGTAAAGAGAACAATTGTGATCATCTCATGAATAAATAATTCTTCCCCATCAGAACTTGGTGCAAACTACATACGATCTAATTCATATTATCAGTAATCTAGTTTATGGCTTTTAATAAATGTGAATTAAAAGAAGATCTGTGGTTGTTTGGTTGGTTTGTCTGGATCTATGACAGCTGGATGTGCTTCCAACAGGGAATTAATCATTAATATAATGGCATTCTATATAAATAAGAAGCATTTGTGATATTATACCTGGCTAAATGAAAGAGTTTTTGTTGGCCCCTTACAGTTTTGTTTTTTCAATTCAATCTCAAATGATACTGTGTTGTGATCACTGTTTTCCAAAGGTTGCCCTATTTCAACATTTGATACCATATTATTTGTGATAACTAAATCCAAGATAGCCTCATTTCTAGCAGGTTCCAGCATAAATATCTTCTCTGACTATAGGCTTAAATTCAGGCTTAACATACAGATAAATCACTCCTCCTCTTTTACCATTTCCCCTATCTTTCCTTAATAGGTTATAACCATCCAGATTAACAATTCAGTCATGAGATTAATTCCACCATGTTTCGGTAATGCCTATTAAATTCCATTTTTCATTTATTGCCAATAATTCTAACTCTCCCTTTTTCCTGGCAAGCTTCTGGCATTAGCAAACATACATCTTATGTTATGAGTTTGTAGTTTTGAGTTGCCTGCCTATGTACTTGAGTTACTTAGTAATACCTCCTGTCACGATCTGCTACTTCAATTGGACTTGGTAAGAACCTTGTTCAAACCTATCCAGTAGAATCGTGCTGTCCTTTTACACCTCTGTACCACACACAGGAGCTTGCTTCAGCAGACCAGAATATCAGGAACACCATATATCCCTGACCAATCACAGTAAGCCCCTTCCCTAAATAATAGGCTGCCCGTGCTTACTAGAAACCCTGTACATCTAATGAGCTTAGGCCCCCAATCTCAGCCTGGTTATTATATTTAGGTGGGGCTGATTGAGTCATCACCAGATAAGCTGCCTCTGCTTACTGGGAAACCCTGTACATCGGATGAGCTCATTCCTCTAATCTATTCCTAATGATTATATTTAGGGGGGCTGGGTGAGTCATTACCAGACAATCACCCTGTAACACAATCAAAATACATGCAATTTATATGTCATGTTAACCATAAGTAATACAAAAATACATAACTATAACAAAAAAAACAGTGTAACTCTGGCCAGTCAGGCCCAGCCATAGTTTAAAACAGTGCAGTCAGGCCCTGGACATGACAACTCTTTCCCCCTTATTTCTAGTGGAAACTGGGAAGCTATGCTGCTGAATAGCTTTCCAGCTACACGGCTGCTACTTGTTATCTGTGGTCTAAGCCATGGCACAGTCCCAACAATCTCCAGGGTCCAAGAACCCGGTCTCAGCTGGTAGTTGTAAGTCTAGGGCGTGTAGGAAGTGCCAATAGTCCTACCCCCTCTCTGTGGCTCAATCCTGGAGTTGCACTGGGGGTTTGCCAGGTTACTCCACCTCTCCAACCCCCTAGTAAAAATCCATCCAAGTGATACACTCTTGGCATCCCACCTCCACCTGTCCAGGGTGAATTCTCCCTCCATCCTAATGGTGTAGTGACCTTCCCATGCCCCTGGGGAAACATATAAGACCACTGGCCTGAAGGACCCTTCAAGGAAGTCCAGTGGAAATAGTACATCCAGGCTACTAGGTCCAACGAAAACTTGGGAGGGTTCTTACACAGCAAAACCCTTTCATTCCAGGCAAGGGAGACCTCCTGACCTGCTGATTCTTGGATGGTACCAGGTATCATTTGTAAAATAGATGGCCCCAACTTCCCGCTTGCCAATGATCCCAGCCAGTGCCCCCTCCTTTCCAGTGATAGAGGCACACAAACAGTGTCTTTGAGCCGCTGCAGGGGAGTCAATATAGGGAGGGCAGGTGACAAACCACACCCTGGGGTATCCTCTGTGGAAATCCAGGAAAACTGGCCCATCAAGTGGTGAACAAATCTGAGGTAATCCTGGGGCCTCACCCTAACCAGCCAAGCCAGTACAAAGAGTATTTAGCGACCACAAATGGCCAATATTCTTTCCCTCCCCATGTCTGCTCTTTCCATTGTCCTATGTTTGAGTCCCATGTGATCTGTTGGGCCTACTGGCTTACCCAATTTAAGTGGTTTAAGGGTGATAGCCGCATCTGCCAGTCTGTACTCCTCCTGATGGCCTTGTCTGGGGATTCCACTCCTTGGGGCTGCGCTTAGCTCACTGTCTCCCAGCCTCCTTTCTCTGCAACTACTGTCTGGGTACAGCTCTCACCTCCCTCTGGATCTTTAGTCCCTGGATCTTTGGGCAGAATTTCCTGGCTCTCTCCATCTGCTTGGCATGTGAATACAGGCAGCCCTTGAGAAACAGCTGCTACTGCAGTCCTGTGAAGGCTGAAGAGCAGGGCTGCTTGCTGTTTCTGCTCCAGGGTCTGTGGCTGGCTCCTGGACAATGGTTGTCCAATGAACCTCCCCACTATGTTTACAGTCCATTGGTAGGGCCCAGTGCACATTTGGTTCTTCCCCATCTCTAAGAACAGGGTAGCTTTTCCCCAGGTCTTCCCCTGGGCCTGGCACTGCTGTGGTTAGGCCCTGTATTTATGCCTCTAATTGGGTGAGGGTCCTCTTCTCAGTCAACCCACTGTCTTGTTCTTTTTAAAATCCACGTAATCAGAATTCCCCCAACAGTCCATGCCTTTCTCTTTTGCCCCAGCCTTGGCAAAATTTAGCTGGGTCCCTGTAATCTCTGCAAGGTGATTCTGTTCCACGCCTGACTGGTATGGCCCCTTCCAACTTGGTCGCCACAACCCAGCCAGGGATGCTTCATCTAACAATTCCACATAATTCGCCTCCAGCTGTAACTCCTTCTGGATCAAAGGCCAAAGTAAGCTAGCTGTCTGGGAGCCTGTCTCAAATCCCAGCATTTGACAGCGCTTGGAAAACAAACACAGCTGCCTTCTTTCAGTCCACAAGCCATAATCCAGATCCCTATATACAATGTCCCAAAGTGCCTCTACCAGCCCAAATGAAAAACAAGACTCCCCCCATGAAGTGTCCCAACAGATCTCACCCAATAAGCATATTGCTCCTCCAGGGCGACCACCTCATCTACCAGTTCCTCCAGCTATTCTATTAGCTTGTGACCTGGCCATAGTCCCAGGAAGCGCCATACATTTGTTTAGAAGGCCCATTCCTTGACAGTCCTTTCCATGCATCACAAAATTCTCTGTCTCTACTGGGAATAAGCATTCCCCCTCCACAGGAGCTAGGAAAAGGGCTGTTGCTTACCCCTCTCCACTTCTCCTGTACCTCCTGTTTGATCTGTGTCCGGAGGTCCCCCTTTTTTTAAATCTGCCGGCATTACCGCTATCCATCTTTGGTACAATCTGGACACTTCCTCTGTTGCAGACAGCCTAGGCCCAGGTCCTGGAGTTGGGGTCACCAGTAATGTGCTTACCCCTTCCTCCAGACCTCCTTCTACTAGGCATAGTTCATCATTTAAGAGCAGCTCCTTGCACATTAATGATTTAGTCATCCCTGCTGTCCTGTTCAATCCTCTGGGCCTGAAGATCTCTCTTAGTTCTGTCATGGTCATCTCTTCATATGTTGCAATCTTACTGTATTCCAGAGGTACCACCACTGCCACCAATTGTCACAATCTGCTACTTCAATTGGACTTGGTAAGAACCTGGTTCAAACCTGACCAGCAGAATTGTGCAGTCCTTTTACACCTCTGATAGCAGAAGATGGACCAAACACAATCCCTTAGAATTAGGATGAATTCACAGACTGACAAACACCTTGTTTATGTAAGTCTCAACACAACTGCCATACCTTTATTAATTGTCACATTTTATACAATTTTCTGGCACACAGGCTGGCCAATCACAGTAAGCCCAATGCCGAAATAGGCTGTCCCCTGCTTACTGGGAAACCCTGCACATCTGATTAGCTCAGGCCCCCAATCTCATCCTGGTGAATATAGTTAGGTGGGGCAGAGTGAGTCATCACCAGATAATAACTATGTAACATAATAGGCTGCCCCTGCTTACTGGGAGTCCCTGTACATCTGAGGAGCTCAGGCCTTTAATCTCGTCCTGGTGATTATATTAGGGGGGGAAGGGGGGGGGGGCTGGGTGAGTCATCAAAAACAGTTTACAGTAACTCTGGCCAGTCAGGCCCTGCCATAGTGTAAAACAGTCCAGTCAGGCTCTGGGCATGACACCTGGGCATTGACTATACTAACCCTCCCCCCATCTCCTCCAACATGAGTAGTTAATTCATCCCTTATACCCTCTACAATTTCTACCTCATTACATTCATCTAGTCCCCCCACCCCACCTACTAGTTTAAAAACTCCACCAGCCTTTCTACCATCCTATCCCCTAGCACACAAGCTCCCTCGTCATTAAGGTACAATCCATCCCAGCTATAGCGATTGTACCCAAGTCAGCCCAGTGCTCTAAAAACCCAAACCCCTCCTTAGTGCACTATACTTTTAGCCACGCATTAACCTCTCTAAGCTTCTTCTGTATCCCTGGTAGTATCTCAGAAAATACTACCTTGAAGGTCCTTGCTCTAAGCTTATTCCCTAGTTCTCTAAAATCATTCTTTAGGACATTCCATCTTCCACTAACTTTGTCATTGGTACCCATGTGTACCAAGATCGCCGGTTCATTACCAGCCCCTCCCAATAATTTATCTACCCAATCCACAACATGCCAAAACCTGTCTATTGCTCTGACTATTCTGCCCTCCCACTCCTCCAGTAGAACTGTTCTCCTAGCTGTTAAGAGGGAACAGCTCTATCTGCCATTGCCATTCCTGAATGGACATCACCAACAGTTTCACTCAATCTGGCAAATCTATTGGTGCTTGCCAACTCATAACTGGCCTGCCTCCTGCTCCTGTTCCCCCTGCTTCCCCTTGTAACTGTAACCCAGCTACCTCCCTGGACATTCTCACTAGCCCCAGCTCCACCCTTCATGCTAGGCCCATCTAAACTGTCCTCAGTGAGCACCAACTCTCTTTCCAGTGGAATATCAGTAATTGCTGCAATTCTCTTCTCCAGTTCTCCAATTTAAGCTTCCAGAGAGGCAACATGCTCACACCTCTCACAGAGGTATGGTCCCTGGATTAGTTGTTCCAGTAGTGCATACATATGACAGGATGTACACTTTCCTTTTTTGCACTATAAGTCTTCCCCCCACTCCTTTTCTTTGAACTCCCTCATTTTATTTAAACACCTACACTTATACTAGAACTGCATTTATACTAGAAGTGTTCGCAAGCTCACAAGTTCGCCCCTTCCCCTGTTTATATTAACTACTGCATACTCACTTGGACAAAATTAGTGCACACAGCAAATAATCACGCTTTACTTGCAAGAAGTAAATCCCAGAGCAGAGCAGATTGAAAAAGTTAGTTAGTGATAGGGTTAATTATGTATGGTGAGGGTTAAATAGGGTTAATTACTTAGAGGGGAAGTTAATTACTTAGAGGGGGAGTTAATTACCTAGAGGGGGTTAATTTAAATGTATTAGTTTATTGGGGTGGATAATAGTGTAGTGTAGTGCTTAGACTTAGTGTCATGGGGGTCCTGGAGAACCCTCATTGCACTTATAGTGTTAATATCAGGGTTAATTATTGTCCCATAAGGGTCTATATAGACCCTTATGGGACTGATGGGGTGAATTAGAGGCTCATGGGGGTCTGTATTGAGCCGCATGAGTGATGGGGTTAATTTTAGACAGGGGTTAATTACAATTGTAGAGCAGGTCTTTAAGGGCCTTTAAGGTACTTTAAGGACCCGCAAGGCGGAATGTTTGAATTTTAAATGCTGCAAGGGTCCCAATCAGGGCCCTCGCAGCAAGAGTTAATGTGCAGACCCTGCGGGGGTGCCGATGGGGACCCCGCAGCATAGGCGGTTTAATCTTAGATGCCACGGGTGTACTTACAGTAAGAAAGATCAAAGGCAATTGAATAGTAAAGTAATTGTGACTTCACTTAAGGGCTACCAGATCTCCCAAAACCTCAACTGAATGTGGCTCTTAGTACTCAGCATCATCTCAGCAGTCTAAGTGTCAGTAATAAATGTCACCCCAACAGCAAGTTGGTTTCAAATTACATTAACTGACTACACATTGTACTCTCAATTTTTTCTACAGTAAATTGTTCCTGAGATATACAGCATTGTTTTTGCTCCTAATGTGTAGTACAATATGCAAATTTGATGAAGAGTACATGATTAGGGTGTGGATTGCTATCTTGTCGTGGTGAGGCAATTGTGTACTTTAATGAAGCTGTTAGCTACACCATGTAGAGTCACCCTTTGGCACACATTGCAAGCCTCTCCCCCCTCTAACTTGCAGGCTTCATGATGAGCACCTCTGGCGCTCATCGCAGGCCTCACAATGAACACCTTTGGGGCTCATTGCAAGACTTTCCCCTCTCTACTTTACGGGACTCGCGAGGAGTGTCTTTGCATATGAGTATGTGTCTGTGAGTGTCTGTGTGAGTGTGTTCCTCTGTGTGTGTAAGTCTGTGAGTGTGTGTGTAAGTCTGTGAGTGTGTGTGTCTATGTGAGTGTGTGTGTAAGTCTGTGTGTGTCTGTGAGTGTTTGTGACTGTGTGTGAGTGGGTGTGCAAGTCTGTGTTTTTCTGTGAGTGTTTGTGAGTGTATGCATGTGTGAGTGTGTATGAGTGAGTGAGTGTGAGTAAGTATGTGTATGTCTTTGAGTGTGTGTCTGTGAGTGTGTTTGTGAGTGAATGTGAGTGTGTGTCTGTGTAAGTCTGTGTGTGCCTGTGAATGTGTTTGTCTGTGAGTGTGTTTGTCTGTGAGTTTGTGTATATGTGTGTGTGTGAGTGAGTTTGTGTCTGCAATCGGGTGTGTGTGTCTGTGTCTGTGAGTGAGTGAGTGTCTGTGTGTGTGAGTGTCTGTGTCTCTGTATGAGTGAGTGTGTGGTGTCTGTGAGTGTGTGTGTATGTGATTGAGTGTGTGTTAGTGTCTGTGTGTGTCTGAGTGTCTGTGAGTGAGTGTGTGTGTGTGTAAGTCTGTGTGTTTCTGTGAGTGAGTGTGTAACAGTGAGTGAAAGTGTGTGTCTGTGTGTGTCTGAGTGTGTGTGTATGTGTGAGTGTGTGTGTCTGTGAGTGTGTGTAAGTCTGTGTGTGTGAGTGAGTGTGTGTGTGTAAGTCTCTGTGTGTGTGAGTGAGTGTGTGTGAGTGAGTGAGTGTGTGTGTGTCTGTGAGTGAGTGTTTGTCTGTGTGTGTGAGTATCTGTGAGTGTGTAAGTGCGTGTGTGACTGTGTGACTGAGTGTGTGTAAATCTGTGAGTGTGTAAGTGTCTGAGTGTGTAAGTGTCTGTGAGTGTGTGTCTGTGAGTGTGTGGGTGTGTCTATGTCTGTGTGTTTCTGTGTGTGTGTGTCTGTCTGTCTGTCTGTGTGTAAGTCTGTGTGTGTGAGTGTAAGTCTGTGTGTCTGTGTAAGTCTGTGTGTGCCTGTGTGAGTGTATGAGTCTGTGAGTGTGTGAGTGTAAGTCTGTGTGTCTGTGTAAGTCTGTGTGTGCCTGTGAGTGTGTGTGCCTCTGAGTTTGATGGTGGCGGGAGAAGATTTGTCAAACTCAGGGGCAGCCCCAGGGGGCAAAAGCTCTAGCTACGCCACTGCCCCCACCCCTAAAGCAGACCTATTTGTCTCCTCCTCTCTCAGTGTTACAGGGGGCATGTCCAGCTCTTCTTGTGTGGGATTAAAATAAAGTGTGATCAGTCAGAGTTCTGGCATAGACTAAGCATGCAGTAAATGAGGTGGGGCTAGGACTGCTGGTGCACCATCACTGGCCTGGTCTTCGTGGGGCCGCTGCAAGCAAGAGAGCTCTTGCCTTCAATACATCTATGTAGCAGGGGCTTATTGCATACATCTTTTCATTTAAATGCACTACTGTGGTCTGTTAAGAGATGTATTTTTATAATCAAGTAGATTCAAGTAAGTCTGTCCCAGATCAACCCCAGGATCAAATTACCTCCTCATTGAATGGAAGTGGTGGAATGGTCACATCCAACCGTGACATCTCGTCACAAGATAGAGCTCTCATACACAAGGCAAGACTGTCCACATCCCTCGCCAGGGGACCCGCACACAATGGTACTGAAAGAGACAGCCAGAAAATAGATGTCACAAACACACATTGTCACCCTCACCAGTCTGATTGTTTGTGGTACAACTGAATTAAGTTGGTTGTCATTTGAAGTCTTCATGGATGAGGTGCTCAGATTTACAGACTGGCAAATATAATTTTACATAATTTCTCTAAAATGTTTCCAAATACAGTTAACTCCAAGGCCATAAATGAAACAATTAAGGGAGCACTGGATAGGAGATCTAGGGTCCACTATCTAGGGAAAGATTAAACACAAACTAATAATCTGTAAGTAAATGGCAACTTGATACATTTCCTGATGTTGATACTAGATCTAATATGACTGTACAATAAACATATCAAATAACATCAATTAACATACAAAATAACCTATATTAAAGGATCACTGTAGTTTATTAAAAGCATCACAGGAAAGTTTATATTTAAGATGATCATGTGGGATTTCATCTTGTACTGCTAGTCTGTCAGTAGCTTGAGGTCTTAAACGTGTCCACTGTTCCTCCAAGGCTTCAAATTGCTTAAAAGGTCAAAATCACTATCATAACTGAAGCAAAATTAAACACAGTTGAAATTAAAGACTATGAGCCTGATTCAACTGCAAGCCCGCATATCGCGGGATAAAGGCTGTATGTCTGTGGGCGTGCAGCGGGTTCCCGTTCATCTCCGATTCCAGGGTTATTCAATGGAACTAGCTTGCAAGTTACGGGCCGAAACCGTAAACCATGCACTCGTACGTAGCAGTTCATGGGGGGAAACATGATCAATTAAGCAAGGCCGTAACCACCTATTTTGAAATAGCAAATAGAAAATGACACAAGGTTGAGCCATTTTGTTATATTATCAATACTGGAGGTTGGTGTTACTATGTGTACATAGATAAGAAGAGGAACGGAGACCTGGGAGGGACAATGCAAATAAGAGAGGAGAAAGAGAGAGAGCAGTCTCAGAAAATCCCTTCACCTCTCTCAGTTTTTTGTGATGAGCTTTTCCAGCATTAATAAATAACATGATAACTCGGATTGTCTGCAGCGTGTGTTAGTTTAGCCCACACTAGGTGTTGGCCTTCACTTCACCTTTCTTATCTACCTCTTCAGTGAAGACATTAATGCAACTTTGAGATGAATAAGAAAAGACTTGTCAATATGTATTTTCCATACAAAGAACCATGTGAATACAATATGTATCTCTCCAACTCCTTAGAAGATGAACGCTCTTTGAGGCTCCTTTGTATTTAGTTGTGAAGAGATCTTGTACAGTAACCAGGTTTATTGTTAGAGCTTCATGTCCAAACCCAGAGATAAAATGTCAACCGGCCATTGAACGAGCAAAACAAACACATTAATAGACTCAGCTGTTGGTATCTCCTGCATTCATGTAACCTCCTCATTTATAATGTATGTTCTGCCTTGATGTGTCTTATCCAGACAAAAATACCCAAGACTGTAAGACCCCTTATCTGTATTTATCAGAGTGGTGATCCATTGACATAGAGGTCAGTCATATTATAGACTATAAAGTGTCCACTTAGTGCCATTTTACATTTGTGGATCTGTATATATGTAGTATCCAGTTGGACTGCTCTATTGTTAGGAACTATACCTTTAGTGGCTCTCAGCTTTACATTTAATTCAATACATTTTCCCCATTACATTTTTATTGTATTTTATTTTCTTGACAATTTTGCATTACATAAAACATTATACAATTCAAGGAGCATTGTTCTTACAGAAACTCAACTCAGTTTGCTATAATGTCCCCCCTAACTTGTCCCCCTTCCTCTCCCACTTCCCTCCCCCTCTTCCTCCTCTCAATAATATTGCTTTTTCATTTTCTGATTACTACCCCTCTCTTCCTGTCCACCACTTTTCAATATAATCTATAAAATACTAAAAAAACTTAGCTTAAACTCACTTTTTAAGCTAACAAGATTGTTCCTAAACAAAGAAGATCCACATTTTACAGTTACATATTTTATAAGGTCTTTTAAGACAATTTTATTTATTAATATCATAGTTTACCTTTAAGCCGTTAATGCCTATGGATATTCCCGACCGGATTTACTTGATGAAAAGAACTTTAGTGACCTACTCAATGGCGCGACAGAGAATGCACCAGCTCTTTCCCATTTTATGTTCACTTATTATGTTTATTACCAGTTATCTTTATATGTAAATTATAATGTTTTGAGTTGTTTTTTTGGGAGCTTCTTAATTCCAAGCTGATGGAAATAGAGCAAGTACAGAACTTCATATAATGGGTCTAAACCGCTTCACAGTGCATATAATTACCTAGTAAACTAAAGCAAAAAGTGAGTCTTTACTGTGTGTTGTTGTTTATTTTATGCTATTTTATTATAGTTTTATGGAAAAAACAGTTTTTAAACAAGGTAATATTTGATCATAAAGCGTCGCCTTTTTTCACAGTTTGCTAAATAAACCGCATTTTGGTATCACTGCAAACTGCACCACATCAAATAAAAAAATCATTTATTTGAAACTTTGATTTGGCTCCCAGCATTTAAAATAATGTCTGACCCTCTGTACTACACTAGGTTTGGGGGTCCGATATGCGATGGGACTCGCAAAACATTAAATAATAAAAATGACTGCCAATACTGTTCTGGTCCATATGGGTGGATTGATATGTATTAACTTATTGATTCCCGAGATCGATATAACCCCGGAAATGACACATAAAAAAATATGATCTTTTATTGCCGATTTGCGGGCTTGAGACTGTTGTGCAATTAATTCTGTCATCACTTTCCCGTCATTTACAGTGCAGTAGTGATTTTTTATTTGCATTTTCAGTGCTGTGGACAGGGGTTAAACCCCCTTGCGGGTCCTCTCTAGCACTCGTAGGATTTTCTCCTACATTTGCCGTTTACAGGTGTGAAAACATTTGGGGGCTTGGGAATTGTAGCAATTGAATAGCGATTTGAGATTATAGCGATCGTAACTCTTGTGGACGGGAAAGATCAAAGGCTTCGGGAGGCTATAGGTTCCGGGTTTAACAACCGCAATTTTTTCAAGACCTTAACCCGTAAAGTGTTTGGAGCCAACCATTTGATTAAAATGATTAATTATTAATGAAAATGTATATATATAAATAATATATATATATATATATATATATATATATATATATACATATATATATATCTATATATATATATATATCTATATATATATATATGTACATACATATACACCCACATAGTTAGTTTAAATCATTAACATTTTCCATTTTTTTCCTGTTTTTTTCTTGCCTTAAAGAGTTTCACAAGGGACAGGTCGCTTGAGCATTTAAGTAATCTGAGAAGGCAGATGAAATCAGGAGCCTTCAGTACCCTCTTCTTCAAGGAGCACCATACAAGAGGACCTCTTATATCCCATGAAGATGGCCCTGTTTATCACCAGCCTCAAATCACTTGTATGTTATTTTATTAAACTTACTTGAAAGCAATCCATCAATGGCTGGACGTATGCCGTGGATACTAGCAAAAAATAAATAAATAAATAAATAAATATATTTTATTTTAAAAAAGTAGTGACTTCATAAATAATTCATTGTGGCAGGCAAATCTAAGTTTTTGCTTAAAATATCCACAATCACTAGTAAGAAACCAATATTCTTCATGGTAAAGCTCATTAAAACAAATATAAATTATATATGGCACATACCTGACTCTCTTTGGGGTTGGCTTAAACCCAGCTATGCCACAGACACTGGCAGGGAAACGGATGCTACCAGCAAGGTCTGTGCCAAAGCCAAGAATTGAACCACCGGCCCCAATCAATGCCCCCTCACCCCCAGAGGAGCCAGAGACACCTTTGTCTCGATTGTGAGGATTGACGGTATGTCCATAGATGGGATTGCTGGTTTCCAAGCTGTTGAGGAAAAGGAAAACAAATGACCCTGCAATAATTATGCTGTGTAGAAGTTCCTTTGTTCTACAGTTTAATATTTCATTATATTTATGGTAGGTCCATTAGCGAACATGTCAGCTTCAGCAATAACCATTAATTGACTTAACAGCTGGGTCTACAGTTAGTTGTTTTCGTAATTACAGACCTCAATGAATCAGTAGATTTTGTTTTATTGTTTCTTTACCAAACCAAGGATTGTGGGACATTGGTCTTCACAAACACAATGGCTCCCATTTTTTTCAAGACCTTCACAATAACACTGTCTTCTTTCTCTACATCTTGGAGATATTGTACAAGGCCACATGTGGATGGTTGTCCCTGCAAGTCCACAAAAAAAGGATTCAGTTAATAGCATTACATTAAGAAATCGTCTACAATAGTAGTATTATAATTACCCCGTAACAAAATACCATACAGTTATAAAATTGGTTTTAGGGACTGGGAACATGTAGGGGAAATTCAACCACGCCTGGTAGAAGCATAAGGCTATTCTGAGAATGAAGTCTCTGTGTAAACAGAGGTTGTTGTTAAGTTTGAAATTTGGGCTTCACTATTTGGGTACATGAGGTAGTCACCTCGGAGGTTACACATCTATAGGTGATGGAAATAAACACCAAAACTACCTTGTAACCAATATGTTCCTTTATAGAAACAGGCACCCCATACAGAGGACCCTTTTCCTTTTTTGTTTTCAGTTCCCGGAGCTGAGCCTCACAATCCTGCAGAAACATTGTCACACAGTTGAGATCTTCATCCACCTCCCAAGCCTAAAATAAGGGAGATTATAAGAATTGAGAGGTCAGAAAATACACAACCTAAGTTCAGATCCCAGAAGTGCAATCAGTTTAGTTAGTTGTCACGATTTAATAATAAAGTACCAACACTTTTGGAAAAAGTCCACACATGCGGCCATAACAAAGGTTGCGGACCCTCTGTTATTCAACGGAAGTACAGAGGCCTTTAAAGGAATATAATACCCTAACAACAGGAGTTTGTTAATTATGCATTAGTCATAATTACAATATTTATATTACTTATAATAGAAATGTTGCAAAATAAATCCATACTCAAAGGCTAAAATCTTAACCAAGAGATTGGATTGTCCCACCATGATAAAGTCATCTTGGGGAAAGGAACATTAAAAAGAGACAGGTCTAAAGAGCTTTAAGAACAATATAATTAGAGAAGGACTCTAACAAGAAAGTCTCCAGACAACAGAGACCCCCTTGCTGGTGACACTTTGTACCTAAAAATGTAGACAAAGCCGTGCATTAAATTACCTTATAGTAGTTAGATGCCAAAAACGGCTAAGACTGAACTCTAAAACAAATTTAATATTGAAACATGCTTTTGTTTAAATACTTTTGCTAAATCATGACAGTGGTCTTTATTCCTAAACATGTTACATGATGGATTATGACGCCCCCGCACAAGGGCTTACAAGTTAGGGAAGATGGAGAATAGAAGGTGAGGGAGCAGATAAGTCAAGGTCATGTAAGTAAGTTGAAGATAGCACGTTTTTGGTGAGGTAACAGGTTAGCTTGATAAAAGCAAAGTAATTGTCTCTTTCTCTTGTTTGGAGATAATGGGCTTTATATATTAGTGAGATCTTTACCTTTTCAACATAGGAGTACAGGACACTCTCAGGAGATATAGATCCATCTCGGAGCTTCTCTGTGAGTTCGATCAGTGGCATGCGGAGGATGCTGGGATCGGTTCCACCATTCTGAAAGTACAGAGCCTATTACTATTATAAGTAGGTAATATTTCTACAACACAAATTCCCCAATACATTCATATTTCTTTAGAACTCATCTTCCATGAATAGATTTAAGTTTCTGCATTCAGCTTACAAAGAAATAGGTGAAAAGTGCCACCAATAAAAAAAAAACATCTTAAAGAAAAAGTAAATCGAGTTTGCATGTGCTTCAGAGGTTTAGATATTATTTGGGTTGGTTATTAGAATTTAGTAGAATGTCACTTGAGTTTGGGTTGGTGTTTCTACCTCTTTGGAAAGTCATCACAGTTGCTGCTAGAGACAAAAAGTATGAAAGTATGTTCTGGTCAAAGAAAATTTGAATTTGGTCAAATGGTAAGGCAAAAAAAAGCAAATAATTTGCAATAAGGAAATGACAATATCATTAAATTAATGGAAACTGCTACACAAGTCTACTGGCCACTCCTGATATACATAGCAAACATCACATCAAAAATGTGTTCACATTTGAAGTAATTAAATCAGAATTACAAATACAGATGAGAAGGTGGGTCGTATTAATGTGATTGCCAAATAGCAATATGTAGTGATGTCGCAAACATAACATTTTCGGTTCGCGAACCGTGAACGCGATCCGCCGCAAATGTTCGCGAACCGGCGAACACCGGCGAACCGCCATAGACTTCAATGGGCAGGCGAATTTTAAAACCCACAGGGACTCTTTCTGGCCACAATAGTGATAGGAAAGTTGTTTCAACGGGACTAACACCTGGACTGTGGCATGCCGGAGGGGGATCCATGGCAAAACTCCCACGGAAAATTACATAGTTGATGCAGAGTCTGGTTTTAAGCCATAAAGGGCATAAATTACCTAACATTCCTAAATTGTTTGGAACAACGTGCTTTAAAACATCAGGTATGATGTTGTATCGATCAGGTAGTGTAAGGGTTAGGCCCGCTTCACAGTGACAGACCAAACTCCCTGTTTAACACACCGCAAACAACCGCAAACAGTCCATTTGCACTACCGCAAATTTCCCATTTGCACAAGGTTGGATACCAAGCTAGCCATGTCCCGTTCCTTGTCCTCACTGATGTCATTGAAGGTCTCTTCCTCCACCCAGCCACGTACAACACCAAGGGTCCCCGAAAGGTGACAACAAGCCCCCTGGGATGCCTGCTTTGTTTGGTCTTCCACCTCCTCAAAGCCACCTTCCTCCTCTGACTCCTCTTCTTCAGACTCCTCTCACTGCGTTGCCTCTCTCTGCATTATTATAAGGTGTGTTAAGTAGTACTACTCTTATCAGTTTAATACTTGTTACAGCACATATCAGGGGGCGTGTATAAGGCCTGGATTTTTAGAACCGGGAGATGGAAAAAGATGCTTTGTTGGTCGTATCACTTCAACTTTGGGGCACTTTGAGAAATTAGCTTCTTACGCTCAACATGTCCTTTACAGGCACCTGACTATGGGCAGATGAGCAGGAACTGCTCAAGGCGAGAGACGCAGTGGCGGATGGTTGAGAGGGGGCAAGGAGGACAGCAGTGGTTGATGTGGCTGATGATGCTGGACCAGGAGGAGGATGGCGGCTTTGAGTTTGTGTGCTGCTTGTACTCATGTGTTGGTCTGGAGTCACCCAAACATTAGGTCTCAACCTGTAGAGGATAAGGGAACCAGGCTACTCTAGACCTCATTCATCATTACCGGTTTTGACAGATTGGTACTATGCCTCCAAACTACTGTGACAACAGATATGAGTGGCACTGTGCACTTGCAGAAGTTGGCAGACTAGACGCTGTAGGTCTGACACACACACTTGCAGACAACTAACTGCTATGCAATCTATTACAGTAGAAAAAATGTTTTTTGTTTTAAATGTACACTACTGTTACACCAGATATGAGTGGTGTGTTAAGTAGTACTACTCCTATCAGTTTAATCCCTGTTATGTGCCTTTTTTGGGGGTTTGGTTGTTGAAGGCACAGTGCAGCACCAGAGGCCAGAAAAATTAGGCATGTACACATGCCTGAAAAATTAGGTATTGTTGATCTTGCAGCGAGCAGAGAAGAAGGTAGGCCTGATTCAACGCCCCAGCCCCGCATACCCACACTCAGAGATTGAGGGGGGGACCTGAGAAGGCCACAGGCCGGAGATATAAAGGGGGGCCATCCCAAATAAGCACACAAGCGGGGACAAAGGTAGTGAAGGGGACATAGAGGCCCATGGACTGACGGTCGCCATCTTGGCAGGAAAAGGGCCCAGCAATTAAGCCAAACTGACCCAGCACAGGCAGCTACTTGAGTCAAACGCTGTACAATTACACCTTAATAAAGCTGAAACTTGCAGCAGCAGGGATTCTAAACGGCCACACGGGGACAAGGAGGCTAACAGCCCCCACAGTCTCTGCACCACTCTTTTTAACAGATAACCCAAGGGGCTAACCAGGGACCTTGCCCACATAAAAAAACAGAATTTTATTGGAGGAATGATTAGTGTCTTTACCCCCCAAGAGAGGACATAATATACTGTATCTTTAGACTACCTGATGGCCAAACCTCCTTTAGCCCCAATGCTATCCAAGAAACATTTCAAAACTTTATCTGACTCAGGGGTCTTTAGAGTGACATTAGTACTGACCTTTATATGACTGGGGGTCTATAGAGGGACATTAGTACTGACCTTTATCTGACTGGGTGTCTATAGAGGGACATTAGTAATGACCTTTATCTGACTGGGGGTCTATAGGTGACATTAGTAATGACCTTTATCTGACTGGGGGTCTATAGAGGGACATTAGTACTGACCTTTATCTGACTGGGGGTCTATAGAGGGACATTAGTACTGACCTTTATCTGTCTGTGGGTCTATAGGTGACATTAGTCCTGACCTCCTGCTGCAGTATTATTACTCCCAGTACTCCCAGGCTTGCTACTATTAGATATAATAACCTCAGTTTTGTTTACTTATCTGTTGGTAACATCAAAATATGATTATTAAATATTTCATATTTGTTTGTTTTTTTCTCCAAAAGTGAACCCCTTTGTGTGTGTCCCACAGATGTGGCGTTTCCGCTCTGCGTATGTTGGATTTGCACCGCTCAAAAAGTATGAAAAGAGATCCCCCCCCCCCATTGAAGCCCATTAATGACATCATCAGTAAATTGTATGTAACAGATTCCAGTGTTTAGGGTTTATGACCCAAAACTGCGATCATATCATTTGTGCCAAAAATCCGTATTTGTCGTATTATTTAGACGTGCGTGCATCTTTGTGTTACATTTCCTGATACTTTTATTATCTTGATCTTTATATATTTACTAGCGACTTGCCCGTCAAAAGATGGCGGCAATAAGATTGTAAGGCAGGTAATGGTGTTTGGACGAGACATTCATTTTGTTGGAGGTCGGAGATCCTTCGGCGCTCATTGCGAGGCTGGTGGTTGTATTTTATTTCTGATAGGCGCTTTTGCTGTTATTCTTTGGTCGGCTATGATGTGTTTTTTGCGCTTATTGCAATGCTTTGTGTGCTATGAGCAGCGTTGGCGCTCGTTGTGAGTTGCGCAGTGAATGGCTTTTATGTTTAATGTGATAATGTTTTTTTTGTGTATATGTATTTTTGTATGCTAATGAAATAATTACTAAATGAATATACTTTACCTATTTGTAAGTAATATATGCAGGAAGCATTGTGCTGAAGAGCTGACTATCTGTTTCCATGTTCCTGCAGCATACAATGTAGGTTTTCAGTGCTGTGGAGCTGCTGTGTAAGTGTCAGCAATGTGTGCAGTGTGTAGTGTAAATAGGCTGCGTGTGCAAGGGGAAGCCGTTAGGGTAGCTGGGTACTTCCGCATTGTGTAAGATAGTGTTGTAAAATGGCGGGGAATGTGTATGTGGTACGCGGGTGTGGATGATTTAGCGTCCTTGTTAATAGTGTATCTTTACCTCGTACGGCTTTTTAGGAAAATCCGTATGTGTTTTGCGTGTTCAGGGTCCTGTAGCCTCGTTTTCTTTTTTTTCTCTCACTTAGGTGATTTTCGGGTGTCTAAACTCATGAATTTGGACTTAAATGGAGGTGTAACTTCACTTTCAGAGGTTATGGGTGCCCCCCTTGCTGTGTGTAAGCTTTTTATGTGTTTGTATTTATTGTGTTTTTTAATGTTTTTAAGTGCGCGCGGTTCGGGCGTTAAGGTCGTATTTTTGTGAGCTCGTAATGTTTTTTTTTCTAAGTCCCGTATTTTTGGATGGTAAGTCCGTAAATTTGATGGTGTAAGCCCTGCCTGCGGCTCATTGCAGCCGACGTGGGAGCCTTCGGCGCTCCTTGCCAGCAACTCTGGCCCTCGCTTCGAAAGCCCGCAGCGTTAGCAACAACCCGCCTGCTCACAACTATATATGTGATATCTGCAACGTCTTCCCCAGTTGGTACTTGTAAATCGGCTAAGCGACAAAAAAAATGGCGTCCGTAAAAAATGAAAACGAGGCTACACGACCCCAAACCGCGCAAAACATCGCCAGCCATGTACGACTTTTACCTAGGAACAGACGAGGTACAAAATACACTATTAGAAATAATGGAAACTGCTGGAGAGCCGCGTAACACATACACAATCGCCGCCATTTTACAACACTAACTTGCAACTAATTACATTACAAATCTAAAATGGCGCGTTACACGACTATACAAGCGGTTTCCCCTCGTGCACTGCGCACATTGCTGACACTTACACCTCAGGTCACCAACAGTCCAAATGTACACTGTAAGCTGCAGGAAAATCAAAACTGATTGTTAGCTCTTCAGGATATTGATCACTGGATATATTAATTACAAATAGGTAAAGTATTTTAGTAATTAATTAATTCATTATTCTTAAAAAATATATATATAAAAAAAATATGCTTAATAGCATATTTTACACTGCCGTTACTTTACATACATTAACGCTTCGCACTTCTTAATACATTTGTTCATTCACAATAGTTATTATCGTGCATTCATTTAATAAGTATTAATTAGTAATGGAAAATAAAAATGTAGACTTTACACTACACTAAAATGTTTTACTTTTTACTCTGCAGTTATATATCTGGATTACTGCTCATTGGCTGCCAGCGATAGCACTCTCAAAGCAGTTACAAATCTAAATCACTTTATTATGCTCTGAGACCTGAATACATTTTTTAATTTACACTGCACAAAAAAAATTATATATTTAACACTGTACTTATAAATCTGTCTTTGCGATGAGCGCCGAAGTTTGATCGTTGCAAAGCACGAAACATGAAGGACACGAGGGAAGAGGCTCACAATGAGCGCCGAAGGTCCTCAGAGTACAAAAAGCATCACATTGTGTGGCAAACAGCATTGCCATGGCTTCAAACTTTATTGCCCCGTCATTTGTGCCAGGCAAGTCACTAGTGATATAATATAACATGATGCAATACAATATTATACAGTACACATGGGTGTTGGAACTGGGGGGGGGGGGGAGTAAGGGGTAACCCCCCCCCCCCCAGATTTCTTATCGTATGTATGTATGCGTATAGAAGCTAACAGGGGAGGGGAGAGGGGGAGGAAACACAGGGGAGAGGGAGAGAAAGACACATGAGAGGGGAGAGGGGGAGGAAGACACAGTGAAGAGGGGGGGGTAGACACAGGGCAGAGGGGGGAAGAGAAACAGGGTAGTGGAGAGATGAGGAGAAGAGACAAATGGGAGGGGGGAGAGACACAGGAGAGAGTGGGGGGTAGAGACACAGGGGAGAGAGGGGGAGAGACTAATGGGAGGGAGTGGTGAGGAAACACCGGGGAGAGAAAAGGGGGTAAAGACACAGAGGAGGGGGGAAGAAACACAGGGGAAGGGAAAGGGGGTAGAGACACAGGGGAGAGGGGGTAGAGACACAGGGGAGAAGGGGGAAGAGACACAGAGGAGGGGGGGGGAGAGACACAGGGTAGAGGGAAGGGGGGAAAGACACAGGGGAGGGGGGAAAGAAACACGGGAAGGGAGAGGGGGTAGAGACACAGGGGAGGGGGGAGTGACACAGGGAAGAGGGAAGGGGGGAAAGACACAGGAGAGGGGGGAAAGAAACACTGGGGAAGGGAGAGGGGGTAGAGACACAGGGAAGGGTGGGAGAGACACATGGGAGGGAGTGGGGGGGGAGACACAAGGGAGAGGGGGGGAGAGAGACACATGGGAGGGAGTGGGGGGAGACACAGGAGAGGTCTTGTGCTTTATTATTAATATTCTTATTATTATTACTATATAATGTGTAGATGTACCAGCTGGGCATGCTCTTGTGCATTATTATTATTATTACTTTATAATGTGTAGATGTACCGGCTGGGCATGCTCTTCTATATTATTATTATTATTATTATTATTATTATTATTATTATTACTATATAATGTGTAGATGTACCGGCTGGGCATGCTCTTGTGCATTATTATTATTATTATTATTATTATTATTATTATTATTATTATTATTATTATTATTAGTATATAATGTGTAGATGTACCGGCTGGGCATGCTCTTGTGCATTATTATTATTATTATTATTATTATTATTAGTAGTAGTAGTAGTAGTAGTAGTAGTATATAATGTGTAGATGTACCGGCTGGGCATGCTCTTGTGTATTATTATTATTATTATTATTATTATTATTATTATTATTATTATTATTACTATATAATGTGTAGATGTACTGGCTGGGCATGCTCTTGTGCATTATTATTATTACTATATAATGTGTAGATGTACCGTCTGGGCATGCTCTTCTATATTATTATTATTATTATTATTATTATTATTATTATTATTATTACTATATAATGTGTAGATGTACCGGCTGGGCATGCTCTTGTGCATTATTATTATTATTATTATTATTATTAGTAGTATATAATATGTAGATGTACCGGCTGGGCATGCTCTTGTGCATTATTATTATTATTATTATTAGTATATAATGTGTAGATGTACCGGCTGGGCATGCTCTTGTGCATTATTATTATTATTATTATTATTATTATTATTATTATTATTATTATTATTATTATTACTATATAATGTGTAGATGTACCGGCTGGGCATGCTCTTCTACATTATTATTATTATTATTACTATATAATGTGTAGATGTACTGGCTGGGCATGCTCTTGTGCATTATTATTATTAGTTGTATTTTACTAATAATAATAATAATAATAATGCACAAGAGCATGCCCAGCTGGTACATCTACACATTATATAGTAGTAATAATAATAATAATAATAATAATAATAATAATAATAATAATGCACAAGAGTCCTTCAGCACTGCACTGGACACTGAATAAACTTGCCTAGCTATGGTTTTCCCTATTGATGCAGTATCACCTACACTCTCCCTCCTCTCAGTAAGACTGCAAGTTAGTTATGATTCCAAAATGGCTGCTGTCCTTCAGATGGAAGCCTCTGGAAGGGAGTGTATGCTGCTGATTGGCTGGAATGTGTCTGCTGACTGTGACATGCAGGGTCAAAGTTTGCTCAATGATAAAGTATTGGGGGCGGGTCGAATATTGCATATGTTCGCAGTTCGCCGCGAACGCGAACATGCTATGTTCGCCGGGAACAGTCCGCCGGCTAACTATTCGCGACATCTCTAGCAATATGTGTCTGCTATGACGAGGTCTGACATTAAAACATTGTTAGTTGTCCTGAAAACCTCAGTTGTATCGGTCACAAAAACTGTGAATTTTTTAAATCTTTTAAAGGGAACAGCCTCAAAAATAATGGCAACTATGAGCAACAGTGGTCGCAAGTTTTACACTGCACAAAAAAAATTATATATTTAACACTGTACTTATAAATCTGTCTTTGCGATGAGCGCCGAAGATTGATCGTTTCAAAGCACGAAACATGAAGGACAAGAGGGAAGAGGCTCACAATGAGCGCCGAAGGTCCTCAGAGTACAAAAAGCATCACATTGTGTGGCAAACAGCATTGCCATGGCTTCAAACTTTATTGCCCCGTCATTTGTGCCAGGCAAGTCGCTAGTGATATAATATAACATAATGCAATACAATATTATACAGTACACATGGGTGTTGGAACTGGGGGGGGGGGGAGTAAGGGGTAACCCCCCCCCCCCCCAGATTTCTTATCGTATGTATGTATGCGTATAGAAGCTAACAGGGGAGGGGAGAGGGGGAGGAAACACAGGGGAGAGGGAGAGGAAGACACATGAGAGGGGAGAGGGGGAGGAAGACACAGTGGAGAGGGGGAGGAAGACACAGGGCAGAGGGGGGAAGAGAAACAGGGTAGTGGAGAGATGAGGGGAAGAGACACATGGGAGGGGGGAGAGACACAGGAGAGAGTGGGGGGTAGAGACACAGGGGAGAGGGGGGGGAGAGACTAATGGGAGGGAGTGGTGAGGAGACACCGGGGAGAGAAAAGGGGGTAAAGACACAGAGGAGGGGGGAAGAAACACAGGGGAAGGCAAAGGGGGTAGAGACACAGGGGAGAGGGGGTAGAGACACAGGGGAGAAGGGGGAAGAGACACAGAGGAGGGGGGGGGGAGAGACACAGGGTAGAGGGAAGGGGGGAAAGACACAGGGGAGGGGGGAAAGAAACACGGGAAGGGAGAGGGGGTAGAGACACAGGGGAGGGGGGAGTGACACAGGGAAGAGGGAAGGGGGAAAAGACACAGGAGAGGGGGGAAAGAAACACTGGGGAAGGGAGAGGGGGGTAGAGACACAGGGAAGGGTGGGAGAGACACATGGGAGGGAGTGGGGGGGGAGACGCAAGGGAGAGGGGGGGAGAGAGACACATGGGAGGGAGTGGGGGGGGAGACACAGGGGACGTCTTGTGCTTTATTATTATTCTTATTATTATTACTATATAATGTGTAGATGTACCGGCTGGGCATGCTCTTGTGCATTATTATTATTATTACTTTATAATGTGTAGATGTACCGGCTGGGCATGCTCTTCTATATTATTATTATTATTATTATTATTATTATTATTATTACTATATAATGTGTAGATGTACCGGCTGGGCATGCTCTTGTGCATTATTATTATTATTATTATTATTATTAGTAGTAGTAGTAGTAGTATATAATGTGTAGATGTACCGGCTGGGCATGCTCTTGTGTATTATTATTATTATTATTATTATTATTATTATTATATAATGTGTAGATGTACTGGCTGGGCATGCTCTTGTGCATTATTATTATTACTATATAATGTGTAGATGTACCGTCTGGGCATGCTCTTGTAAATTATTATTATTATTATTATTATTATTATTATTACTATATAATGTGTAGATGTACCGGCTGGGCATGCTCTTGTGCATTATTATTATTATTATTATTATTATTATTATTAGTATATAATATGTAGATGTACCGGCTGGGCATGCTCTTGTGCATTATTATTATTATTATTATTATTAGTATATAATGTATAGATGTACCGGCTGGGCATGCTCTTGTGCATTATTATTATTATTATTATTATTATTATTATTATTATTATTACTATATAATGTGTAGATGTACCGGCTGGGCATGCTCTTCTACATTATTATTATTATTACTATATAATGTGTAGATGTACTGGCTGGGCATGCTCTTGTGCATTATTATTATTAGTTGTATTTTACTAATAATAATAATAATAATAATAATAATGCACAAGAGCATGCCCAGCTGGTACATCTACACATTATATAGTAGTAATAATAATAATAATAATAATGCACAAGAGTCCTTCAGCACTGCACTGGACACTGAATAAACTTGCCTAGCTATGGTTTTCCCTATTGATGCAGTATCACCTACACTCTCCCTCCTCTCAGTAAGACTGCAAGTTAGTTATGATTCCAAAATGGCTGCTGTCCTTCAGATGGAAGCCTCTGGAAGGGAGTGTATGCTGCTGATTGGCTGGAATGTGTCTGCTGACTGTGACATGCAGGGTCAAAGTTTGCTCAATGATAAAGTATTGGGGGCGGGTCGAATATTGCATATGTTCGCAGTTCGCCGCGAACGCGAACATGCTATGTTCGCCGGGAACAGTCCGCCGGCGAACTATTCGCGACATCTCTAGCAATATGTGTCTGCTATGACGAGGTCTGACATTAACACATTGTTAGTTGTCCTGAAAACCTCAGTTGTATCGGTCACAAAAACTGTGAATTTTTTAAATCTTTTAAAGGGAACAGCCTCAAAAATAATGGCAACTATGAGCAACAGTGGTCGCAAGTTTTACACTGCACAAAAAAAATTATATATTTAACACTGTACTTATAAATCTGTCTTTGCGATGAGCGCCGAAGATTGATCGTTGCAAAGCACGAAACATGAAGGACACGAGGGAAGAGGCTCACAATGAGCGCCGAAGGTCCTCAGAGTACAAAAAGCATCACATTGTGCGGCAAACAGCATTGCCATGTCTTCAAACTTTATTGCCCCGTCATTTGTGCCAGGCAAGTCGCTAGTGATATAATATAACATAATGCAATACAATATTATACAGTACACATGGGTGTTGGAACTGGGGGGGGGGGAGTAAGGGGTAACCCCCCCCCCCCCCAGATTTCTTATCGTATGTATGTATGCGTATAGAAGCTAACAGGGGAGGGGAGAGGGGGAGGAAACACAGGGGAGAGGGAGAGGAAGACACATAAGAGGGGAGAGGGGGAGGAAGACACAGTGGAGAGGGGGAGGAAGACACAGGGCAGAGGGGGGAAGAGAAACAGGGTAGTGGAGAGATGAGGGGAAGAGACACATGGGAGGGGGGAGAGACACAGGAGAGAGTGGGGGGTAGAGACACAGGGGAGAGGGGGGGAGAGACTAATGGGAGGGAGTGGTGAGGAGACACCGGGGAGAGAAAAGGGGGTAAAGACACAGAGGAGGGGGAAAGAAACACAGGGGAAGGGAAAGGGGGTAGAGACACAGGGGAGAGGGGGGTAGAGACACAGGGGAGAAGGGGGAAGAGACACAGAGGAGGGGGGGAGAGACACAGGGGAGAGGGAAGGGGGGAAAGACACAGGGGAGGGGGGAAAGAAACACGGGAAGGGAGAGGGGGTAGAGACACAGGGGAGGGGGGAGTGACACAGGGAAGAGGGAAGGGGGGAAAGACACAGGAGAGGGGGGAAAGAAACACTGGAGAAGGGAGAGGGGGTAGAGACACAGGGAAGGGTGGGAGAGACACAGGGGAGAGGGGGGGGGGAGAGAGACACATGGGAGGGAGTGGTGGGGAGACACAGGGGAGAGGGGGGGAGAGACTAATGGGAGGGAGTGGTGAGGAGACACCGGGGAGAGAAAAGGGGGTAAAGACACAGAGGAGGGGGGAAGAAACACAGGGGAAGGGAAAGGGGGTAGAGACACAGGGGAGAGGGGGTAGAGACACAGGGGAGAAGGGGGAAGAGACACAGAGGAGGGGGGGAGAGACACAGGGGAGAGGGAAGGGGGGAAAGACACAGGGGAGGGGGGAAAGAAACACGGGAAGGGAGAGGGGGTAGAGACACAGGGGAGGGGGGAGTGACACAGGGAAGAGGGAAGGGGGAAAAGACACAGGAGAGGGGGGAAAGAAACACTGGGGAAGGGAGAGGGGGTAGAGACACAGGGAAGGGTGGGAGAGACACATGGGAGGGAGTGGGGGGGAGACACAAGGGAGAGGGGGGGAGAGAGACACATGGGAGGGAGTGGGGGGGAGACACAGGGGAGGTCTTGTGCTTTATTATTATTCTTATTATTATTACTATATAATGTGTAGATGTACCGGCTGGGCATGCTCTTGTGCATTATTATTATTATTACTTTACTAGCGACTTGCCCGTCAAAAAATGACGGCAATGTGATGTATATGTTTGTCAAGTTGTTTAGTTATTAACATATATTTTTGACACTTGTAAGTATTTTAATATGAACGTGTATTTTTGTAAAATGTTGATGTAATGTTTTTTTAAAATGTAATTTGTATCTGAAGAATTGTTAACTTTAATATACATTGAATGAATAGGAAAGCAAAAAGTAAAAAGCCTTCTTGAAACGTTACGAATTTTAACATGAAGTTTAAAATATATGTAAGCAATAACCTTCAAAGTATATATTTTGAAACTTTAACTTTATTTTTTATGTAAGTTTAGAAGTTGACAAAACATTTGTATAATTTTGAACATTATAAACAGGAACATAGCGAAAACATTTTGTAACCTAATTTTTTATTAAAAGTATTAACATTTGAATGTAAAAACAATTGACCTTTAAATTAATCAGTATTAACATGCAATTTCTATCACAATAATTGTTAACTTGAATATACATTGAATGTAGAGGAAGGCATACAGTAAAACTCTGCTTAAAACGTACGTAATTAAAGTAATTCCTTACTGAGCACATAAACTGGCGATAAACATTAATGTAGTTACTAATCTTAAGATAACAGACAATATTTACATTGTGACTTAAAAGGTGCTTGACCTCTTAACATCCACTTTGTAATCTGTTGAATGAAATAACTTGCAAATATATTTTTTAAACTTGTAACATTAGAAACATTAACATAGTGACTTAACATTTTAACATAATTTTGACTAATAATGCAAGGCAAGTATTTTGTGAGGCGAATCATTCCTAAACAGTACTTTCATTAATTATGACTGAATTAAACAACCAATTGTTATGTATTTTGCAATGCTTTTAAAAAATGTTGGCATCTTGAATTTGTATCCTGCAAAGTTATAGTACTTCATAGTAGACAATGTTTTTAGTAAAAATACGTCCATCTTCTAATAAATCACCTTGACTTTCATTGTTTTCAATGTAAACTTTAATAGCCTGTGGATTTTTGCACCGTGACAACGCAACGTACAATTGACCATGTGCAAAAACTGGTTCTTCCAAGTAAATACCCACAGATTTGAAAGTCTGACCTTGTGATTTATTAATGGTCATGGCAAATGCCATAATAATGGGAAATTGTCTTCTTTGAAGTATAAAAGGGAGACTACTTTCACTTGGTGCTAAATCTATTCTTGGTATGAAAACTCTCTCTCCTTTATGGGTCCCAGTTAAAATTTCAGCATCTATAAAATGGTCCTTTAATTGTTGAACAATTAATCTTGTGCCATTGCATAGGCCTTTTTTGGGGTTCATATTTCGCAGTAACATGATAATTGCACCTTTCTTCAGCTGCAAAATATGTGGTGGCATTCCAGAAGGAGTTAAAGAGTTAATGAATTCAGTTGAAAAGTTTGCCTGACTTTCATTGTCATCAGCAAGTACAGAATCAGCACTGTGATAATTTCTTTGTGGTGCATTAATTTTTTTTAAGATTTCATTATTGAGTATTAATGCATCTTTATTTTTACACGTCAGTATGACTTGGTTGGCAAGCTCAGAATATTCTTCGTTATTTATGCTCCCTTCAAATATTGCCGATATAATATCTTGTTGACAAATCATGTGAGGTGGGATCTCTACAGTGTCGTCAGGTAAATGTAGTATTTTTTCTGTTCTTCCTTCTCCAATTTTAATAAGCCAATCATTGAAATCAGTTTGGCCTTCTGATCTCATATTTTGTTGCAGTTGAAGATGGGTAAAATGTTTCCATACTGTACTTGACTTTATACATGTTTCAATAATGTCTGTTCGATTTCCATGTACAACGACAGGTAATGTTTGTCTAAAATCGCCACCCAACAAAATTACCTTTCCACAAAATGGAAAAATATTATCCATGACTTCACGAAGCAAACGGTCAATACATTGGAGGGCATAGCATGACATCATTGTGGCCTCATCTATTATAATTAATTTACATTTCTTCAATTTCTTTGCTTGTAAGGATGTCATGCGAATATCTGACACTGAATTTTCCAAAATTGGCACTGGCAGTTTGAATCCACTATGAACAGTTCTTCCACCTTCTAATAAAAGTGCAGCAATTCCAGTAGTGGCAAACGCCATTGCTATTTGTCCTTGTGCTCGTACTGAACTCATTAATAAATTGTACAAATATGTTTTCCCTGATCCGCCAGGTCCATCAAGATAGAAATAACGCTCTGTCACCATGTCATCATCTATAGCATTTTTAATGGCATGAAATGCTTGCAATTGTAGTGTATTTAAAGTTGCAAGTCTTTCTTGTGTTCTTTCTGCTTGTAGTTGAATGTCATAGTCTTCAAAGTTAATGTCATCTATTAGACCTGGATCAGGCAAATTAAAACTTGCACAACTTAATCCATGAGTTAAAAAGACTTCTTGAATTTCCATTAAGGCTTTTAAGTGTGCAATGGGTTCATTGTATCGTCGCATAAAGTCTTCAGCCATATTACTTTTAAAAGTCTCCCACAAAGCTAATGCATTTGGAGCATTTGAGAAGATACAAATAAAAGCAAATTGTTCTCTCATCTGTCGTGGCATTTGACATTGTGCTGCTTCTTCTAAACATCTTTCCCACTCTGTATCATCAGCGAGTAAGTTTCTATTTCTTGCAGCTAAATGGAAGGATTCATATACAATGTCATTAAAAGTTCTTAATTGTTTAAAACTTTGTGCTCCTGGAACATTTAAAAGTAATATCCGTAAGCAAAATCGTTCAACATCTCTTGGACTGACTGTGTAAATTCGTGGAATTATTTTATTGCCTCTGGTTTTTCTTGCTCTCCATAATCCATTCACAAAAACATAGTGATATGGAATTTCAATATATAAGTATTGTGTTGCTTGAGCATCAGTGGAATTTAATGCAAACCATGCAGTTAGTGTAGTGTGACGATCTTCACTTTGGGCCAATGCATTCATTTCATTTCCAGAATGGAAATAGACTAAATGTCATTGTGGCACATGTACTGCTAACCTATATACTGCATGTGATCTATCATGCATTTCAAATTTTAAAAGCCGCCACATAGCTTCTGGCGCACTGACATAGCGAGCATCTACATGAGATGCAAGTTCATCATGTACTAACTCACTACTTTCAGGGTTGTCTGCACTTTTGACGACTACAGTAGCTGCATCGTAACCTTTGTAAATATATTTGTAGACATATTTAATGGATTTGATGGAAGTGCAGGCTTCTACGTTGATGTGGGCGTTGTACTTCATGAGTAAATGTGGATTGTAGGGTACTACATATCTATTGTCCACTTTTTTTCCACGAATAATGGCACTATCTCCTTCTCTTCTTTTATAAAGTGGATATCCATCACAATTGGCATATGTTTTGTCTCTATAATCTTTTGGAAAATCTTTTGAACATTGATTATTTTCCATACATGGTGATTGTGGATTAAGGTCTCCACAGGGTCCATGAATCATGCGATGAGTAACAATCTCATATAGTCTACCATATAGTTCTGGATCCGGTAGTTCAGCAACTATGACTGCATCCACTTTGTCCGAAGTATCTAATTTATCTTTCTCTTGAAGTATTATGAGAAGATGTGCATGTGGAAGGCCTCTTTTTTGAAATTCAATGGTATATACATAAGCAAGACATTTGCCAAATAACTGATTTATAGTAAAGTCACGTATTAATTCATTTAATTTTATCTTAAAAACTCTGGCTACTAAATCTGGTCGATCTGAAGCACTTTGTCCAAGAAGTAGATTTTGATTAATTTCTGGCCATTGTGGATTACATGTAAATGTCACAAATAAATCTGGTTTTCCAAATTTTGTCACAATAGCCATAGCATCATTGTATCTTTCTCTCATATTTCGAGGAGATCCTTGAAAGGAAGATGGTAAAATGATGGCTTTGCCAGCTGTCATGTCTCTGCTTGTAGCCACGTCAGCAACATAGTCCATGAGTCCACAATATTGTTCTACACGTAGTTTATCTTGTTGATATTTTATAAAGTTTAAATTATTTGCCTCAACTTGCAAATATGAATCAATAATCCATTGTTGTGTTAGTTTTCCACCACATAAAATGGGATTAAATTCATCTCTAATGGCAATTTGAGCAACTTTAAATTCAAGCATAGAAACATTATTTCGGATTCTGGCTTTAGCATTTGGGTAACTGGGAAGGGTTAATTTTGGTTGCCAACCTGCTTCTCCGTGTGGGAAAAAGATGGGATATGTCATTGGATCTAAATTTGGACTTAAGATATTAATATTAATAAATGGTTGGTCCTCATTTCTGGGATATACTCTAATGTCTCTTTGAAATGGTGGTTCTCCTTCATCATTGTGAAAGACCATTGCAACCTCATTTGATGTTGGCAAGTTATAACGACGTTTATCAGTATGTCTGTCTCTTTTAAGCACCATATTAACCTTTGGCATGGGTAATTGATGTGTTTGTGCATGAAGTAGTTGTTCATTTTCTACTTCTGCCAATTTTTTGTAAGCTTTACTGTAGGGATTGTTGTCCATAATGTTATTTAGCTCTATAAAAACACTGGGTAAGCATTTTTTATTTTCTTCCATCTGCATACGTTGGTCAACAGCTTCCATTGTATCTAGGACATATAGTTGAGCAAATTTTCTTTGCTCTCCTTCCTCTGGATGTAAATGTGAAGTCCGATGATAAATTTGTCCTTGGACTTTAAAACAGTAAGGACCATGTCCTGGTACATTAGCAGCCAATGTTGCCCCCATAGATGCAAATGATATGGCACTATTGTAGGATCTTATGTTTGTCTTAAAATTTTTGTAATTTGGAAAAGTAGGTTCAGTCATAATATTTAGTAAATAGGTTGGAAATTGTTTCCTTTGTGGAAGTTTGAACTTTCCTTTTTGACAACAACTAATAAATTGTCCATCTCGGGGTCTCTCCTGTTTAAAATAATAAGCCTCACAAAATTGACATTGAGTAGTCATGTCCCCACAACTATGAACCTCTACTGCTAAAGACTTCATTAAAGGACAATTTGCAATGCATATTGGATGTTGACTTTGATATTCATCAGATGAAAAGTCATGAAATGTTTCAACAACAGGTTCTAAATGTTTAGTTTTTTTCGTAGATTTTCTTGGTATATGTTGGACTTGTTCGGTTGAAATTTCCTGTAAGTTTTTAGTAAGAGTTTGTAAATGCTTTTTTTTTGTAGTTTTTTTTTTTGGTGTGTCTTGACTGGTATGTTGTAAAATGTCATCTGATGTTTTAGGAACAGTTTGTAAATGCTTTATTATTTTTTTATTTATTTTGGTTGTATCTTTCATTTTTGCAGCTGATATTCTTTTATTTGCAAGTCTTTTGCGTTCTTTTTCTCTTCGAATTTCTTTCTCCTCCGGTGTCTGCTGGGCGGCCCATCTCTCTTGTCTTTCTCTAGTTTAACGTCTTTTCTTCTCTTCTTTGGTCTCGTTATCAGCCATATTAATCTGTAAACGGAAACAAATAAATGTAATTGTGTATATTTAAATTTGTAATTCCTGTTAAAGATTATTGTGCACAATTGTTGAAATAAAAGGCAAATCATGAATGTATCATTGATATTTAGTTAAATTTATAATTCCTGTCTTCAGTGGCTCAGAATTTGTCCAATGGAATACTGCTGTAAATAAGCATGTAACATATTTATTTAAAATAATGGTTTTATTTATTAAAAACTTTGTTTGTGGATAGATATTTACCACTGCAAAACTTCTTTGCTGAAAAAAAAAGTGATGTGGTTATTGAGCTATGTATTGCATAGTAGCAATTTAAATAAAATAAGGGAGATAGTAAATTAATTAATTTATTTTTCTGTTGAGACGGATGCAACTGAAAGCAGTTTCTTTAGTGTTATACTTTAGTAGTTATTATAGTTTACCTTGGTTGAAGTGTGATTTAAATCCGAATGTTTGTTGGTCCTCGTTTCAAAATCGTTGTCCAATGGTGTGGTCCTCTGTCGGAAGTCCTCGTCCGATGGTGTGGTCCTGTGGCGATAGCCCCTGTCCGATATTGTGGTCCTGTGGCGATAGCCCTCGTCCGATGTTGTGGTCCTGTGGCGATATCCCTCGTCCGATGTTGTGGTCCGTTGGTGAAAGTCCTCGTCCGATGGTCTGGTCCTGTGTTGAAATTCCTCGTCTGCTGGTCTGGTCCTGTGTTGAAATTCCTCGTCTGCTGGTCTGGTCCGAGTCCTCGTCCGATGGTCCGGTCCTGTGGAAAAAGTCCTCGTCCGATTGTCTTCACGCAGTATCTGTTGTAATGTAAAATAGAAAATGTTGTTTGAGTGAAATGTCTTTTAAATAAGTAAAAAATGTATTAATTTTGCTGTATTGTATCAGTTATGGTTATTTTTTTCAAATATTTTTTTTTTAACTTTCTGTACAATCCCAAGACTTTTGTTATTCTTATTTAAGGTTCTTAGTAAGGCTTGTGGGTTGTGATATATTAAATAAGAATATGAATTTATTTTGCTATGTGTTTATGTTAGTTTTTGTACAATCCTGTTTTGTGCGCACCACTTGTGGTATACTTATTTAACCTTTATTTGGATGGTTATAGTTAGTGAAACATGAAATAATATAATTAATGTAGTTTGCTATGTGTTTGTGTTAGTTTTTGACAATCCTGTTTGGTGCGCATCACTTGTGCAAAACTAATTTCTTGTTGATTGTACAGGTTATAGGTTGTTAAACATTAAAGAAGAATGTTAATATAGTTTGCTATGAGTTTGTGTGCTTTTTTATACAATGCTATTAGGTGCACAACACTTTTGTTATTCTTATTTTTGGTTATTTGTAAGGCTTATAGGTTGTTAAACATTGAATAATAAATTCTGTTTTGTGTGTAGCAGTTTGTGTGTCATTGAATTGCGATTTGGCTAATTGAATTGTGCCCTAAATAAGCACATAGCATATTAGTTAAAATAATTTTGTGGTCATTGAAAAACTGTATTTTTGATATTTTTTTATTAACTAAAACCTTAGTTTTAAGCAATTGTTATGTTGTTATTTAGAGCCCTATTCAATTGGGCAAATTGCAATTGAATGAGGGCCTTTGTGTGTACCATATGTTGCATAGTTTGGCCCTCATTCAATTGCATTTTTTACAATGTAATAGTACTCTAAGGCCGTAATTGAATTGCAATGTAGAAATTTGAATAGGGTTGTAAATAAGCACATCACATATATTTGTTAAAATAGAGTAAGGGCCTAAAAGTTCTTATTTATAGCCATATTTAATTTTCCAAAATAGCAATTGAATAAGGGCCTTTGGTTACTGCATTTGTTATATTGTGAGCTCCTCATTCAATTGTGTTTTGGCCAATGGAATAGAGCTCAATATCAGCACAGAGCATATTTTTTTACGGAATTTTGTATTTAGTGAACTTGTATCCAAAAGGAACGTGTTCACAAAAGAAAAATTTCCTTTAAAAAATATGCTCTGTGCTTATATAGAGCGCTATTGAAATGGGCAAATCACATTTGAGTGAGGCCCTTGGCCATTAAAGATATATAGGTCCTCATTGAATTGCAATTTTGCCAATTGAAGAGGGCTCTATATAATCACATAACATATTTATTGAGCAAAGTTTTTAGTTATTGAAAACCTTGATTGTGGTTAGAAGTTCAGTAACTAAAAAGTTCTGTTTCAAAAATATGTTATGTGCTTATATAGAGCCCTATTGAAATGGGCAAATCACATTTGAGTGAGGCCCTTGGCCATTAAAGACATATAGGTCCTCATTGAATTGCAATTTTGCCAATTGAAGAGGGCTCTATATAATCACATAACATATTTATTGAGCAAAGTTTTTAGTTATTGAAAACCTTGATTGTGGTTAGAAATTCAGTAACTAAAAAGTTCTGTATAAAAAAAATGTTATGTGCTTATATAGAGCCCTATTCAAATGAGGAAGTTGCAATAGAATAAGGCTCATGGTTATTTCTTGTTTATACCTAATACTTTACCTTGATAGAAGTTTTGAATGACAGACGGTCCCCTCCTGCCAATCTTAATCCGCCGGTCTTCTTTTAGTGTCTGTTTGAAAAAGAAAGTGAAATAGTTATTTGTATATTTATAATTTGTCATCTAGCAAAGCATGGCCTTTTGAGCATGTAATGTGTTGTTGTATCTTACCTCTTCAAATTTGTTGGTGTTCTTTAAAAGGGATTGTGCTTCACAGTGCACGGTGCAAATTGTTGAGAGACGCTGTTGATGCAGAGTCTGTTTGAATATTAAAAGAAATAGAAAGATTCAGCTTTATCTGATGTATTGAATTGCAGTAAATTAATTCAATTAACCTTATTTTTTGTTGGGGGCTACACACATATGTCACATACATGAAGCACATTACATAGTTTAATGTAATTATTTTGTGTACGTGTGACATATCAGTATACATGAGTCAAATTTAAATGGTTAAATTAACCTTATATTTTTTTTTTCCAACACACATAAATGTGTGTGTGTGAGATGTAACTATAGATGATACACATATATGTGCGTGTGACATATCAGTATACATGAGATATAATGTCATTAAAATGTAGTTGTTTACTAATTTTGTTGTAAGCTAATTTTGTTGCATTGGCAATACACATAAATGTGCGTGTCACATGTCACTATACATTATACACATATATGTCGGTGTCAGATGTCACTATAAAGGGGCAATACACAGAAATGTGCGTGTCAGATGTCACTATACATTATACACATATACGTGCGTGTCACATGTCACTATGAAGGGGCAATACACAGAAATGTGTGTGTCAAATGTCACTATACATTATAGACATATATGTGCGTGTCACATGTAACTATACATTATAGACATATATGTGCGTGTCAGATGTCACTATACATAAAGCTCTGTTTATTTTTTTTTGGGAGCCTATACACATAAATGTGCCATACATGATGACTACATAAATCCTAGTTTATTTTTTTATTTGTTTGACCTGACCTGATAATAAAATGTAATATATTATAGCTTACCTCTCAGTTGTAATTTGCACAATGTAAAGTAGTAAATTATTAAAGAATTGTCTTCTCAAGTAAAAGCAGCAGTTATCTCAGAAGTCACTCCGTTGATCACCTGAGGAGAAATGTATTTTTTAGTTGGAAATAGCCAGTATTTATAAACTTGTAGAAAGTTCTGGAAAGTGAGACCGTTAGAACGCAATACGCATGCGCTATTTGCGTTCCAGCTTACAATTTGCGTTCCATCCGCCATTTTAGGCGTATTACTGTTCAAAATGGTGTTTAATATGATTGTGATACGTTCCGCATAGTATGTGTTTCATTATTGCGAGTAAGTGTAGTGTAGTTACGTCTGAAGCCTCGTTTTCGTTTTGTTCGTCGGCCATTTTTTCTCTCGCTTAGCGATGGTATTAGTATCTAAAGTGTTTATTTTGATTTAAATGTAGGTGTAACTTTTTTTTTGAGGTGCTGGCTGGTTCCTCTTGCTGTAGGTAAGCTTTTTATGTGTTTGTTGTGTGTCTTTGTTAAGTTTTAAATGTTTGTATGTCGGCGTGTTGCGTCCGATGTTTGCGAAGTCGTAATGTGTGGTAACGTGTCTCGTATGGTGTTTGCGTGTGTAGCCTCGTTTTCGTTTTATTCGTCGGCCATTTTTTTTGTCGCTTAACAAACTATTTAGTGTCGAAACTCTTTTATTTTGAGTGCAATTAAGTTGTAAGTTGCATTTTTGAGGTCCTGGGTGCTTCCTGTTTGTGTAGGTAAGGTTTTTATGTATGTGCTGTGTGTATGTATTGTGTTTGTAATTTTGTAATGTTCGCGAGTTGCGTCCGAGTGTTGCGAGGCCGTAATGTGTGTGAACGTGTGTCGTATGTTGTTTGCGAGTGTCGTAATGTGTTTGAACGTGTGTCGTATGTTGTTTGCGAGTGTCGTAATGTGTTTGGACGTAAACTTTTTTTTTCAAGGGTCGCAGTTGCTGCAACTGAAGACCTCGCTTTGCGAGGTCCTCAGGTGCTGGCATGGAGCACCTGCGGCGCTCCAAGCCAGCAACTGAGGCCCTCGCACAGTGCCCTCGCTACGCGAGGCCCGCGACTCGCTGCGCTACGCGAGCCCGCAGCGTTAGCAACAACTCGTACGCTCACAACTATATATGTGATAATGTGTAGATGTACCGGCTGGGCATGCTCTTCTATATTATTATTATTATTATTATTATTATTATTATTATTACTATATAATGTGTAGATGTACAGGCTGGGCATGCTCTTGTGCATTATTATTATTATTATTATTATTATTATTATTATTATTATTATTATTAGTATATAATGTGTAGATGTACCGGCTGGGAATGCTCTTGTGTATTATTATTATTATTATTATTATTATTATTATTACTATATAATGTGTAGATGTACTGGCTGGGCATGCTCTTGTGCATTATTATTATTACTATATAATGTGTAGATGTACCGTCTGGGCATGCTCTTCTATATTATTATTATTATTATTATTATTATTATTATTATTATTATTACTATATAATGTGTAGATGTACCGGCTGGGCATGCTCTTGTGCATTATTATTATTATTATTATTATTATTATTATTATTATTATTATTATTATTAATATATAATATGTAGATGTACCGGCTGGGCATGCTCTTGTGCATTATTATTATTATTATTATTATTAGTATATAATGTGTAGATGTACCGGCTGGGCATGCTCTTGTGCATTATTATTATTATTATTATTATTATTATTATTACTATATAATGTGTAGATGTACCGGCTGGGCATGCTCTTCTACATTATTATTATTATTACTATATAATGTGTAGATGTACTGGCTGGGCATGCTCTTGTGCATTATTATTATTAGTTGTATTTTACTAATAATAATAATAATGCACAAGAGCATGCCCAGCTGGTACATCTACACATTATATAGTAGTAATAATAATAATAATAATAATAATAATAATGCACAAGAGTCCTTCAGCACTGCACTGGACACTGAATAAACTTGCCTAGCTATGGTTTTCCCTATTGATGCAGTATCACCTACACTCTCCCTCCTCTCAGTAAGACTGCAAGTTAGTTATGATTCCAAAATGGCTGCTGTCCTTCAGATGGAAGCCTCTGGAAGGGAGTGTATGCTGCTGATTGGCTGGAATGTGTCTGCTGACTGTGACATGCAGGGTCAAAGTTTGCTCAATGATAAAGTATTGGGGGCGGGTTGAATATTGCATATGTTCGCAGTTCGCCGCGAACGCGAACATGCTATGTTCGCCGGGAACAGTCCGCCGGCGAACTATTCGCGACATCTCTAGCAATATGTGTCTGCTATGACGAGGTCTGACATTAACACATTGTTAGTTGTCCTGAAAACCTCAGTTGTATCGGTCACAAAAACTGTGAATTTTTTAAATCTTTTAAAGGGAACAGCCTCAAAAATAATGGCAACTATGAGCAACAGTGGTCGCAAGTTCATGGAAATGAATCTGCACCTCTGTGACCCAATCTCAAAGACTACACATCTTGAGCTTCACAAAGCTGGAATTCATGCCATGGCTGCCATTTTAAAAACTTGTGTATCTAAGATCAACACACAACCTGGTTTAAGGTGCACAAAAGCTCAGCAATGGACAAGTAAACATTGAGTCAGGATGGAGAATCAGACATGACTGAATGACTAAACAACAACAAAACTCATTTTTAGGTCCTTGATATCATGTAATAATTACACCAATCTAAATTAACCATTTGGTAATGTGTTTTGACTGCACATAATATTTTCTTGACATGCTCATCCAACTGTTAGATTGTTTTTCTGCCTCAATAATATAACATTGCTAACATTTCTCCCCTTCTACGGATAAATATGTATGAATATTCATGACAGCTCCTCTGATCTTTTTAAACTGTGTTATAGTGTGACCCATTTTCATTCACTGCTTCCACCTCATTGCCGGACAACTTTGGTAGCACAGAAACATTTTCCATACTCTGCCACAGTTTGGAAAAGATGGAGACAGACTTGAGATGGTGAAAAAAAAGCTATTTTCAGTGAAAGTTCTCACAACATATAATTTCTTTAACAACAAATTACGAATTGGTTTAAGATGATATTATGAAACCATTACAGCAGCACTTTAAATGGCCACTTCAGATAAGCAAAAATGTCACATGAGATATTTTGTGACAAGCTAACATTGTAAACCATGGACATAAAATTATTCTTAGAGACAATCTTCATTTTAGCCCGTAACTCTTCTAGTGCATGGAAGCTGCCATGATAGTCCAAATTTAATTGTAAGGCATAAGGGGGTGATTACAGTGCAGGCTGGATTTACTGATAGTGATGTCGCGAACATCAAATTTTGGGTTTGCGAACAGCGAACTTTACCAAATGTTCGCGAACGGGCGAACATCGGTGAACCGCCATAGACTTTAATGGGCAGGTGAATTTCAAAACCCACAGGACTCTTTCTGGCCACAATAGTGATGGGATCCCCGGAGGGGGATCCATGGCAAAAGATTATACACAGGTCAGAGTCTGGGGGCTTCCACTGCACAGCATGGAAGATTATACACAGGTCAGAGTCTGGGGGCTTCCACTGCCCAGCATGGAAGATTATACACAGGTCAGAGTCTGGGGGCTTCTACTGCACAGCATGGAAGATTATACACAGGTCAGAGTGTGGGGGCTTCCACTGCCCAGCATGGAAGATTATACACAGGTCAGAGTCTGGGGGCTTCCACTGCACAGCATGGAAGATTATACGCGTTGCCTCTGTCTGCGTTATTATAAGGTGTGTACTGTTAAGTAGTACTATTCCTATCGGTCTAATCCCTGTTACGTCCACTATCAGGGGACGTGTATATGGCATGGATTTTTGGAAGCGGGAGATGGAAAAAGATGCTTGGTCGGTCCTCCCACTTCAAATTTGAGCCACGTATTCCATGCTTGGCAGCCGTCACCAGGTTTACCCAATGCGCAGTGTAGGTGATATACCTGCCCTGACCATGCTTTGCAGACCAGGTATCAGTGGTCAGATGGACCCTTGCCCCAACACTGTGTGCCAGAGATGCCATTACTTCCTTTTGCACAATCGAGCACAGGTTGGGGATTGCCTTTTGTGCAAACAAATTTCAGCCGGGTACCTTCCACTGCGGTGTCCCAATAGCTACACATTTTTTGAACGCCTCAGACTCCACCAGCTTGTATGGTAAAAGCTGGCGGACTAACAGTTCAGACAAGCCAACTGTCAGTTGCCGGGCAAGGGGGTGACTTTGTGACATTGGCTTCTTACGCTCAAACATGTCCTTGAAAGACACCTGACTGTGGGCAGATGAGCAGGGACTGCTCAGGGCGAGACACGGAGTGGCGGATGGCTGAGAGGGGGCAAGCAGGGCAGCAGTGGTTGACGTGGCTGAAGATGCTGGACCAGGAGGAGGATGGCGGCTTTGACTTTGTGTGCTGCTTGTACTCATGTGTTGATCCCATAGGCTTTTGTGATGTGACATCATGTGCCTTCACAAAGGAGTTATACCTAGGAGGGTGTTGGACTTCCCATGACTTTTCGCACAGGTTGCAAATGTCATCGCTGTTGTCACAGGCAGACACACCAAAAAATTGCCACACTGCTGATCTCTGCAATGACGGCATTCTGGTGGTGGCAACAGCATGCGTTGACTGGCGTGCTGTCTGACCCCGGGTCCCGATGCATGCTGTCTGACTGTGCCACTAGCTTCTTGCGATGACCTCCCCCTGTAAATAACTCTGTGTAAATAACTCTGCTGACGGATCAAGTGAAGCGGCTGTGGTGCTAGTGTTGGTGGTGGCGGCAGGCGGGCGAGTGGTAACTGTAGAGGTGCCCGAAGCTAAGCTGGAGGAGGATGGGGCGTCTAGGTTCCGAGCGGAAGCTGTAGAAGATTGGGTGTCCTGTGTTAGCCAGTCAACCATGTCCTCAGAACTTTTCAAGTTCAGGGTACGTTGCCTCTGAAAACTGGGCATTATTCTAGGGCCAAAGGGAATCACAGCACCACGACCACGACGGCCCCTGCAGGGTGGCCTGCCTCTGCCTGTCATTTTTTTTCCGATTAGTGGTACTATGCGTGCAAGCTACTGTGACACCAGATATGAGTGTCACTGTGCACTGGCAAAAGTTGGAAGAGTAGATGCAACAGGCTTCACACACACATCTGTAGGCAGGCAACTGATATTCAATCGATTACAGTCAAAACATTTTTGTTTTATGTCACTGTACACTACAGTTGCACCAGATATGACGTATCACTGTGCACTGGCAAAAGTTGGCAGAGTAGATGCAATAGGCTTCACACACACGCCTGTAGGCAGGCAATTGCTATTCAATCTATTACAGTCAAAAAAGTGTTGTTTAATGTCACTGTACACTACGGTTGCACCAGATATGTCGTATCACTGTGCACTGGCAAAAGTTGGCAGAGTAGATGCAATAGGCTTCACACACACACCTGTAGGCAGGCAATTGCTATTCAATCTATTACAGTCAAAAAAAGTGTTGTTTTATGTCACTGAGCACAATATAAGCTGTGAGCCTGACACAGGCAGGCAACTGAAATTAGATTACAGGAAAAAAATGGTTGTTTTCAATGTATGTTACACCACCAGGTATGAGTAGTGAAAATAAGCACAATATAAGCTGTTAGGTGTTAGTCTGTCACACACACACGCTGGCAGGCAGGCATAGATTACACACCAAAAAATTATGAAATAAAATAAATGATGTTCAAAGTTTCCTCAATGATAAAGTATAGGGGGCGAACCGAAAAGCGTATGTGTTCGCCCTTCGCAGCGAACGCTAACATGCGAAAATCGCCGCGAATAGTTCTCCGGCGAACTGTTCAGGACATCACTATTTACTGAACCTAGCAATGGAAAGGCGAAGGTGCCCTATGATAAAAGCGAATCTAAGCCCAACAGATTAAAGAAAAAGGTGATGAGATGAGATAACATGAGATGACATGAGATAATAATGAATGTCATAGAAATGGGGAGGATAGAACAGATCTCATTTGTACTGGGGCACACCCTGTTCTGATCTCAATTAAATGGACAAAAACATTTTAAAATATAACTTTTATTAAATAATTTATTAAAATCCTTGATGATGAAAATAAAGAGAGACAGTCAGACCTACTAATGGAATATAATATGAATCTCTATTGGTATCGAAAAATTATCAGTATATATTATAAACACATAAAAGTCATGGTGCAGACCATACAGAGAGTGGCTAAAACAAAAATATATATGTACCAGTAAAAAGTGACTGGTTCAAAAGTGAAGGCGCTGAGTGCTAAAAGTGCTGCAGTAAGGTGCGGCAGTGACATATTGCACTATCATGCGATATAAAGTGCAATTATTAAGGTGCTGAAGAGTTGCTCTTAATTGGCAACATAAATTGTTACAAAGGTCTATACCAATACTAATGTCAGCATTGGTATAGATATGAGCTATATTGCTTATTTTGAAATGCTGTATAAAAAGTTGTCTCAAAAGAGAATGATTCCTCTGTTAAATTCCTCCCATTACCAAAACCCCTCCTAAATTCTATTAGAAGCTGCACCATTCAGCTATTTGGCATATTCAGCAGTTGAGGGATAGGGGCATTAAGCTATGGGCTGCCGAGATGCTAGGTAGTGACATCAAATAGCGTCCAGCGTACTGCAACCCCTGAGGAAATCCAGAAACGTTGTCGGATGATGCAGTATACTGGACGCTATCTGATGATGTCATTACATTCAATTTCTATTAAATTCAATTTCAGCAAATATTTTTTTATTCTTAATTTGATTAGTCACCTGGTGGGAATGGGAGAAACTATGGATTCCGATAGGATCTCTATTTAGTTCTGCAGACAGACTGCCATTGCAAATAGCTAATTAGAATAGAAAGTCCCAGTAGGACAACCCTGCCCATCAAGCTGCCCGAAAACCAGTTGTCCATGATGCTGAGTAAGCTACATATTAAATGGTATCTAAATAGTGATGTCGCGAACATAACATTTTCGGTTCGCGAACCGCGAACGCGAACCGCCGTAATTGTTCGCGAACCGGCGAACCCGGCGAACCGCCATAGACTTCAATGGGCAGGCGAACTTTAAAACCCACAGGGACACTTTCTGGCCACAATAGTGATGGGAAAGTTGTTTCAACGGGACTAACACCTGGACTGTGGCATGCCAAAAGGGGATCCATGGCAAAACTCCCACAGAAAATTACATAGTTGATGCAGAGTCTGATTTTAAGCCATAAAGGGCATAAATTACCTAACATTCCTAAATTGTTTGGAATAACGTGCTTTAAAACATCAGGTATGATGTTGTATCGATCAGGTAGTGTAAGGGTTAGGCCCGCTTTACAGTGACAGACCAAACTCCCCGTTTAACGCACCGCAAACAACCGCAAACAGTCCATTTGCACAACCGCAAACTCCCCATTTGCACAAGGTTGGATACCAAACTAGCCATGTCCCGTTCCTTGTCCTCACTGATGTCATTGAAGGTCTCTTTCTCCACCCAGCCACGTACAACACCAAGGGTCCCCGAAAGGTGACAACAAGCCCCCTGGGACGCCTGCTGTGTTTGGTCTTCCACCTCCTCAAAGCCACCTTCCTCCTCTGACTCCTCTTCTTCAGACTCCTCTCACTGCGTTGCCTCTCTCTGCATTATTATAAGGTGTGTTAAGTAGTTCTACTCTTATCAGTTTAATACCTGTTACAGCACATATCAGTGGGCGTGTATAAGGCCTGGATTTTTAGAACCAGGAGATGGAAAAAGTTGCTTTGTTGGTCGTATCACTTCAATTTCGGGGCACGGCATGTGCAATCAAAGGTGCCACCAGATAGGAGTGACGTATTTGTAAGTACTACTCTTATCAGTTTAATACTTGTTACGTCACCTATCAGGGGGCGTGTATAAGGCCTGGATTTTTAGAACCAGGAGATGGAAAAAGATGCTTTGTTGGTCGTATCACTTCAATATTGGGGCACTTTGAGACATTAGCTTCTTACGCTCAAACATGTCCTTTACAGGCACCTGACTATGGGCAGATGAGCAGGAACTGCTCAAGGCGAGAGATGCAGTGGCGGATGGTTGACAGGGGGCAAGGAGGACAGCAGTGGTTGATGTGGCTGATGATGCTCGACCAGGAGGAGGATGGCGGCTTTGAGTTTGTGTGCTGCTTGTACTCATGTGTTGGTCTGGAGTCACCCAAACATTAGGTCTCAACCTGTAGAGGATAAGGGAACCAGGCTACTCTAGACCTCATTTTTCTTTAAAGGTTTTAACAGATTGGTACTATGCTTCCAAGCTACTGTGACAACAGATATGAGTGGCACTGTGCACTTGCAGAAGTTGGCAGAGTAGACGCTGTAGGTCTGACACACACGCTTGCAGACAACTAACTGCCATGCAATCAATTACAGTAGAAAAAATGTTTTTTGTTTTAAATGTACACTACTGTTACACCAGATATGAGTGGTGTGTTAAGTAGTACTACTCCTATCAGTTTAATCCCTGTTATGTGCCTTTTTTGGGGGTTTGGTTGTTGAAGGCACAGTGCAGCACCAGAGGCCAGAAAAATTAGGCATGTACACATGCCTGAAAAATTAGGTATTGTTGATCTTGCAGCGAGCAGAGAAGAAGAAAGGCCTGATTCAACGTTATCAGTTATCTGACTGGGGGTCTATAGAGGGACATTAGTACTGACCTTTATCTGTCTGGGGTCTATAGGTGACATTAGTACTGACCTTTATCTGTCTGGGGTCTATAGAGTGACATTAGTACTGACCTTTTTCTGACTGGGGGTCTATAGATGGACATTAGTACTGACCTTTATCTGTTTGGGGGTCTATACAGGGACATTAGTAATGACCTTTATCTGTCTGGGGGTCTATAGGTGACATTAGTACTGACCTTTATCTGACTGGGGTCTATAGAGGAACATTAGTACTGACCTTTATCTGTCTGGGGGTCTATAGGTGACATTAGTCCTGACCTCCTGCTGCAGTATTATTACTCCCAGTACTCCCAGGCTTGCTACTATTAGATATAATAACCTCAGTTTCGTTTCCTTATCTGTTGGTAACATCAAAATATGATTATTAAATATTTCATATTTGTTTGTTTTTTCTCCCAAAGTGAACCCCTTTGTGTGTGTCCCACAGACATGGCGTTTCCGCTCTGCGTATATTGGATTTGCACCGCTCAAAAAGTATGAAAAGAGATCCCCCCCCTTGAAGCCCATTAATGACATCATCAGTAAATTGTATGTAACAGATTCCAGTGTTTAGGGTTTATGACCCAATACTGCGATCATATCATTTATGACAAAAATCCGTATTTGTCGTATTATTCAGACGAGCGTGCATCTGACACTTTGTGTTACATTTCCTGATACTTTTATTATCTTGATCTTTATATATTTACTAGCGACTTGCCTATCAAAAAATGGCGGCAATAAGATTGTAAGGCAGGTAATGGTGTTTGGACGAGACATTCATTTTGTTGGCGGTCGGAGATCCTTCGGCGCTCATTGCGAGGCTGTTGGTTGTATTTTTTTTCTGATAGGCGCTTTTGCTGTTATTCTTTGGTCGGCGGTGATGTGTTTTTTGTGCTTATTGCAAGGCTTTGTGTGCTATGAGCAGCGTTGGCGCTCTTTGTGAGGCGCGCAGTGAATAGCTTTTATGTTTAATGTGATAATGTTTTTTTTGTGTATATGTATTTTTGTATGCTAATGAAATAATTACTAAATGAATATACTTTACCTATTTGTAAGTAATATATGCAGGAAGCATTGTGCTGAAGAGCTGACAATCTGTTTTCATGTTCCTGCAGCATACAATGTAGGTTTTCAGTGCGTGTGCGAGGGGAAGCCGTTAGGGTAGCTGGGTACTTCTGCATTGTGTAAGTTAGTGTTGTAAAATGGCGGGGAATGTGTATGTGGTACCCGGGTGTGGATGATTTAACGTCCTTGTTAATAGTGTATCTTTACCTCGTACAGCTTTTTAGGAAAATCCATATGTGTTTCGCGTGTTTAGGGTCCTGTAGCCTCGTTTTCTTTTTTTCAACGGCCATTTTTTCTCTCACTTAGGTGATTTTCGGGTGTCTAAACTCATGAATTTGGACTTAAATGGAGGTGTAACTTCACTTGCAGAGGTCCTCGTGCCCGCCTTGCTGTGGGTAAGCTTTTTCTGTGTTTGTTGTGTGTATTTATTGTGTTTTTAATGTTTTAAGTGTGCGCGGTTCGGGCGTTAAGGTCGTATTTTTGTGAGCTCGTAATGTTTTTTTTTCTAAGTCCCGTATTTTTGGATGGTAAGTCCGTAAATTTGATGGTGTAAGTCCGGCCTGCGGCTCATTGCAGCCGACGTGGGAGCCTTCGGCGCTCCTTGCCAGCAACTCTGGCCCTCGCTTCACAAGCCTGCAGCGTTAGCAACAACCCGCCTGCTCACAACTATATATGTGATATCTGCAACGTCTTCCCCAGTTGGCAAAAAATGAAAATGAGTCTACACGACCCCAAACCGCGCATCATTATTATTAATAATAATAATAATGCACAAGAGCATGCCCAGCTGGCACATCTACACATTATATAGTAGTAGTAATAATAATAATAATAATAATAATAATAATAATAATAATAATAATAATAATAATGCACAAGAGCATGCCCAGCTTGTACATCTACACATTATATAGTTGTAATAATAACAATAATAATAATAATAATGCACAAGAGCATGCCCAGCCGGTACATCTACACATTATATAATAATAATAATAATAATAATAATAATAATAATAATGCACAAGAGCATGCCCAGCTGGTACATCTACACATTATATAGTAGTAATAATAATAATAATAATGCACAAGAGCATGCCCAGCTGACACATCTACACATTATATAGTAGTAGTAGTAATAATAATAATAATAATAATAATAATAATGCACAAGAGCATGCCCAGCTTGTACATCTACACATTATATAGTTGTAATAATAACAATAATAATAATAAATGCACAAGAGCATGCCCAGCCGGTACATCTACACATTATATAATAATAATAATAATAATAATAATAATAATAATGCACAAGAGCATGCCCAGCTGGTACATCTACACATTATATAGTAGTAATAATAATAATAATAATAATAATAATAATGCACAAGAGTCCTTCAGCACTGCACTGGACACTGAATAAACTTGCCTAGCTATTGATTTCCCTATTCAATCAGTATCACCTACACTCTCCCTCCTCTCAGTAAGACTGCAAGTTAGTTATGATTCCAAAATGGCTGCTGTCCATGAGGTAGATGGCTCTGGAAGGGAGTGTATGCTGCTGATTGGCTGGAATGTGTCTGCTGACTGTGACATGCAGGGTCAAAGTTTGCTCAATGATAAAGTATTGGGGGCGGGTCGAATCTCGCATATGTTCGCTGTTCGCCGCGAACGCGAACATGTTATGTTCGCCGGGAACAATCCGCCGACTAACTATTCGCGACATCTCTATATCTAAATATTTTGTTATATTAAAAGCTTGCACAACTGATAATGGTAGTTTGTGACATACTTCAAACATGTAAATGTTTTCCTAAATTACAGTGGCTTTCGGTACTTCAGTCCTCTGTCCTAGCATTATTAATAAATAATATCTATAAAGTGCTAATATTTTGCCTAGCACTATACACAAGTATACAGTAATGTGGTTACACTAAATAAAAAGAGAAGAAAAAATAAGAACGTCAAAGACATCACAATAGACACTTGAGTCCATATTAATATAGAAGCCCGTAGTGGCACCGGTACCCGCGCAAAGCCTGCAGGCTTTAAATTGCCAGGAGTTACAGAGCTATTACATTCAACCATACCACGACCAACGGGCCAGAGACGCAAACCCGTTAACCATTCTTCAGCACGCTGGATGTGCGGCCGTGACCATGATCAATTATGGGTTTAGACAGAGCCAATGGTAAAAGAGATCGTCATCATTACGTCACTGAAAAATGGAGATTAGATTTCAAATCCTTACGGGTTTCAATTATGAGTTCCGATCGGACCCGCATTCCAGAAATAATGTAATATTAATAAATCAGTAAATATTATATTCTAGTCCATTTGATTTCCACTAAAAGTAGTAACACATTGATCCCGGGATCGATATAACACGGAAGTTAAACATAAAAAAAAGTATTTTATATTGCAGATTTGCGAGCTTGAGAATGTTGTGCTATTCATTTTAATATCTAACATCACTTTCCCTTTAATATTGAGTACAGTAGTGTGTGTATATTTACATTTACAGTGCTACGGATAGAACTTTACCCCCTTGCGGGTCCTCTCTAGTACCCGTAGGCTTTTCGGCTCCATTTGTGGGTTACAGGTTTTAACCCCAATGGATTGGTAGCAATTTAATAGGGATTTGCGAACGCAACAGTTACAGACTTGACAGATCAAAGGCTTTGCCGCAACAGAGTTCCGATTCCCGTAGCTTTAAGAGGCCAATTTAATAGCCGTAAGTCTTGCGGGCTCCGTTACGGGCTACGGCTTTACACTTTGGGTATTTAATAGGGCTGTCGGTGCAGTCGAGCCAAGATCACTACTCCAAGGTGCTTCCAATCTAGATGGGATGATTGATAGTATGAGACAAAAGAGAAAGAGAAGGTTGATTTTGCCACTAACCATGGACAACACGTTATTTTCATCCCCCATACATGGCTCTGAACTGTAATTACAGGGTCGGGCTGTAGCTTCAGCTGAGGGTAATATGATGGAACCAGTTCACTGGATGATGACTAGACCTAGTAGTGGATAATACGTCTGGTGAGGAGAGGTAGATTTGGGTATCATTTGTGAAGAGGTTGCGCTGAAATCTGAACACTTTTAAGGTTATCTAGGGAGAACAGATTGAACATTGAGTAAATAGAAATGGTAGAAAATAAGTATCAGAGCAGGAAATTATACAAGTGTGGCTAGAGGAAGGGTGTGACCCAAGATTGTCATGTCATAACTGTCAGAGAAGTAAATAGCATGAATAGAGAAATAACCCTCTAACTTGGATGTGTGCAAGTTGTTTCTTTTTTTACTTATGGAAATGTATAGAGTTGAGCATGTAAGCAAGATTATAGAAGGTCAAGTAGAGAAGAAGAGGAAATTACTTAAACTATTGTAGATGTGTAATTTGAGAAATGTTAAGGTCATAAGGAGTAGAGAGATAGGATGGACTGAGAAAATGTTTAGATATACCGGTATTTTTTTTACAATGAGAAAAGTACCAGTTTTAAGAAACAGATGTAAAGTGATGTAGAGTTGGGATTGGAGTGACCGACAAGGACAAGATGCACGTTTTTATATATTTCATCAGAGGTCGCATTCTCTGTCAAACAATTTTGGAATACAAATGATAACTATTTATAAATCATATTTACAATTTTATGATGGATGAAACAACAAAGCTCTTATATATCACACATCTGTTATTTTTTCTTTATCATCTTTATCATCTACCTGGATAAAGTTTTCATCTTTTATCATAACCCAAGGTCCTGATTTCATAAACTGCTCCCACATTAGCAGATTATCTCAGGGATGGTATCCAATCTTGTTTTATAATTCTTTATTATTATTGTAAATATTTGGCCACAGGAATATATTTGTGATATATCTCCAGTATTAAGTTGATTTATTCTTAAAAATGCCATTCATTATATAGTATTATAAACCACTTTTTAGTCCTCATTAATTCGTAACCTCATGAAATATTTTTTTCTTGTCTGAATATAATGATGACAGGGATCTGATGTTCAATATCGTCCATTTATTAATTTTACATGAAGGGAGAAAAAGTAAATGCTTCATTTAGGTCTAGTGGTTTCTTGGTTTTATGTATATACTGTAAATCCATTATACAGAGACTGAATAAAACAACTTTGATCTATAGTTAAAAGTACCAGTGTATGCATATCTTTAGTTCACCATTAGATAAAAATACATAGACAAAATGCAGCAACAAAAAGGTTTTAACCAGAAAGTATAGTTAGAAAACACAGTTCCCAATAATGGCATCTGCTTCACTGCTCCCCCACCTCCCTCCGTGTCCTGGATAATGTTCAACCTAGATATCATTAATCATGCAAACCAGAATTCCTAGCACGTCCAGTTTAGAGAGGCACGGTTATTGAAATTAAGTCACACTCTGTTCTTCTGTTCTTCTACACAGTATGTTCAAGGTGATGTTAATTAATTGTGAAATAAAAAAACAGATTTAAATTTGAGAAGTGCTTACACTCACACTTTAAGCTATTCCTTCGTAGAAGCAGTGCAAAAACAAAGAAAATTAATTTTAAATGTAATATTACAATAGATTAAACTTTTTGTGGCACATTACTTTGCTTATTTAGGGAATTTAATGATAATTAGTGTTTATGTTGGACGGTAGCTGGAATGTCATTTATGCTTCTCTTACAGATCCCACATTATTGTGAAGCTGACTGTGGATTTGCTTCAGTTCAAAAGTTTGCAAAATGTGGGAAATAAAATGTAAAGCTTAAAACATCTGATCTTAGATGTGAAGTAGGACATTTGAGACTTTATTCTCTAACGCTCTCAGATTATATTCCTTGAATGTGGATTATTATACAGGTGTAAACATTTTGCACAAAGTCCAGTAATCCTAAGGCCCCATATTGTTTAAAAGAAATTATGATAAGGGGTCATGGGGGTCTAATTAAATTGGCAAATATCCACATGGCACCAGAACAATAAAAATGGCGGAATTGAAGCAGTAATCTTTTTTTTTAATTCTCTTGTTCTGGTGCCATATGGATATTTGACAATTTAGTTAGACCATAAACAACTGTAAATGTAATTTTGATTAAAAAAATGTTTATAATGTAGAAGAATGTGCTGGTAAAGCTGTGCATTAAATAGGCAGTTCCATAATCTTGTAATTCATAACATAAAATGTTCCAAAAATATAGCAAAGCCTTCAGTAGGTTAAATTGCCATCTAATTAGTAGAGAGGTTAATATTTGGCGGCTTTGTTTGATGTAACCTAAGAAAAAGGAATAGACAGAAAATGATTCAACAGGGCACAGTCCCGCAATATCACTCAATCCAATAAAGGTATTAGAAAAAAACATTTAATGTTTCTAAATACAAAAAAATTAAATTAGAACAGCCTTGTATGACTAGTACAGCAACACTAAAGAATTGTATTGATTTTTCTACAGAGCATTGGAAAATTACTAAAAGGATTCCCTGATTAAAAAGGTTGACCACGGATTTAATTTACAGTCCACTATGGGTGTGGTTCTGTTAATCTACAGGTGATTTAGGGCCCTATGCTAATCCCCTCTATCGCTGATTACACAATGTTTTAGGCCAAAGTAATTCCCGCTAGCTATGTTAATCACCCATCATGAAAACATGAAAACATTGTGAGTAAACTGCTAGGAGTGACCGCTCCACAACAAAGCCGAAAAGCACAACATAAATCTCAATTGATTCTTGACCTGCTAAAATGTTACGAGTTACTCCATTAGACTCTTCCACCAAAACCCAGTGGAAATAAGGATAAAGAAAATATTACGGGTCGCAAAAGGTTTTAAAACAGCAGTTAAAGAGACAGTATTCTCTCTCTTAACAATACCCTGCCCCTAAAATGTTGACTCCTGCAACAGAGGGGCCTTGAAGGCAATGACCATCCAGAGATGATTGGCGTTGCTGAATATGTTGATGAATTATAAATATTAGGTAATAAATAAATAATCCACAATGCCCTAGTCCTCACCCTTCTGCCTTGAACTAGTCCATGTTGATTGAAGAGGGTCCAGTCCTCTTCTTTCTTTATAGAAGCCCATGTCCTCATCTTCTAAAAAAACAAAATCAACTAACCTAACAGAGCTCCTCCTAGGTAGAGCTCACCCGCCCCAAATGGTCATTGTGTCTTTTGAATATTCTGGACCAATCATATTGCTCAGATTGAAGCGGCTGAAGGGGTATAATGTTAGGTGCTGATCGTAACCCCCTGCAGTATTGGCGTTAATTTCAGGTGTAAGCTGGGTGCTTTAGGGACCCTCCTTGAATGGGCTAACAGTTTAGGGGTCATGTGGTTATGTGGATGGGGTGATTAAGTAAGGGGATGGGGTTTGAACAGAGAATTGGGCGATCATGCAGCTAGCGGGAAAGGGAATCCCCATGGCCTGACATTCTGATTTTCTTTTGGTTCCTAGAGCCATTTCTCATCGTAAAGCTTGGTTTGGTATTTCCTACACTGAAATCTATTGCGGCAAGGCAGGGCTTATGGGTGTGGGCTGGGTGCCAAAATTTGGAGGAGGTAAATTGTGGTTTAATTTAATTGAAAGTAACTCTCCTCTCAAGGTGGCTCTAACACAAACTAATGACAACCACCGTTTGCCGTTCCCCAATCTCAAATTTACTATGGACTCATTTGATCCTGTAATGGAGCATAAAGTATCTGATCTATCTATCTCTCATCTGACAACTTGCCCACTTGATCCTATTCCATCACAGCTAATCCCTTCCCAACACACTTATCTCACACATTTATTGAACCTCTCCCTATACAATGGCAAAATTCCATCATACTTCCATCAACATGCCATAATTACACCCATTCTAAGAAACTCATCTGACTCAGATTCTAGGTATCACCCGCGCTCTCTACTTCCCTGGGCTTCAATACTACTTGCGCTATTCTTCTACCACCACCTAACCCAATTCCTTTCTTCCTACTACCTCCTTGATCCATACAAATCTAACTTCGGGCCCCAACACTACAGATACAGCTCTCACAAATTCACTAATGACTTGCTCACCATCAAGTCAAAGGGTCACTTCTCTATTTTAATTCTACTGGATCTCTCTGCTGCCTTAGTTAACCAATGTTTTCTAAATTCTCACCATGTTTATTCCAAATTTTGGATTTTAGGGTCATCTATACGCAGATTGCACACACATATATCCCTCAGCAGCAGAACTATCCCCCTCTCTTCCAGGATTACTTGCATATTCTCCTGGATGTCCTCCCATCAAAGACTGAACTCCTAATCTTCCCATCTTCTACTACATTTTCCACTCCTCAAATATCCTTCACTGTGGACAATGCCATAATCACTGTCACCTACCAGGTCCTTGTCTTGGTGTTCTATTGGATCCTGCCATCCATGTCATTCCTAACATACAAATCCAACCACAGAAAAAAAAACATCTCCAAAATATGTCCCTATCTTACACAAGACATCTAAAATTCTAATCCTTCTTTCATCATATCTCACCTCAGCTACTGCAAATCGCTCCACGCTAGCTTCCCACAGCCTCCAGAATATACTTTAAAATCATGATGCTAACATAAAATCCTTCACAGTTCACTCCCTTATATCTGCCATTGTCTCAAAATATTCCCCTAACCGCCCTCCTTACTCCGCTAATTAGCATCTCTCCTCTCGTTAACTCCTCTAAGTCCCTTTTCAAGACTTCTAGTGCTGCTCCTACTCTGTGAACTCCTTGCCTCACTCCTCCAGACTACCTTTCTGCCTCAAAACCTTCAAAAACTCACAAAAATATGCACCCCTTTAAAGAAGCTTATCACCTTTAGCCTTCATATGTACAACAGCATAAAATGTCTCACACACAGTCTACAGTGACACACAGACAACTCAACTTGCACCAGTCTCACTGCCATCTTGAATCTATCACCATCCTGTATGTCATCCCAACCTTACTTTCTAGACTGTAAGCTCTTCAGAGTAGGGGCCTCATTGTTCTTGCACCAAGCTGTCTGCAGACCCACGTGTTTCATATTTGTATTGCACCGTACCTGTACTTGTACCTTAGAATTAGTATATACAAATGTGCTAATTTTACCCACTCTACTCTGCTTTATTTATAAAACACAGATTTAATAAGAAGAAGATGAAACTGTAAATTATTAACCCTAAAAAGGATTAGATAGGGATAACTGGGTCTAGATAGGGTTAAGTAGTGGTTAATTAGGTATGATGAGGGTTAAATAGGGTTAATTACTTATCTAGAGGGGGTTAATTACCTAGAGGGGGGTAATTTAGATTGATTATTTTATTGGGGTGGCTAATAGTGTAGTGTAGGGTAGTGCATAGACTTAGTGTCATGAGGGTCCTGGAAAACCCTCATGGCACTTATAGTGTTAATGTCAGGGTTAATTATTGTCCCATAAGGGTCTATATAGACCCTTATGGGACTGATGGGGTTAATTAGAGGCTAATGGTGGTCTGTATAGAGCCCCATGAGTGATGGGGTTAATTACAATTGTAGCACAGGAACTCTAAGCTCCTTTAAGAACCTGCGAGGTGGGAAAGTTAAATGCCGCGGGGGTCCTGATCGGGACGCCCGCAGCAAGGGGTTAATGTGGGTACCCTGCGGGGGTCCCATTCAGGACCCCTGCATCATGGGGCTTTAATTTAGGAGGGGGGTGGTTAGGAGCAGAGGGGACATACAGGGGGAGCATGAGTAAGTGCTTTTAAAGCACTTGTAAGTCCTCCTTGGTACCCTTAACTTGTTGTTGGACTTTTGCCCTTTGCAGGCTTGACGGAGTGGTTAGCGAGGTGAAATCGTAGCAACTGAATAGCGATTTGCGATTTTAGCTTTCAGATGTCTTGCAGCAGTGAAAGATCAAAGGCTTTAAGGGATATCAACTTGCGATTTTAAAATCCCAATGGATCACAATGAATTGCAGACCGGAGCACGTAACTCGATCGGAGCTGCCAATATAAATAGCAAAGTAACTTGCAGGCTCCATTTGTGAGCCTGGATCTCCCGAAAGCTTCAATTGAATGAGGCTCAATGTTTTTAGAAAGCAAATAACTAAGACACAACGTTTACATATTGCAACATTTATCTGAAATGGTTATTTACTGAAAGCTGCCATTTTGTTTTTGTGGCTGATGCTGAGTCCTGGTGAGACCACTGGCAGTTGTAGATGCCTCAGTCCAAACATCCTGCTAACAGCAGCAAAAAGTTTCCAAGACCCCTCCCACCACAGGAAGCTGATCTGTTTAAATTAAAATTGTGAATTCCACAGCAAAAAAAAGTTAAGTCAGAGGTGCTCATCAGAGAACGAACCAACCTTAATAGGTTAGTTCTATAGCCATGATAAGCCACTCTGAGAGCAACCTCTTTTAGCTCACTTGTGCCCTTCACAGGGAGAAATATCTTGTAGTATATCAGTCTGGTCCCACTCAAAAGAGTGACCCAGCCCCTAAATACCAGGCAATTCTACCCTGAACAGGAGAAACAGCAAACCCCAGACGCGTTTCGGCCTTTATGGGCCTCGTCAGTGAGGTGCAGCCGGACTCCCTAAGGCACAGTGAGTAAGGGGTCCACGTCTGGAGTCCCCTATCACCCTTAGGGAGACTAAACCCTAAAGGTAATTTGCATATACAAAAGAACAGAGTCAGAGGTGCTTATCAGAGAACAAACCAACCTTAATAGGTTAGTTCTATAGCCATGATAAGCCACTCTGAGAGCAATGTCTTTTAGCTCACTTGTGCCCTTCACAGGGAGAAATATCCTGTAGTATATCAGTCTGGTCCAACTCAAAAGAGTGACCCAGCCCCGAAATACCAGGCAATTCTACCCTGAACAAGAGAAACAGGCCCATAAAGGTCAAAACGCGTCTGGGGTTTGCTGTTTCTCCTGTTCAGGGTAGAATTGCCTGGTATTTCGGGGCTGGGTCACTCCTTTGAGTGGGACCAGACTGATATACTACAGGATATTTCTCCCTGTGAAGGGCACAAGTGGCTAAAACAGGCCGCTCTCTTATCATGGCCATAGAACTAACCTATTAAGGTTAGTTCGTTCTCTGATGAGCGCCTCTGACAGTTTTTTTTTTTTTGAATTCCACAGCAGCATCAAGCCATACTGAAGGGAATAAATTGGAGGTTGTATTATAAATAATTTGCTTCCACTCCAAGTGTACTTCTTCAAAATAGTAATTTTTTTAAATATGACCACCGTGATCCTTTAAGACAAGAGTGTGACATGATCGCATTAATCCAATTTCACAGCTGTACTAATTCCAACTATTTCTGCCAAGTTCATTTCTTAGAATTATTGCTATCTTAAGTTCACAGGATCACACTTTCTCGAAACTCGTTTTTTTTTGCTGTGGTATAGACCAAAAGATAAAACAGTGCAGTGGGTAATATATATTATCGTTAGACTCAAACAGAGCACCGAAAACAAAGTAGAAAAAATCTTTTAATTAAAAAAAATGATACATATTTCACTGTTTATATAGGAGCTTTTATATCAGCTAATTAATCCTCAAACTGCTATATTCAAATTCCTTCACTAGAAAGGTCCTGCAAGGACCACAAGTCACGGGCACCCTGCAAATGACAATACTCTCCTTGCTGCAGCCAAGACACTTTAATCTCAATTGGACAAAATGCTTACTTTTATATATAAGAGTTTGGTAGGAATTTATAATCTGTTATCTTTTCAGGACCTAAAAAAATGTCCGTAATAAAACTCAATAAATTCCTCAACTTATGGCTTAAAACAAATAAAATCTATAAATGTGAGTGCCGCACTCAAAAAAGTGCCACCTGGAGCAGACTGCCATCCCCTAGCTACGCCACTGGTGCAGAGGACATATGGCGGCTTTTGTGGTCCTTTAACAACAAATGATAAGATCGCCAAATTATATTTTCTACTTGAGTTTGTTTGCTCTACCTGATGGTGCAAAGTAGTTTTAATGACGTCAGTGGATCTTTATTATACTTTTCCTTTGTGCTATGTTGATATAAATAAATAATAAAGACATTTTAAAAATATATACAGTTGCATACTGTTACTAAATGGGACATTTTTTTACTTTTTCATTTTAGTATATATAAGTTTTATTTATAAACAAAATATTAGAATGAGAGATATACTGGGTTATTTATAATACTGGCATGTGATTGGCAGCTGTCTCAGATTGTACATAACAAGGCTTTGTAAATATCCCCAATGGTGGCAGCACGCCGGGTGTGTTTCCTGTACCTTTGTTTGTATTGGCTCAGTATACAGTTTGGAGAATATGGGAGAAGCTTCAGTCCCAAGATGTTGGGTTATAATGAGTGACTTCACTCAACTTTTATAAAAAAAAAGTCACCAAAATAAAGTTTTGGTAAAATTCTGAATAATGAAGTAGCTGTGAATATCCATTTTTTGGTGTATATTGCAATACTCATTTAAAAAAAATGTAACGCTTTTAAAAGTCTAAATTACTAATATTTTAAGTAAGTTCTTTTGGACATTACCTGATTTTTGAATCTTTTCACAGCATCCTCCATGTCCCGCAGACTTGCGTCCCTTCTCTTGCGCTCCTGTTCCATCTTGTGGATAATACTTCTCCTCTGTATCCATCTTAGGCCAACCAAGGATATGGCAACGCAGGCAGATAATGTGGCAAAGACTTTAAGTTCCACTTGGTGTTTGGCAAAGAACGGGCTCTGAGTGTCCCACAACATGCTGAGATCTTACTGGAAGCAGATATTAAGTTTATTTGTTTGATATACTGTGTGTCTGGCAAGGCTCCAGGAGCAGCTCCACGGTAAGACACTGCGATCTATCCAGGCAAGACTAATCAGTGCAGGGTCAGGGCGTGTCTGATCCACTGAACTTGGAGAAAGTTGAGTAAAGCAGATAATGACGGATTAATGTGAGAGAGTGCTACTTTATATAAAATGCTGTAGGTAACTGGCACAGCCTTCTAGTGGGTGTAACACAATAAAGGAACGTAAGCAACTGGGCTAAGGATAAGGTTATCCTTCAGCCAAATATTTAGGCAGATACAATAGACAGACTAGATGGTCATTTAGTTCATATTTGCTGTCAAATCAGTGTTGCTGTGTACAGTGCCTTGCAAAAGTATTCACCCCCTTGACGTTTTACCTATTTTGTTACATTACAGCCTTGTTGGTGAAGTGAAATGAGAAAAATATATTCATAAAACTATTTTTTAGAAATAGAAAACAGAAAATTGGCATGTGCGTATTGTGATCAAGATGGCCGCGTATAGCGGTGGTTTATGGAATAAAGGGTTGATACCGACTTCAAATGCAGCAAATTGGTTTATTTGCAAAAAAAGGAAATTAACAGCTGAAGCAGTAGCTCTGCTTAAAATAACGGAACATAAATAACTACATCTCTGCGAGGTGGGAGAATGCCACCTTGTGGCCAGGTTACAAACAGTCCTTTAACTTGGGAGACTGCCACCTTGTGGCCAGGATACCAATAGTCCCTTTGACTTGGGATAGTGCCACCTTGTGGCCAGGATACAAATAGTCCCTTTAACTTGTGATAGTGCCACCTTGTGGCCAGGATACAAATATTCCCTTTAACTTGGGAGACTGCCACCTTGTGGCCAGGATACAAGTAGTCTCTTTAACTTGGGAGACTGCCACCTTGTGGCCAGGATACAAGTAGTCTCTTTAACTTGGGAGACTGCCACCTTGTGGCCAGGATACAAGTAGTCTCTTTAAACTCTCAGTCTCTTCCCTGGGGCATAAAAGGTCTTGGAACCTTCATTCGGTGCCTCTGTAAGCAAACCAAACAGCCTTTTTACTCCTGACTGTATACTTTCAGGCTCCTCTCAGCCTGGTAAAATGTCTGCTTCCAGCAGACTGCGTGAAAGTACTGCGTTCCTCTATATGGCAGATAGCAACAAGCGTCCTTCTTTGGCTTGCTTCAGACTGAGGCCTTCACTCACTGGCCTCCCTCTGTTAGGCCAAACAGGGCCTAACTGCAGGGGAATCAATAATCCCTTCACTTACTTGGCTTCCTTGTACTTTCACCTCCTGAGTCTGTAGTCACTCTTTCAGCTCAATTCGTGCTGCAACTGCAAACGGCACACTCTTCTCACTGTTGTCCAGTACTCGCAGTCCCAGTAAATCAGGCTTCACAAAGCCCACTGCAATTCCACACAGGAATCAGTCTCCACTCTCTGTGGCTTGCTTCTTGTCAGCAGCACACAACCTGCACAGAGCCTAGCCGGCCACACACCCCTTTCCAGGTCTGCTCTCCGGCTTTTAAAGGGCAGTCGCACTAATTAGGAGTTCTTCAGACGTTTTAACTCCCTCATTTCTGTCCAGAACTCCGTACTCCACTTGCTTGGCATAACTTCTAAGGAGCAAACGATCACACACCCTCCCCCTCAGCTCAACAACATGGTGTTGGGCGACAAGCCGAGAGGCCGGACATCCGGTAGGGTCGCTCCCCACTCAAGAACTCTTCGCCCAGCCAACCATTCCTCCTCAGTGCCGTCCGCATTGAGGTAGAAGGCTGCGATAGTGGCCGCCTGTTAATCCATCTTCTCCTTTCCCTACCCTTCTGTTTGCCTCCTTCATGTGTGTCGCCTTTATCGGGAAGGAGTGAATCCCCCAACTTTGTAGAGCTGTCCTCGAACAGCCTCGTGGTGGACTCTGTAGTCACATGTCTGGGTACAGATATAACAATATCCGTTGCACTCTCTTCGAGCCCGTCATCATTTCCAATCTTTTCATTAACTTCAACTCCCAGGAGATCTTCTAAAGTCTCCGTGTTTACCTCGTCATACTCAACTTCACAGCCATCTTCATTGTCCAACTTAAACATAGCCTGGCGCTTCTGCCGCTCTTCCGTACGATGCGGTTTCATTGCTTCCTGCAGCTTTGCGTTAAGAAGTGGGAGCTTTTCACCTGGCTTTTTCTGAATTATCTCATCAGTTGTTTCAGGAGACACAATGACAGATACCCCCTCTGCCTTTAGCTCCTCCTTTCCATCTGCCGTTGTCTCTTTGCAGACGATAATTAGGTTAACTTTCCTCTCAATCACAGGCTTGGCTTTACGCAGGGAGTGCTTCAGAAAACACTTTTTCCAAGCTTCTAGTACTTTATTTTGCTTTGGTTCATCCAATTTAACAAATGAGCCAACATCAGGGCACAAACAGGGTTTTAAGGAGAGATCCACTCTAAGAGCACAGAGCTTTTCCAGCTTGGAAAACTTTGCTTTATGTTGTTTTGGTACAGGATATTTAGATGTCTCCTCAACAGTCTGAGAATCCAGTAGAGGCACAGGGATTTCCTGCTGGATTCCACAAGTAGGATCTTCATCTTCACTTACAGGCTTCGGAATGGACTCTGGCTTATCCACCTGGTCCTCCGAAACCACTGTGTGCCAAGCCACGGTGGCTCATCAGAACTCTTGGCTGGCTCACTTCCTCCAACTTTAGTTCCTTCTAATACCTTGCCCGTACAAGCCTGTGATGCTCGGGTGGAATTATTTGCATTCCCTTTACATTCTTCTGCTGGAGCAGAGTCTCTTGTTTTGATTTCTTTTTTATCACTAATGTCCATCTTACGTTCCAAACTGCATGGCTGATACTTTGTTGATTTAATAAGCTGCATGTCATTCCCTACGCAAGATGGCCTTGGCCGACGCTTGAAGAAATCATGAATGCTTACTGCAGTCACTTCCTTTGTCAATGGAGTCCTTTGGGCAGCCCCTTCCTCTGCTGCCTCCTCCATCAAATATGTAAATTCTTCTTCTTTACCATCAGCAGGGATGATTTCAGGGAGTTTTTCGTCAAGTGATGGCACCTTTTCTGTTGTGCCAAAGTCCTCAGTATTCATTTCAATAATACCTACTACATGGTTTACAGTTTCTGCTTTTTCAAGAGTACTCTCCAATAGCTGTGGAGCTGTGCTTTTTAAACATTCCTCAACAAAACTCTTGGACACATGCATGCAAATGCTCAGCTCAACCATGTCTTCAGTGTCTCTCACCTGTGCATCGCCAGGATTTTCTATAACTGTTTCTACAGACAGCTTTGTACTTTCTGCAACTGCTTGAAGGATGTGATCAACAGGCTTCTGTTGTTCTTCCACCCTCTTTGCACTGTCGCTTTCCTCTGGCACAGGTGTAGCTTCATCTGTTGTTGCAGGTGACTCTTCTAATTGGGGAACCGCCGACAACATTTCAGTGGTCTCTTCAGCACACGAGATTTCTATTGCCTCTTCCAGAGCAGTTAATGCTCCTGAAGTTAACTCTACCTCATTGGTTAGAACATTCTCAGTTTCAAGTTTATTTTTGTTTGTAGACAACTGAAGTTCCTTTGCTTGCTCTGTTACTTCAAGACTGGTAACAGCTCTCTCCCCCCCTAACACAGTCACAGTGACAGCCTGAATTAGTTCTTCAGTGCATCTCTCAGGTACTGTTCCTTGGTCTTTTGATGAATCCGTAACAGAGGCTTCCATAGATCGTTGAGCATCTAACTTTTCTTGCTTAGCCGCAACAAACTCAACCAGCGTTACTACGGCTGGTTCATCAGAGTCATCATCAAATCCTTCTGCCTGTGCAGCTTGTCCAGCTTCATTTAGTGGCGTGTGCTCCAGTTTTGATACAGGAACAGTCTTTTCTAAGGTTTTCACATCGGACACTGGCCTAGCAACACTTTCTAGCTGGTCTCCATTAGACGCCTCTTTGTCACTTTCCCCACTGTCTAACGTCAACAGTTGTATTCGCCTGGGCTTCTGTCGAAATTGAGAGATGTTCTCCTCTTTATCACTGTGAGGCCTCACCCACACCACTGATTTGTTCAGCTTAGGCTTTGGGGGACATTTCCTCCGCTCCCAAATAGGCATCAATTTCTCATTCCTGTAGGACACTTGGTAGTCCTCGAACGTAGGCTTCCTCCGCCATTCAGGGATATACTCGGGCCTCATTTTAACGTGGGCTTGTCTTTGGAGCCTTAAAAAACGCTGTTTCTCCTCCTCTAAGGCCATTCTATCTGCACCAGCAGGCTCTTTTGTTCTCTCAGCGACCTCTTTGGGGCTCTCAGCGACCTCTTTGGGGCTCTCAGCGACCTCTTTGGGGCACTCAGCGACCTCTTTGGGGCACTCAGCGACCTCTTTGGGGCTCTCAGCAATCTCTTTGGGGCCGTCTCTTTGGCTGGATCGGCCGTCTCTTTGGCTGGATCGGCCGTCTCTTTGGCTGCATCGGCCGTCTCTTTGGCTGCATCGGCCGTCTCTTTGGCTGCATCGGCCGTCTCTTTGGCTGCATCGGCCGTCTCTTTGGCTGGATCGGCCGTCTCTTTGGCTGGATCGGCCGTCTCTGCGGGCTCTCTCTCCGACTCTGCGGGCTCTCTCTTCGACTCTGCGGGCTCTCTCTCCAACTCTGCGGGCACTCTCTCCGACTCTGCGGGCACTCTCTCCGACTCTGCGGGCACTCTCTCTGACTCTGCGGGCACTCTCTCCGACTCTGCGGGCACTCTCTCCGACTCTGCGGGCACTCTCTCCGACTCTGCTGGCACTCTCTCCGACTCTGCGGGCTCTGGGGAGCCTTCTGCGGCGCCCTCTGCGGTCTCTGGGGAGCCTTCTGCGGCCTCACTCGCAGCTCCTGCCATCTCACTCGCAGCTCCTGCCGTCTCACTCGCAGCTTCTGCCGTCTCACTCATGGCACTGCAACTGGTGGCTTTTTCCACTCTCCCTTTCTCCTTGTTTACTACTAGGTCAGGTTTGGGTGGCCTTCCCTTAACAGGGAAACTGTATCTTATACTTGGCCCGACAAGTATGTCTCTTGGGTAGCGATACGCTTGTCTGGTGAAAAAATTCCAGGGGTGCGATCTCTGTACTTTCTTTACTCCTATACGGTCAAGGATCTCCTCTTTCAGGGTGCAATAATTGGTTGCCATTTGTTCAGGCAAAACCCCATACGCTTCCTGTGCTTCTCCACACAGATAGGGACCCAGGACTGTGGCCCAGTGCTGTTTAGGCCAACCTTCCCTGGTATCAATCTTCTCAAAATTCAGGAGGTAGGTTTCTACATCATCTTGAGCTGTCATTTTCTTTAGAAAGCAATTAGGGTTCATAACCCTGCTTGATTTTGAACCCACAATGTTCTCTGTAGATCTCAATCGCTGCAGCTGCACTTTCTGTGCTTCTAAAGACTCTCTCATTTGGACCCTGTCCTCTTCCATTTGTCTCTGCCATTTCTCTGTGGCCTCTCTAAATCTTGCAGCTACCTCTCCAAAACCTTTATCTTCCTCTTTTGCGGCTTGGATGCTATCCTCTGCAATCATTTTACTCTTTTCTGCCTGGCTCTAACCCAGCTTAGCAGCCAGCACTCTATTCATCTCTGCCTGCTGCTTGTTCATTACCCGATGTGCTTCTAGAAAAGCTTTAAGGGCCTCCTCCATATTTATGCTGTACCGTGGGCTGTCTTCATCGACACAGACACTTTTCCATCCCACTTCTGACACCAGTGTGATCAAGATGGCCGCGTATAGCGGTGGTTTATGGAATAAAGGGCTGATACCGACTTCAAATGCAGCAAATTGGTTTATTTGCAAAAAAGAGAAATTAACAGCTGAAGCAGTAGCTCTGCTTAAAATAACGGAGCATAAATAACTACGTCTCTGCGAGGTGGGAGAATGCCACCTTGTGGCCAGGTTACAAACAGTCCTTTAACTTGGGAGACTGCCACCTTGTGGCCAGGATACCAATAGTCCCTTTGACTTGGGATAGTGCCACCTTGTGGCCAGGATACAAATAGTCCCTTTAACTTGTGATAGTGCCACCTTTTGGCCAGGATACAAATATTCCCTTTAACTTGGGAGACTGCCACCTTGTGGCCAGGATACAAGTAGTCTCTTTAACTTGGGAGACTGCCACCTTGTGGCCAGGATACAAGTAGTCTCTTTAACTTGGGAGACTGCCACCTTGTGGCCAGGATACAAGTAGTCTCTTTAAACTCTCAGTCTCTTCCCTGGGGCATAAAAGGTCTTGGAACCTTCATTCGGTGCCTCTGTAAGCAAACCAAACAGCCTTTTTACTCCTGACTGTATACTTTCAGGCTCCTCTCAGCCTGGTACAATTTCTGCTTCCAGCAGCGTGCGTGAAAGTACTGCGTTCCTCTATATGGCAGATAGCAACAAGCGTCCTTCTTTGGCTTGCTTCAGACTGAGGCCTTCACTCACTGGCCTCCCTCTGTTAGGCCAAACAGGGCCTAACTGCAGGGGAATCAATAATCCCTACACTTACTTGGCTTCCTTGTACTTTCACCTCCTGAGTCTGTAGTCACTCTTTCAGCTCAATTCGTGCTGCAACTGCAAACGGCACACTCTTCTCACTGTTGTCCAGTACTCGCAGTCCCAGTAAATCAGGCTTCACAAAGCCCACTGCAATTCCACACAGGAATCAGTCTCCACTCTCTGTGGCTTGCTTCTTGTCAGCAGCACACAACCTGCACAGAGCCTAGCCGGCCACACACCCCTTTCCAGGTCTGCTCTCCGGCTTTTAAAGGGCAGTCGCACTAATTAGGAGTTCTTCAGAAGTTTTAACTCCCTCACTTCTGTCCAGAACTCCGTACTCCACTTGCTTGGCATAACTTCTAAGGAGCAAACGATCAAAGTATGTATTCACCCCCTTTGTTATGAAACCCATAAAAAGCTCTGGTGCAACCAATTACCTTCAGAAGTCACATAATTAGTGACATGATGTCCACCTGTTTGCAATCTAAGTGTCACATGATCTGTCATTACATATACACACCTTTTTTGAAAGGCCCCAGAGGCTGCAACACCTAAGCAAGAGGCACCACTAACCAAACACTGCCATGAAGACCAAGGAACTCTCCAAACAAGTAAGGGACAATGTTGTAAAAAAGTACAAGTCAGGGTTAGTTTATAAAAAAATATCCAAATCTTTGATGATCCCCAGAAGCACAATCAAATCTATCATAACCAAATGAAAAGAACATGGCACAACAGCAACCCTGCCAATAGACGGCTGCCCACCAAAACTCACAGACCGGGCAATGAGGGCATTAATCAGAGAGGCAGCACATAGACCTAACCCTGGAGGAGCTGCAGAGTTCCCCGTTTTGAGTTTGCGAAAAGGCATGTGGGAGACTCCCAAAATGTATGGAGGAAGGTGCTCTGGTCTGATGAGACTAAAATTTAACTTTTCGGCCATGAAAGAAAACGCTATGTCTGGCACAAACACAACACAAAAAAAAAAAAAATCAACAGTTTGTTAAGATTTATGAGTTTATATACATTTTATTTTTCTTTTACAATTTTTTAATTATTGAAGCAGTCTGTGTGCATTCATGGGCATATGAACTGAATACATTGTTGCCATCCTGACAATCTGAAAAAAGTTTATTAGAAAAAAACAACTCCCATCTCACTGTGCATGCAGATAGAGGGAGATGCATGTAGAGCTTCAGTTTTCTCAGTACTCTGATTGTCTAATTGTTTCTGACTATCCTGCTCCACACACCAAGCTTGTGACCTGTCCATCACCACCCGGCTTATACCAGGCAGATGCAGAGCTCATATTCCTCTCTGGGTCACTGTCAGGACAATCTCACCCTCTGTCAGTGTCAGGTCTGTGTGAGTCCATATCTCTTTCTGGGTCACTGTCAGGACACTCTCACCCTCTGTTAGTGTCAGGTCTGTGTGACTCCATATCCCTCTCTGGGTCGCTGTCAGGACACTCTCACCCTCTGTCAGTGTCAGGTCTGTGTGAGTCCATATCCCTCTCTGGGTCACTGTCAGGACACTCTCACCCTCTGCCAGTGTCAGGTCTGTGTGATTCCATATCCCTCTCTGGGTCACTGTCAGGACACTCTCACCCTCTGTCAGTGTCAGGTCTGTTTGAGTCCATATCCCTCTCTGTGTCACTGTCAGGACACTCTCACCCTCTGTCAGTGTCAGGTCTGTGTGATTCCATATCCCTCTCTGGGTCGCTGTCAGGACACTCTCACCCTCTGTCAGTGTCAGGTCTGTGTGAGTCAATATCCCTCTCTGGGTCACTGTCAGGACACTCTCACCCTCTGTCAGTGTCAGGTCTGTGTGAGTCCATATCCCTCTCTGGGTCGCTGTCAGGACACTCTCACCCTCTGTCAGTGTCAGGTCTGTGTGACTCCATATCCCTCTCTTGGTCACTGTCAGGACACTCTCACCCTCTGTCAGTGTCAGGTCTGTGTGAGTCCATATCCCTCTCTGGGTCACTGTCAGGACACTCTCACCCTCTGTCAGTGTCAGGTCTGTGTGACTCCATATCCCTCTCTGGGTCACTGTCAGGACACTCTCACCCTCTGTCAGTGTCAGGTCTGTGTGAGTCCATATCCCTCTCTGGGTCACTGTCAGGACACTCTCACCCTCTGTCAGTGTCAGGTCTGTGTGACTCCATATCCCTCTCTGGGTCACTGTCAGGACACTCTCAATCTCAGTGTCTCTCCTTGTATCTTGTTGTTCTGTCCTTCAGTCGTGTCTGACTCTCAGTGACCACATGGATGCAGCACACCAGGCACATCTGTCTGAGTTTCTGATTGTGCTTATCCATATGGTTTTCATGGCAAAGGTACCAGAGTAGGTTGTCTACTCCAGTGGACCGCGATTTGTCTGACCTCTCTGAAATGACCTGCCCATCTTGGGTGACCCTTCATGATATAGCTCACAGCTTCTTTGAGGTAACAAACCCTTTTACCATGACAAGGTAGCAAATCAGAATGGGCCATGTGTCTTAGTTTCTCTGTATGTCCATCTGTATAAGGAGAGGGTATACTTACTTTTGGGGGAGATCTCTTATTGTATGTGTGAGATTGTGTATGGGTGGGGAGGTAGATTAACCTAAATCAGTCCGTAGGGTAGCATGAGTATATTTAATAGTATATCATTTATACATATACAAACAGGTATATATATATATATATATATATATATATATATATATATATAATTGTATTTATTGTGGGCAAAAGAGCAATAGAACCCTCCACTGTACGGTAGTATAGTAAATAAATAGTACATTTGTGTTCACATTTCACGTTTGAATGTCTAAAAAAATAAGAAAAACGTATTTCCTGCTCAGAAACCCCAAAAATACAGTTATTCAACTGCATTTTGTGAACTTGGGCAGAGACATTCAAATATGTCAACAAAGGCTTTGCTCTTGTAATCAATACCATTATGCATAATCCATCCTGGGCTTTGCTTCAAGCTAAATGCTTTCTATCTTATCTATCTATCTTCCAATCGATCTTTTGCTTGTCTCCATTCCATGCCCCCTTAAAATAACAACTGAGTGATTTTTTTTTGACATATCACTGGAGTTTCCTCACTAAATGCTAGTCTATTTTGATTAACCCACAGAGATTGGCGAGGATATCCGATAAGTCACAAGACCTTTGCGTGTACTCTCCGGCTATTTCTCATACCTTTGAAAAGCTCTATATCCAAACTCAAAAGCATTTAATAGTGAAACGCTCTTTAACCTTTATCCCCCCAGAATGTTTTGGGCTCCCACACCCCTAGCTGAAGGAGCAGAATTAGAAATATATGCTTAATTAACCACTCAAATATGTTTTTGTGTAACTAACTATTAATTACGTACAGGCAGCACATAAACTGAATACATATTTAAAAAACACATAGATTTATTCAAATGTACTTCTCCCACATGCTTTTTAAATTATGTTTAAAATGGAGACAGGCAGGTGGATAAACGGGGGATAGAGAGGGAGCAGGAGAGGGATAGAAGGGGAGAGAGGCATAGTGTAGAGAGGGATAAATAGGGCGAAAGATGTAATCAAAGAGATAGAGGGAGAGATAAAGAGTTGAATAGAAGGAGAGATGGATAGAGAGAGAAAGAGAGAGGGAGAGGAAGAGGCATAGGATCAATCGTCCTGATCTAACATGTATTTTTCTTGCTAATTATTGCATGTCATCAAGAAAATGGAGGCACTTCCCAGCATAGGAATAGTGAGCAGATCCAGCACCATCTCACCCTTATCAAAATAATAAGCAAGTAAAGTGACACCAAAAAAAAAAATCAAGTAAGTGGGTGGAGTCTGTGTCAGTGGGCAGGGCCTATATAGGTATCATGTTGTGAAGGGGAGAGGTTTACACTGTTGAGTGGAGTCAATGTAAGGAAAGGAGCCAGGTCTCTGTCTTTTGCCCCACCAATTGGAAAGTCACCAGCCGTCACTGGTGTTCTTGTATCCTGATGACTGCTGTTTATGGGCTGACTAAGCAGGAAGGGCGCTGAGACATCCAAAACCTCATCCTCCAGTTGTTGTCTGTATACAGGAAGTTGGAGTGTTTGTGTGTTCACGGTCCCCTCCCCCCTTCTTTCTTGATCTCTTGGTCCTCATCTTCAGCACGTGGAAATAGGCCTCCACCTAACGAATCTACTCCTCCAAGATGCTCCCAAGTCGCAAGTATTTTTGCCCATGCATTCTCATTATATACTATTTTTTGCAGATTCCGATTGGCTGAAATATTTGTTGATCAAACTTCAGCCAATCAGAATCGAGTATATGTATTACTCTCTCCCCATATCTGTTTGTATAGGTGGTGTTAGGGTCAATGGGGGTCCAAAATGGGCCCCTATGGTTGTAGAAAGGGTGCTAAGATGATTCTTGAGGACCCCCATAGTATGACGGGTTATTATAAGGTGCCATGGGGGTCCATAAGGACCCCCGTGTTATAGAGGTTCATTTTGTGTCCATGAGTGTGACAATCCAAGGGTAGGGGCTATACAAGCCCAGGGCCACCTGTTATAGACTGCAGGTTAACTACCCACAAAGACCATTTGATGTCTTTGAAACCTCGGCACCAGCACCATGATATCTGACTTCTGTATCGGTCAGGGTCCTTACATCAGAAATCCTCACTTCCAGGATACCAAGCGACTCCAGATTTGCTTCCTCTTGAAAGACTTGTTACAGTTAAATCTACCCCAGCAGGATCCTACAGAGTCTCTCTGTACCTCCCTGCAGCCATCCAGGAGAACAGGAGCAAAATAAGAGACATACAATTTACATATGCCTCAAAAGTGAACTGAATTTATTTGCTTTCAAAACACAACTAAAAACTACAGGCAGAAACAGAACCAAAGCACAACCCACATTAAGGAGGAATCCCAGGAGATACCTAACTCATAAGGGGTAGTGGGTATTAAGGGGGAATGCCAGGAAATACCCAGTTCATAGAGGGTAGTGGGTCATATGCAGACAGGTCATTAACTCCCTGCATTAACTTTTATTATTTTAACCCCTTCCCTGCCATGGAAAGTGGTTTATATAGATTGATAGGAATAAGGAAGTATGTTAGGGCTAGTAAGTGAGTTCACTTTAGTGGGTACCATTCCATACCAGGGCTATGGAGACTACTGAGATTTAGACTCAGTCAGCCTCATTCAATTGCAAATTGTAAGTTATAGTAGCCCTTAAGGGAGGTCGTAAGGTAATTTGCTATTCAATTGCCTTTTTTTCAAGCTGCAAACGGGCTACGTGTTACGGGCTTGAAATCCTTGCAGTTGATACAACCGTAACTTACACACAATCGAAGCCATTGATCTTTCACATCCGCAAGATTTACAATCTCAAATCGATATTCAGTTGCTCCAATTCCCAAAGCCCGCAAATATTTTCACACCTGTAAATGCTAAATTAAGAAAATCCTACCAGTTCTAGAGAAGACCCAAAAATGGGATAAAGACATATCTGTAGCACTGTAAAAGCAAATAAAAAATCAATACTGCACTGTAAATGATGAAGAAAGTGATGAAAGACATTAGAATTAATTGCACAAGAGCCTCAAGCTCGCAAATCGGCAGTCAAAAATCATTTAATTTCATGTTTCATTTCTGGGTTATATCGATCTCAGAAATCAATGAGTTAATACATATCACTCCACCCACATGGACTAGAACCGTATCGGCATATATTTTTTTAATATTGTGTTTTGCAAGTTCAATTGCATATGGGACCTCTGAACGCTATTTTTTTTAAATGTGTCTGAAGAAAGAATAAACTGGGGTGTCCGATTCTATTTCTTGTAAGATCTAATCCTAACCAAAGGGATACAAAAGAGTATATTATTTTTAATAAGTCAGTAACCTTAGAGCTGAGCCTGTAACCAGAGTTCCCCAAAGACGTGTTCTTCTGGGAGCTGCGAGATTAAATACAAAAAGGCACAACATAGATGGCCCCTCAACTCTGGGTAATCAAAGTTACCAATACTAAGAGAAGTCAGTGTTAGTATTTATGTATTGGTTCCATTGTATTTAGTTATAGCCAGTAAGATGTAATCTCCCTAAGAAACAGGAAAAGGCTGAAAATAATAACATAGGCCCCCATTTAATTCCACGATAGTAATTACCTTCACACTGTCCGTATGTCTGTGGGTTACAAGTTTGCTACAGTTACAGATGTACTTAATTTCTCAAGCCCGCAATTACAGGCTCACAGCCCCAACACGCAAACCATGAACCCATACATTTCATTGCAGGATCATGATCAAATAAGCGAGCGCGTAAATTACAATTTAGACAGAGCCAATAGTAAATGAGACCATCATCATGACATCAGTAAAACATGGAGTTTAGACTAGAATTAAATAGTGTTTAGAAGTCCAATTTGTGATTGGACTTGCAATCCAGAAATGTAGAAATCCATAATAATTAATAAATCATCTGGTCTAGTCCATGTGGATGGCCTGAAATGTGTTAACTCCTTTATTCCTGGGATCGATATAACACAGAAATAAAACGTAAAAAAATATATTTGTGGTTGCAGATTTCTGAGCTTGAAACTGTTTAATTCGAATGCCTTACATTGCTTTCCCAGTATTTTAAAGTACAGTATTAGTTTATTTGCTTTTGCAGTATTACAAACAGGTGTTTTACCAACTTGCAAGTCATATCTAGTACTCACAGGATTTTTTTATACATTTGCCATTTACGGGTTTGAAGGCTTGTTGAATTATTGCAATTAAATATGGATTTTGTGTCTTTAGCACTGGTAACATTTACGGGCTTGAAATATCAAAGTAGGAGATATGATGGAATTACGATTTTGACCACTGCATTGATTTTAAGTCTGTGACTCTCAAAATTAAATATCTGTAACTTTTACAGGTCATAGGCGGAAAGATCAGTAACTCCCTGCATTAGTTTTTATTATTTTAACCCCTTCTCTGCCAGAGAAAGTGGTTTATATAGATTGATAGGGATAAGAGAGGATGTTAGGGCTAGTGTAGTGAGTTCACTTTAGTGGGTACCATTCCATAACGTGACTATGGAACCCACTGCGATTTAGACTTGGAGTCTCCTGTGGAGTCTTATATGAGCAAAACCACCTGGATGAAACATTTTTTTATTGCAGATTTGCTAGCTTGAGACTGTTTTACAATTAATTCTTATGTCTTTCATTGCTTTCCCAGTATTTGTAAGTATAGTAGTGTATTTATATTTGCTTTTACAGTGTTATGAACAGGTGTGTAACCCCCTAGCTGGTCCTATCTAGTACTCGTAAGATTTTTTTTATACATTTGCCATTTACGGGTTTGAAGGCAATTGTAGGCTGGTTGAAATGTTGCAATTAAATATGGATTTTGCATCTTTCAAATGGATTGCAAGTAGCAAAATGTAGCCAATTAAATATCTGTAACTTTTACGGGTTCCATTATAGGCTCCAGTAATTGCGATATGGACATTTAGGGCCTCATTATTCAGAGTTAACATGCAACTCGCAAATGTTATCTTAGAGAGACTTGCGTACTACGATCACGTCTTTACGCTCCTCGCGTTCGACTTTGCGTGATGAGGCTGAGATTAGGCTCTGTGGAGTGCAACATAGTAAGTCGTGCACGCAAATTCATGGCGTGTAAGCTTGTACTTTGCAAATCAAGCGAAAATCGCTACATGCACAAAAAAGCACCAGCAAAGGGTTTACTTACTACATTGCGACAACATAAAGTGTATAATTAACACAACAGTGCAGTTTAACTTAAAAGCATGGAGGGCATTACAATAACCTTGCAGCACTTCTAATTTAATAGCATCGTAACTTTACCAAATGTGAAGCATGCAGCCCTTATGTTCAAACTTTGTATTTACGAGGTTGGGATTTAATAGGGCTGTATAATAGTGGCCCATAAATTTAAATGCAATCATCCTGCTATACCAAACACAGACTGCAGTACCAGGGCTGAGCCTTGGTTGCTTCTCAGAAGCACAGAAATCAAACCTTGATTATCCTATCAGCCTAAATATAACATTTATTTAATGTTTCTTTGTATTGCCCTGCAGTGTTTTGGGAGGGGTTGATGGTGTTTGACAGAGCTAAGAAAGCTAGGTGAGCACAGTTCTCCCTCCTACCACTCCTTCTGGTAGTCAATTCTATGTATCAATTACTGATACTTACTCCTGCAGTTTTATTTTTTCATTTGAATTGCCCTGCAGTGTTTTGGGAGGGGCTGATGGTGTTTGCAGAGCTAACAAAGCCAAGTAAGCACAGCTCTCTCCCTTACCACTCTTGCTGGAAGTGAATTCTATGTATTAATTACTGCTTCAAATTTAAAAAAATACCACAATTATTAACTGATAAAATGATTTTGAAATCACGACAGGATTATTATATTAAGGGCAATAAGCCCGGGAAAGCCCTAGCATATAAAATATGCAATCAGATGATTTCTAAACATATCCATTCACTTAAAATAAAAAATAATATCTTGATTTCTCAACCTAGAAAGATTGGGGACATCTTTGAAGCATACTATAAAGCCTTGTACAACTTAGAAAAAAGATAATTTTGTTAAACCTTCTAGAGTAGAAATTAGTAAATTTCTAGAAAAAATAAATCTCCCCAAGTTATCAGAGGAGGAACTTGAAAGACTAAATCAACCTATTTCAATTCAATTAAAAAAGTGATTATTTCACTTAAAAATAATAAATCTCCGTGAAGTGACGGATTCAATAACAGCTATTATATACCTTTCTCTTCTGAGCTCTGCCCACATTTAGAGTCCGTTTTTAATGAATTTAATAATAGAGGAGAAATTCCTAAAGAAATGACTCAAGTTACAATAATCAACATTCTCAAGCCGGATAAGGATCCTGAGGAGCATAGGAATTATAGACCAATTTCCCTTCTGAATGTTGACGTCAAAATGTATTCAAAAATATTAATGGGCAGAATGAACAAGGTCCTTCCTAAATTAATAGATTTGGATCAAGTGGGCTTTGTTCAGAAGAAACAAGGGATGGACAATGTCAGGACATTGATTGACTTGATTTATTTTGATGACTCTAAGGAGGTTCCATTGTTGGCCCTGTCATTAGACGCTGAAAAGGCTTTCGATAGGGTCAACTGGAATTTCATAGAGTTAGTTCTTTGTAAATGTGGTTTTGGAGAGTTCGGTTGGAAAGCAATTGGCTCATTGTCCATTGTCCTCTTGTATATTCATATTGACAATGGAACCTTTAGCGGAAATTATCAGAGCTTCAAAATCAATTAAAGAGATTAAAATTGGTTCAACCCAATATAAAATTTTGCTTTATGTGGACGATATTGTCCTGACTGTTGCTGATCCGATCTCTTCCCTGAATAATCTGTTTAAGGTAATAGATGAGTTCAGTATGGTTTCCTACCTTAAAATAAATCAAGCTTTCTCTAGTGGATTAAACGCTGACCAAGTACATTTTCTTAAATGGAAATATAAGTTTGACTGGAGTTCCAATAGTATTAAACAGGTAGGAATAAAATTGTCTCCTGATTTAAGTAACCTTAAAAAGGTATAATCTCCTCCCAGTTATGGATGAGATTAAGAAATGTATAGCAACATGGAAGGATATACAACTTTCCTGGTTAGGTCGTATAGCAGCGATAAAGATGACAATTATACCTAAGGTTACCTATATCTTGAGGTCTATCCCCATGAGACTCCCTAACCATCTTTTGAAAATTATAAACACAGTTCTGAATAGAGCCAAAAAAAGCCAGTTTGGGGTGTGAAAGCACAAAGAGAAAATTTGAGAGAGGAGATTTAGCCTCCCCATTAATATCAGATATATATGAGTCTATAATTTTGAGCCATGGCTGGAATTCTCATGAGGTCATTTCCAAGTGGAAGGCAATTGAAGAAGATATAGTTAAGAGCTATCCATCTAGTTCTTTCCTGTGGCTTCCGAAATTTGATGCAACACTATTTCAGAATCTTCCCAAGGGGATTATCTCACTACTATATACAATCATTTAAAAATTATGAAAATACCCTCTTTAGTGGCTTCCTTAGAGATCCTATTTGAGAAAGATCACCATTTCCCCATTAATAAATGGAAAACCGCACGATTTAAGAACATAGGAGACTTGTTTGTTAATAACTAATTTGTTTCTGAAACATATTTGACATCTGTCAAAATATAAATGTCTCATGGTTAGAATAGGGAGCAGTAAAATCCAGGGTCTATGAATTGGGTTACAATTTAATCAAGACTCGCCAATATTTGCCCTTTGAACATTTGATTAGGGGTAACCACTCATCGCAACTAATTTCTAAATGTCACAACTTAGTCTCTGGGATCAGAGAGAAGGGGAAGTTGTCAGAATAGTTAAAATGGGAAAGAGATTTAGTCAAGACCTGGCCAGAGGAGACCTGGTATAAGGCATGTCATTGGGTAAAGAGATCCTCAAAGTGTATGTCATATAGGGAGACATACTATAAGGTTTCCTATAGATGGTACTTAATACCTTTTGTGAGGAATAAAATTAATATGAACTCCTCAAACTTGTGCTTTAGAGAATGTGGCGAGGTGGGGTCTTATATGCATATATGGTGGGGATGTGCAAAGGTTTATAGCTTTTGGGAACAATGCATTTAAAACTTGTCAAGAATCACCGGTTTGGTGCTCTCCCTCATGCCAGAATTCTGACTGTTGCATATATTTCCGAATACTCTCCCTTCAGGAGCTAATTTATTGATCTTCCAAGCTTTGCTGGCTGCCAAATAGCACCTGGCGAGGTGGTGGAGATCGAGCCACTCAGTGACATGGTTAGAACTAGAAGAGATTATCTTAAACAATAGATATATAAAACAGTCCTCTCTCCTCTGAAGTATAAGGAAATAAGATATAATGGCTAAATGGAGCATTTGGGATTCACATGTATGAGGAGATATAGAAGCATAGAAAAGAATGTATGCCATTCTGACTGTCTCACACCTTGGTGCCTTCTGATTGACTGAAATTTAATTGACAGCCCTTTCCGCCAATCAGAAGGCGCCATTGCAAATTTTCTACCGGAATAGGCGCTAGAAGCCTCATTAGCATGGGGGAGCACCTCAAGTGAGGAGCTCCGTTATTTTATTTATTTATTTTTTTAGAGCTGTGTTCTTTTTCCAAAGGCCTAGCCGGAGAAGACATGAAGAAGGATGGGGACATCCCGAAAAGGTTAGTTTAATATTTAGAATATTTTGATGTTTGTGTTGTGTTTAATTTCGTACTAATTTTATGTCTCTTTTATCCCAGGGGTGGTTGATCTGCTAAAGAACCATCTGGCAAGGTAAATGGTCTTTATTATTCTATTTTAGGTTAGATTTAGGGTTTTTAATGTATTGTAGATAGGGTTACTGTATGGTAGATAGGGTTACTGTATTGTAGATAGTGTTACTGTATTGCAGATAGGGTACATTGATTGTAGATAGGGGTAATGTATTGTAGACAGGTTTAATTGATTGTAGTTAGGGGTATATTTGAACTGTATTGTATTTATTGATGTATTGTTACTTTATTTATTGTATTGATTGCTGCATTGTAATGCAATGTATTATTTGTGCATGTATTGTCTTTTCAGGTGCATAGTTTTTTTTCTCTAATATCATTTTTTTTCTTTAATGTCCTTTTATTATTTTCTGTAATTAGGAGGTGTTTTTTTTCTGTAATTAGTGGGGTAATAGGGGTTTTATTAGGGTGGTGGTAGAGTAGGGTGTAACAGGGTAGAAGTGGGTTAATAGTGTAGGGTAGGATAGGGTTTACTGGGTACATTCGGTGTTAAATAGGCCAAGTTAAGGTAAAATAAGACTAGATAGGCTTACATAGGACTAAACAGGGTTAAATAGGTCCAGTAGGGGTTAAATGGGTCTAGATGAGGTTAGATAGGCCCTGTTAGGGTTAAATAGGTCTAGATGGGGTTAAATAGGCCCACTTAGGGTTAAATAGGTCTAGATGGGGGTAAATAGGCCCAGTTTGGGTTAAATGGGACTAGATAGGCTTACACCTGACTAGACGGAGTTAAATAGATCCAGTTGGGGTTAAATAGGTCCAGTTAGTCTTAAATAGCACTAGATAGGTTAACATAGGACTAGACAGGTTTAAATAGGTCCAGTTGGGGTCTAGATGGAGTTAAATAGGCCCAGTTATGGTTAAATAGGACTAGATAGGCTTACATAGGACTAGACAGAGTTAAATATACCTTGTGGGGGTGTATCCCATTCAAATTGGCTGAAGACAGATCGGATCCCCCGTTTGCAAGGGTTAATATGGGGACATTTCAGGGGTCCCCATGGGTACCCACAGCATTGAGGGGGGTTATTGTTAGTACCCCAGCAGCCTGGATTGGCTAATGGTGTGCCGCGTGCCCTTTACAGACCCCCGGCACAAATTGTTTATTTTTTAAATGCAACGGGTGGCCCGATCGATGCTGATCGGGGACCTCTGCTGCAAGGGTTAATATGGAGATGCTACAGGGACCCTGATAGGGACCCCTGCAGCATGGGGTTGTGTTTAGCGAGCAGGTGGAGAATCAGACACCGGAGTCGGGCTGCTCAATGCAGCACCTATGGACCTTAGAAGCCCTTGCAAGCACTTTTTCGTGCCCGTAGGAATTCCTCCGAGCTACGAGGTTCACCCATAGATTTATGTCTGCGTGTTACTACATAGCTCCCTCTGAGATGTTTTTGGGTGTCATCTCGCAATGGCAGCTGCGAGGAACATATTGAGGAATCAGTCCTCGCAAACAGCACAAAGATGACTTTTGCGAGGACTGAGGGAACAACATAATTTAATTTAAATTAGCCCTAATAAAATGTGCATAATAATAAAAAAAAATGACTGCTTCCTTAATTTCCTTGCCAAGCAGCATTGATGCATTGACAATGCACAAATAATTTATTGATTGCTAGAGGCTAATAGCACTGCACAGCCGTAATAAACAAGTTAAAAAGCTACCTGCTAAATTTCTATAGGATAAAACGGTTGCTGATGTAGACAGCTCTGGGGATTTGGGGAAATCAAGATTTCAGATTACCGTAAATTAAATCTGTAAATTTAATGGACTTTTCAATCTAATACCTATTTTTTCTGTTAATCAGTGTCAGATAAAAACATTTTAAACCAGGAAAACTTCTGTAGAACTTTAACAAACATCTAAAAGGGTAACATGTTCATTAGTAGATACATCAGATTACTCTAGAATTATTTAAAGACAACGAGACCTCACCAGGTGGTGCCAAAGGCATTGATGTATGGGACCCCACCAATTAGATGGATTTCAGGGCTCCTAATTTGTTCCATGCACTCATAACCAATACACTCGCATAACCAGACTTTTTATTTGTTTGTTTTAAACTTTATTTTTATTCTAGTACAAAGAAACAATAAAAAAACAACACAATATTCAACATAAAAATATTAATGAATTAGAGTTAGTAAATTAGATTATTAAAAACTCTTATCGCTAAACTTCTACTGTATAACCATGACTGTTTTGGTTTCTCTTAAATAGGAGTCATCAAGACAATAATGTGTTTGTTTATTTAGTATAAAATCATGCCATGTTCTTATATATTGCTCTAGCCAATCCTTGCTTTTTAAGAATTCCATTTCTGATATTTAGTAACTTTCTCGAAATTTGGTAACTGCCAACCTGTACCCCATAAATTATCAAATGCTTAATTGGACTCATTAAATATCTGCAATATGAATTTTCTTCTATGTTTCCCTATTGTAGCTTAGCAGAGGCCATAATGGTTTTCTATCAATGACTTTATATGTGATGTTTTTAAACTCTTTCCAAAACTGCTGTATTTGGGGATAGCTCCATCACATCTTTGCCAAACACAGTAAGGTAGTTATTTGCCAAACACAGTAAGGTAGTTAAAACCTGTGGAATACCATAACATTATTATTATATGAGCTTTCTCTAATTCTGCTGCATATTGATGATTTTCTGACTTGCCTACATTTTATTCACCATTGTTCCTCTGTAATTGCTTTTCCAATATATTTTTTCCCATTGGAGCACATAGCAAAGTTTATTTGTTACAGAATCACTAAATATAAGTTTTTGTATTCTTGTAATTAAATTCTTTGACATTTCTTCTGTGCATAATTTTTTAAAATTATTCACATTAAATTTTTAATTTGTGTCTATGAAAATAAATATTTTATTGTAGTTTTACTTTATATTTGAGCCCTTTTTGATTGTTTGACTTATGAACATTGTATCCAATTATAACATCATGGATTTATGATTATAAATCAACTTTTAAAGAGGAATAAACCCATTCCGCCATATTGTTTTCCAAGACGGTCAATTTCACATACTCTGCCAGGTGGAACAGAAAAAAGCGTTTCTTAATCACTTGAAAATTGAACTCAGTTCCACAGAACAGGAAAGTGAAACCTTATCTTCTCAAGACCTCTTAGATAAATAATTTGAATTCTTGAGACAGTTAAAGGACACTACAATATTTACAATGCAATTAAAAGAACTCTTATAAAAATATCTTTAATGTATTGAAAAGATCAACTACTCTGGAGGAAAAGAAAAATTACCTCTCCTTTTTCTAATGAACGCGACAACGTCAGAAACAATCTAAATGTAAACTCCAATTACCAAGACCTGATTCTACCAATTAGTCACTTATGGACTGAGGGCTTCAATCTCACCATTCTGTTTACAGTCTTATTTTTGACTCACAAAACCATAGACTGTAGCATAAGAATTTATAAACAGTATATTCCCGTTTGTGATAGCTATAATGGATTGCCTTCCACAAATAAGGTAATTTGCACTGTGTTTTTTTAAATGTTTGCTACTTTAAAGATGTTTAATATGGCAATTGCTAACTAATTCACCTGTCTACCTCTGTAATTTTTAAAGCCTTCAAATAGAATTTAAGTTGATTCAATAACCTTGTTATAAGGAATCACACAGGATTAAGGTAACAAATGTATTTTATGTTATACTACATGTGGCGATCTGTTTTCTTCAGGCAGGCTTGATGAGGCTGTTATAACCAATCCTACCCAGCAGATGTTTCAGTTTTTTTTTATTACCTTCACCAAGGCAGCAGATGTCACTAAAATTCCCTTGCAATAATACAGCATTTAAAAATATGAACACTGTATCAGCATACAAAATAATAATCAGGAACTGCTTGCAATGCTGTTGAAATTCATATAATGTTGTCAGAGACAGTAATATCTGCGACCCTCACTCTATCAAGTCTGGAGCATAACTGACTTCATATATGACAGTTACCGATTCCACAACCGAGCATGCAGCATAACATACAGTAATCAACATAACATAACAACATTAAATAGCTATAACAAAAACTACTGAGCCCAGTCTGTACTGAAAGGGTTGCAAACAAAGTATAATTACCCAATCCCACAATCACAGATGCCCAGGAGGCAGTCCTGATAGGAGTCATTACATAACCAGTGTATTTTAAAAATCCTAGTCATCCTGGGAGGATCATATGAGTCCAAAGGGGCTTGTGGTCAGGGGGATCGTGACACTACGTTTTACTACATATTAAATTTGTTTTGGTACTAAAAAGTTGTTTTGCTTTATCTCAAAATGTAATTATAAGACATGCCATTACTTCAACTAAATCCTTCTGAACTTAGAAATTACCAGCATATTCAGTTTTGCTTTTTTTTTTAGGACTTTTATAAAAGCGGGGTAATGACATAGCCCCCCTGCAAGTACATACTCTGCTGCTGCTCTACTATTGATACAGACATAACATTACTCTGTTGTCTTTCAGCTCTCATCCTTAACTTATTTCTAATAATGCAAGCATAAGTTATAAGAAGGAAAATTTAAATATTAAAGACTGTTACCTAGTTATTTACAACCATCCCCACATAACAATACCTGTTTTACAGGTAGATTTTTGAAAAGGTAACTTAAAACATCAGTCCATCACCCTTTTTTTATTCACTGTTCATGACCTTGGTGGCATTACTAGACATTTAAAACTTTGTCCAACTTTTCCCCCGTTGTATTCTACTTTTTTCTTTTCCTGTATGATTGACTCACTTCAAGACATCTCAAATTCTGAATAGGATATGGCATAATATGCTCCAAGTTTACCATTTAATATCCCATGCAAAACATAATGGGGCCTCTATTGCCGTTGCATACACTCATCCCATCACTCACATCAAGAACGTTGCATACTGATTTTAAATGGACAAATAGGGTCAAAGCCAATAACCTTAACATATATGACCGTGTCAACATACCCAATAGTTCTGGAATAGTGATGTCGCAAACATAAAATTTTCGGTTCGCGAACCGCGAACGTGAACCGCCGCAAATGTTTGCGAACCGGCGAACCCGGCGAACCGCCATAGACTTCAATGGGCAGGCGAATTTTAAAACCCACAGGGACTCTTTCTGGCCACGATAGTGATGGGAAAGTTGTTTCAACGGGACAAACACCTGGACTGTGGCATGCCGGAGGGGGATCCATGGCAAAACTCCCATGGAAAATTACATAGTTGATGCAGAGTCTGGTTTTAAGCCATAAAGGGCATAAATCACCTAACATTCCTAAATTGTTTGGAATAACGTGCTTTAAAACATCAGGTATGCTGTTGTATCGATCAGGTAGTGTAAGGGTTAGGCCCGCTTCACAGTGACAGACCAAACTCCCAGTTTAACGCACCGCAAACAACCACAAACAGTCCATTTGCACAACCGCAAACTCCCCATTTGCACAAGGTTGGATACCAAGCTAGCCATGTCCCGTTCCTTGTCCTCACTGATGTCATTGAAGGTCTCTTCCTCCACCCAGCCACCAAGGGTCCCCGAAAGGTGACAACAAGCCCCCTGGGACGCCTGCTGTGTTTGGTCTTCCACCTCCTCAAAGCCACCTTCCTCCTCTGACTCCTCTTCTTCAGACTCCTCTCACTGCGTTGCCTCTCTCTGTATTATTATAAGGTGTGTTAAGTAGTACTAATCTTATCAGTTTAATACCTGTTACGTCACCTATCAGGGGGCGTGTATAAGGCCTGGATTTTTAGAACCAGGAGATGGAAAAAGATGCTTTGTTGGTCGTATCACTTAAATTTTGGGGCACGGCACGTGCATTTAAAGGTGCCACCAGATAGGAGTGGCGAGTTTGTAAGTACTACTCTTATCAGTTTAATACTTGTTACGTCACCTATCAGGGGGCGTGTATAAGGCCTGGATTTTTAGAACCAGGAGATGGAAAAAGATGCTTTGTTGGTCGTATCACCTCAATTTTGGGGCACGGCACGTGCAGTCAAAGGTGCCACCAGATAGGAGTGGCGTGTTTGTATGTACTACTCTTATCAGTTTAATACCTGTTACAGCACCTATCAGGGGGCGTGTATAAGGCCTGGATTTTTAGAACCAGGAGATGGAAAAAGATGCTTTGTTGGTCGTATCACTTCAATTTTGGGGCACTTTGTGACATTAGCTTCTTACGCTCAAACATGTCCTTTACAGGCACCTGACTATGGGCAGATGAGCAGGAACTGCTCAAGGCGAGAGAAGGAGTGGCGGATGGTTGAGAGGGGGCAAGGAGGACAGCAGTGGTTGATGTGGCTTATGATGCTGCACCAGGAGGAGGATGGCGGCTTTGAGTTTGTGTGCTGCTTGTACTCATGTGTTGGTCTGGAGTCACCCAGACATTAGGTCTCAACCTGTAGAGGATAAGGGAACCAGGCTACTCTAGACCTCATTCATCATTACAGGTTTTGACAGATCTGTACTATGCGTGCAAGCTACTGTGACAACAGATATGAGTGGCACTGTGCACTTGCAGAAGTTGGCAGAGTAGACGCTGTAGGTCTGACACACACGCTTGCAGACAACTAACTGCTATGCAATCTATTACAGTAGAATTTTTTGTTTTGTTTTAAATGTACACTACTGTTACACCAGATATGAGTGGTGTGTTAAGTAGTACTTCTCCTACCAGTTTAATCCCTGTTATGTGCCTCTTTTGGGGGTTTGGTTGTTGAAGCCACAGTGCAGCACAAGAGGCCAGAAAAATTAGGCATGTACACATGCCTGAAAAATTAGGTATTGTGGATCTTGCAGCGAGCAGAGAAAAAGGTAGGCCTGATTCAACGCCCCATCCCTGCATATCCACACTCAGAGATTGAGGGGGCGACCCTTACAAGGCCACGGGCCGGAGATATAAAGGGGGGCCATCCCAAATAAACACACAAGCGGGGACAAAGGTAGTGAAGGGGACATAGAGGCCCATGGACTGACGGTCGCCATCTTGTCAGGAAAAGGGCCCAGCAATTAAGCCAAACTGACCCAGCACAGGCAGCTACTTGAGTCAAACGCTGTACAATTACACCTTAATAAAGCTGAAACATGCAGCAGCGGGGATTCTAAACGGCCACACGGAGACAAGGAGGCTAACACAGTCTCTGCACCACTCTTTGTAACAGATAACCCAAGGGGCTAACCAGGGACCTTGCCCACAAAAAAAAAAGCAGAATTTTATTGGAGGAATTATTAGTGTCTTTACCCCCCCAAGAGAGGATATAATATACGGTATCTTTAGACTACCTGATGGCCAAACCTCCTTTAGCCCCAATGCTATCCAAGAAACATTTCAAAACTTCGATCAGACCATATATTCATCCCAATCCCGCTGCAGCGGATCTGACATAGAGTCCTTCCTACTACAGCAAGAAGTCCACAAAATACCTGTACCTCAATTGGACAGCTTGAACCTAGACATATCCCAAGAGGAAGTTAAATCTACAATCCAAGATCTTAAATTTGGCAAGTCCCCAGGGCCAGACGGTTTTACTCATCTGTACTATAAGAAATTTGAGTCCTTGCTTACCCCCGCACCTAACATCTTTGTTTAACGCTATACTAAATGGAGAACCTATGCCCCCTTAATTGAATCAGGCCGACCTCATAGTCTTTCCAAAAGAGGGTAGGGACCCGAATCTCAAACTGTATTACAAGGAAGCGCAGCTGGCTTTCATTCCTCTGGCGCATTCTCCAAAACACATCAGCCGCTCTGGGTATTTATGGAAAATGTAAGCATGTCACCTTATACATGGGATACAGTAATATAGATTCCAGGCCTGTATACTTTTTTGAGAAACTTGAAAAACTTGTTTATTAAGCACTCATTAAAAATATGGACGGAGATGAACTGGACACAAAAACTGGACACTCGGGTATCAGATCTTACCCCTATTGTACCCAATCCCCACTTTAAGATACATCTTCCGGAAAGCTCTCTCAGTTGGTAGAAGTCTCAGAACCTACTAAGGGTTGGTCCATGGTGGCATGATGACAAAATAATGACCTTTGAGTGGGTCAGAGATAGATACAATTTACCCCTGGCTGAACACTATAATTTTTGCAGGATACATCATTTTATATATACGATAAGTGGTAGGGGAACCCCCCAAAGAAACACCTGGCTACTCAAAAAATGTAGGGATTCCCCCTTTCAGCCTGGTATTATTAGCCTCATGTATGAACTATTTAATGAAAACTCATGGGCAAACAAACCAGACTATACCAAAGCCTGGGAGAGGGATTTGGGCACCGAGTTGGCAGACAGCACATGGGATAAAAGTTGGCAAGGCTTAAGTAGGGGATCTTTAAATTATAGTCTGCTTGAGACTTCAATAAAGGTCCTACACAGGACATATATTACTCCTTTTAAGCTAATAAATGGGATCCAAAATGGAGCAGCTCATGTTTTAGGAACAGTGGAGATGAGGCTACATTTATTCATGTCTGGTGGGAGTGTTCGGAAGTCATAAGACTATGGGAAGAAACATGCTTACTAGCTTCTAAAATGTTTAAGATTGACCTAATAAAATATTTTTTGAAAGAAAAAATACACATAGCTAGTAGTTGGAAAACCCCAAATTAAAACTTTCAGGAATTAATAAAAAAAATCAACTATTTACTGCTCAACGAGAGATTTAACCATGTAGTCTTGGATAGAATCACCCAGTTCCAGACAATTTGGGATCCCTGGATAACATCCCCATTTAGTGCCCCCCTAATATAATAAAACATTTGTTAATTGTTGAAGCGACTCGGGGGGAAGGACCGGAGTGAGGGAGCCCTGGAGGAGACCCTTCAGAAGCAACCGGCGGCAAAATCATCCGAGGAAAGGAGAGGTCGTCTACTGAAGCCTGCCCTAGGGTAACCCAAGGGCGATTGAGCAGGTTAGATATTGGAAATAATAAGCTACTGCTGGAGTGATGATAGATAATAGGACTTTACTATTGTCTGTTTTACCATGTTTTAGGTTTCTCTTAAAAATTGCAATCACAGTAAAAAAAAAAGAAAATGTATTATCCAAAAAAGTAAAAAAAAGAAGGCCTAGCCACCTAATTTTAACAAAATGTCTTCATTGTAAATATGTATTTTTGCACAACTGTTGTGTTATGCAAGACTGTTCAATATGCTTTCTTTTCCATTACATGCCGTACGACTTCTGGCATAAAAATTGAAATTCAAAAATTAGATATTGTTGCAGCCGCTGCTGTTGCAGCGGCCAGAAAAATTGACCTTTGTTCCCCAGGCAGAAAGTGCCATAAAACATTGCCTCTTCTTGAACCCTAGTTGGTGGCGGATAATTCACGTAAGTCATCCGGCATTCACAGATAACATACAGCAGCGTGTGGACCATTTATAGCCGAAGGCAGCTCATCTCATCAGGCCTTTTTCAGTCGAATGTATCGCCCAGTGTCAGTCCCTTCGGGATCCATCCCTCATTCATCTTTATAAAGGTGAGGCAATCTAGACTTTTTTGCCCTAGGCGACTTCTCTTCTCGGTGACAAAACCTCCTGCTGCACTGAAGGTCCTTTCTGACAGGACACTTGAAGCGGGGCAGGCCAGAAGTTCAATTGCAAATTGGGATAGCTCCGGCCACAGGTCTAGCCTGCATACCCAGTAGTCAAGGGGTTCATCGCTCCTCAGAGTGTCGATATCTGCAGTTAAGGCGAGGTAGTCTGCTACCAGTCGGTCAAGTCGTTCTCTGAGGGTGGATCCCGAAGGGCTGATGCGATGCGTAGGACTGAAAAAGGTCCGCATGTCCTCCATCAACAACACGTCTTTTAAATGTCCTGTCCTTGCCAGCGTGGTCGTGGGAGGTGGATTACTTTCACCTCTTCCCCTGTTATATTGCCCTTGTGCTGTGACATCACCCTTATATGCTGTGTAAAGCATACTTGTTAATTTGTTTTGGACCTGCTGCATCCTTTCTGACTTGCGGTAATTTGGTAACAAATCAGGCACTTTCTGGTTATACCGGGGGTCTAGTTGCGTGCACACCCAGTACAGGTCGTTCCCCTTCAGCCTTTTTATACGAGGGTCCTGTGACAGGCACGACAGCATGAAAGACCCCATTTGCACAAGGTTGGATGCCAAGCTAGTCATGTCCCGTTCCTCGTCCTCAGTGATCTCGCTGAAGATATGTTCTTCCCCCCAGCCACGTACAACACCACGGGTACCAGATAGGTGACAACGAGCACCCTGGGATGCCTGTTGTGATTGGTCTTCCTCCTCCCCCTCAAAGCCACATTCCTCCTCTGACTCCTCTTCCTCACAATCCTCTTCCAGCGTTGCCGCAGGTCCAGCAAGCGATGCTGATAAGGCTGTTTCTGGTGGTGATGGTGACCACAACTCTTCCTCTTCCTCGTCACGCTCATCTACGGCCTGATCCAGCACTCTTCGCAGGGCACGCTCCAGGAATAAAACAAATGGTATGATGTCGCTGATGGTGCCTTCGGTGCGACTGACAAGGTTTGTCACCTCCTCAAAAGGACGCATGAGCCTACAGGCATTGCGCATGAGCGTCCAGTAACGTTGCAAAAAAATCCCCAGCTCCGCAGAGGCTGTCCTAGCACCCCGGTCATACAAATACTCGTTAATGGCTTTTTCTTGTTGGAGCAGGCGGTCGAACATTAGGAGTGTTGAATTCCAACGTGTGGGGCTGTCACAAATCAAGCGCCTCACTGGCATGTTGTTTCGCCGCTGGATATCTGAAAAGTGCACCATGGCCGTGTAGGAACGCCTGAAATGGCCACACACCTTTCTGGCCTGCTTCAGGACATCCTGTAAGCCTGGATACTTATGGACAAAGCGTTGTACGATCAGATTACACACATGTGCCATGCACGGCACATGCGTCAACTTGCCCAAATTCAATGCCGCCAACAAATTTCTTCCGTTGTCACAAACCACTTTGCCAATCTCTAGTTGGTGTGGAGTCAGCCATTGATCCACCTGTGCGTTCAGGGCGGACAGGAGTGCTGGCCCGGTGTGACTCTCTGCTTTGAGGCAAGTCAACCCCAAGACGGCATGACACTGCCGTATCCGGGATGTGGAATAGTATCTGGGGAGCTGGGGGGGTGCCGTTGATGTGGAGCAAGACACAGCAGCAGAAGAGGACTCAGCTGAGGAGGTTATGGAAGAGGATGGAGTAGGAGGAGTAGAGGAGGTGGCAGCAGGCCTGCCTGCAAGTCGTGGCGGTATCACCAACTCCTCTGCAGAGCCACGCATTCCATGCTTGGCAGGCGTCAGCAGGTTTGCCCAATGCGCAGTGTAGGTGATATACCTGCCCTGACCATGCTTTGCAGACCAGGTATCAGTGGTCAGATGGACCCTTGCCCCAACACTGTGTGCCAGAGATGCCATTACTTCCTTTTGCACAATTGAGTACAGGTTGGGGATTGCCTTTTGGGCAAAGAAAATTCGTACCTTCCACTGCGGTATCCCAATCGCTAAAAACTTTTTGAACGCCTCAGTATCCACCAGCTTGTATGGTAAAAGCTGGCGGGCCAAGAGTTCAGACAAGCCAGCTGTCAGACGCCGGGCAAGGGGGTGACTTTGTGGCATTGGCTTCTTACGCTCAAACATGCCCTTGACAGACACCTGACTGTGAGGAGATGAGCAGGAACAGCAAGAGGCGAGAGACGGAGTGATGGAGAGTTGAGAGGGGGCAAGGAGGACAGCAGTGGTTGATGTGGATGAAGATGCTGGACCAGGAGGAGGATGGCGGCTTTGAGTTTGTGTGCTGCTTGTACTCATGTGTTGATCCCATTGGCGTTTGTGATGTGACATCATGTGCCTTCGCAAAGCAGTTGTACCTAGGTGGGTGTTGGACTTCCCACGACTCAGTTTCTTTTGGCACAGGTTGCAAATGGCATCGCTGTTGTCAGAGACAGACACACAAAAAAAATGCCACACTGCTGAGCTCGGCGGTGACGGCATTCTGGTGGTGGCAACAGCATGCGTTGATTGGCGTGCTGTCTGGCTGACCCCGGGTGCTGATGCATGCTGTCTGACTGTGCCACTAGCTCGTTGCGATGACCTCCCTTGAACTTGGCACAGTACTTGTAAGCAGGACACACACTATGGGTAGCGGTCAAGCAAATGAACTTTGATTGACGGTCAGGCCAATGCACTTAGATTTAAGAAAAAAAAAGTTTGGGTTTTTTAAATGTGGACTGTTGGTACCCCAACTAGACTGGATTGGTTGAACTTGGCACAGTACTTGAAAGCAGGACACACACTATGGGTAGCGGTCAAGCAAATGAACTTTGATTGACGGTCAGGCCAATGCACTTAGATTTAAGAAAAAAAAAGTTTGTTTTTTTTAAATGTGGACTGTTGGTACCTTAACTAGACTGGATTGGTTGAACTTGGCACAGTACTTGAAAGCAGGACACACACTATGGGTAGCGGTCAAGCAAATGAACTTTGATTGACGGTTATGCAAATGCACTTAGATTTAAGAAAAAAAAAGTTTGGGTTTTTTAAATGTGGACTGTTGGTACCCCAACTTGACTGGATTGGTTGAACTTGGCACAGTACTTGAAAGCAGGACACACACTATGGGTAGCGGTCAAGCAAATGAACTTTGATTGACGGTTATGAAAATGCACTTAGATTTAAGAAAATAAAAGTTTGGGTTTTTTAAATGTGGACTGTTGGTACCCCAACTAGACTGGATTGGTTGAACTTGGCACAGTACTTGAAAGCAGGACACACACTATGGGTAGCGGTCAAGCAAATGAACTTTGATTGACGGTTATGCAAATGCACTTAGATTTAAGAAAAAAAAAGTTTGGGTTTTTTAAATGTGGACTGTTGGTACCCCAACTAGACTGGATTGGTTGAACTTGGCACAGTACTTGTAAGCAGGACACACACTATGGGTAGCGGTCAAGCAAATTAACTTTGATTGACGGTTATGCAAATGCACTTAGATTTAAGAAAAAATAAGTTTGGTTTTTTTAAATGTGGACTGTTGGTACCCCAACTAGACTGGATTGGTTGAACTTGGCACAGTACTTGAAAGCAGGACACACACTATGGGTAGCGGTCAAGCAAATTAACTTTGATTGACGGTCAGACAAATGCACTTAGATTTAAGAAAAAAAAAGTTTGTTTTTTTTAAAAGTAGACAACTAGTAAACAATATTATATTGTATGCGTTGTGCACACACAGTATAAGCTGTGAGCCTGACACACACACACTTACAAGCAAGAAAAAAAAATGATGTTATAGCCCTAAAAAGGGCTTTTTGGGGTGCTGTGTTTACAGCAGAGATCTGATGAGTCCTTCAGCACTGCACTGGACACTGAATAAACTTGCCTAGCTATGGTTTTCCCTATTGATGCAGTATCACCTACACTCTACCTCCTCTCAGTAAGACTGCAAGTTAGTTCTGATTCCAAAATGGCTGCTGTCCATAAGGTTGAAGGGTGTGGAAGGGAGTGTATGCTGCTGATTGGCTGGAATGTGTCTGCTGACTGTGACATGCAGGGTCAAAGTTTGCTCAATGATAAAGTATTGGGGGCGGGTCGAATCTTGCATATGTTCGTTGTTCGCCGCGAACGCGAACATGCTATGTTCGCCGGGAACAGTCCGCCGGCGAACTATTCGCGACATCTCTATTTATAGACAAATGTGTCAATATAATTGAATCTATAATGCCAACATGAATCCAAACAATTACAATAAGCAACGATGTAATTAACTAAGAAGCTGAAAGGATCCATAAGAAACATAATAAGTATTTTTTTTAAATCCTGCTGGAATATAAAGTAATCAAATAAATACTGAGTACTCATAACATTAATCAGCATAACTGACCAATATTTAGTACCATAACTTATTATGAACAAGAAATACATTGTCAGAATGTTGGATTTGACCTCAAAGAACAATCCCTAAAATTGTACATATCACTCTGCTTTATAACTAGGTAGAGAAATATAGTAATTATGAAATCAGTGTTTAAATGGCTATATCATCCTTTATAGAGTATTAGATATAAGTTGGACCATGGTGTTAATACAACTTTCATTAAAAAAAAAAAAAAAAAAAAAATATATATATATATATATATATATATATATATATCTCTAAAGACAAAGTTACTCTAAATTTTGATATCATCCTAGAGGAACATAAAGATATTATTGTATCTATATAGGGTTTTATAGAAAGCCATTTATAGGAAAACACTGACATATTTTTTTTTTCATTTAGCCCACCTGGGACAACAGTGTTAAGCAGAGCTATCCATTTGCTCTCAGCTCTTAATAATTCCAATTCCAAATTTCCTTTCCTCATTCCCAATTTTTTTTTTTCTAGAATCCAGCATTTTTTTTTAATCTTTAGTTTCTACAAATAACAAACAGATATTACAAAATTATACGAAACACAAATATACAAATACAAGATATATTACAGTCATACAAAAACTAAAGGAAAAAAAAAAGAGTTATGTCTTATGAGTTTAAAGAATGGTAATATTTATCCCAAATCAGCCAACTGTTAAACCTGGATAAAACAATGCCCATGTCATATAAATTCCTTTCTAATTCTCTGTTCTTTTTCAGAATTGTTAATACTTCATTCAGTGATGGAATAAGTTCTGATTTCCAGCGTTTGGCAATAAGCCATTTGACTACTGAGACTACCTGTATAATTAAAGCTTGTTCTTCCATCTTAAGCCTATTGTCCATGATGTGAAGAATAGCTATTTCACATGTCGGCTTAATGATTTTACCGTAAATTTTAGAAATATATTCAAAAATCAAACTCCAAAGTTTCTTAATGGGGTCACAGTCCCACCAAATATGTGTGTGCGTCCCCTGCTGATTACAAAGCCTCCAACAAAGCCCCTTATTAGGATTATTGTTAATAATTGCTATCTTTACTGGGACAAAGTACCACCTCTGGATCACTTTAAAATTGACTTCTCTATATGCTTGATATTTAATAATTTTCTGTGAGAACGCAAACGCTCTTGACTAATTTTCCAGGTTAATTAAGTTATTACATTCTTTTTCCCACTTAAGCATACCTGGAGATTTTTCCATCTTATCCTGTTTTCTTAATATTTCATAGCATTTTGAAATTATATGTTTCCTGTCATTATAAAGTACTAACTTTTCAAAATTGGTTAAGGATCTGTTTGAGGTAATTAAATAATTCAAATTTAAAATAACTTTTTTAACTCTCTCATATTCCAACCATTTAGACGATGGAAAACTAAAATCAGCACATAATTTGGAAAAATACTTAATTTCACCTTTATCGAACAGATCTCCCAATGTCTGTATATTCCAATTACTCCAATTACGAAGACAGGCCAAGTTAAGAACATTACTTAAACCTAACAGTGACATTTCCGAACACGGAATTGTTGAAAGGTTTAGTTTTTTCTTCCATTTCAACCAAAATTTAAACCCTGATTTAATTATTATTGACGTAATATTATTATTGGGACATTTATCATACCAAAGCCAATCACTTAATGATAAGCCCTTAGCTAAACATGTTCTATAGTTATCCACTTATTTTGTTTTGTTTTAGTGGACCAGGGTATAAAATGAGATAGCATTGCAGCCATATAATATTCTTCAACACAAGGGGGCGCAATGCCTCCTTTTATAAAGCTCTTCCTAACAATCCATGAATTAATTCTAGATTTTTTCCCATTATATATAAATGAATCGATCAAGGTTTGGTATTTTTTAATTATAGTTTCAGGAACGGATAAAGGCAAACATCTAAATAAGTAATTTATTTGCGGTAATATGGACATTTTTACGGCTGTTATTCTACCGAACCAGGATAATCTATTTGATTTCCAATTTATTAGTTGGTTTTTAATTTTGTCATATAATTTCGAGAAATTAATTTTAGTTAGATTTTCCAATTTTTCAGAGAATTCTATTCCCAAATAATTGATTTTATTTAACTCCCAATCAATTTCCCAAATATTTTTCAGAGAAGTTATTTCATCTTCGTCTATATTTATCATTAATACCTCTGTCTTTGACCAGTTTATTTTATAGTAAAAAATTAAACCAAATTTGTTTATTAAATCCTGAATCTGAAGTAAAGACTTTCTGGGTTCGGCTATAGTTAATATCACATCATCAGCATAAAGCATAATTTTATGCTCAGAATCACCAATTCTAAGGTTCCATCATTAAAACAAAAATTAAAGGAGATAGTGGGCAACTCTGACGGCTCCCATTGGTAATAGAGAACCATTTCCTACAACACAGGCAGTGGGGTTTGAATATAAAGCCCCTATAGATTTCACTCCAAAATTTTCAAAACCGAATGTTAGTAAAACTTGATTAATAAAATCCCAGTTTAGCCTGTCAAAGGCCTTTTCTGCATCTAATGTGATAACTATCGAAGGTTTATGATTATATTTACAAAAAGAAACTACGTCAATTAATCTCCTTGTATTATCGGCTCCCTGCCTATCTTGTAAAAAACCTGATTGATCCATATTTATTAATTTACCAAGGCACAAGCTCAATCTCTTAGCTAAAATGTTTGCATATAATTTTATATCCGTGTTTATTAAAGATATCGGTCTATAATTCTTACACCACCTTAAATCTTTATTTTGCTTTGGAATATTAATTATAACTGCCTCTAACATTTCTTTGGGTGCACTCCCCTTTCTTTTAATTTCATTGAACACTTCAGCTAGATGTTTCATAAGTACAGTTTTAAAGGTTGTGTAATAATAATTTGCAAAGCCATCTGGACCAGGGGCTGAATTTAACTTTAAGTTATCAATTACTTCTTCAATTTCTAATGTTTTTATTTCACTGTTTAGATAATCTAGATCCTCCTTAGTGATTTTGGGAAACGAAAGTCTATCCAAAAATGTAATAATATCTTCTGTTTTTGGTTTTATAACTGCATCGTTACTTTCTAAATTATAAAGATTTTCATAAAAGTCAAAAAAGGCCTTTTCAATATCACTAGGATTTGTTAATGTAATTAAGTCCTTTTTATTTTCAATTATTAATTCATCTATTCTATTAATTGGTTTATTGTTTATTAATTTCAGAGCTAAGAGTTTGCCAACTTTATTATCCAAAAAATATTTTCTCTGTTGAAGCTTCCACGGGCTGTTATCAATATTTTTTTGGACAATTTTATTTATTCAGTTTTTTACTTTTCTAATCTCTATACTCTTATCAGCTGAAGGGTATAATTTATTTTGTCTTTCATGGATTGCTAATTGCGCACATAAGTCTCGGAGTGATAGACCACTCTGTTTCCTTCTATGTGCACCCCATGAGAGTAACATTCCTCTTATATATGCTTTATGGGCATTCCAAATCGTTGAGGGCTCAAGGACTGAATTCTCATTAACTTGGAAAAAGTTTTCTATTTCTTCCCGTAATAATATTTGTTTATCTGAATTATTAAATAATGAAATATCCATTCTATTTCTAGAATATTTCTTTTTAGTCAAATGATCCTTAACCTGGAGTTATATCATATCATGATCTGACCATTTATTTATATTAATCTTGGTAGAGTCTGTAACTGCCAAGGTTTCCGAGTCAACCAAAAAGTAGTCTATTCTAGAATAAGACTTATGGCGGTGAGAATAAAACGTATAGTCTCTTACATTACCATATCTTAACCGCCAAACATCATATAACTCAAATCTCACTAAGGATTCATAGAACAGATTAGCTTTCCTTTTTGTATGCCCATGTAAATATTCTTGATTATTACTTTTCCTATCTAAAGATACATTCAGTACCATATTAAAATCGCCGCAAACAATTAGTTTGCCTACTTTAATATTTTTAACCAGTTTAAGTAATTTGTTTAAGAACCCGTTTTGTCTCTCATTGGGTGCATAAATATTTACTATAGTGTAGTTTAGATGGTTGATTTTTCCAGCCCATATAACAAATCTCCCTTCCAAATATACTTCTCTATGTTGCTCACTAATGTTAACATTTTTATTAAACAAGATCGATACTCCACGCGACTTCTTTTTATATGTTGAATCGACCTTAATAGTAAAAAACCTATCGTTCCAGAAAGGGACTTTATCTATTTGCCAATGCGTTTCCTGTACACAAACAACATCAGCTTTAATTTTCCGAAATTGATCTATTAACACTCGCCTCTTAAATGCAGAGTTCCATCCTTGTACATTCTGTGAGACTATCTTAAATCCCATCCAAAAAACCAAAGGGACCCCTCAGTTTACCACTCAAAAAAAAGATACCATTCTATACCACCCAGAGTTCGACATAACCTTAAAATTGAATACCTGAACATTAAAAGTTTTACAACTATTCCACTTAAAAACATACATATTTTCATACAAAACCGAGACATGATGTAACCTACCAAAAGACAGATGACTATAAGTCTAATGGTTAATTTGGCTAGACCAATCTACGTCTAGCAGCCCCACCATGGTAGCCCGCCCGAGAACACCCTTCGTTCTCTTCTGTATATATAGAATCCAGCATTTTAAAGTGGGTTTTCATGAAAATGTCTGGCCATAGAGGTAAGCGTCTTTCCTTTGGTTATATCGCTTATGCTATTACGTATGTTTCCCAGATGTTCACCCAGTCGTTTTCTTAGTTCCCTACTAGTGATCCCAACATATCTGAGGGAACATGGGCATTCAAGACAGTATACTACTGAAGATGTACTACAGTTGTACAAGCCTTTTAAATAGACGATTTTTCCAGTTCTATCAAATTTTGTCCAGTTTATACATATAAGGACAGAATTTGCAATGTCCATATCCAATAGTTCCATCCGGTAATAGATTCAGTTTCCTTTTTTTACAATAATGGCTGCGGACAAATTGATCTCGAATATTTCTAGATCTTTGTCAACCAGTCGTTATTTTATTACCAACCATTGTAGTTAATTGAGGATCAGTTTTAAGAATGTTGATATGTTTGTTGAGAATGTATTCAACCTGACTCCAATCTTCACTAACGGTGGTAATAAATCGTACAGTTTCATCTTGTTTCATTCTTGGCTTGGGGGATAGTAATTGTTCTCTTGATGTATGTAATGCTCGATGATAAGCCTTTGTAATCAAATTATTACTGTACCCCCTATTTTTTAACCATTCACGTAGTTCACTTGCCCTTTCCATAAAAATATCCAAGTTCGAACAATTCCTTCTAATACTTAGAACTTCACCAACTGCAATTGATTTAAGTGTTGGTGGATAATGCGAGCTAGAGTGATGAAGAGTACTATTCGTAGCTGTAGGTTTATGAAATAGATCAGTTATAATATTGCCACTTTCATCTTTACAGATAGATATATCAAGGAAGTCTACTTTTCGTAGATCATATGTGTGTGTTAATCTGAGATTTAAATCATTCATATTCAATTGGCTGATAAATTGATTCCAGTTTTCTTCCGATCCATCCCAGATGATCAAAATATCGTCAATATACCTCAACCATATACTTACATGGTCTGTGAAAGAGGAATTAATGTCATTGAATACAAGTTCTTTTTCCCACCATCCCAAATAAATATTGGAATAGGTGGGTGCTCATGAGGATCCCATCGCTGTTCCTCTCTTTTGTAAATAGAAAGATTAATTAAACACAAAAAATGTGTGATTTAAGATGAATCGTAATAACTTAAAAAAAAAGTTATTCATAGGGATCTTTGCATTTGTTTCCATCTTAAGAAAGTATTCTACAGCATGACATCCTGCCTCATGTTTAATGGAGGTATATAGGCTCTCCACATCACAAGTCACCAAAAGAGTTTCTTGACTAATGGAAATGTCATTCAATCTATTAAGAACGTCCATTGTATCTCTCACATATGAGGGTAAGCTTAATACATTGGGCGTAAATGGATGTCAATGAATTTACTTGCACTCTCCCCAAGGCTACCATTACCCGATATAATTGGCCTTCCTGGGGGTGTTGTAGCATTCTTGTGAACTTTGGGTAACATGTATAGAGTTGCTGCCTGAGTTTTGTTGGAAATTAGAAATTCCTGTTCTTTTCTGGTAATGATTTGATCATCTCTTGCCTTATTAATGATCTTATCATATTTTTCTACAAAATCAGTTGTAGGATCTCCTAATAGTCTTGTATAACATTCCTTGTCATTTAATCGTCTCAAGGCTTCACATACGTACATCTCATTAGGCCACAGAACAATGTTACCTCCTTTGTCCGAAGGTTTTATCACAATATCTGGCCAATCGCCAATTTCCTTTAAAGCTTGATTCTCCTCTCGACTTAAGTTATACGATATTGGTGATTGTATTCTCTCAATATCTTGTGTCACAGCTTTAACATAAACATCAACTGCTGGACAACTAGAGAGAGTTGGATTAAATCGAAATTTAACTTTGATCTTATCCATAGTTGTAATTGAGGCTGTTGGTTCCTCTATCATACTGGTGGATTGCATCAACTTAGTTGAAATCTCTTTATTCGTAAATAATTTTTTCACCATTAATTTCCTGGCAAACAGGTTAAGATCTTTGTATCCTTAAAAAAAATGAAATTTCTTACTAGGAGAAAAAGACAATCTTTTTTGTAATAATGTAATTTGAGGTTTAGTCAGTGTTCTTGAAGATAGATTAATAATCTGCATCATATTTGTCATTACCTCCTGGATTTTCTCTCGCAATTCGCCTTCTGGGTATTAGCTACACCTTTGTATCCCCACTGTCTGCGGTCTCTCAAGTTCCTCACGGAATCCCAAGTTTCCTCTTGAGGTTGCCTCAAATTCCTCTCTATCCTTGGTAGAGGTCCTTGATCTAAAAAAGAGACCGATTGTTTTTGCCTGTATCCTCCTGGGTTAGATCTCATATCTTCCTCATCCGTCACTGACGAGTCCAATTCAGTATCTGAATTATGGTATCTTCTAATTGGATCAACTCTAGGACGTAATTTCCTTCTATTATTATTCCTGTGTGTCCAATTGAAGATATTGCCACTTTCAAAATCCTGTAGGTCTCGATTGTATTTCTGTTTTTTGAGAGATACAATTTCATTTTCTCTTCTGTCCAAATCAATCTGTATTCTCTTATATGATTTCTTAAATTCTTCTAATGTCTCGAATTGTTTCAGAGTCTTATTCAATAGAGTGATTTCTTTGTCAAGTTCTGTTTGTATTACCTGTTCATAATCAGCTAGTATAGCCAGAAGTGTCTCGGAACAACTAGTAAGAGCTTGTTCCCATTTTTCTTTATAGGTTTAGCTTACTTTAAGATAACCATTTATTTTTAAATGACAGAGCTTGCCAATGGAGACTAGCAGTCTTTTTCATTAATTTACTCTATATTTATTTATCTATTTAATGCTTTATCTTCTTATATATACATGTAATTAAATCCTTTATTAGTGTTAAACTATTTATGCATTTACTTGTGTATATTATAAAGACATCCAGGATACCGGAAAATCAGTTTTATATTTGGTGTATTTATTTTGTTTATTAATGAAAGTTATATTTTAATTATAAGATATTTGATCATTTGTTTGCAATTTAACTCTGTAGTTTGGATTATCTCTTGTTGGGTCGATAATATCATTGGAATTAAAGGTGTACTTTTCTCTCTCTTCTATATTAATTCAAGAGACTTTAAGAAGCCAACAGTAGAAGAGATCTAAAATTTCTTGGACCAAGTAGAACTCCACAAGATCTCAGAATCAGATTTACAAATGCTAAACGTGGAACTTTCAAACGATGAAATCTCTTCAGCAATAGCAGAATTAAAGTTCTTCACCGCCATAGGTCCAGATGGATTCACAAATGAAAGAGAAAGGTGAAGCTCCTACTGAATCACTGAAAGCCAAAATTCTTATAATTTTAAAACCTGATCAGGAGCCTGCAAAGTGTAAAAACTATAGGCCTATATCTATAATGAATTCCGATATTAAGATCTACACAAAAATCTTAGCGAATAGACTGAATAGAGTGATATACTTTTAATGGCGATGGACCAAACATGTTTTATAGTTGGTAGACAGAGATCAGATAATACCCGAAAGCTTATAGATCTTATCTCCTTTTCCAAATGAAATAATATATCAGCGATATTTTTGTCTCTGTACGCTGAAAAAGTGGTTGACCGGGTGGGGTGGGATTATATGGATCTGACTGTCAAAATTTGGATTAGGAGAATTTGGTTCATCAGCCTTTGTTACAGTAGCAAGTTTCAAATCTGCTAAATTTACTATAACTAACGGCATTAGACAGGGTTGCCACCTCTCCACCGTAATTTTGGCCTTATTAATGGAACCATTGGCGGAGGCTATTCATAAGTAGTCAACTATCAAAGGCATTACAATAGGAGGAAGTGAACATAAAATGTCATTATATGCTGATGATGTCATGATGGCAATGGCAAATCCAGCTAACTCTCTCTCACAATGACTTCATATTATAGAACGGTTTGGCAGGATTTCAAATGATAAGCTCAATATCATAAAAACAGAAGCATAAGCATTAAATTGACCTGGTCAAGTACAGACAGAGTTAAAAGTGAAATATAAATATGTATGGAAAGACAATAATCTTAAACATCTGGGAATATTTCTGGATAAGGATATTCAGCATATGATCACAATTAACTACCATAATCTATATTTGAAGTTATCGGATATTTTATCCTTCTGGAAACACATGATTTTATCTTTGACAGGGCGTATAGCGGCTACCAAAATAACTATTTTACCTAGGTTTAATTACCTGTTAAGATGTATACCTTTTCAACTCCCTAAATACTTAATAGATCAGTTTAAAAAAATATTAGATAAGTTTATCTATAATGGAAAAAAAAAACAGAATTAAAGCCCATCATAGCTGCAAGGAAGTTTAATAAAGGAGTCCTTGTCCTTCCGATCCTAAAGTCATCCCATGACGCGACAATGCTATCGCATTGTATTAAATGTTTAGATTATAGCTTTTAAAACCAGTGGCTACTCATTGAAAGATTGTGTGCTCAAGGAGGTTATTTTAGCACTTTATTATTAGGAAAAGGTTCTAAGAAATCAATAGTCCTAACAAATCTCAAAATTATTAAATGGGGATTGACATTTTGGAAGAAAGCTTTGGTCCAGTCAGATCTAGCACCATTTCCAAGTCTAATAATATCTATTGAAACGTTGAAAGAGGAAATGGGCTTCGCTTTCCTCTCAGAATGGATTAACAGAGGAATTAAAGAGTTAAAGAATAATGACTCATTCTCGCAATTAAAAGAACAATTTAACTTACAAGAAGACAATCTTGGCTTTATTATATAATGTGTAAATCAGCATGGAAAAGATCAAAATACTCATTCATAACTCTTAAGATCTTTAACAGATTTTGAGAAATTGATTCTGAGCGAAAACAAATCTCATTTAGCATCTAAATGCTATATATGCTTATTCAGGAAGCTTAATAGTTATAAAACCATCAAAATGGTCAGTTGGGAGAGAGACATTCAGAGGACATGGTCGGAAGCAGGCTGGCTGAAAGCTGTTTATATTACTGAAAGATTTATAAAAGGCTCCTCACTTTATCATGTTACAAATAAATGGTATCTGGTACCTACTAGCATTTATAAGCAGACACAGGGGTTGTGGTAATCTTCTTGTGAAGGGTCATAAGTTATCATAGAATGTCTGATAAATCCTGTAATCATAATATCCAGGTCTGAATACTATGGTAGACAGTGTAAATGTATTAAAGAATACTAGAGAGAGAAAGTACACCTTTAAATCCCACCAAACAGTAATACCTTATATAGTACCCATAATGTGTAGAAAGATAAAGCAGAAAAATGTAAAAATATCTATTTATTGATAATTACTAAAAATAAGTCAAAGGCATATAAATGCGTCGAAAAATAAAAGAAAAGTTTACAACATGATCGCGTAATGATCAAATAGAATCTACCCAGGTCTCTGAATCAATTTAGGTGAGACAAAAAAAGGGGTGATAGTGAGGTTTAGACCCACATAAATATATACTACTAGCGAATTGCCCGTCAAAAAATGACGGCAATGAAATTGTAAATGAGCTAATGCTGTTTGGTGTATAATAATACATTAATAAATTAATATACTTTACCTATTTTGAAGTAATATATGCAGGAAGCATTGTGTTGAAGAGCTGACAATCTGTTTTGATGTTGGTGGAGCATTAGTGGTGTGGAGCTGCTGTGTAAGTGTGATGAATGTGTGCAGTGTAATAGTGTGAGTGCGAGACCAAACCGTTAGCGTAGTTGTGTACTTCCGCATTGTTGTAAAATGGCGGGTAATGTGTGGTATGCGTCTTTGCGGAATATCCGTAGGTCTTTTGTGGTGTTTTGCGTGTTTACAGTGCTGTAGCCTCGTTTTCGTTTTGTTCGGCGGCCATTTTTTCTCTTGCTTACAGAATTTTTGAGTGTCTAAACTCTTTTATTTTGATTTAAATTGAGGTGTAACTTAATTTTTTGAGGTCCTGGATGCTCCCTCTTGCTGTAGGTAAGCTTTTTATGTATGTGTTGTGTGTATTTATTGTGTTTTTCATTTTTTCATGTTTGCGGGTTGCTGCTGACTTTTGCGAGGTCGTAATGTGTGGTAACGTGTGTCGTATGTTGTTTGCGTTCTGACGTAAAGTTTGCGAGGGTCGCAGTTGCTGGCAAGGAGCGCCTTGCGCGAGCCGGCAAGCGTTAGCAACAACTCGTATGTTCACAAGCTATATAATAATTTACACATAGCAGGGAAAAAGTGCACGTATGCTTCAATATATAATAATCCACCTTAAGTGAACAGAAGAGGAGAGAGGCAGGGTGGGGCTTGTTCTGAATGCTGGTGCCTGAGGATACTGAATCTCTTACTACAGCAGTACTGCAGGAGATAATTTACACATAGCAAAGAAAAAGTGCATGTATGCTTCAATATATAGGAATCCACCTTAAGTGAACAGCAGAGGAGAGAGGCCCCTGAGTGATGTCATTAGCATATGCGGCTGCTCACAGGAAGAAGACATGCTGCTAGGGAGAGAAGGTGCTCGCATCAGAGTAAGGAGAGAGGGGAAAGGAGAGAGGGGGGGGAAGGAGAGGGGGGTAGAAGGAGGATAAGGGTGAGGGAGGAGGATGATAAGGGGTGAGGAGGAGGATGATGAGGGGAAGGAGGGAGGATGTTGTCAAACTGCGAGTTGTCATCCCGCAAGGCCACAAGTGTGCCGACAACTCGCAGTTTGACAATTATAATATGTGATATGAATGTAATAACATTGAAAATTCATAAAGACAAGTATGTACACATGAATGGTCAAATATAATAAAAGTCAAGTCTATTATATCATATAATATGGGCCTAAGCCATGGATGTTTTTATAAATCCACAAATATCATTAAGTTCATATATTAATAATGTTAAATCATGTGTGGGAGAAGTAGAAACAATCAGGGGATGAAGAAAGGATTTAAACTGTGGCCCTCTCTTTCTCGTGTAGAGAGGTTGTTAGGGACCCATTACTAACGCCTTGACCCTGAAAAGTACAGTCTGTATATACACTATGCGAACTGGGACTAATCCCAATGATGTTCCACTTACCCTCCACCTAGGCACTGGTTTGGAGTATCAGAAGTTTTAGTATAGTCATCAGTATTGCAGAGTCTGTTGTTCTCTTAATGAGGAGCAGACCAGTGACGTCATCAACACGGGACCTGCGTGGGAGGCTGATCTGCCCCAGCACAGTGTCACACAGAGCCTGGCACCCACAGAGACCCAGCACAGTGGCACACAGAGCCTGACACCTAGAGAGCCACAGCACAGTGGCACTCAGAGCCTGGCACCCAGAGAGCCCCAGCACAGTGGCACACAGAGCCTGGCACCCAGAGCCTGGCACCCAGAGAGCCCCCAGCACAGTGGCACACAGAGCCTGGCACCCAGTAAGCCCCAGCACAGTGGCAGGCAGAGCCTGGCACCCAGAGAGACCATTACATTCGCCAGCAAAAACGTTTTTTTTTATTCATTGGTTCCAAAATAGGAGTGAGCATTAGATTGGATGGCGCACTAGATTTGCGTAAATATGGTATGTCTTATAGAATGTGTGCAATCAACGGGAACGTGAGGGACCTGAAGATTGACTAGAGAAATTAGTGATGAAAGAATTGACCACCAATTAGAAGTATTAATTATAATATATGATAATTGTTGCTTATAGCTTGTGATCATTGAATAATAAACAATAAACCAACTAAGATTTGACCGCACATTGGGTGTAATTTATGAAGATTGAATTACTTGCTAGGGGGCACAGCAATCAAGACATGAGTGACATCACAATAAAATTACAATTACTCGTATAAATTATGTGATCCTGTTGAATTATAACGGAATTTGGGAAGAATGCAATAGAAAACATTGAGTAATAACTGTGCGTAGGAGATGTATGTAAATTACCACATTAGGGCTCTAAAGTGGGCACTTAGGCTACATAATATCAATAACATAATATGCTTATTTGAAGTAAAGAAACATAATGTGCTTGTTTGAAGTACCAAGACCTCTTATGCTAGAGGCACCGGGTTTGTTGCCAATGTAGCCAATCCCACATAGAGGAATGGAATAAAGGGGTTATTATTATCAAAATAAAGCACTGAGTGGTAATCTACACCTTTAATAGCTTATAGACAACCCAGATAATACTGACATGAATGTCAAGAGATCTACAATGGCTGTATCATATATAGATGCCATGATTATGAAATGTACTATATACAGAGTAGAAACCAGGAGAGATCCAATACAGTCATAAATGGTCCTTGAAAAAGGGGTGATGAATAAAAATGTATATGGCATGAGGGTCACGAAAGATCAGAGACCCAAAGGGTGCATATAATACACAGAAATAGGATAATTATGTGGTGTAATTTGAAACTTTTGAGATCAAAACTACTTGCAAACAAGACTAGCCAGAAATATTTATGGCCAATTTAATAAATAAGGAGATGAGAACAGGTCATTGATTCACAGATATATACTCAAATTGTTGCCTCTATTCAACCCATTTGGTGTTACTATATTGAGCATGGCAATCCACTTGGTCTCTGCTTTTAGCAGTTCCAATTCTAGGTTTCCTTTTCTGATTCCAAGTGTGATCTTCTGAAGTATCTAGCATTTCAGCATAGGCTTACATTGGTGAAAATTATGAAAGTGCTTTGCAACTGATGTCAGATTCTTGCACTTTTGAAGATCTTTTGTACTGTTCCGAATATTGCCAAGATGCTCTCCCAGTCTTCGAGATCCCAATATATCTGAGATTGCACAGGTACTGCAGACAATATACTATGCCTTGAGAGTTGCAATTGAAAAAGCCTTTGAGATGGATCACTTTACCGGTTCTGTCAGTAAGATCTTCAGTTTTTATCATGTACGTGCAAAAATTGCCACAGTGGACTTTGTATGAGGGGATCTCTGATGTTTCTGGATCTCCTCCAACCAGTCAGTATTTTGTTGGCCAATTATACTCTTAACTGAGAGATCAGTTTGGAGTATGTCTATATGTTTGTTGAGAATGTCATCAATATTCTTTCAATCCTCGTTAAATGAGCCGATGAACCTCAGGGTTCCTCCAGAGTTGTTCGGTGGGTTTGGGGATAATAGCTGATCTTTCAGAGTGGGTGCAACATGAGAGTTAGAGTGATGAAGGGTGCTGTTAGTAGCAGTTGTTTTCCTGCATACATCAGTACAGATGTTACCTTTAATATCCTTAGATATTGTGATGTCAAGGAAGTAAATTCTTTCCATACTCATATTGGATGTGAGTTTCATCTTTCCTTTATATGGTGTTCTCTCCCCCTACATCCGTCCCCTCCGTCCCTCCTATGTGGTATAAAAATGTAAGGAGGGAAGAGAAGTAGATCTCTTGGATGAGAGCTTAGGTAAATTTATAATAATGGTAACATTTTTGCACTTTTAGATTAATTAACCTCTAAAGGTCTTAATAAATCTCCTGCCTTTACAATAGGTAGGGGTCATAAAATTTCACATATAGCCTTAAAGGAAGGGGGTTAGAATCCATAGGATATTAAGTAGTGACATATGGAGGGCGGATAGGGGATGGGTTGGTTGGGGGGGAGAAGACTGAGGAAGGGGTGAAAGAGGGGATGGAAATATGCATATCTTGGATTTGTCCTTTTTTTTTTTTTTTTTCTTTTCCTTCTTGGTGGTAGAGAAATAGCCTTCTATTAAAGAAGGGAAATATACATAGAGGATAATATAAGGTCTTAGATACAATGTTAGCACCGGTCACTTTAATTAAGAGGTTAAAAGTTTCACAGATATGTTTATAGATAGGATTTGGCACTGTCATATTCAATGATAGAAATGTAGTTATAAGGATGACTTAAGAAATCTCAACAAATGAAGTGTTGACACCTGACTATAAGAAATTTACACAGAGTTGGAATTGGGCAATAGAGGCCGTTTGTGTATATAAATGTATATATATGTATATATATATGTGTATATATGTGTATGTATATATATAAGTATGTATGTGTATAGGATGTGAAGGGCTTGTTAATACATTTCACTTTTCCGTTTTTGGATTTGTGTTTCCTTTTTTTTTTTTTTTTTTTTTTTTTTTTTTATGTTTGTTCCCTCAAATTCTGAGGTAAAGATTTTGTCAGAAATTCTTTAATAATCCTGCATAGATAGATGCTTATAGGTTTTTGAGAGACTGGGAGGTAGCTGCCTCCATTAGAAAGGTTCACCTACCACTTCTAAACACTGGCTAATCAGCCCGTAGGAATTCGACTCAACATGAGAGATAGGATGGGTCATATTCGGTATGTTTGTAGTCAGTATATATGTTTAAAGGAACAGAGAAGCACAAATTTAAATAGTGAGGATAGGAAGGGGAAACATAGGATAAGAGGAATTAAGTCAATAAAGAAACTATGTCATTAAGGATAATATCACATAACACCAATGGATTGAATATGCCCATTAAAAGAAAAATTGCATTTTCAGAATATAATAAATCAGGTGCAGAAATAATCTGCCTACAAGAAACACATCTGAAAATGAAGCATAACCATCTATTAAATAATAAATCTTTTTTGAAGAGAGTAGATGCTAATTATACTAGTAAAACGAGGGGAGTCTCGATATTATTTAAAGCTAACTTAGTGGTGAAGGAAGAGTTTAAAAAGATTGATATAGAGGGAAGATATATATTGTGGGTAGGAGAAATAAATAAAAGCATCTACACAATTGTAAATATATATGCCCCAAATAAGAATCAAGAGAGATTTCTTATAAAAATATTGAAGTTAGTTCATAAATATAAAAAAGGAAAAGTTATTATATGTGAAGACTTAAATTTAGCTATGGATCCAGTTCAGGATAGATCAAAATCTAAATATAAGAAAAATAATAATACTTTGAGTTATTTAAGATTAAGAATTAAAAAACTAATGATAGAGCTTGACCTCTTTGATATTTGGAGAACATTTAATCCAGAAAAAATAGAGTTTACATATCACTCAAAGAAATATAATGTATACTCTAGAATAGATTATTTCTTGGGGGATCCTTCAGTCGTATACGATACAAAAAAAATAACTATCTTATCTACTGCACTATCAGATCACTTTCCACTGATGTTGGAACTAAAAGGGGTTGAAACCTATGGTAAAATAAGAAAGTGGAGAATAGAACCTCTGATTTTAAAAGATAAGATATATATAGAAGAAATAAGAACAGCGATTAGAGAATTTATGCACTTAAATATAGATTCAGTATCATCTCCTTCACTCATATGGTGTACATTAAAAGCATTTGTTAGAGGCATTCTAATAGAAAAAGAAGCACAAATGAAGAGAGCTAGAGGAACAACCCTAAGAAATCTTTATATTCAGTTAGATATATTACAGAATAGCAATAAAAATCTTCCATCTATGCAAAAGATGGAAAAAATTAAAGATATCAATTTACAAATTAAAAAGATCTTTCAGTTAATTCAAGATAGAATGGTTTGGAAAGCACAACAAAACAATTACCTCATGGGAGGAAAAATGGGGAAATATTTGGCCAATAAAGTTAAGAATCAAAAAATTCAAAACCATATCCAGGGACTCAGGGGAGAAGATAATCAGCTATATAACCATCCAGAAAAAATTGGCAACATATTTTTCCAATACTACTCAGAATTATATAATATTGAGAAGCAGAAAGATTTTCAGAAACCTAGTTTGAGTGAGATAAAAAACTTTTTGAAGGATATTAAATTCCCTAAGATATCAGAGGAAGAATTATTACATCTAAATGAACCAATAACGGAGAAAGAGATAATAAAGGTTATTATTGAAACAAAAAACAATAAGGCCCCTGGTATTGATGGCCTAGATAAACTATTCTATACAACGTTTAAAGACCAGCTGGCCCCTTTATTGGCCAGTATGTTTAATGAGATTAAGAACAGCGGCATTATTAGAGAGGAGTTAACTGAAGCTAAAATTATAAATATAATAAAAGAAGGAAAAGACCCAGAAGATAGGAAGAGCTATAGACCTATCTCTCTTATTAATTATGATTTAAAAATATATTCTAAGGTGTTAACTAATCGCTTGATCCCTTTAATTCCGCAGTTGATTAATCCAGAGCAGACAGGATTTGTTAAGTCCCGACAAGGAGGGGATAATATAAGAACATTGATAGATATTCTCTCTATAGGGAGGAGTGATGGGGGCCCCAGTTTGGCTCTGTCGATAGATGCAGAGAAAGCCTTCGACAGAGTCAGCTGGGACCTCATTAAGATTGCCCTGGAATGTTATGGACTAGAGGAATTTGCTTCTAAAGCAATTATGGCTCTTTATATTAACCCTACAGCTAAGATTAGTGGGCCTAATTATGAAACATCTTTTTTTCCCATAAAAAATGGAACTAGACAGGGCTGTCCCTTGTCTCCCATATTATTTAATCTTTATGTGGAGCCTCTTCTATTGAAAATAAGGGAAGCAAAGGATATTGAGGGAGTAAAAGTCGGTCTTAAAGAGTATAAAATTACTATATATGCAGATGATCTGATAGTTATTTTGAAGAACCCTATCCAATCTTTGGGAGCTCTTGATATCATCTTTAAAGAATTTGGAAGACTCTCTTATTATAAGGTCAACCATGAGAAATCAGATATTATATGGAGGGATCTCTCCTTTGAAGAAATTACAAGTTTAAAAAGCTCATTTAATTTTAAATGGAACTCTAATAAAATAAGTCATCTGGGTATAGACCTATCATTCAAGGTTAATAAGATTTTGAAATCTAATCTAGAAAAGATATGGAAACAGATTCAGAAAATCCTCTTAGAGTGGAAAGATGTCAAATTTGCATGGTCAGCTAGAATCGCAATTAGTAAGATGATATTGATCCCTAAAATCACTTATATTCTTAAAACAATTCCGGAAGATCCGCCAAAATATTGGATTGTTAAACTGCAAAGAGGTATAGATGCATTTATTTTGGGTGGTAAAAGAACTAGAATCCCTCTTTCAATTACCAAAAGACCCATGCTTAAGGGTGGATTGGCATCACCCTCTATAAGAGATTTATATAATGCTATTGCCCTCTCTCAAATTATGATATGGAGTACTCCTGCCATTAATCCAGGTTGGAAGTCCTTAGAATACGATATATTAAAAATAGACACTCCTAATACATTGCTGTGGATTGATGGGTTAAATGATGTCAAGAGTGAACGGCTACCCAGAGGAGTAAGAACATTGTTAAAACTCTGGGTGACAAATAGAGATAAATGGAACCTTTCGAGATTTCCTTCGTTAGGTGCCCCTATAGAGTGTCTCTTATCACCGTTCAATGTTGACTTAATAGGTGGATGGAAATTGCAGGGAATATCCCTTATAGATGATCTCTACGCATCTGGTGTCCAACTATCCTGGTCTAACTTGAAACAAAAATATAAACTTAAGAACAACCAATGGTTGGCATTTAGTTCCTTACAATCCTTGGTGAAAGCAAAGGGATATGGTAAAAAGATTAGCTATTCGATTACTGACTTTGAAAGTATGCTATATCAGAAGGCGCTACCGCATAGAATTTCAAGATGTCATAAGATTCTAACGCCACAGGATAAAGTAAATCCAATGAAAGGTATGTTAGAGTGGCAGAAAGATCTACATATATTAATGAACGGAGATAAATGGGAGGAGGCTCTAAAAATCGTAAAAATCTCTTCCTGCTCTAGTAACTATATTGAATTATATTTCAAGTTGATCAATAGATGGTATTGGACACCAGATGCGATTAATAAATTTGCAGAGAACAAAGGGAATACATGTTGGAAGGGCTGTGGTATAAACAGTGATTCACTCCATGCTTGGTGGAACTGTACAAAAATAAAGTCTTTTTGGAGAGCTTGTACATATCTGATTGAGGATATATGTGAGGTAGAGGTTCCTTTTGTTCCAGAGCTGCTCCTATTACATATAAACATAAGGGAGACTTTTCCAAAAGTCTACCTCCTGGTCTCTCATATTCTTTTGGTTATTAAAATGTATATTGTGAAATATTGGAAATCAGAGTCCTCCCCATCTCTTCAAGAAATTATAAATTGTGTTATAAGAAATAGAAAGTTTGAAGTCCAAGGAGAGAGCTTAGTCAAGCGAACTTGAAGAAAAGGACTAGACAGATGGTCTGTTTGGGATAGTTATTGTAATAGAAAGGTTAATATATGAGAAATTATGTTTGATAATTGGTTACCATTGGTGATATATGCTTTTGCTGTTAAATCAGATTTTCGCTTTCCCTTTGCTTTTCTCCGTCTCTCTTTCTCCCTTCCTTTTCTTTTCTCTCCTCTGCTCCTATTGGAGTGGGGGGAGGGAGGGGAGGGGGAGGGAGGGGGGAGGGGAAGGGAAGAGGAAAGAGATTTTGTTTTACTGCTTTCTATTTTCCTTCTTCACCCGAGTCTCCCCAGAAGCACATGATTTCTGTGCTAAACTATTAATTATATTAACTATATTGAGAGTAGTGCCGGTTCCTTTGTATGCTTGGTGGAGGTATCAAGTTAAGTGAACTTACTATTAGGGAACTGCCTTCCCATCAGGAGTACAATATATTACATAAAAATTGGTATTCGAAGAGATGGGAGGGAGGAGATTTTAACAGTGTATTTATACATATGCAATTGCTAAACTGTTGAATTACTGATACCTCTGGAATGTATGATTGTTTTGTTTTGTTATGTTTTTGATGTTTGTTAAAGAAAAATGAGAAAAAATAAAGTAAAAAAAAAAAAAAGAAATAATGGATGTGAGTCTAAGGTTAAGGTTGTTGTTGTCGAATGTCGTAATGAAGGTTACCAGATTTTCTTTGGAACCATCCCAAATAATGAAAAAAGAAATGGTCATTGAATACAAAGTAATTATGATTCAGTATGAACTTGAGAAGTCTTAGCAGTAAGTAATTTTCTCTGTATTGATTCTGGATTCCATAGAAAGATAATATTGGACAGCATTGCATCCAGTCTTATGATCTATGGAAGTGTATAAGCTTTCAACATCGCATGTAGCTAGTATGGTGTCAGGATTGAGAGTTATACCCTCAAGTTTGGTCAGGACGTCCATCGTGTCTCTGACATATGACAGTAGGCTCAATACGGATGAGTTTAGTATAAAGAAACTGACTGGCTTTTTCTCCAAGACAGCCATTGCCCGAAATAATGGGTCTTCCTGGTGGAAAAAGTCTTATGTTTGTGTATGTTTGGCAACATGTACAGTGTAGCAATTATTGGTTCAATCACAGAAAGAAAACTGAATTCCTTGGCTGAGATCAGTTGGTCATTCTTGGCCGCGTTGATCATGTTGGTATATAGGCATAAATAGTCATTCGTAGGATCACCCAGTAATCGTCTGTAGTACTTGGTATCATTAAGCTGACCCACATATGCCAATATATATCTTGGATGGTAGGAGAGAGAAATCGTCTTCAATAATGACAATACCAGATTTACACACAACATCATACTCTAGCCCAGATACATAGATGACATTCTGATTATTTGGGATGGTTCCAAAGAAAATCTGGTAACCTTCATTATGACAACAACAACCTTAACCTTAGACTCACATCCAATATGAGTCTTGAAATAATTGACTTCCTTGACATCACGATATCTAAGGACATTGTAGGTAACATCTGTACTGACTTATACAGGAAACCAACTGCTACTAATAGCACCCTTCATCACTCTAGATCTCACTTTTCACCCACTCTGAAAGCCATACCTACCGGAGAATTCCTGAGAATTCGTAGAAATTGCTCTGATATTAATATCTACAAACAGAGGTCTGGGGAATTATGAGACAGATTGAGAAGAAGAGGATACAGTAACATGTCAATCAAGAAAGCCTTCCAAAAGGCACTCCACACTCTGAGAGATCAGCTATTATCCCTAAAACCATGGAACAACTCTGGAGGAACCCATAGGTTCATCGGTTCATTTAACGAGGATTGGAAGAATATTGATAACATTCTCAACAAACATATAGACATACTTCTAAGTGATCCCTCAGTTAAGAGTATAATTGGCAACAAAATACTGACTAGTTGGAGGAGATCCAGAAACATCAGAGATCACCTCATACAAAGTCACTTTACCAAGAAAAAGAAAACATCCAGATTGCTACCTGATGGAACATTCCAGTGTGGACAGTGCAATTTTGCACATACAAGACAAAAATTGAGCATCTTACTGACAGAACCGGTAAAGTGATCCATCTCTTTTTCAATTGCAACTCTCAAGGCGTAGTATATTTCCTGCAGTGCCTGTGCAATCTCAGATATATTGGGATCTCGAAGACTGGGAGAGCATCTTGGCAATATTCGGAACAGCACAAAAGGTCTTCAAAAGTGCAAGAATCTGACATCAGTTGCAAATCACTTTCATGATTTTCACCAATGTAAGCCTACGCTGAAATGCTGGATACTTCAAAAGATCACACTTGGAATCAGAAAAGGAAACCTAGAATTGGAACTCCTAAAAGCATAGACCAAGTGGATTGCAATGCTCAGTACAGTAACACCAAATTGATTGAATAGAGGCAGCAATTTGAGTGTATATCTGTGAATCAATTAACTGTTCTCATCTCCTTATTTATTAAATTGGCCATAAATATTTCTGGCTAGTCTTGTTCGCAACAAGTTTTGATCTCAAAAGCTTCAAATTGCACCACATAATTATCTTCTTTCTGTGTATTATATGCACCCTTTTGATCTCTGGTCTTTGACTTATTTTTAGTAATTATCAATAAATAGATATTTTTACATTTTCTACTTTATCTTTCTACACATTATGGGTACTATATAAGGTATTACTGTATGGTTGGATTTAAAAGTGTACCTTCTCTCTCTAGTAACCTACTAGAATTTCTTAAATTACACATAATGATAGTCTAAAAATGTGTTGGAGGAATAGTGGCCAGGTAGGTTCCTACTTCCATGTTTGGTATGAATGCCCAGTGATTCTGCAATTCTGGAAAGACTGCTTGGACCATATTATGTCCCTATTAAATATTCATTTTCTTGTCACTCCAGAATTAGTTCTGCTTCACTTCTTCCCTGAGAGTTTGTCTCTGGACATAAAGGCTTGCCTCATACAAATTATTTCTACTGCAAAATGGTTAATTGCCTCTAAATGGCGCCAGCCTGTTGCCCCTAACTGTAACGAACTTAAGGCCATAATCAGTATCAGTGTGGTCTGGAAAATGGATTCCAAAAGCTTGGGGTGATTTAAAACTCAAGTTATACGATGGAGAGTGTGGGATTTGTATATAAGTCAAAAGATGTGGCCACAAATGTTCCAGACCACAACTCGGGAGGCACTATATCCAATGCGCAAGATGTTTTTATTATGTATTGTTCTATGTTCTATGTTTTATGTTCTATGTTTGTCAAACAGACAAGAATTCTACTACTGGATATATTTGTGAGTAAAAAAATTGTTGATTGTCTGGAAATGTTTGTATAAAACCCAATAAAAAAAGGAATCTCTGGTACGACATCTCATTATTTTCATATAGTATCATTATGATTGCTTTAACCCTATATTGTATCTTTATCATTCACTGCTTTGATTACACAGTTTAATTTGGATTTCATAAACTATTATCAAGAACATTTATTTTATTAATAGTTAGTGATCTATAATTAGTTCTATTCATGAATATTAGATGAGCTTATATTTGGAATTTTCTTTTTATTAAAACAATTCTATTTTACCTTATAATTTATTTTCTTTTTTTATTTATATATTATTATTATTTGTAACTCTATATTACATGTCATACTTGATCACTAGATCACAAAACCAGATTAATTGTGCAAATACATTTTTTTTAAATTGAATTCCATATAAACAAAACTAACCAAAATATTACTCAAGCTAATTTAATATAAAAATCCACTTTCTTTCCTTTTGTACGAGGATTATTTCAGTATCTCCTTTTCTAATATTATTTCTCAAATGCTGCAATCCCAACAAATGTAATGTTTTATAGAAATAATGTGAAACAGATGTAAAATGCTTCTCCTGATCCAAATCTCTTGCTGATAATCAAATTTAGTTTTTATGTTCCAAAATTCCCAATCTTAAGTCTCTCTTGGTCATTCCTACATATAGTTTTGATCTCGCTGCTCGCAAAAGGCAGTTTTTATGCTGTTTGCAAGTACCGAATCTCTTGAGGCCTGCTTTGCGATATGACTACGAAAAAATGGCTGAGAATAGGCCCTGAGAGAGCTACGTAGTCACACGCAGCCTTAAATATATGCATGATTATCGCATTTCGTAAGAATCCCTACGGGCACAAAAAGTGCCCGCATGGGATCCTAAAGCCTCTACGTGCTGCCTTGGAGAAGCCCGAGACAGCCGTGTGAGGCTCCCCCTGCTCCCTATACACATCCCCATGCTGCAGGGGTTCCTATCGGGACCCCTGCAGCACCCCCACATTAACCCCGTGCAGCGGGGGTCCCCGATCGGCACCGATCAGGCCCCCGCTGCATTTAAAAGTTTTAAATTCCCCGCCGCGGCTCCTTAAAGGGGCCGCGGCACACTATTACCCAATCCTGGCAGCGGCACCGACAATTAACCCCCCTCTATGCTGGGGGTCCCCATCGGGGACCCCCGAAGTGTCCCCACATAAACCCATTGCTGCAGGGGTCCATAGGGACCCCCGCAGCCCCCCCCACATTAACCCCCTGCATTACATACATTACATTACATATATTACATATAATACATTACATTACATACATTACATACAATACAATACATACATTACATATATTACATATAATATATTACATATAATACAAATCAAATACCCCCTATCTATCTAACATACAATCTATTTAATATAAAATAAATCCTAACTATATCAAATACATCCCCCTATCTATCTAATATACAATAAATCCTAACTACATACACAGACCCTTATTCTAAGCTAAAATAAAATAATTACAGTCCTAGCTACATACACAGACCCTAATTCTAAGCTAAAATAAAATAAATACAGTCCTAACTACACAGACCCTAATTCTAAGCTAAAAAAAAATAATTAAGACCACTTACCTTTAAGATGTCCCTTCAGATCACTAACCTAGGGGTAAAACAAAACAAAATAATTAGTACAAAACATTAACAAAACAAAATAATTAGTACAAAACATTAACATGAAATAAATAAACATTATATACATTCTAAATATTCTACTCACCTTTCCAGCATGTCCGGTCATTGTTCAGCTCTTCCGGCGCGTCCCTATTAAAAAAACACAATACATTAATACAATATACAAACAATATACAAACAAGAAATAAAATAAACATATAAACATCTAAATATACATTTAACTTACCTCCCTGCAATGTCCCCAGCCTCTTCCCCTTCAGCCCCGGCAGGGCCCCGGAACCCCCCGCGCTCTAAAAAAACAAAAAAAACAAAAACTAACGGAGATCTGCACTTGAAGACCTCCCGACGCTAATGAGCCTCCCGGAGTCGGGAGGAAATTGGCAATGGCGGCTTGTGATTGGCTGAAAAAGCAGTCTTTCAATTTCAGCCAATCAGAAGTCGTCAATGTGTGAGCCAATCAGGATGGGATACACCCCAATATCCCACCCTGATTGGATAAAGCACTTGTCAATCTTTATTGGAACCAATCACAAAGTTCAGATGCCTTCAGCCAATCACTATGGCATACAACCCACGGAGTGATTGGTAGAAGACATCTGCGCATCCTGATTGGCTCACACATTGATGACTTCTGATTGGCTGACAGCTTTTTCAGCCAATCACAAGCCGCCATTGCCAATTTCTTCCCGGAAAAGACTCCGGGAGGGTCATTAGCATCGGGGAGGTCTGCGAGTGCAGATCTCCGTTAGTTTTTTTTTTTTTTTAGAGCGCGGGTGGTTCCGGGGCCCTGCCGGGGCTGAAGGGGAGGAGGCTGGGGACATCGCGGGGAGGTAAGTTAAATGTATATTTAGATGTTTATATGTTTATTTTATTTCCTGTTTGTATATTGTATTAATGTATTGTGTTTTTTTAACAGGGACGCGCCGGAAGAGCTGAACAATGACGGGACATGCTGGAAAGGTGAGTAGAATATTTAGAATGTATATAATGTTTATTTCATGCTAATTATTTTGTTTTGTTAATTTTTTGTACTAATTATTTTGTTTTGTTTTACTCCTAGGTTAGTGACCTGAAGAGACATCTTAAAGGTAAGTGGTCTTAATTATTTTATTTTAGCTTAGAATTAGGGTCTGTGTAATTAGGACTGTAATTATTTTAGTAAAGGGACAATTGGCTGCTCAGCTGTTCCATGGTCAGGTGTGTGTTATTCCCTCATTATCCCATTTACAAAGAGCAGATACAAGCTCCAGTGTTCATTTCAAGTGTTCTATTTCCATTTGTTGCTGTTAACTCTCAATATGAGATCCAAAGAGCTGTCACTATCAGTGAAGCAAGCCATCATTAGGCTGAAAAAACAAAACAAACCCATCAGAGAGATAGCAAAAAAATTAGGTGTGGCCAAATCAACTGTTTGGAACATACTTAAAAAGAAAGAACGCACCGGTGAGCTCAGCAACACCAAAAGACCCGGAAGACCACCGAAAACAACTGTGGTGGATGACCGAAGAATTATTTCCCTGGTGAAGAAAACACCCTTCACAACAGTTGGCCAGATCAAAAACGCTCTCCAGGAGGTAGGTGTATGTGTGTCAAAGTCAACAATCAAGAGAAGACTTCACCAGAGCAAATACAGAGGGTTCACCACAAGATGTAAACCATTGGTGAGCCTCAAAAACAGGAAGGCCAGATTAGAGTTTTCCAAACAACACCTAAAAAAGCCTTCACAGTTCTGGAACAACATCCTATGGACAGATGAGACTAAGATCAACTTGTACCAGAGTGATGGGAAGAGAAGAGTATGGAGACGGAAAGGAACTGCTCATGATCCAAAGCATACCACCTCATCAGTGAAGCATGGAGGTGGTATTGTCATGGCGTGGGCATGTATGGCTGCCAATGGAACTGGTTCTCTTGTATTTATTGATGATGTGACTGCTGACAAAAGCAGCAGGATGAATTCTGAAGTGTTTCGGGCAATATTATCTGCTCATATTCAGCCAAATGCTTCAGAACTCATTGGACGGCGCTTCACAGTGCAGATGGACAATGACCCGAACACATACTGCAAAAGCAACCAAAGAGTTTTTTAAGGGAAAGAAGTGGAATGTTAGGCAATGGCCAAGTCAATCACCTGATCTGAATCCGATTGAGCATGCATTTCCCTTGCTAAAGACAAAACTGAAGAGAAAATGCCCCAAGAACAAGCAGGAACTGAAGACAGTTGCAATAGAGGTCTGGCAGAGCATCACCAGGGATGAAACCCAGCGTCTGGTGATGTCTATGCGTTCCCGACTTCAGGCTGTAATTGACTGCAAATGATTTGCAACCAAGTATTAAAAAGTGAAAGTTTGTTTTATGACTGTTAATCTGTCCCATAACTTTTGGTCCCTTAAAAAGTGGGAGACACATTTACAAACTGTTGTAATTCTTACACCGTTCACCTGATTTGGATGTAAATACCCTAAAATTAAAGCTGAAAGTCTGCAGTTAAAGCACATCTTAGTTTTATTTAAAATCCATTGTGGTGGTGTATAGAGCCAAAAAGTTTCAAATTGTGTTGATGTCCCAATATTTATGGACCTGACTGTATCAGGGGCGTGAATAAGGCCTGGATTTTTAGAACCGGGAGATGGAAAAAGATGCTTGGTTGGTCATATCCCTTCAATTTTGGGGCACGGCACGTGCAATCAAAGGTGCCACCAGATAGGAGTGGCGTCTTTGTAAGTACTACTCTTATCAGTTTAATACTTGTTACGTCACCTATCAGGGGGGGTGTATAAGGCCTGGATTTTTAGAACCAGGAGATGGAAAAAGATGCTTGGTTGGTCGTATCACTTCAATTTTGGGGCACGGCACGTGCAATCAAAGGTGCCACCAGATAGGAGTGGCGTCTTTGTAAGTACTACTCTTATCAGTTTAATACTTGTTACGTCACCTATCAGGGGGCGTGTATAAGGCCTGGATTTTTAGAACCGGGAGATGGAAAAAGATGCTTGGTTGGTCGTATCACTTCAATTTTGGGGCACTTTGTGACATTAGCTTCTTATGCTCAAACATGTCCTTTACAGGCACCTGACTATGGGCAGATGAGCAGGAACTGCTCAAGGCAAGAGACGGAGTGGCGGATGGTTGAGAGGGGGCAAGGAGGACAGCAGTGGTTGATGTGGCTGATGATGCTGGACCAGGAGGAGGATGGCGGCTTTGAGTTTGTGTGCTACTCATGTGTTGGTCTGGAGTCACCCAAACATTAGGTTTCAACCTGTAGAGGATAAGGGAACCAGGCTACTCTAGACCTCATTCATCATTACAGGTTTTGACAGATTGGTACTATGCGTGCAAGCTACTGTGACAACAGATATGAGTGGCACTGTGCACTTGCAGAAGTTGGCAGAGTAGACGCTGTAGGCCTGACACACACGCTTGCAGACAACTAACTGCTATGCAATCTATTACAGTAGGAAAAAATGTTTTTGTTTTAAATGTACACTACTGTTACACCAGATATAAGTGGTGTGTTAAGTAGTTCTACTCCTATCAGTTTAATCCCTGTTATGTGCCATTTTTGGGGGTTTGGTTGTTGAAGCCACAGTGCAGCACCAGAGGCCAGAAAAATTAGGCATGTACACATGCCTGAAAAATTAGGTATTGTCGATCTTGCAGCGAGCAGAGAAGAAGGTAGGCCTGATTCAACGCCCCAGCCCCGCATACCCACACTCAGAGATTGAGGGGGGGAGCTGAGAAGGCCACGGGCCGGAGATATAAAGGGGGGCCATCCCAAATAAGCACAAAAGCGGGGACAAAGGCAGTGAAGGGGACATAGAGGCCCATGGACTGACGGTCACCATCTTGGCAGGAAAAGGGCCCAGCAATTAAGCCAAACTGACCCAGCACAGGCAGCTACTTGAGTCAAATGCTGTACAATTACACCTTAATAAAGCTGAAACATGCAGCAGCAGGGATTCTAAACGGCCACACGGGGACAAGGAGGCTAACAGCCCCCACAGTCTCTGCACCACTCTTTTTAACAGATAACCCAAGGGGCTAACCAGGGACCTTGCCCACATAAAAAACAGAATTTTATTGGAGGAATTATTAGTGTCTTTACCCCCCAAGAGAGGACATAATATACGGTATCTTTAGACTTCCTGATGGCCTATCCAAGAAACATTTCAAAACTTCTATCAGACCATATATTCATCCCAATCCCGCTGCAGCGGATCTGACATAGAGTCCTTCCTATTACAGCAAGAAGTCCACAAAATACCTGTACTTTAATTGGACAGCTTGAACCTAGACATATCCCAAGAGGAAGTTAAATCTACAATCCAAGATCTTAAATTTGGCAAGTCCCCAGGGCCAGACGGTATTACTCATCTGTACTATAAGAAATTTGAGCCCTTGCTTACCCCCGCACCTAACATCTTTGTTTAACGCTATACTAAATGGAGAACCTATGCCCCCTTAATTGAATAAGGCTGACCGCATAGTCTTTCCAAAAGAGGGTAGGGACCCTTTAGAGGTAAAAAATTTCCGCCCCATACCCCTGATAAATGTGGATGTCAAGATCCTAGCTAAAATGATGGCCAAACGAATATCTAACTTTTTACTGGACTAAATACACAAGGACCAAACTGGGTTCATTCCTTTCAGAGAGGCAGGAGATAATGTTAGGAGGGTTCTGAACGCCCAGTTCTTGGCTCAGCACTATAACAACCCAGTTTGCACTCTAGCCCTAGACATAGAGAAGGCTTTTGATACGGTGGAATGGCAATATATGTACAAAATGATAGATAAGTTTGGATTTGAGGGACGCTTTCTCAACCTGCTCAGAAGGTACTATGACTCACCAGTAGCTAACTTAAAGATACCAGGCCAAAATCCATAAGGCCAAAATCCAAGTACAGAGAGGGACCAGGCAGGGATGCCCACTCTCCCCACTGCTCTTTGCTCTTGCCATTGAACCCCTAGCGCAGGCAATCAGAAGCAACCATGCCATCCAGGGGGTTCAAGTAGGACACCATCAGTTTAAGTGTTCACTTTTCGCGGACGATATGCTTTGCACCCTGACCAAGCCCCTTCTCTCTATACCAGCACTCATGTCCACTATAAAAGACTTCAGCTAAATCTCGGGCCTCCAATCCTTGCAAAAGGATATTTCTCTTTCAATGGAATCCTGCTTACTGGGGATACACATAAAAAAAACTTATCTCAATCCTAGAACAAGCTATTCCAATTAATGGCTTTAGCATTCAAAATACACATAGCTACCCGGGCCCGGATGGATTTACAAATCTCTATTACCAAACTTTTATAGACTTGTTATTACCCCACTTAGCCACACTTTTCAATCAAATTTTAGAAGGCTCTCCCATGCCACAAGAACTAAACCATGCAAATATGATATGTTTCCCGAAAGAACAACGAGACCCATTAGAACTTAAAAATTACTGCCCCATATCACTCCTAAACGGGGATATAAAAATTTTGGCCAAATTAATGGCAAACAGGATTTCGCGATTTCTCCCCTCAATAATCCATAAAGACCAAACAGGGTTTATCCCCCATAGACAAACGGGGAACAATATCAGACGGACACAAAATTTAATCTCATGGTCATCCCTACATCAAATACCCACATGCCTTTTGGCGTTAGATATAGAAAAGGCCTTTGATATGTTGGAATGGGCTTATTTAAAAGCAGTATTACAGAAATGTGGGTTTGCAGGCAAATTTATGAACTTGATAGATACATACTACAAATCCCCGTAAATCCCCGTCAGCCAGATTAAAACTCCCGGGAGATCGCTTACAACACATAAAGATTCAAAGGGGAAAAAACAAATTTTTAGATTTATTTGGAATCATAAAGCCCTGAGGATCTCAAAAAATAATATGTATAGACCAAAAGGGAAAGGGGGCCTATCGTGCCCGAATCTCAAACTGTATTACAAGGCAGCGCAGCTGGCTTTCATTCCTCTGGCGCATTCTCCAAAACACATCAGCCGCTCTGGGTATTTATGGAAAATGTAAGCATGTCACCTTATACATGGGATACAGTAATACGGATTCCAGGCCTGTATACTTTTTTGAGAAACTTGAAAAACCCGTTGATTAAGCACTCATTCAAAATATGGACGAAGATGAACTGGACACAAAAACTGGACACTAGTGTATCAGATCTTACCCCTATCGTACCCAATCCCCACTTTAAGATACATCTTCCTGAAAGCTCTCTCAGTTGGTGGAAGTCTCAGAACCTACTAAGGGTTGGTCCATGGTGGCATGACGACAAAATAATGACATTTGAGCTGGTGAGAGATAGATACAATTTACCCCTGGCTGAACACTATAATTTTTGCAGGATACATCATTTTATATATACGATAAGTGGTAGGGGAACCCCCCAAAGAAACACCTGGCTACTCAAAAAATTTAGGGATTCCCCCTTTCAGCCTGGTATTATTAGCCTCATGTATGATCTATTAAATGAAAACTCATGGGCAAACAAACTAGACTATACCAAAGCCTGGGAGAGGGATTTGGGCACCGAGTTGGCAGACAGCACATGGGCTAAAAGTTGGCGATGCTTAAGTAGGGGATCTTTAAATTATAGTCTGCTTGAGACTTCAATAAAGGTCCTACATATATTACTCCTTTTAAGCTAAATAAATGTGATCCAAAACGGAGCAGCTCATGTTTTAGGAACAGTGGTAATGAGGCTACATTTATTCATGTCTGGTGGGAGTGTTCGGCAGTCATAATACTATGGAAAGAAACATGCTTACTAGCTTCTAAAATGTTTAAGATTCAGATTTCTGCTAATTTAGAAAACTGCATGCTGGGTGTTCCGCATGTCTGTCTCTTGCCTGCTCAAAATAGGCTATTAAAGTTCATCATGTTGGCCACAAAGAACCATATAGCCAGACAATTGAAATCGGATACCCTACACTTTCAGGTGGTTAAAAATAAATTAAACTTTATCCTTATAAATGAACGCCTTACCCATTTAGTAGACAACTCCATTGATACATTTTGAGATATATGGTCTCCGTGGCTGCAATTAAGGGATAGCATATCATCTGGAGACAATTAAAGCAATTTAGGTCCGGAATAGGGGCTCCCCTAAATGGGAGAGGATATTCTCAAGAGAACGGGATGGATGGAGGTGTGTGTGGATCCTTAGAGGGGCGGAGGACGGAGGTAAGTGCTATACTTTACATCATATTTATGTAAAAAAGGAGGATGTTTGTGGACCTTTCCCTTTCCCAACATGTTAAATGTTAAAACTAGTTATTTTTTTTCCCAATTATAGTCGGATTCAAGACTTAAAGGGAATCAACTTAAAACAAACTGAATTAAAGCTATATTAATAACTAAAAAGTAAAAAATATATATATTTTTATGCTACAGGCACAACCAAATCTAGATAACATACTAGCCCTGGATATGGTATAAGCTCCAAGATTATGGAATGGAAAGGGGTAAACTGAGTATTAATAGACATAAGGTAACTCAGTGAAGTATTAACATGTATGGATATATATGTAACATGGAAATGGTTGTTTGAATATGATATATTACCTGACCTAATAAAATATTTTTTGAAAGAAAAACTACACATAGCTAGTAGTTGGAAAACCCCAAATTAAAACTTTCAGGAATTAATAAAAAAAATTAACTATTTACTGCTCAACGAGAGATTAAACCATGTATTCTTGGATAGAATCACCCAGTTCCAGACAATTTGGGATCCCTGGATAACATCCCCATTTAGTGCCCCCCTAATATAATAAAACATTTGTTAATGGTTGAAGCGACTCGGGGGGAAGGACCGGAGTGAGGGAGCCCTGGAGGAGACCCTTCAGAAGCAACCGGCGGCAAAATCATCCGAGGAAAGGAGAGGTCGCCTACTGAAGCCTGCCCTAAGGTAACCCAAGGGCGATTGAGCAGGTTAGATATTGTAAATAATAAGCTACTGCTGCAGTGATGATAGATAATAGGACTTTGGTGTTAACTGCTGATATACTCTTTACTATTGTCTGTTTTACCATGTCTTAGGTTTCTCTTAAAAATTGCAATCACAGTAAAAAAAAAGAAAATTTATTAACCAAAAAAGTAAAAATAAGAAGGCCTAGCCAGCTAATTTTAACAAAATGTCTTCAATGTAAATATGTATTTTTACACAACTGTTGTGTTATGCAAGACTGTTCAATATGCTTTCTTTTTCATTACATGCCGTACGCCTTCTGACATAAAAATTGAAATTCAAAAATTAGGTATTGTTGCAGCCGCTGCTGTTGCAGCGGTCAGAAAAATTGACCTTTGTTCCCCAGGCAGAAAGTGCCATAAAACAATGCATCTTCTTGAACCCTAGTTGGTGTCACGCAAGTCATCCGGCATTCACAGATAACATACAGCAGCGTGTGGACCAGTTTTAGCCGAAGGCAGCTCATCTCATCAGGCCTTTTTCAGTTGAATGTATCGCCCAGTGTCAGTCCCTTCAGGATCCATCCCTCATTCATCTTTATAAAGGTGAGGCAATCTAGACTTTTTTGCCCCAGGCAACTTCTCTTCTCGGTGACAAAACCTCCTGCTGTACTGAAGGTCCTTTCTGACAGGACACTTGAAGCGGGGCAGGCCAGAAGTTCAATTGCAAATTGGGATAGCTCAGGCCACAGGTCTAGCCTGCATACCCAGTAGTCAAGGGGTTCATCGTTCCTCAGAGTGTCGATATCTGCAGTTAATAAGGCAAGGTAGTCTGCTACCTGTCGGTCAAGTCGTTCTCTGAGGGTGGATCCAGAAGGCCTGTTGCGATGCGTAGGACTGAAAAAGCTCTGCATGTCCTCCATCAACAACACGTCTTTTAAACGTCCTGTCCTTGCCGGTGTGGTCGTGGGAGGAGGATTACTTTCACCTCTTCCCGTGTTATATTGCCCTTGTGCTGTGACATCACCCTTATATGCTGTGTAAAGCATACTTGTTACTTTGTTTTGGACCTGCTGCATCCTTTCTGACTTGCGGTAATTTGGTAACATTTCAGGCACTTTCTGTTTATACCGGGGGTCTAGTAGCGTGCACACCCAGTACAGGTCATTCCCCTTCAGCCTTTTTATACGAGGGTCCTGCGACAGGCACGACAGCATGAAAGACCCCATTTGCAAAAGGTTGGATGCCGAGCTACCCATGTCCCGTTCCTCGTCCTCAGTGATCTCGCTGAAGATATGTTCTTCCCCCCAGCCACGTACAACACCACGGGTACCAGATAGGTGACAACGAGCACCCTGGGGTGCCTGTTGTGATGGGTCTTCCTCCTCCCCCTCAAAGCCACATTCCTCCTCTGACTCCTCTTCCTCACAATCCTCTTCCAGCGTTGCCGCAGGTCCAGCAAGCAATGCTGATAAGGCTGTTCCTGGTGGTGATGGTGACCACAACTCTTCCTCTTCCTCGTCACGCTCATCTACTGCCTGATCCAGCACTCTTCACAGGGCACGCTCCAGGAAGAAAACAAATGGTATGATGTCGCTGATGGTGCCTTTGGTGCGACTGACAAGGTTTGTCACCTCCTCAAAAGGACGCATGAGCCTACAAGCATTGCGCATGAGCGTCCAGTATCGTGGCAAAAAAATCCCCAGCTCCGCAGAGGCTGTCCTAGCACCACGGTCATACAAATACTCGTTAATGGCTTTTTCTTGTTGGAGCAGGCGGTCGAACATTAGGAGTGTTGAATTCCAACATGTGGGGCTGTCACAAATCAAGCGCCTCACTGTCATGTTGTTTCGCCGCAGGATATCTGAAAAGTGCGCCATGGCCATGTAGGAATGCCTGAAATGGCCACACACCTTTCTGGCCTGCTTCAGGACATCCTGTAAGCCTGGATACTTATGGACAAAGCGTTGTACGATCAGATTACACACATGTGCCATGCACGGCACATGCGTCAACTTGCCCAAATTCAATGCCGCCAACAAATTTCTTCCGTTGTCACAAACCACTTTGCAAATCTCCAGTTGGTGTGGAGTCAGCCATTGATCCACCTGTGCGTTCAGGGCGGACAGGAGTGCTGGCCCGGTGTGACTCTCTGCTTTCAGGCAAGTCAACCCCAAGACGTTATGACACTGCCGTATTCGGGATGTGGAATAGTATCTGGGGAGCTGGGGGGTGCCGTTGATGTGGAGCAAGATGCAGCAGCAGAAGAGGACTCAGCTGAGGAGGTTATGGAAGAGGATGGAGTAGGAGGAGTAGAGGAGGTGGCAGTAGGCCTGCCTGCAAGTCGTGGCGGTGTCACCAACTCCTCTGCAGAGCCACTCATTCCATGATTGGCAGGCGTCATCAGGTTTACCCAATGCGCAGTGTAGGTGATATACCTGCCCTGACCATGCTTTCCAGACCAGGTATCAGTGGTCAGATGGACCCTTGCCCCAACACTGTGTGCCAGAGATGCCATTACTTCCTTTTGCACAATCGAGTACATGTTGTGGATTGCCTTTTGGGCAAAGAAATTTCGTCCGGGTACCTTCCACTGCGGTGTCCCAATCGCTACAAATGTTTTGAACGTCTCAGACTCCACCAGCTTGTTTGGTAAAAGCTGGCGGGCTAAGAGTTCAGACAAGCCAGCTGTCAGACGCCGTGCAAGGGGGTGACTTTGTGACATTGGCTTCTTACGCTCAAACATGCCCTTGACAGACACCTGACTGTGGGGAGATGAGCAGGAACAGCAAGAGGCGAGAGACAGAGTGGCGGATGGTTGAGAGGGGGCAAGGAGGACAGCAGTGGTTGACGTGGATGAAGATGCTGGACCAGGAGGAGGATGGCGGCTTTGAGTTTGTGTGCTGCTTGTACTCATGTGTTGATCCCATTGGCATTTGTGATGTGACATCCTGTGCCGTCGCAAAGCAGTTGTACCTAGGTGGGTGTTTGACTTCCCACGACTCAGTTTCTTTTGGCACAGGTTGCAAATGGCATCGTTGTTGTCAGCGGCAGACACACACAAAAAATGCCACACTGCTGAGCTCTGCGGTGACGGCATTCTGGTGGTGGCAACAGCATGCGTTGATTGGCGTGCTGTCTGGCTGACCCCGGGTGCTGATGCATGCTGTCTGACTGTGCCACTAGCTCGTTGCGATGACCTCCCTCTGCTTCCAACTCGTCTCCTCCTCCTCTCTATCTCCCCATCTGAACTTTCCCCCTGTTCTTCTTCTCTTCTAGCGGCACCCACGTGACATCCACGGCAGCATCGTCATCATCATCACCCGCCTCACTTGTATCTGACAACTCAACAAAGGAAGCAGCAGCGGGTACATCATCATCATCACATCGTACGTAAATGTGTGTACTGCTGCCTGACTGAGACATATCCCTGTTATCTACATCCTCTGGCAATAATGGTTGCGCATCACTCATTTCTTCAAACTGATGTGTAAATAACTCTTCTGACTGATCAATTGAATCGGCTGTGGTACTAATGTTGGTGGTGGCGGCAGGCGGGCGAGTGGTAACTTGAGAGGTGCCCGAAGCTAAGCTGGAGGAGGATGGTGCGTCAATGTTCCAAGCGGAAGCTGTAGAAGATTGGGTGTCCTGTGTTAGCCAGTCAACTACGTCCTCTGAACTTTTCAAGTTCAGAGTAACTGGCCTCTGAACACTGGGCATTATTTTAGGGCCAAAGGGAATCACAGCACCACGACCACGACGGCACCTGCGGGGTGTCCTGCCTCTGCCTTTCATTTTTTTTTCGATTAGTGGTACTATGCAGAAGTTGGCAGAGTAGACACTGTAGGCCTGACACAGACTCTTGCAGACAAGTAACTGCTATTCAATATATTACAGTCAAAATTGTATTCTTTGTTTAAATGTGCACTACTGACTGTTAGACCAGATATGAGTGGGGGCACTGACTGGGCAAGTGGGCACAGTGTATTTTAAAATTATGAGAAAACATGTTCTGTAAACTAAATAAAAATCATTTTAGGAGGTTGAGAGAAAAAGAAACCAGATGGGGGGATACCGAGCAGAGCACACCATCTACAGCCCACTGGGAGACAAACTCATCCATTCCCCCAGTGGACAAAGCCAGGTGGTACTCTGCCCGGATACGGGAGCGCACCAGCACCCGGAACATGGCCTCAGGTGACAAGGGAACCCCCCCTATCAAACACTGCTTCCTGGACTTATATATAGCCAATTTGGCTAATGCCAGGAGCAGGTTGACGAGGAGGTCCCTGGCCTTATTGCCCCGGGACATTGGGCGCCCAAAAATAAAAATGTGAGGGGAGAAATGCAGCCAGTACTGCAGGAGGAGGCCCCTCAAGAGTGACAAGAGGGGCTGCAGTCTGGCGCAACTAAAATAAATATGATACACGGACTCTCCCTTGCCACAGAATGGACAAGTGGAGGGAGAGTCCGTGAATTTAGCTAAGTACTCTCCCGTGCTCAGTGCACCATGGAGCACTCTCCAACTCAAGTCCTCTTGCCCTCGTCAGCTGGTAGGACCCGCCTCCAGATGGTATCGGGACGGGTCACGAGGGCAAGGAAGTGCACTGTATGGAGCACGAGAGAATATAAGCTCTTCCTCGGCATGCCGCGAAAACATGCCGAGGGTGTGTCCCTCAACCTCGAGAGGTAGGGGACAGGAGGAGCCTGAGGGGAAACACGGGGCTTTTGTCCAATGCAAACAGCTGGAGCAGGGGTGTTGAAAGGTGCATGTGGCACTCTGGCCTGCAAAGCCCCGCGAAGGAAGGTGCGCGAGTCGGGGGAGATGGCATCCCTAATCTCCTGGAGCAAGCGCCCTGAGACTTTGGGCGTCACATATCCCAAACGGAGCGCAAGCTCCTGGGGTGACACCCAATCAGAACGCCCGTATTCCAGGAGATCCCCGACTCGGGTCATCCGTGCATGACTAAGGCGGCGGATGATACTGGGGGACTGTAACATTGGAGTCCCCACTGCTGGATTAAATAGCAGGGGCTCCGTGAATATTTCATCCCCCAAAGGTACGCCCTGCCTGGTCACGGAGACCATGCTCCAGGCCTTGAGGGTTTCCTGGTAGTATGGCGGCAACACCGAGAGGTCTCTCCCAAACCCCTCGGGCCTGATTAGAAATAATTGCCGGTCATACCCCAGGTTGCGCAACTGGCGATAAAAGCTGGATGCCAGTGCGCACCACTGCGGAGAGGGATCTGCATATGGGTATCTCTGCAGGTACTGAAGGCGGAAGGTGGACAACTGGGAGCACACACAAACTACTCCCTGTCCACCCTCCACCAAAGGCAGACTTGCCACCCCTGCAGAGACCCAATGCCTTCCCATCCAGAGGAAATCTAACAAATTCCTCTGGATATTGGTGACAAACTCGGGGGTCAGTCTGAGAAGCCACCAGCTGATTTACCACTAGAGTCCGCCCCCTAAGGGAAAACATTTTTGCTAGACCCCTCCATCGTCCCAGACGAGAGAGGACACTGCCCTCTAACTCCCTCCAGTTGTCTGGGACGGAAGCGTCCGCAGCGGATAGGTAGACCCCCAGATATTTAATGACATCTGCCTCCCACGTGATGTCACGAAACGTGTGAGGCAAAGAGTCTACCTGTAAATTACCCTCTAAAAGGCCTGTGCATTTGGACCAGTTGATCTGAGCGGAGGAGGCAGCTGAATATACCTCCTGGCACTGTTTTGCCAGCTCAAGATCAACTGGATCCTGGGCCACGAGGAGCACATCGTCAGCATAAGCTGAAAGGACAATCCGCATGTCTGGATCTTTTAGCACCAGCCCTTTGAGCCTTTTCCTCAGTATACAGAGGAAAGGCTCGATGGCCAGTGCATATAACTGTCCAGACAAGGGACATCCTTGACGCACCCCTCGTCCAAATACCAAAGGTGCTGTTAGGGACCAATTGATTTTAATTAAACACTCTGCAGAGGCGTACAGCGTTCTTATAAAGCCCACAAACTGTGGGCCAAAGCCGTACGCTTGCAGAGTGGCTATGAGGTAACCATGGTCCACCCTGTCAAACACCTTCTCTTGATCTAAAGAGAGAAAGGCGAGTGACAGACCAGTCCTGCGAGAAGAATGCAATAGATCCCGGACCAGAAAGATACTATCAAAGATAGTCCGGCCCGGGATCGCATAGGACTGGTCAGGGTGAACCAATTCTGCCAGCACAGACCCAAGTCTAAGCGAGATGGCTTTAGCTACAATCTTGTAGTCTGTGCTGAGCAGAGAGACCGGTCGCCAGTTCTTAATAAGCCGGAGATCCCACTTTTTTGGCAGCAGGGCAAGTACTGCCCTGCGACAAGACAGGGGCATCTCCCCGGTCTCCAGGGCTTCCCCAAGGACCAGATGGAAATCAGGTCCCAGAGTCTCCCAGAAAAATTAGAAAAACTCTACAGTCAGTCCGTCCAGTCCTGGAGACTTCTCACAGGACATGGCACGGAGGGCTTCAGAGAGCTCTTGAAAAGATAGTGGTATATCAAGCCGCTCTCTTACACCCTCACTGACTGTGGGGAGCCCCTCCCATAGCACCCTGCAGGCGTCTGGAGAAATGGGATCCGGAGAGTAAAGATCTTTATAAAAGTTCCGGACTCTGTCCCGGATACTCTCCGGATCTGTAAGGGGGGCACCGTCTTCATCTAGAAGACAGGTGATGTGCCTACTGTTACCCCCCTTTTTCAATAGTGAGTAGAAGAGGCGCTGGCCGCAGGCTAGATCTTTGAGAAAACCTAAGCGGCTACGCACGTATGCCCCCTTGGCCTGGTGTCGTTCCAGGTCACAGAGGACACCCTTCCTCTCTACATACTCGCTCTGCAGGGATTGGTCCCTACAAGTGAACAGCCTCTGCTCCAGATGGAGTACCTCCCCCCGGAGTGACTCCAACTCGGCTTCGCGCTGCCCACTCGCACCCTTGGTATATTCCTGACACAGAAGTCGCAAATATACCTTGCCCACGTTCCACCACAGTTTTAACGTGGCAAAGTGCCCCTTGCAACCCCTCCAGTCCATCCAAAACTCCCGGATCAATGTCACGAGCCCCTGGTCCTTCAACAAAGCATTGTTGAAGTGCCAATAGGCGGCTCGTGGCGCTGTTGGCATTAGCGCCACCGTCACAGACACACAGTTGTGGTCTGTGAACAGAGCCAGCCTAATGGCACAAGAACCGACTCGTGACATGTAGTGACTAGATATATATAGTCTGTCGATCCGGGAGTGGGACACCAGACCGGCTCTCACCCTGACGTAGGTGAAACCGTCTGATGCCCCTGGGTTCTGCTCTCGCCAGATGTCCTCCAGGGAGAAGCGGGCGATGATCTCCCGCAGGACTGACGCAGAAGGCGGGTACGGCTCTGGACTATTCCGGTTCAGAGCGTCGATGGTGCAGTTGAAATCACCCCCGAGTACCAAACACTCATCTGCGTCAACCGTCTCCAAAAACTGGGACAGTCTGGCGAGGAACCTCACTCTCTCGGGCCCTCCAGCAGGGGCATATATATTAACTAGGTTAATAATGCTACCCTGCTCTCGGACCCGGAGGTGGATTAGACGGCCTGGGATAACAGCTTTCACAAGCAGCAGCTCTGGCTGAAAAGACTCTGAGAACAGGGACACCACTCCACATGACGCCGATGTGAAGTGGCTGAAGAAGACCCTGCCTCTCCACTCCAGTTGCCACGAGGCCTCAGCCTCTGGAGTGGTGTGAGTATCCTGCAGGAAGCTCACAGAGTCCTCTCCCTAATATAAAAAGGAGAGTACCTGGAACCTGCGGAAACTGTCTTGACAGCCATTGGTATTTAGCGTGCTGATGTGCAAAGCCATTACTGCGTGTCAGGAATTGTGCGTTCCTCAGCCCCTTGAGACTGCTGATAGGACCAGCACATTTTATAGAATTTCCGGACGCGGAGATGCTCCGCAGTCCCAGAATTCTTGGCCCTAGTGCTGACCACTAGATATTGCTGGAGAGAGTGGAGAATAAATGACATATTCTTCCACCTCTCCAAGGCCAGCCGCACCTTCCTTTTCTTTTGTCCATGAAGGGTGCTCTTAAGGAATAGATCTATTTCCTTGACAGGGATAACCCACCCAGAATCTGATGTTCCTTCTAGTGGGTCACCCCTGGGCTCCTCTTGGCTGAGGGCTTTTACTCCATCCTCCCCGGCTGGAGTCAGTTTCCTCAGCTTTATTCTCAGGGACCCTCTCTTAGATGATACAGAAGGAGTCCCTTTAGCACCCTTCAAGGTAAATAATGGACCCTTGGATTGCTGCTGCACCCCTGTAGCTTCAGGAGTGCATTCAGGGGTAGCTGGCTGGACAGCAGTGGCTGGCATGGCTTCCTTAATGGAAGCCTTGGAGGCTTTATATGCCTTCTCTGCCAGTTCCACTGCTGCTTGCTCAGCTTGGATGGCACCGATGTTAGGGTCAGTGGACGGCTGAGGAGGGTAGACAGGCTCTCCCATGATGTTAACAGGAAAACCTGTTTTATCACCCTCCCCCATTTCCACTTCCCCTTGTGTCACATCCCCCCTGACAGACAAATCCATGGGGTCCTGAATGGGGGTCGTGCCTATATTCCCCCCCTCCAGTAGTGACTTGGCCTGGGGCTCTAACAAAGCCTGAGGTACGTCACTAGAGAGTGACACTGGAGGAGGAGACTGACTGGTGCCCTTGAAGCTCAGCACCTCAGGGACACTGACTACCCATTCAGCAGGGGCTTTATTGGGACCCCCCTCAAAGGCCAGAGGCAGAACCTGATCTTTCTTGTCTACCCCTGCCTCACTTGGGAGACCCTCTTGCCCCTGCTTTTCCTCCAGACCCTTTTCCACATTAACCCCTATAGGGTCTGGAGAGAGAGATGTGTGGTCTGGCACCGGCTAGCTGAGCTTAATAACCAGGCCAGACAATGTCACCGGATGACGAGGAGATGTTTTGTTCCTCTTCTTGCTTTTAGAGGGAGGTGCTCCACTATAGAGCATTCCCACTTATCAGCAACCTCCCTGTTGGTTTTATGCTTCCTCTTCCTGGGGACGTCACTCCTGGAAGAGGAGCTGCCACTAGCTGCCTCCCTTGCAGAGGGCTTATTATCCCTCTGCTTACACTGTGCCCCCACACTAACTGATGTAATTATGGTGGGGGCAGATTGGGACTTGGTAGATGCAGCTGTGACACTGGGAGGACCGGTGACATTCTTCCCCTTTTTCCCCGTGTTTGCAGTCTTGTTGGAGACCACAGACACAGATGGCTTTTTTGGGGAAGAAGGGGGTATGGAGGCCGTGGTGGTGGCTTGAGGAACGGCCTCCTTGCCTGAGCTCTGTGGGGGGGGCTATGACCCTTGAGGTCCCCGCTGTTATGGGCTCAGCGGGGATGGGTGCTGTACTGACGTAGGTGCCATTTGCTGGGGCTGGGGCATGATGCTTTACATTAGGACAATTCCTACGTGTATGCCCCAACCCCTTGCAATGATAGCACTGCACCTCCGTAGTGCTGTAAAAAATCCTGTAGAGCACCCCCTCAAATGGAACCCCAAAAGACCCCTCAATGTTTTCTGCGCCCTGAGGCAGGCACATTTGTACCTGCCTCTTGAAAGAGAGCACATGACGAAGTGTTCTCTCTCTGCTCTTCCCCCAGGGGAATTTTAATAAATGGTGTTTTTACTTCCCCTAGGGTTAGCAGGTGGGGACACAGGAGGGAGTCTGGTAGGAAGGGGGGCACATTAGAGAGTGTTACTTTTGTGCCCAACCCTTCCAGGGGTTCTATTGGGACATATAATCCCCCCACTGTGATGCCTCTCTGTATAAGTATGTGAGAAGCAGCCAGCGTACGGGTAAAGAAAACTGCTTTCCCGTACATTTTGCTGGCTGCTACTATAACAGAGGGGCTGATGACATTAGCTGCAGCACGCAGATAGATATCAATGCTGTAGACCCCAGACATCTGACATTTAACCCCATGCTTCCTGGTGATCTGCCCCTCAGCCCCAGCGGTGGTATTACTGGGGCCAGCAGAAACCACCTGTGACCAGGTATTAGCCATAGGGGTAGGTCTGCTGGCAGAACCACCAGGAGCTGGGGCTGCCTTATCTGCCTGGGGCCTATGCTGTGCAGTGCTGCAGCTCAGATTTTCAGGAGCCATTATTCCCCCTTTTGACCCCTGAGGCTTCTTAATGGTCTTATCCCTCATGTTTAGACCCTTTTTTTTTTAGTTTATATGTTTTATTTATTTTTATTTTTTGTTTTATGATTTTCTACTGTTTTCTTATATAAAAGTGTGAAAAAGAAACAAAAAGACAAAACTAAGGGAGAGAGAGAGATGATGTTTGGCAGTGGAAGGGTTAATGGCCTGTTGCAAGGTGTTGCTAATTGCAACAACACAGGGAACACAGAGGCTTTTTAACCCCTCTGTGTCTCTGTGTCAGATGTTAAAAAAGCCTTTTAAACAAAACTTCAAATTGTTTTCCCCCCACTGCCTACAAAGATGTTACTTGTCTTCTCTCCCCCCAAAACATAAAACCCAACACCAAACAAACAAAACTTTAACAAAACCTGATTTTTTAAAAAAAAAAAGTCAAAGTAAAAAAAGCTCCAGGAGTGAAGGTGAAGTGCTAAGGGAGGGGTGTGGCAAAGTATCCAGGAGACAGCTCACTCTCCTGGGATAGAGAGCTGAGCCTGACTCCCAGAAAACTAAAACTTAAATTAAACTAAGAAAAATACCACAAAAACTCCCAAAAATGAACAACACCGTGCACAAAGTGCTTATAAACAGAAAGGTGTTAAAATAAAACTTGTATTTGAGGGACTAAGACCCTAAAAAGCCTTTTGTTTAGACCTCAAGCATGCACACAACCTCTTGGCACAGTACTTGTAAGCCTGACACACACACTGGCTAGCGGTCAGGCAAATTAACTTAGATTGGCGGTCAGGCAAATGAACTTAGATTTAAGAAAATAAAATTATTGGTTTTTTAAATGTAGACTGCTGGTACACCACTAGATTGGATTGGTTGAACTTGGCACAATACTTGTAAGCCTGACACACACACTGGCTATCGGTCAGGCAAATTAACTTAGATCGGCGGTCAGGCAAATGAACTTAGATTTAAGAAAATAAAATTACTGTTTTTTTTAAATGTAGACTGCTGGTACCCCAACTAGATTGGATTGGTTGAACTTGGTACAGTACTTGTAAGCCTGACACACACACTGGCTAGCGGTCAGGCAAATGAACTTAGATTGGTGGTCAGGCAAATGAACTAAGATTTAACAAAATAAAAGTTTTGGTTTTTTAAAAGTAGACAACTAGTAAACAAGATTGTATTGGTTGCACTGTGTACACACAGTATAAGCTGTGAGCCTGACACACACACACTTGCTAGCAGGGGCTAGCAGGGAGACAGGCAAATGAAGTTAGATTAGACAGAAAAAAATGATGTTATAGCCCAAAAAAGGGCTTTTTGGGGTGCTGTGTTTACAGCAGAGATCTGGTGAGCCATTCAGCACTGCATTGGACACTGAATAAACTTGCCTAGCTATTGATTTCCCTATTCAATCAGCATCACCTACACTCTCCCTCCTCTCAGTAAGACTGCAAGTTAGTTATGATTCCAAAATGGCTGCTGTCCATGAGGTAGAAGGTTCTGGAAGGCAGGGTATGATGCTGATTGGCTGGAATGTGTCTGCTGACTGTGAGTTGCAGGGTCAAAGTTTGCTCAATGATAAAGTATAGGGGGCGGATCGAACATCTCATATGTTCGCAGTTCGCCGCGAACGCGAACATGCTATGTTCGCCGGGAACAGTCCGCCGGCGAACTATTCGCCACATCTCTACATATAATCAAATGTACGTAGTGCTTGTTTTCAAGACACAGACACGCGATTGAAAAATCGCAAACTTGCAATCTAAGGGTTTAGGTTTGATACAAGAGGGTGACAAATGCAAAATGGCAACGTGAATGCAGTTTGTTTAGTCAATTGGAGGTGTCTGTGTGTTGTACTGTAGATTGTGGGTGTGAGTGTAATTAAGCTGTGGAGGTAGCAGTTGTAATTATAAAGGCTGAAGGTGATAAGATTTTTTAAACAGGTGTGTTTTTAGTAATTTTTTAAAGATTTTGAGGCAGGAATATAATCTAATGGATCGAGGCAAGGAGTTCCAAATAGTAGGGGCAGCATGAGAAAAGTCTTGAAGACGGGAGTGAGAGGCGGTGATGAGAGAGGAGGAAAGAAGAAGGTCGTTAGTAAAACGAAGGGGGCGGTTGGGAGAGTATTTTGAAACAAGAGCGGAGATATAAGGGGGTGCATTGTTGTTGAGGGCTTTATATGTTAGGGTCATGATTTTAAATGTGATTCAGGAAGCTATGGGAAGCCAGTGGAGTGATTGACAGAGAGTAGCTGCAGACACTGAGCGTTTGGTATTGAAGATGAGTCTAGCGGAGGCGTTCATTATTGATTTAATTTAAGATGTGTAAATCTTTTCCATAGTGGACTTGCCTTTATACATGTTTCCACAATGTCAGTCTGATTTCCACAGACAACAACAGGTAATGTTTGCCTAAAATCTCCACCTAACAATATCACCTTTCCCCCAAAAGGCAAATAATTAGCCATGATTTCACGCAACAAACGATCAATACATTGAAGAGCATGGCATGACATCATTGTTGCCTCATCTATTATAATGAATTTACAGTTTTTAGATTTTTAGCTTGAAATAATGTCATTCTAATATCCAACACTGATGTTTCCAAAATGGGAACTGGCAGTTTAAATTCACTATGTACAGATCTACCACCTTCTAACAAAAGTGTATTAATTTCAGCTTTTGCAAAAGGAAGTACTATTTCACCTTGACTTCAAATTAAACTCATTAATAAATTATATAGCTACGTTTTTCACGATCCACCGGGTCCATCTAGATAGAAATAACGCTCTTTGAGCATTTCATTATCTAGCGCTTGTTGTATGGCTTTAAAGGCTTCCAGTTGCAATGTATTTAAAGTGGCTATTTTTTCTTCTGATTTTTGTTTTTCCACATCATCGTCATACTCTTCAAAGTTATTTCATCTATTATTCCTGGATCTGGCAGATTAAAAGTTGCACAACTTAATCTATAACAAAGAAAGACCTCTTGAATTTCCATTAATGCTTTTAACTCTGCAATGGACTCAGTGGAACATTTCAAAAAGTCTTCACACATATTTTTAAATATTTCCCACAAAGCTAATGCATTTGGTACATTACAAAAGATGCAAATTAAAGCAAACTGTTCTCTCATTTGGCATGGCATTTTACATAGTGCTCCTTCTTCTAGACATCTCTCCCATTCTGTATCATCAGCCAGGAAGTTTCTTTTTCAAGCAGCTAATTGAAATGTATCATAAACCATTCACATTGTGATATGGAATCTCAATGTATATGAATTTCCTTGCCTCACGGTCGTTACAATTTAGTGTAAACCAAGCAGTAAGTGTGGTTTCTCGATGTTCATTTTGTTCCAGAGCATTTCTTTCATTGCAAGCATTACATAACCTAAGTGTCTTTGTGGCAAATTTACAGCTAATTGATACACAGCATGTAAACAATCATGGATTTCAGATTTCAGTAGACGCCATATTGCTTTCTGGTGCACTTACATAGTGAGCATCTACATGATATGTAAGTTCATAATGTACTATCTCATTGTCTTCTTTGTTTTGTCCACTTTTCCCCACCACAGTTGCTGCATCATCTCCTTTGTAAATATATTTGTACACATATTTTATTGATTTTATAGAAGTGCAAGCTGCCACATTTTGTGTGCATTGTACTTCATCAGCAAATGTGGATTATTTGGGACAACATATCTGTTATCTACATTTTTGACACAAATTATAGCATTTTGACTTTCTCTTCTACAATACAATGGATAGCCATCACAATTTGCAAACATTTTCACTCTAAATTCTTTTTCTAAATATTTTCTGCATTTATTATTTTCCATACATGGTGACTGTGGAATATATATCTCCACATGGTCCATGAATGACAAAATGTGTTACAATTGCATATAGTCTCACATGTTTTTGTGGATCTGGTAGTTCAGCAATAATAACTGAATCCACTCAATCTGCATCATTCAATTTATCTTTTTCTTAAAGGATTAAAAGAAGATGTGCTTTTGGAGGCATCTTTTTTTTAAATTCTATAGTATAAACATAAACCACACACTTCCTAAATAAATTACTGATGTTTATGTCATGTATTAATGCTGTTTAATTTAGAAGACTCTAGCCACTAAATTTCGTCTATCCGAAGCAGTTTGTCCATTTTTCAAATTATCAACAATTTCTGGCCATTGTGGATTACATGTAAATGTAATAAGTAAATCTGGTTTACCAAATGTTATTACAATAGCCATAGCATCATTGTATCTTTCTCTCATATTGCAAGGGGATCCTTGGAAGGAAGATGGCAAAATGATGGCTTGGCAAGGTGAAAGATCTCTGTTTGTAGCCACTTCAGCTACATAATCCAAAAGGCCAGAATACTGTTCAACACATAGTTTATTTTAATGGTATTTTATGAAATTTAGATTATTGGCTTCTCTCTGCTAATATGAATCAATGATCCATTGTTGTGTCAGTTTTCCACCACATAAAATTGGATTAAATGCATCTCGAATTGTGGTTTGAGCAAGTTTAAATTCAAGCATGCAAATATTATTTCCGACACGTACTTTTTACTATTTTGATAACTGTCAAGTATTATTTTTGGTTGCCATCCTGCTTCTCCATTGGGATAAAAAATTGGATATGTCATTGGATCCAAATTAGTACTTAATATATTTAGGTTAATGAAAGGTTGCTCTTGATTTCTTGGATATATTCTAATATCCCTCTGAAATGGTGGTTACCCCTCATCATTTTGAAACACCATCACAACCTCACAGCTTTTTGGTCATTAAAAAAACAGAGGCTAAGCATTTTTTTATTTTCTGAAAGCTTCATATGTTATTCAACAGCTTCCATTGTATCTAGGACATATAGTTGAGCAAATTTGCTCTCCTGCTTCTGGGTGTAAATGAGATGTATGGTGGTGAATTTGGCTTGGACTTTAAAACCGTAAGGGCCATGTCCTGGAACATTGGCAGCTAATTTTGCACCCATAGAAGCAAATGAAATGGCACTGTTGTAAGACCATATGTTTTGTTTGAAATTACTATAATTTTCAAAAGTAGGGTCACTCATTCTACTATTTAAATATGCAGGGAATTCATCTCTTTCTTAAAGTCTTATCTTTCATTTCTGACAACAACTAATGAACTCAACATCTTGAGGTCTTTTCGGCTGAAAATGATAAGCACCACAAAACTGACAAACAACATTCAACAAATCACTATTGTGAGGCTCTACTGTTAACAATTTAAATAATGCACTATCCTTTGAACATATATCAATATTGCTCTCTAACTCAACATTACTATCGTTTCCATATTGGTCACATGCATCTTTATCAGTTTTTTGTTTATTGGTAGCTGTCTAACGCTTCAATATAACTTTCCCAGACGTTTTTCATCTCTTTGAAATTCTCTCTCGTTCTTCTTCTAGTATCCTTTTCTGTGTCTCCTGCGATTGTCAATCTTTCCATCTTTGTACGCGTTCCCTTGTTAGACATCTTTTGCATTCCTCCTTGTTTTCTTTGTTATCCGCCATTGTAATCTGTAAAGGTAATTTTTTTTGTTTACATTTTTATTTTTATAATTTTGGAGATATTTTGTAGCTTACCTTAAGTTGTACTCGATGAAAGCAGTAAAATTCCTTTCTTTTTCAGACTCCATTCTTTTCACTGTATGATGGTATTTCAATTGTGTCCACTTTGTTTCCAATCTTAGAGAAATGTAAGTGTGATAATATGAAGCTTGTGTTCGTATCTAATTCATTCTATTTGTTATGTCTAAACAGCAGTACACTACATTAATTACCTTTTTCTTTTTTATTTCTTTATTTCATCTAATAGTTAAATCATCCCATCCTCAATTCTTAAATTATTAGTATCTACAGCATCTTTCCTATAATGATTCTTTTCTCTATTATTATACTTTTAGAAAACCACGATCCACAACATTGATTCATGCAATTTAAATAGATAATCTATGTGTTTGTTAATTAACTTGCTATTACTAATTTCATTATTTTTAATTATTAATTATTATATCAATTCTATATTTTTTGTAGAAATCATTATACTGCACCTATTCTATGGAATTCGCTGTCTGTAAATTCATACAGAGCTGACAGTCTGTCTTCATAACTGCCCACTGCTGCAAATATTTCTCTGACACTGTCTTCATGAAGTGTCTGTGAAAAGTGAGAGATGCAAATGTTAAAATCAAATGAAAAGATGTATTAATACGTTTTTAACAAATACAATACTATTTTTTTTAACAAATATCTCTTAATTAATATTGTTTAGCTTTAACTCTCTCCATTATACATTTATATATTTTTTTCAGTTTTTTTCCCCAAACAAACATTTTTCTGTCTTCTAGATATTGCTATACATGAATAATGTTGTTAACACAAATATTGAATCAAGTTTTAACTAAATGATAATAATTTTCATCACTTTTTTTTAATTAATAATTTTAGTAATTAATTAATAATTAATTATGCTTTACCTATTCTCTGTAATTTGCTAAACTCAAACTCCTAAAGAGCTAACAATCTCCCTTTAGAAATAATGGCAGCAGATATATGTCCAGTCACACTGTTCATCACCTGAGGAGAAAGTGAGCAAGATCTGGAAAGTGTCCAGTATTTATAGCCACAGTCGCAAGACAAAACTGTTGGTTTAGGCGGGAAATGCACTGCGTATGCTCTTTTTTGCATTTTAGCTGCAAATTGCGTCTTACGCCGCGTCTGAAACCATTTGCGGTCTTTGGAAATTGATCAGTTTCCCCAAGGCCGAAATGTGTTTCGGATTTATGGGCTTGAAAATAAATTACGTCTTTACGGCCATCATTTTTTTTCTTGCATACTGTCTAAAAAACGCCAATTTAATAGCAAATTAGCTTGCAACTTACAGGCTCCCTGCCTCTCCCCCTGTGGTGTGTGAGGTTGTAAGTTAATTTGGTAATCGACTAGGCTTTCTTGGTGACCCCGGAACGGCTTCAGAGTTACAGGCTTGAAGAAAACGGCATCCATTAAAGCCGTCATTTTTTTAAAGTCCTCTTCTGAGCTCATCGCAGGCTTTGCATGAGCGCCTTTGACGCTCATTGTGAGCCTTTTCCAAATCTTGCGTGCCTCGTGATGAGTGCCAAAGGCCTACGGTCTTCGGCGCTCATTGTGAGGCTTTTTCCGAGTAATGCAGGCCTCGTAATAAGCGGCAAAGGTCTTTGGCCATTGGCGCTTATCGCGGGCCGTTTTCAAATTCTTAAGGGCCCTGCGATGAGTGTCAAAGGTCCACAGCCTTCAGCGTTCAGCCCGAACATCGCAATGAATGCCTTTGACGATCATCACGAGCCTTTTTCAAAGTCTTGCAGGCCTTGCGATGAACGCCTTCGGTGCTCATTGCGAGGCCTTCAATGAGCGCCTTTGGTGCTTGTTGCAGCCCCCGTCAAACACATAGCTTTTGGACCTCGCGATGAGCACCTTCATTGCCCATGTGCAACCGTTAACTTTTGACATTGCGTTACCAACAAACTCGCAGTTACCACAACTATATATGTGATGTGTATGTGGTAAAAAAAGAATAAGTGTGTATTATGTGTATTATAGTATGGGTATTGGGAGGAAAAGTGGTGTTGGACCCACTCTTCAGTTGCACAGTGATGACGTTAGAGGTCCCGTGGAGGAAAGGAGTTTGAGATGTCTGAAGTCTCCATGAATATACCTGAAGCCTATCAGCTTTTACAGCATACAGATGAGGAGGCAGATGATCCAAACTGTATGATCCAGACTAGATACTACCAGTAAGGTATTTGGGGAATTAGCCCTAGAGGTAGAGAGGCTAGATTTGTTCTACTTTTTTTGCAGACAAGAGACCGCTGTCTCAGTCTTATAGAGGATAAGTGGTGGGTGCTGGTGCAACCACCACACCATAGGTAAACAGGGCCACAGAGCTAATTTAATTATATTCCCGCTACCTGCACTATAGGATTTACTTGCATTTACATTACCTACTAGAATTATACTGTATGATATATGGTCAGGACAATATTAGACCTTAAGCAAGATCATATTATTCTATATCTGCTAACAATTAAACTGTGATATTGAGAATTACTTACCGTGCACTGACAGATGTATTCACTGTACATATTCATTTTAACCGCCATTTATTAACCTTTTGCATATTATTAACTTACTTAATAGAAGTTATATTTTTTTAAAACGTTCACTTTTTGAGATTTATTTCCTCTCTCCAATACTTACTCCTAGCATTATTTGCCAATCATATGGTCACTGACTGGCTTCAGAAGTGTGTTCTTTTCTTCTTTGCTTATACTGATGTTATACTGTTGCGTAACAACTATTTTTGGTTTAAAACTTGATTTGTCCAGCAAAACATAGCAATAGTAATGGGTACTAAATTTGCATCAAGCTATGCAAATCTATTCATGGGTTGGTGGGAAAAGACTTTCCTAAAAATGGTACCTTTGAAAAATAACATTATCACATCGAAAAGATATAAGGATGATATCCTTTTCATTTGGAAAGGTAGTGAACAAGACATAAACGAATGTATAAAGGAAATTAATGACAATAAAAATAACTTAAAATTTGTAGAACAAATAAGTAAAAAAGTGGTACATTTTCTAGATTTAAACATTTATATAGAAGATGGTAACATTAAAACAAAAACATATTTTAAACCCAAGGACTGTTATAACTTCATCTTAAAAAGCAGTCAACACCATGAGCAATGGCTTGTAAAAGAAACTGTAGTGATAACAAAATATTTCTCAAACAAGCAGAAAACATTAAGAAATGTGTAGAAAAAAATTACCCAGAACCAGAAATAGATAATGCCTTAGAAGAGATAAAGAAACACTATGCTAGAATACAAAAGCAAAAATAAGGAAGAAAATAAAGAACATGAAATGTCTATTATAGTGGATAATAACAAAAATCATAAACAGACAAAGAAAGCAATAAGAAAAAATTGGCATTTTTAAAGGAAAATCATTTCCTCAAAACCCACATTCTTCTCCAAAACCCAGTCATGATACAAAGAGGCCATCTGATTATTTTCTTATTATCAGATTTTATTTGATCATGTGTGGGTCAGCAACAGAAAAGCATCCAAAATGTCTGCTACTACTGACTGATTGAACAACATAGGTTTTTATACAGAGAATGGTATGGCCAGATACTACCTTTCTAAAAAAATGACATATTCCTACAACAGCCAATAAACGATTATTTATATTATGAAATCCAATAAAAATTAAACATGCAGTTCTCATGTGTCACCCATGCCTGGTATGTTACAGTAGATGTGCAAAAACACTTTCAAGTTGTAATCTCTTGCGCATAGTTCAAATGTTGTTTTTCACAAATATCCTTGGGTCTTGCCTTGTGGACTACTAAAATGCATTTTGTTTAGACTAATTAATTGTTGACTGTCTCTTGAGAAACTGCAGAATCATGGAAAAGCAAAATGAACTGTTTCATACCTTATGGCCTGCAATGGAATAAGTACTGAGCTAAAGTTCACATGTGCTACAAAAGTGATGAATGCTATATATATATATATATATATATATATATATATATATATATATATACTAAATAATGTAAGGATATTTGTATTTCTCCACAACAGCATATACTCATGAAGGACAGATTTTGCCTTAAAGCCCAAACATTGTATTCAGGAGATCAGATAATCTAAAAAATAGGCTAGTTAAAAGCATGCTTAATACAGAAACTATAAATAAAAAAGAGAAAGATTTTTTAAATGTGGGCTATGTAAGGCATGCAAAACCTGTAAAAATAAATTTCCTAAATATAGTATAGTGGAAAGCACAAAACAAAATATCATGTAGAAATTTGGTCTGCATACTAGAATGTAGCTGTAAGAAACAATACATAGGCCGCACCTCTAGACTTTTTCACAAAAGAATGCAGGAACATATCAGAAACACCAAAAAAAGTTTTCCAAATCATTCAGTTTCTAAACACTTTAAGGAAGTGCACAAACAAAACCCAGGAGAAATGAAATGTATGGGTGCTTTAGAGATTAACCAGAGTTGGAGGGGGAAACATTATCTCAAAAAGAAGGACATATAATATATTATTCAAACACCATGGGCCCCAAAGGTTTATATGTAGATTTTGACTTAAATTTTTTCATCTAAGAAAATCAGCCACTGTTACTATTAAACTGCATTACCATGAAGTAACAGTAGTTGGCAGTACAACATAAAAAAATATATACCATTTATCAGTTGCAAGTAGATATAATCACACAAATGATTAAGTAATTTAATAAACTATGTCATGAGTGTTAGGAAACAATTTTTACGCATGTAATGTTTTAAGTGTACTCTGTAATTTTGTAAAAGTTGTATATTTGTTTTAAGTGTACTATGGTGTAAAAACATTTTTTTTTTTTATTATTTATGTACTATTTGAGAAGTTAATTTGTAAATGCTGAGCATTATTAAGTCAATTAAGATAATGAATTAAATAGAAGAAAAGACCAACACAACCACCCACTACAGATGAAGCACATAGTGAAACCGGTTGAGTGAATTAACAGTTCCACCTGTGACACCCAAAGCAGGAAACAGAACCACAGCACGTGGCATACTGACCTGTGGAGATACAGACACAGAGGACTGAAGGAAGTTATCTTCTATTTGTGGACATTACTATGCCTAATATAAGCTTTTTATACTATTTTTTTACTTTGTATTAAAGTTTATTGACCATACCTTTCTCTCCCTGATGACTGCATGTATAACCGTATACAAGGAGACCAGTGACAGGATCTGAGAGTCTGAATGAGCTGACATGAATATAAGGAGATCACCTACTTTTTAAAGAATTTTCCTCATTTGTAAACCTTTCTACCTTAGAGGATACTCTTTTCCCCTTGTCTACAATATAAATAATTATATATATGTAAGTTCCAAAATATTATTTTCTGCTGTGTCCCCCTCTGGTGCCGACATTTTTATATATATGATGCCCACAAAGAAATATGTTATACTAGACATTTTATATATATATATATATATATATATATATATATATACATATATAAGTGAAACATGTTCAATCTTAGTTCTCTTTATCTGTCCTTCCCTCATCTCTCCTCACCTTTCCTACCTCCACTCTCTCTCTCTCTCTCTCTCTCTCTCTCTCTCTCTCTCTTCACTATCTTCCTCCCGTTGTTATCTGTCACCTTTCCTCCTTTCTCTCCCCTTCTCTCACTCTCCCCCTTCTTTCACTTTCTCTCCCTTCTCTCATTCTCTCCTTCTCTCTATCTCTCTCTCTCTCTCCTCTCCTCTCTCTTCCTCTCTTCCCCTCTCTTCTTCTCTCTCTCTTTCTATACTTCTCTCTCACTCATTCTCTCTCTCCCTCCTTCTCCCTCTCTCTCACCCTTCTTTCTCTCCTTCCTTTTCCCTTCCTCACTCCTTCTCTCTCTCCACTCTCATCCTTACTTCTCTCTCTCTCCTCTCTCTCTCTCTCACTCTCTCTCCCCCTCCCTCTCCCCATCTGTCTTTCTCTCTCTCCCTCCCTGTATCTAACTGTCACCAGCTCTCTCCATCCCTCTCTTCCTCTTTCTTTCTCCCCTTCTTTCAATCCCTCCCTCTCTCCCCTCTCTTTCTCATATTATTATTATATTTATTTGTAATGTGCCAACATATTCCGTAGTGCTGTACAGGGGTTAAGTACATAGCAAAAACAAAATTAAAACCTCATAGAGACTGGAGGGCCCTGTTTATGTGCTTAATAAAGATGGAAATCTCGCAAACTTACAATCTAAGGGTTTAGGTGTGATACAAGAGGGTGACAAAGACAAGATGGTGGTGTGAAAGCAATTAGTTTAGTGAAGTGGAGGTGTCTGTGTGTAGTTTGTGGGTGTAAGTGTTATTAAGCTGTGCAGTTGTACATGTTGTACACATGATAATATTTTTTAAACAGTTGTATTTTTTGTGATTTTTTTTAAAGGTTTTGAGGCAGGAAGATTATCTAATGGAGCGGGGGAAGGAGTTCCAGATAATACTCTCCCAACCAGGTTTTGAGGCAGGAAGATTATCTAATGGAGCGAGGGAAGGAGTTCCAGATAGTAGGGGCACACTCAACTTCTCTCTCTCTCCCTCCTTCACACTTTCCTTCATACTCTCCTTCTCTCTCTCTCCTTCACTCTCTTTACTTCTCTATTACTCCTTTTCTCTCTTTCTCCTTCTCTCCTTCCTTCTCTCCTTCCTTCACTCTCTACCCCTCTATCCCCCTCTGTCTTTCTCTCTATCCTTTCCTCTCTCACTGTTCCCCTCTATCTCCATTTCTCCCTCTCTCTCACCCCTTTCCTCTCTTTCTCTCCCTCCCTCTCTCCTCTCTCCCCCTCTCTCTCCTTACTCCACTGTCTCTTCCTCTTTTTCTCTCCCCTCTCTCTCCCCCTCTGTCTCTCCATATCTCCCTCCCTCTCTCTTAATCTCTCTCCCCCCTCCCTATTTCTCTTCCTCCCTCCCCCTCAGTTTCACTCAATCTTTGTCCTTCCCCTCTATCACCCTGTCGCTCTCCTCTCCCCTCTCTTCTCTCTCATTCCCCCTTGTCTCCCCCTCTCTTCCCAATATCCTTACCTGCATGCTCCTGTGTCCAGTTGATCCTCCCCTAGCTGACTCTTTCCCTTTGTGGCTCCTTATCTGGCAGCTCCTTCTCTCCCTGGCACTCAGTGGAGAGAGCAGTTGCCGGGCAGAAGGAGGAGGAGGGAGCCTGGGGAAGGGGGCAGGTGGGGTGGATTCTTCAACCCCCAACGAGGTGGCACCTGGGGCGGTCCACCCCCCTAGCTACGCTACTGATGCTATGGAACTGTCCAGGAGTGCTAAGACACCAGCTACTCTGGCAAGTGATAAGTGATGAGCTACGTGACCTGCAGAGGCATTTTACGTGGTTATGTCAGTAGAGTAACAGATGATCATGGGTCACCTACACTGCAAGATCAGCATAGGAAGGAATGCAAACGTTATAGTTAACCTCAGACAATGGATCAAAGGTACAGCACTTAATCATTCATAACGATTCATGTTCATCTGAAACTCTCCTGCTTTAGCTTACAGGAACAACCTCCAGGTTGCAAGTTTCTGTTATCTCAGTCTCCAGCATGTCAGTTCACACACTTCATTCATGGAGAAGCAGGAAAATCACATTCCTTTATTAGGATAGCACATCATACAAAAAATAGATATACACCCTGGCTTAGCGCATCGGACAGACTATTTTCACTAATATTGTTTTAAAAAGTACCAAAAACCAATCCCCGTTAGCTGCTCCCTCCCCACTCCTTGAATAGCAAAACTCACAATTCAGTTTATTATTTTCTGACCCTCTGAGAGAACTGCAAATGCCATGAGGGTTAACTCCGTCCAGTCCATGGCCATGACACAATACTTTATTAGGTGGAAAATTACACTGCACTCTCTAGAGATGAATGGTGTCATATCTTAGCATATTCTCACCATATTCTGAGCACACATACATTCTTTACACATGACACATAAATGAAAGACAAATTGTCACAGTTCTGAAAACAAGTCCATGTTGATAGCCTTTTGATCTTAGTAATCACATATGTTAGGGTTTCAAAAACAGCGTTGCTTGTGCGGTTCAGCATCCCAACCCCCCCCCCCCCCCAGCTCCCGGCCCCATGACAATTGACCTCTCTAAAAAGATTAAAGATAGTGAAAAGGTATGTTTGTTTTTTTTACAGCAGAGAAGGGTTATGCTTTATTTCTTCTCCTGTTGAAGTCTGGTCAAGGTTTCTACTTCCTTCATGAAGCGCAGACACAGCTCATCCTGATAAGGTAAAGCCACACATTGGACAGAAAGGGGCAGCCCCACCCCACCTTCAACAGCCTGGAGAATGATAAGAGAGAGAGCATGTCATATTCACAATGTTGTGCAGTCTACCCGGATGTCAAATGTCAAATATAACCACATAGGATTGTGTGAGATTATATACATATATATATAATTTTGAGCTAGCTTGCTGTGCCGAAAAAAATGTGTTGCCCTATGCTTGTGAAAGCTCAGTGTAAGTCCTGGGAAATACATTAATGACAAATCATCACAAACTCCAAGTGTACATTGTAACCTTGTGTACCATTTACACTTTTCATTTCAATACTAAAGATACAGAATTTCTCCAAAACACTGTACAGATATATAAAAATGGGCCAACATTTTGTTAGCACTCTTGTTTTTAAACTCGCCACAATCCTTTTTACTCATACTTGAAACCAGTAAATAAAGTCTCCAGGACCAAAACTGGCTCTTGGAAGACATTACTGTGTTTATTGTGCAATAATAAAAATTAAGACAAGTGAGAAGCATGATTGGCTGGCTTCAGAAATAGCAATTACTTGCTCCTATATGCATGGGAGTATAGTTTCTACATACATACCTTCTTAAAGAACTTTTCACATGGGTCGTTCCTATAGCCTTTGTAGCTCTTTAATTCCTCTTCATCGGCTCCGGTGACTGAACCCACAGGGACCACCCCAGCTGGGAACTGAAGCACATTATACAGGGCTGTGTAGGAGACAGTAACTGGAAAAGATGCAAGATTCCCTGTCAGACATGATATCTCAGGTCTTATTATACAGTTTTATTAGTTAGAGTTGAGAAACTGTCTGGTAAGGACAAGGCTTCTCCAATAGATTTGGTCTAGGTTTTTTTCAGTGGACATTATCTGTCCAAGATGCTGTCATAATACACGTCTCTATCTGCAATACATTATCCGCTGGACACCAGATAAAAGTAAAGAGATAAATTCATGCCAAAAAACCATGCTAGACATACACAGGACTTTTGCAGGATAGCCAAAGTTATAGGCCGGACCCAACATAGGACAGAGGACCACGTCCAAATTCAACTTCCTCCATTCATTAGCAAACTCCGTCTGGTATTCCTGGAATGAGAGAAGACACTGTAAGAATAAGAATAAACAGAGCATTATTGGGAAAATTACCTGAGATGTTGCAATAATATAGAAGCCACACTCCTAGATCATAAAACAATGATTTCCCATTTCATGTATGTAAAGCGCCTTGGATAAAGGCTCTATGTACAAGTATAAATAGATTATTGGAATATTTTATGCATACAAATGATCAGGTATATCTAACAGCGTTCTCTGTTGCTTTCTTTCCTAGACTAACACTTTTGCACACTACAATGCTGATAGCAAATTAGTACTTATCTTATTAGTAACACCAGAGTAACATGGCATGTGCTAGCATCTTTATATACTTATTCACACAACAATTTCTTCTTTCAAAAGTGTACAAAGATCACTGATCACTAATGTTGTGTATTGGCTATGGCTTCTAAGAATGGAGTCCAGCTCAGTATTTATTATCTTGTTTTTTCTCTCTGGGGAAATATCTACCACCACCGGTATATGATGCCTACTTAATTAAAGGACCACATATCTTTGAACATTTTGAACATGTTGAGTCGACCAGGTTATAATCTGGCATATAAAGTTAATTTATAATTAGTAATGTCGCGAACATAAAATTTTCGGTTCGCAAACCGAACCGCCGCAAATGTTCCCTAACCCGGCGAACCGCCATAGACTTCAATGGGCAGGCGGATTTTAAAACCCACAGGGACTCTTTCTGGCCACAATAGTGATGGAAAAGTTGTTTAAAGGGGACTAACACCTGGACTGTGGCATGCCAGAGGGGGATCCATGTCAAAACTCCCACGGAAAATTACATAGTTGATGCAGAGTCTGGTTTTAATCCATAAAGGGCATAAATAACCTAACATCCCCCTCCATCATCATCCTCCCTGGTATCTCTTTACCCCCTCCCTCATCATCCTCCCCTGTGTCTCTTTCCCCCCTTCCTCATCACCCTCCCCTGTGTCTCATCCCCCCTCCCTCCCTCATCATCCTCCCACCTCCCTCATCATCCTCCCCTGTAGCTCTTTACCCCCTCCCTCATCATCCTCCCCTGTGTCTCTTCCCCCCTCCATCATCATCCTCCCCTGTGTCTCTTTCCCCCCTCCCTCATCATCCTCCCCTGTGTCTCTTTGCCCCCTCCCTCATCATCTTCCCCTGTGTCTCTTCCCCCCTCCCTCATCATCCTCCCCTGTGTCTTTTTCCCCCCTTCCTCATCACCCTCCCCTGTATCTCTTTACCCCCTTTCTCATCATCCTCCGCTGTGTCTGTTTCCCCCCTCCCTCATCATCCTCCCCTGTGTCTCTTTCCCCCTCCCTCATCATCCTCCCCCCTCCCTTGATGATAAGGGGGGGGGGGAGAGACACAGGGATAAGTGTGAGGGGTGTTAGGGTAAGGGGTTTTAGGGATAAGGGTGAGGGGGTTAGGTGTTAGGGTAAGGGGTGTTAGGGATAAGTGTGAGGGGTGTTAGGGTGAGGGGTGTTAGCGATAAGTGTAAGGGGTGTTAGGGTGAGGCATGTTAGGAATAAGTGTGAGGGGTGTTAGGTCTTAGGGATAAGTGTGAGAATGTTAGGGTTAGGTGTTAGGTTGATGGGTGTTATGGATAAGTGTGAGGGGTGTTAAGGTTAGGGTAAGGGGTGTTAGGGATAAGTGTGAGGGCTGTTAGGTTTAGGGTGAGGGGTGTTAGGGATAAGTGTGAGGGTTGTTAGGGTTAGGTGTTAGGGTGAGGGATGTTAGGGTTAGGTGTTAGGGATAAGTGTGAGGGGTGTTAGGGTTAGGGTTAGGGGTGTTAGGGATAAGTGTGAGGGGTGTTAGGGTAAGGGGTTTTAGGGATAAGGGTGAGGGGGTTAGGTGTTAGGGTGAGGCGTGTTAGGGCTAAGTGTGAGGGGTGTTAGGGTGAGGGGTGTTAGCGATAAGTGTAAGGGGTGTTAGGGTGAGGCATGTTAGGAATAAGTGTGAGGGGTGTTAGGTCTTAGGGATAAGTGTGAGAATGTTAGGGTTAGGTGTTAGGTTGATGGGTGTTATGGATAAGTGTGAGGGGTGTTAGGGTTAGGGTAAGGGGTGTTAGGGATAAGTGTGAGGGCTGTTAGGGTTAGGGTGAGGGGTGTTAGGGATAAGTGTGAGGGTTGTTAGGGTTAGGTGTTAGGTTGAGGGATGTTAGGGTTAGGTGTTAGGGATAAGTGTGAGGGGTGTTAGGGTTAGGGTTAGGGGTGTTAGGGATAAGTGTGAGGGGTGTTAGGGTTAAGTGTTAGGGTGAGGGGTGTTAGGGATAAGTGTGAGGGGTGTTAGTGTAAGGGGTGTTAGGGATAAGTGTGAGGGGTGTTAGGGTTAGGTGTTAGGGTGAGGGGTGTTAGGGATAAGTGTGGTGGGTGTTAGGGTGAGGGGTGTTAGGGTTAGGTGTTAGGGATAAGTGTGAGGGGTTTTAGGGTTAGGGTGAGGGGTGTTAGGGATAAGTGTGAGGGGTGTTAGGGTTAAGTGTTAGGGTGAAGGGTGTTAGGGATAAGTGTGATGGGTGTTAGGGTAAGGGGTGTTAGGGATAAGTGTGAGGGGGTATTAGGGTTAGGTGTTAGGGTGAGGGGTGTTAAGGATAAGTGTAAGGGGTGTTAGGGTGAGGCATGTTAGGAATAAGTGTGAGGGGTGTTAGGTCTTAGGTATAAGTGTGAGGGGTGTTAGGGTTAGATGTTAGGTTGATGGGTGTTATGGATAAGTGTGAGGGGTGTTAGGGTTGGGTGCTAAGGTGAGGGGAGGATGATGATAAGGGGGGGAAGAGACACAGGGGTGTCCTTGCAGCAGAGATCAAAAGAGTCCTTCAGGACTGTATTGCACACTGTGTACAGTAGCCTAGCTATGGTTTTCCCTATTGATGCAGTATCACCTACACTCAGCCTCCTCTCAGTAAGACTGCAAGCTAGTTATGATTCCAAAATGGCTGCTGTCCATGAGGTTAAAGGGTCTGGAAGGCAGGGTATAATGCTGATTGGCTGGAATGTGTCTGCTGACTATGAGTTGCAGGGTCAAAGTTTGCTCAATGTTAAAGTATAGGGGGCGGATCGAACATCTCATATGTTCGCAGTTCGCCGCGAACACGGACATGCTATGTTCGCTGGGAACAGTCCGCCGGCAAACTATTCGCGACATCTCTATTTAGAATTAAAAAAAATATTGATATCTGTTGAGGCTTGGAAGCATCCATGATACTTTTTGGGAAGGCTATGTGTGTGAGAGGAGCCCTTATATTTCTGCAACTATTGTTGCAATTTGTCGGCTTCTAAACATGTGAGGAGCAAGTGTGCCCCACCAACCATCCCCTCCATTATTGAAGGTTGTTTTTGGTAAGCATGTTGTATGATCTTTTTTTGGGTGGGGGGGGGGGTTCTAGCAAAAGTATGCTGGAAGGAGCTGCATTGTTTAGTTTTGATGAACAGCATTATCTGGAATGCTTAAAATAAATAAAAAGATAAAAGAATCTCAGTTACCTCAATCTCTATGTGGTGCTTCCAGTGATCCTTCACAGAGCTGGAAAAAGAGGAAAAGAACCCGGTAAATGCAAAGAAAATACTGAAACACCAGTGCAGAAAAAAAAGCTTAGAATTACACCAAAAATACGACGATCAGCATCATAAATTCAACCTCTTAATTATTATTGCTACATGAATAAAAAACATATATTTGTATTTTATTGTCTCAGAGCAAAACTGGTTATATTTCACATTGAAAATTATGCTATCCGATTTGTACTTAAAGGAAAACAATAAAAGCCATACAATAGGGTATTTTCTGTGAATTTATTTTGTAATAAATTACCAATTAGTAATAAAATCAGTTTTTGAAGAAAAAATTTAATGTATCTTTAAAAACGTACATATGAAGAATAGGATTTTAGATTTCAGCAGAATTGCTCCACTCTACTCTTTATCTGGTGCTTCAGGGGTGGGAGATAATCTGTCCAGGGTGAATTTCCTGAACAAGTATTTGTCTGTTCTGTTAACACACTACTCTGCAGTGACTATCGCAGGCAAATCTAGAGCCCGAATCTATTGAGCAATCGTAAGTTACTGGAGTGAGGCCGTAAGTTAATTTGCTATTCAACTGGCGTCTATTTGCGAGCTTCTAAAGGTTTACGTGCTGCGGCCTTGAAAACCTTGCAGTTGTTAAACCCAGAACTTACAGCCTCCCGAAGCCTTTGATCTTTCACGGCTGCAAGACTTCCGATCACTAAAATCGCAATTTACTATTCAATTGCTACAATTCCCCAAGCCCGGAAATGTTTTCACCTCCTGTAAATGGCAAATGTAGGAGAAAATCCTACGAGTACTAGAGAGGGGTCCTTTAACCGCTCTCCACACTGTACTGTAAATAACAGGGAAAGCGATGATAGACATTATAATTAAGTGCTCAACAGTCTCAAGCCCGCAAATCGGCAATAAAAAATCATATTTTTTTATGTGTCATTTGGGGGGTTATATCGATCTCGGGAATCAATGAGTTAATACATTCATACAATCAGGCCACCCATATGGACTAGAACAGTATTGGCAATCCTTTTTATTATCTAGTATTTTGCGGTTTTGTCCCAACGCATATCGGACCCCCCGAACCGAATTGATTGACATGTAACCTCCATGTTTTACTGCCGTAATGATGTTGGTCTCATTTTCTATAGGCTGTTTTGAAATGGGTGGTTATGGCCTTGCTTAATTGATCATGTTCCCTGAACAGCTATGCACGAGTGCATGGTTTACGGCTTCAGCATTTGGCCTGTAACTTGCGGGCAACTGAATAGCACTGGGAATCGGAGACCAACGGCAGAAGGCCTGCAGTCATACGGCCTGTATCCAGACAGATGCGGGCTTGCAATTGAATCGAGCTCCTAGACAGTACATGAAAAAAAAGGAAAATCCCCTGAGCAGATCCTATGTTACCTTCTGCATACTTAACAGGGGGTTATAACAATCTAGTGGAAGCAACAATACTAATTACAATTGTACGTTTTTTTTCTTCAAATGTTTCTTTTAATGCTAAATAGTAACTAAAGATATGAAACCGTATTGGATGACAACTACAGGGCCTTTTAATCTAAATGGACACATTTTTTAAATGATCAGTGTAAAGATCTGCTTTTGTGGGCATATTGGGACTTTCCTGAACCCCCCCAACCAATGGCCCTTCAGAAGTCTAAATTTCTCCCTGAAAGAGCTATGTCCACTCCATTTTTCTTCATTGACTTTGAATTTGGATGGTGGGCACTTCTGAAATTAGCATTGTGATTGTCAGTATTCAAGCCTTGATCAACCCCTTGGGTGGTAAGTTGCTGTTTCTCTCTTTATTTACAATTCCCAACAAATTCGATCACCAGAGATTGGGGTGGACAGGACATTCAAATATATATATATTTTTTTTTAAATGATTTTTATTGGACAGTCAGACAACACTTGTCGAGTAAACAAAAACATCATATTAGACGTGAAAAGTATACAATAACAAGAAGAACATACATCACATCTATCTTCTTATAGAACGTCTATATGTCCAGAACGCCTCCTCTTTTTCCATTTTCTAATTTTATGTCTGCTGAAAAATATTTTGAACTGGGTTGGGACTAAGGAGGAAACTATGAGTAATGAAATCTCATACAACTGGAATGATCTATGTAAACTGTGTTACTTGTCCTCATCCCGGCCTGAACCTGACCGGTATCAACTCTCTTGGTAGATGTCGCCTCTGAACTTGGCTAACTGAGTAAGGTTGGATAAATTAGGATTACTCTAATATAGTTTTCCTTTCTAGGTCTCTTAGGAGGAAAGGGTTACTCACCTCGTTTCCCCGCCGAATCTTGTCTCCCAGGCGGACCAGCAGGAGGCCCAGCGTTTATAGTTATGATTCACCTCAGCAGACAAAATGCTCATGGAACGAACAAACCCTATTTTGTTTAGGATTTTCTCGAATGTAGGTGTGGGTGTTTTCCAGTGGGCGGCTATTATTGTTCTGACTGCTAGAAAGATTTGGTTGGTCAGGAATTGTTCAGAGTTAGACAACTCCTCTATCGGTAGCCCCAGGATGGCTTCCTCTGGTCTCATGGGAAACTTCTGATCCCATAATTTCTCTAAGATTTTACACGTCTCTACCCACGTATGTTTAATCAACGGGCATTCCCAAAATTTATGAATTAGAGTCCCTTTCTGATTACAACCTCTTTCACATAAATCGCTAATCCCCGGGTTACCTAGGTTCATTCTAACTGGGGTTAGATACCATCTCATGATCACTTTGTATGAGTTTTCTTTCAAAATTATATTAAGTGAAGAGTTTTTTGCTTGTTTCAAGATGCTGTTCCATTGGTCCTTATCTAATCGTATGTTAAGGTCTGCTTCCCATGCCCTTTCGTAGTGCAGTTTGGGAGGAGTGGTTAACTCGCATAAGTGGTTATATATTGTGGAAATGTTGCCCTTCCCTGATGGGAAATTAATGCAACACCTTTCGAATATGGATTTATTTTGCCCACCCTTGTTCCTAATGGTTTGAGTTAGTCTTTGATTTATAGCGAGTAGGTTAAGCCGTTCTCCTGGAGGGAGGTGTTTCTTGTCTAGGAATGCAGTCGTGGACCATTTTTGATTAACTACAGGTAGATCTGCCGCAATTGGCCAGTTGTTTTCAGTCCACCATCTATATTGGGCATTAGTATTTTTATTGGGGCTGGCCGATTGGGGCCACAGGGGAGTAAGCCCGGATTCTGGGTTTAGAAGCATGTTCCTCCTATTTACGTCTTTCCATAACATTATTGTGTGCCTCACAGTAGTTGGTAGTGATTGGGGTAGTTTGAAGCCCTTCTGAATGGAGAGCCAAGGTATTTGATGCATGATTAAATCGTTGTTCCTCAGTGTATGTTTCTCTATCTGGACCCATACTGGGGGGGAGTCTCTGACGAACCATTTTGCTAATTGTGCTAGCCTAGCTGCTTTGAAATAACGGGGGATATCTGGGAACGCAAGTCCACCCCTCTTCTTAGTTGCGGTAATTGTTTCTCTGTTTACCCTAGGTTTTTTGTTGTTCCACAGAAATCTCGTCAACATTTTTTGCATAGTTTTCAATTCTTTAGCTAAGATTGATATTGGTATGGTCCTGAACAGGTAAAGTAATTTGGGGAGAATGTTCATTTTAATGGCATGTAGTTTTCCTATCCATGAGATCTTTAGCTCTGACCATCTATGTAGGTCACTCGTTATACGTTTAATGAGAGTTGGGTAGTTTGCTTCATACAGGTCTTTAGTTGATTTAGTAATTTGTATGCCCAGATAGTTAATAGATTTAGGGGACCATTTTATCGGGAAGTTGTTGGTTAGTTGCTTTTCCATGGTGGGTGAGAGGGATAGGTTGAGGGCTATGCTTTTGCTCGTATTTACTTTGAACCCTGACAGTGAGCCAAACTCTGACAAGAGTTTGAATAGATTAGGAAGACTGACTAGGGGGTTTGAGATTGTTAGGAGAATGTCGTCTGCAAAGAGACTTATTTTGTGGTCTGTCAGGCCGACCGGTATACCAGATATGTCAGTGTGTTGGCGAATAGCTAATGCTAGGGGCTCTATACTAAGGGCGAACAACAGTGGGGACAGCGGGCAACCTTGTCGTGTACCTCTCGTGATTTTGAGTTTTTGAGAATTGTATCCCTGGTAAGTCACCTGGGTAGTTGGTTCTGAATATAGTGATGCAACGCTTTTGAGAAAGCCCTCTGGCAACCCGAATTTAATCAAAGTAGAGTTCATAAATGTCCAGTCTAATCTATCGAAAGCCTTCTCGGCATCGAGTGCTAGAACCATTGCGTGGTTTTCTCCTCTGCTAGTTATGTCAATGAGGTCAATGATCTTTCTGGTGTTATCTGGCGCTTCCCTGCCTTTAATGAACCCCACTTGGTCCGGATGTATTATCTCAGGAATTAATTCCGCTAGTCTGGCCGCCAAGATTTTAGTGTATATTTTTAAGTCAGTGTTGATAAGGGAAATTGGTCTATAGCTAGCACACTGGGTTGGGTCTTTCCCGGGTTTAGGGATTACTATGATTTTGTCTTCTAAGAATTCCGGTTTCATTTTCCCCCCTTTTAAGAAGCCGTTAAATAGTTTGTGTAAGGTAGGGCTGAGTAAGTCGCTCATATATTTGTAATATAGGTTCGAGTACCCGTCTGGACCCGGGGCCCCGTGTGCTTTTGTTGTCTTGATCACCTCCTGTATTTCTTTAACCGATATGGGCTCAAGGAGTGAACTGGCTTTAGCGGGGTCTAGGTGTGGGATATTTATGTTACTTAGTGCTTTTTCGATGTTTATTTTGTGATTTGGGGTACCCGAGTTGTCTGACTTTGTGTAAAGGTCGGCATAAAATTGCCTGAATTCGTTTACTATCTGCTCTGGTTTAAAAACTATTTGCTTATTTTTGGTGATTAGTTTGGCAATGAATGAGTTTGCTCTCTTTTCTTTTAGTCTATTGGCCAGCATTCTGTCAGGCTTGTTTGCGTTTCTAAAAAATTTAGCGTCGGATCGTTGTAGTATAGTGACCATTTTTCCTCTCAATATATCGTTGAGTTCCTTTTTATATCCTAGTACCTTCTCGTAAGTTTGTTGTGATTTATCTCTACCATATAGTTTTTGGGCCTCTGATATTTTCTGATTTAGGAGTGAAATTTGTGCCTGGTCCTTTTTTTTCTCAAGCGAACTAATTTGTATGCAGGTTCCCCTGATTACTGCTTTGTGGGCTGCCCAAATTCCATTTATGTTAATTTCGCCTTCTTTGTTAAGATCAAAATATTCTGTAATTGCTGTTCTAATTTTTTCGCGTGTTGTTGGGTCGTTAAGTAAGCCAGGGTTTAACGTCCATCTCGGACTATTTCCCATCGGTAAAAGGTCTCTCATGGAAATTTTGACCAGATCGTGGTCTGACCATGCTATGGGACATATTGCGGCCTCTGTAAGGTTCCCTGCCATGTTTTGTTGAATTAGGATGTAGTCTATTCTGGAAAGTGACCTATGTCTATCTGAAAAAAATGTGTATTCTCTTTCTGTGGGGTTCATATCATCCATGTGTCGATCATACAATTTGAATTTAATAGTTTTTTGAGTGCTTTGGTCGCCGTGGGGGTTTTGTGTGAATCTAGGTTGTTTGACTTGTCTTTGGATGGGTCTAACACCGCATTCATGTCTCCTCCTATTATCTTAAGCCCGTCATCCCAACTATCTGTGAGTTTTTGTATTTTCTGAAAAAATGGCGTTTGGTCTGTGTTTGGGGCGTAAATGTTCAATAATGTGACCTTCCGTTCATGTATTGTACCCTGAACTGCTATGTACCTGCGTTCTGTATCCCTTTGGATTTTACTTAGTTGGAAGTTGAGTCTCTTGTGGAGCAAAATGGTGACCCCCTTTAGTTTTGTTTCGGAGGTAGCGTGGAACGCTTGTGTAAAGACTCCCCCCCAGTATTTTGGTACTGCTTGTTTTCTAAAGTGAGTCTCCTGAATCATCACAATGTCTAGGTTTAATTTTTGATAATTCCTCAGAGCAACCCCTCTCTTAACTGGTTCGTTCAGTCCATGAGCATTGTGCGACGCTATGCCAATGTCCATAGTTCTAACTGAGGTATGTGGCATTTTGGTGAGTGTGGGGGGTTGGCTCACCTACCTGGAAGTTTACGGTACAGTGATCCAGTGCCCCCTGCTGGTTTCCGCCCCGAAAACCGTTCAGCAAGCAAACGTGTGCGAGAGTCTCTGTTCTTAAGGAAAAAAAAAAAAAAAAAAACAGTAGTTAACAAAGTAACTGTTAATATAAACTCCTTTAGGTCCAGCAAAACTTGGGCTAATAACTGTGTGGACAAGTTCTCCTCTCTCAGAGGAGGTCTCTATGGTTATTCTAGGTACTTGGCTAAGGCTTAAGACTCTGTATGTGTGACTCTCTGGTGGACTAGATAATTTCTATTATAATACAACTTTCTGTTGTTCTTTGTTTAAATATGTCGTAGTAATTTCTACTATTGTGAGGAGAGCACTTAGCTGTCCTCTTGTTCTTTGTTTAAATATGGCGTAGTAACTTCTACTACTGTGAGGAGAGCACTTAGCTGTCCTCTTGTTATTGTACTGGTGGGCCAATCAGTGTCTACAAGCTGACACTGGATCGGACCACCTAAATTTTACTGTTTGTGGGGGTCTGTGACTGGTTATTCGTTAGCGCCCTTAGGGACGCCATTTAAGTGTCTTGTATTTTAGCCTCTATGGCCTGGGGTGTCTAACCTATGGTGTGCTTTTAGTCGCTACCCTCTCTCACTGGTGTGGTTAATGTGTTGTTGATCCTGTTCCTCTAACTTTTAATTAGCATAGATTATCATATTAGTAGGGTAAAGAAAAGATGGCAACTTATAGTGTTAAGTCTCTGCCTTCGTGTGGAGGAGGACTCCTCCCACTGGGGCCTTCTGATACGTGTAGATTGTCTCCGTTGTTGACTCTAATGTTCCAATCTGCCAGCAAGTTGATTCCTTCCTCTGGAGTTCTGACAGTAAAAATCTTTCCGTCTCTGGAGACATTGAGGCGGAATGGGAACCCCCACGTGTACCTCCATCCTTGCGCTAATATACAGTCCAGTACAGGTTTCATTTGTCTCCTTTTGGCAAGGGTTACCGGTGATAAATCCGAAAAGAGCAAAGGCTGGTGCCCCTCTATGGGAGGAATGCCTTTCCTTGCGGCCTTCATAAACCTTTCTTTGGTGCTGATTTATTTTGGGCCCCTTATGAGAAGCTAGAAGTTGTCAGACAGGTTTGCCAATTCCTCTCAGTTGCTCAGCAGTGATTCTGTGGGGTGAGAGGTGTTTTGTTGCTGTTGTAATGAGGGTCTCTGTTCCCCAGTGTTTCTGTTCCTACAGGGAGCCTAGGGTAATCTGGTGGCTGTTGATGTGAGTTATACTCCTACCCAGTCAGGGGTCTCACTGGCAATGCTTGGTTTGCAGCAAGCTGGGGTTACCTTATCAGGCCGCTGAGTCTGTCTATGCTGCGACCGCCATCTTGGATCGTTGACTCCAGGACATTCAAATATTTAAAATAAGTTAACTAGTTTAGAAGAGAAGTTTGGACGTATTTAATTTTGTGATGAAATTACCAGCTCACCCTGTGATGAAATTAACTCCCATACCCACAAGATTATCCAGAGAGGAACTGTAGAGGACTGGTTAAATTAACGATTTAAAGGAAGGTAATTTAATAATATTTGTGCATTGAAACAAACTTGTATTTTGTATGCCTATAAATGTTCCATCTTTTTCCAATAAAAACACATTCCTCTATGGAACATAAACAAGGTGTTCTCTTTTTTTGAGGTTATAACCTATTATTTTTAACCCCTCGATCCCTATCCTGCATCCACTTCATGGTCCAAGTGAGGATTCATATAGCCAATTCAGGAGGATTCTGGAGCAGAGTTGGACCCTCTCCCTTGGGACATGACTGGCTGGTGGATATCTGGGCATGAACCGGCAGTAGCGAGAATGAACTTTGGTGATCTATCCCGAGTGGAGATCAGATCTTTCAGAGCTGCGGAAGAAAGATGGAGACTCAGCAGTATCCAGTGCTTGCAGGACAAGTAGTGCCAAGCAGTGCCGCAAGCCAAAGAGCAGATGAAGCAAATTAATGGTAGTCTGATGAAGGTGATCCAGGAGAAAAGGAGGCTGATCACCTGAATGATGAAGCAGTGATCGTACCGGAATGCCACAGTACATGACTGGGGAAAACCTCTGCTTAGTGGCTGAAGGAGCTAGGTTGGGAAGAGATTGCCTTGGAACAGTATGGTCCATGATCAAACAGCATAGTCTCAGCCAATAGTGATGGTGTCACAACCCTTGGTACCCTCTCATTCTGGCAACCAAACCTCTACGAACCCTAGCCACTTCAACTTATGAACCAAGGCTGTTTTAATAGCCAGACAGACTCTATATTAAAAGGCTATATAACTTTTTTGATGTTATTGGACCAAAATTAATCTTCAGCATGGACATATGTCCCTAATGTTCCACAAAACCCTGGTTATATGTCTCAGACCACACAACCCTTGTACATTGTATAAAATAAGCCCAGGGGGCTTTGTGTCATTTTTACTGTTTTTATGGAAGTTGTCATATGTATATAATGTATACAATATGTGGGTCTAATAAAAATATTTTGACGATAGTATCACTTTAAGGGCAACTGGTAGCAACTGCTAGTAGCAACCACAACCAGTACAGGGATATGGCCAGGTCTCTGGGTGGACGTGAACTTGCAGTAGCAGCGGAAGTCTCTTGGTATATACCTAACAACGTCAGTTATTCATGAAGCTCCATACAATCTAAACGAGATCACAAATTGTTACAACTTTTTCTGAATATGTGCAACTTGTCCTGAATATGGATAGCTGTCCTGTGTGAGGGGATACCGGTCTTAGTCACCCTGTAGATAGAAATGGTCTAGTGACCTTTTCAAACTCAATAAAGAGCATGTTGTCACAGATAGTCATGACACTGGAGATAGATCAATAATCAAGGGTAATAATAAGTAATAATGGAATCTGGCTATGATGTCTCTTGGGCGTTCTTGTGGTGACGGTCGGAAGCCAAGGGCTCTGTGAACTCTGTCCAATCTCATATTTTCTGGGTGAGTGTTTGGGAGGAGAGTGTCGCAGAGATCGCTTAGATAAGCGTGAAGGTCTTTGACTGTCTCCGGCACGTTCCTCAGTCTAATGTTTTGGCGTCTAGATCGGTTTTCTAGGTCTTCTTGCTGTAGCTGCTGCCTTGATTGTTCTTCTTTCAAGGCCAAGATCTCTTCTTCTAGCCTGCTGTTATGTTGAATGATGTCTGAAATTTTTGTTTCCAGCTGTGTGGTTCTATCCTCAACCTTTTGTATCTCTGTGGATAGTTCAGTAGTCACTTTCTGGATGTCGGATTTGATCTCTGCTCTAAAGTTGGTTATTAATTCTTTTAAGTCTTGGATGTCGCGTTTGGTGCTTGGTGCCGACATTTCCAAGTTAGTAGGGGTGTAGACTGTGGCGATGGTGTTATTATTGGTTGGAGTATTGGTCGAAGACTTTGGCCGGCAGTAAGATTGGATACCCTTGTTATTTTTCCTCGTGGCGACGCCCGCCATCGCAGTTGGAGTTCTTTAGTTTCGTTTTTTCCTAGTGAGGAGGGGTCACTTAATATGTCCCAGTGCAATTGTTAGCGTCCCTATGTTGCGGCACTTTTACTTTGTTACATCTCTTTAAGTTTAATCAATGTTCTTGGAGAATGTTGAACAGTCCGTGGATGTTTGGTCTTCTTGATCTTTATCGTTTGAGGATTGGCTTTTTGTGCCTGTTCCTGGTGTGTCCTGTTGGAGTAAGGATACAGTGGGCCCCTTTGTCTGCCCGTTAGTAGGGATAGGACACAGGTTTCAATGCGTCGGGGGAGCCCCAAAAATTATGGATCTTGTTTTCCCTGCTGTGAGGCGGTAGGGAACGCTGTGTGTGCAGAAGTTGTGGTCAGATTGTTAACCGTGGAATCAGTCCACTCTATTGTCACATTCAGATTAGGGTGTTGCAGTGAATGTGTTTGTGCTACTTCTCCGTTACCTTTAGGAGCGTTATCCTGTAGCTAGGAGTTGCGCTAGTGTGGACTGTTTACTCAGGCGTTGTGTAATTACACTTTTGTCCACTAGGTAGTAGAGGGGTTCCACTAGTACAGGTTGTTATATTGGAAGTCAGGTGATGTTGTAAACCTGTGTCATTTGTCTGTTTAGCCCCTGAAATGTTGTTAGCTCCTTGTGTGGAGTTTTAACTCTTTTGGGGAAGATGTTGTCTTCTCTGACCTCTTTGAGGGCTCTCTGTATCCCCAACCGGATTAGCTTCTCAGCATAAACTGTGTTTAGGTACCTAATTCCTCACGATTTGGGCTGCCTTGTTATGTGTTATAAACTGCTGTTTGTTGTGTGGATGAGGGGTCTAGTATTCTTTTCCTCCCTTTGAGGTGACCCTGGGGGTTTCTTGTGGTACACCCCTGAACTTGTGACACTCTTTTGGGTTATTGCTGATTTATTTTGGGCCCCTTATGAGAAGCTAGAAGTTGTCAGACAGGTTTGCCAATTCCTCTCAGTTGCTCAGCAGTGATTCTGTGGGGTGAGAGGTGTTTTGTTGCTGTTGTAATGAGGGTCTCTGTTCCCCAGTGTTTCTGTTCCTACAGGGAGCCTAGGGTAATCTGGTGGCTGTTGATGTGAGTTATACTCCTACCCAGTCAGGGGTCTCACTGGCAATGCTTGGTTTGCAGCAAGCTGGGGTTACCTTATCAGGCCGCTGAGTCTGTCTATGCTGCGACCGCCATCTTGGATCGTTGACTCCAGGACATTCAAATATTTAAAATAAGTTAACTAGTTTAGAAGAGAAGTTTGGACGTATTTAATTTTGTGATGAAATTACCAGCTCACCCTGTGATGAAATTAACTCCCATACCCACAAGATTATCCAGAGAGGAACTGTAGAGGACTGGTTAAATTAACGATTTAAAGGAAGGTAATTTAATAATATTTGTGCATTGAAACAAACTTGTATTTTGTATGCCTATAAATGTTCCATCTTTTTCCAATAAAAACACATTCCTCTATGGAACATAAACAAGGTGTTCTCTTTTTTTGAGGTTATAACCTATTATTTTTAACCCCTCGATCCCTATCCTGCATCCACTTCATGGTCCAAGTGAGGATTCATATAGCCAATTCAGGAGGATTCTGGAGCAGAGTTGGACCCTCTCCCTTGGGACATGACTGGCTGGTGGATATCTGGGCATGAACCGGCAGTAGCGAGAATGAACTTTGGTGATCTATCCCGAGTGGAGATCAGATCTTTCAGAGCTGCGGAAGAAAGATGGAGACTCAGCAGTATCCAGTGCTTGCAGGACAAGTAGTGCCAAGCAGTGCCGCAAGCCAAAGAGCAGATGAAGCAAATTAATGGTAGTCTGATGAAGGTGATCCAGGAGAAAAGGAGGCTGATCACCTGAATGATGAAGCAGTGATCGTACCGGAATGCCACAGTACATGACTGGGGAAAACCTCTGCTTAGTGGCTGAAGGAGCTAGGTTGGGAAGAGATTGCCTTGGAACAGTATGGTCCATGATCAAACAGCATAGTCTCAGCCAATAGTGATGGTGTCACAACCCTTGGTACCCTCTCATTCTGGCAACCAAACCTCTACGAACCCTAGCCACTTCAACTTATGAACCAAGGCTGTTTTAATAGCCAGACAGACTCTATATTAAAAGGCTATATAACTTTTTTGATGTTATTGGACCAAAATTAATCTTCAGCATGGACATATGTCCCTAATGTTCCACAAAACCCTGGTTATATGTCTCAGACCACACAACCCTTGTACATTGTATAAAATAAGCCCAGGGGGCTTTGTGTCATTTTTACTGTTTTTATGGAAGTTGTCATATGTATATAATGTATACAATATGTGGGTCTAATAAAAATATTTTGACGATAGTATCACTTTAAGGGCAACTGGTAGCAACTGCTAGTAGCAACCACAACCAGTACAGGGATATGGCCAGGTCTCTGGGTGGACGTGAACTTGCAGTAGCAGCGGAAGTCTCTTGGTATATACCTAACAACGTCAGTTATTCATGAAGCTCCATACAATCTAAACGAGATCACAAATTGTTACAACTTTTTCTGAATATGTGCAACTTGTCCTGAATATGGATAGCTGTCCTGTGTGAGGGGATACCGGTCTTAGTCACCCTGTAGATAGAAATGGTCTAGTGACCTTTTCAAACTCAATAAAGAGCATGTTGTCACAGATAGTCATGACACTGGAGATAGATCAATAATCAAGGGTAATAATAAGTAATAATGGAATCTGGCTATGATGTCTCTTGGGCGTTCTTGTGGTGACGGTCGGAAGCCAAGGGCTCTGTGAACTCTGTCCAATCTCATATTTTCTGGGTGAGTGTTTGGGAGGAGAGTGTCGCAGAGATCGCTTAGATAAGCGTGAAGGTCTTTGACTGTCTCCGGCACGTTCCTCAGTCTAATGTTTTGGCGTCTAGATCGGTTTTCTAGGTCTTCTTGCTGTAGCTGCTGCCTTGATTGTTCTTCTTTCAAGGCCAAGATCTCTTCTTCTAGCCTGCTGTTATGTTGAATGATGTCTGAAATTTTTGTTTCCAGCTGTGTGGTTCTATCCTCAACCTTTTGTATCTCTGTGGATAGTTCAGTAGTCACTTTCTGGATGTCGGATTTGATCTCTGCTCTAAAGTTGGTTATTAATTCTTTTAAGTCTTGGATGTCGCGTTTGGTGCTTGGTGCCGACATTTCCAAGTTAGTAGGGGTGTAGACTGTGGCGATGGTGTTATTATTGGTTGGAGTATTGGTCGAAGACTTTGGCCGGCAGTAAGATTGGATACCCTTGTTATTTTTCCTCGTGGCGACGCCCGCCATCGCAGTTGGAGTTCTTTAGTTTCGTTTTTTCCTAGTGAGGAGGGGTCACTTAATATGTCCCAGTGCAATTGTTAGCGTCCCTATGTTGCGGCACTTTTACTTTGTTACATCTCTTTAAGTTTAATCAATGTTCTTGGAGAATGTTGAACAGTCCGTGGATGTTTGGTCTTCTTGATCTTTATCGTTTGAGGATTGGCTTTTTGTGCCTGTTCCTGGTGTGTCCTGTTGGAGTAAGGATACAGTGGGCCCCTTTGTCTGCCCGTTAGTAGGGATAGGACACAGGTTTCAATGCGTCGGGGGAGCCCCAAAAATTATGGATCTTGTTTTCCCTGCTGTGAGGCGGTAGGGAACGCTGTGTGTGCAGAAGTTGTGGTCAGATTGTTAACCGTGGAATCAGTCCACTCTATTGTCACATTCAGATTAGGGTGTTGCAGTGAATGTGTTTGTGCTACTTCTCCGTTACCTTTAGGAGCGTTATCCTGTAGCTAGGAGTTGCGCTAGTGTGGACTGTTTACTCAGGCGTTGTGTAATTACACTTTTGTCCACTAGGTAGTAGAGGGGTTCCACTAGTACAGGTTGTTATATTGGAAGTCAGGTGATGTTGTAAACCTGTGTCATTTGTCTGTTTAGCCCCTGAAATGTTGTTAGCTCCTTGTGTGGAGTTTTAACTCTTTTGGGGAAGATGTTGTCTTCTCTGACCTCTTTGAGGGCTCTCTGTATCCCCAACCGGATTAGCTTCTCAGCATAAACTGTGTTTAGGTACCTAATTCCTCACGATTTGGGCTGCCTTGTTATGTGTTATAAACTGCTGTTTGTTGTGTGGATGAGGGGTCTAGTATTCTTTTCCTCCCTTTGAGGTGACCCTGGGGGTTTCTTGTGGTACACCCCTGAACTTGTGACACTCTTTTGGGTTATTGCTGATTTATTTTGGGCCCCTTATGAGAAGCTAGAAGTTGTCAGACAGGTTTGCCAATTCCTCTCAGTTGCTCAGCAGTGATTCTGTGGGGTGAGAGGTGTTTTGTTGCTGTTGTAATGAGGGTCTCTGTTCCCCAGTGTTTCTGTTCCTACAGGGAGCCTAGGGTAATCTGGTGGCTGTTGATGTGAGTTATACTCCTACCCAGTCAGGGGTCTCACTGGCAATGCTTGGTTTGCAGCAAGCTGGGGTTACCTTATCAGGCCGCTGAGTCTGTCTATGCTGCGACCGCCATCTTGGATCGTTGACTCCAGGACATTCAAATATTTAAAATAAGTTAACTAGTTTAGAAGAGAAGTTTGGACGTATTTAATTTTGTGATGAAATTACCAGCTCACCCTGTGATGAAATTAACTCCCATACCCACAAGATTATCCAGAGAGGAACTGTAGAGGACTGGTTAAATTAACGATTTAAAGGAAGGTAATTTAATAATATTTGTGCATTGAAACAAACTTGTATTTTGTATGCCTATAAATGTTCCATCTTTTTCCAATAAAAACACATTCCTCTATGGAACATAAACAAGGTGTTCTCTTTTTTTGAGGTTATAACCTATTATTTTTAACCCCTCGATCCCTATCCTGCATCCACTTCATGGTCCAAGTGAGGATTCATATAGCCAATTCAGGAGGATTCTGGAGCAGAGTTGGACCCTCTCCCTTGGGACATGACTGGCTGGTGGATATCTGGGCATGAACCGGCAGTAGCGAGAATGAACTTTGGTGATCTATCCCGAGTGGAGATCAGATCTTTCAGAGCTGCGGAAGAAAGATGGAGACTCAGCAGTATCCAGTGCTTGCAGGACAAGTAGTGCCAAGCAGTGCCGCAAGCCAAAGAGCAGATGAAGCAAATTAATGGTAGTCTGATGAAGGTGATCCAGGAGAAAAGGAGGCTGATCACCTGAATGATGAAGCAGTGATCGTACCGGAATGCCACAGTACATGACTGGGGAAAACCTCTGCTTAGTGGCTGAAGGAGCTAGGTTGGGAAGAGATTGCCTTGGAACAGTATGGTCCATGATCAAACAGCATAGTCTCAGCCAATAGTGATGGTGTCACAACCCTTGGTACCCTCTCATTCTGGCAACCAAACCTCTACGAACCCTAGCCACTTCAACTTATGAACCAAGGCTGTTTTAATAGCCAGACAGACTCTATATTAAAAGGCTATATAACTTTTTTGATGTTATTGGACCAAAATTAATCTTCAGCATGGACATATGTCCCTAATGTTCCACAAAACCCTGGTTATATGTCTCAGACCACACAACCCTTGTACATTGTATAAAATAAGCCCAGGGGGCTTTGTGTCATTTTTACTGTTTTTATGGAAGTTGTCATATGTATATAATGTATACAATATGTGGGTCTAATAAAAATATTTTGACGATAGTATCACTTTAAGGGCAACTGGTAGCAACTGCTAGTAGCAACCACAACCAGTACAGGGATATGGCCAGGTCTCTGGGTGGACGTGAACTTGCAGTAGCAGCGGAAGTCTCTTGGTATATACCTAACAACGTCAGTTATTCATGAAGCTCCATACAATCTAAACGAGATCACAAATTGTTACAACTTTTTCTGAATATGTGCAACTTGTCCTGAATATGGATAGCTGTCCTGTGTGAGGGGATACCGGTCTTAGTCACCCTGTAGATAGAAATGGTCTAGTGACCTTTTCAAACTCAATAAAGAGCATGTTGTCACAGATAGTCATGACACTGGAGATAGATCAATAATCAAGGGAGGGCACTGGAGGACCAGGCCGAACAGATCCAGTGACCAGCACAGCCAGCTCATGAGCATCCACTACAGACAAGGTGGGAACAGTGCAAGCTGATCCTGACAGGAGCCCCTCAGATGTGGATCTATCCAGGGCAAGATCAAACTCACTCTGATGGCCAGCCAGGAAGAGAATCAGGCTGATCCATGAGCACAGAGCCAACCCACAGAAAAGGTTGCAAGTCCTAGGACTCTGATGCCAGAGTAAGCACAAGCTCTACCTTTAAAGCCAGCAGCTGTGGCAGACCCACACATAAAGACAGTTATCCCTACATAAGCACCAGCAGAGCAGAGTGGCTGGCAGAGATTTGGGACTGGCACAGAAGAGGTCCCTTCCCCAAAAGATACCTGATGAAATTCAAGGTAGCAGCCAACCAGAGCAAAGGTCCAATCCTCAATGGCAACAAATCTGATCCAACAGGGGTCCAGAGAGGTGTGCCAGGGCATTGAAGGAGGTACTTAGTTCCAGACCAGAGGCAATGGCTAGGAGCAGAGGGAATCAATTAACTCCCATCTGCACCAAGACCAAAGTGGAACATCGACCCCCATTGTCTCCCAGAGCAATGTGTGATGACCACAACACGAGCAGGGCTGACTGAACAGTATTCAAGTTAGGGTACAGGCCCGGAGAACCTGTCTCATCTCTGACAGAAGCGGATGGCTAGCCCAGCCAGCCCATGAGAGGTCACAATGAGGAAGGAGGCTCCAATACTAGGCAGGATGTAAAGTCAACTGGACCACTGCCAGAGCTAAAGCACCCTTGCATCCCAGCTGCTACTGTACCCAAGAAGGAGTATTCCGTCCCTGTGTAGGAGTCAGGTGATAGAGACCCTGCTGGCATAGCAGCAAGTAGAGCCAAGTACAAACCGGAAGCAGCTCTTCATGGGCTGAAGGCGATCCCTATCCAGTCCACTGGAGGAACAAGTAAATGACAAAACCAGCAAACACAGCGAGCACTAGCAGATTAACAGGGCCTACCAATTTTATAGAGTTCATGTGACAGTTAGAAATGAAGCTGGATGGAGAATGAACTGGCACATCAGGATATGGTGAGCAAACTGCAGAACCAGGAGACAGCAGAGCAGCCCAGCCGTCCAGTGCCCAAGCCAGTAAGGAGCCCAGTAGTTAAAAAAACAACAAGCAGCAACGATATCTATCCCAGCAGTGGCCTACTTGCCTCCAGGTTTAGTCACGAACAGGGAAGCATAGAGAAGTGTGCAGCAGCAGCATGAGCCAGAGAGGATCCGAGGATTCGTTCTTCATAGCTGATCTGAGTGGTGGAAAAGAATTGGCTGAGCGAGGAACAAATCCAGGGAAGGAAGGCGATCCCATTGTTCAGAGGATGTCCATGGCAGCTGGTGAAGGAAGACTGATCCCCTGAGCGATGGTGGAGGTGCTTGATTGAATGCAATCCTACCAGAGTTGCTTTTTACCTGTTCATCTGGTCATTGAAAGATCATAATCCTGTTTTTCAGTCAGCCAGTAACAGGCATATTGTGCGGGAGGCTGATATTGCGTGGCCACCATCTGAACTGCTCCAAAATAACACCGAAAAGGACTTGTTGGTCTTCTTCGGGAGATGGTGTGGGTGGCTGACCCTGTATGGTCCCCGTCGAGCTGCTCCCACAAAAACGGCAGCCTCCTAGAATGCTTTCCCCAGCAGCCCACTGATGCATTTAATACCCTACCACAATTTGGAAATTGTGCTGGTGGGGTGTCTTTTTCGATTTTCATCAGAACTACTCCACCAAGCAGCACTTTAAACTTTGGATTATGGGCCCTGCTAAAGCTGAGGACTTATCACAAGACCAAGTTTGGCAGCATGGCAACAATCTGGTAGAGGTCATAAACTTGATGCTGCATTTGGAAAGGGGAAGTGTTTGTCAAGAACGACTTTTGGGGTGAAGACTGTAAATCCAAAATAGTTTAAGTGAGTTAACTAGTTTAGAAGGAAAGTTTGAATGCATTTAAGTTTCTGATGCAATTACCAGCTGACCCTGTGATGGAATTAACTCCCACACCTCCAAGATTGGCCAGAGAGGTACTGCAGGGGCTGAGTTAACTGGTTAAGGGCAGGTAATTTAATTATGTTTGTGGGTTTAACGAAAGTTGTATTGTTCCGTTTTCCTATAAATGTTCCAACTTTTTCCAAAATACACTTTTCTAGGGATCATAAGCAAAGTATTATCTATTTTATTTGGAGGTTATAACCTCTGTTTTTAACTGCTTAATTCCTTTCCTGCATCCAGATGTAACTGGAATAAAAGATGGTAACAAGAAAGTAACTTTGTATCAACAAAAAAAGGGAGGCACGTCCTTTGCACGCTGGAGAACAGCGCTCTGTCATCAGAACGCCGAGAACTGTGCTCTGATGACGCTCTGCAATCCAGCCTGCATCCCATCTGCCACAGAGGCTTCTCATATTTACTGAACCTGCTTGGCAAGGTAAGGGTCTGACAGTGTGCCATATGGGCCAGGCATTGTTTCATATGTCACAAGGAGCATGTTGCATTGCATGTTTATCACACATAGTGACATGTAGTGATAAACATGCAATGCAACATGCTCCTAGTGACACATGCACACAATGACAGTGACATTACATACAATATGCTCCTAGTGACACATGCCCAAAAATAGCGCAGCCCGACATCAGCGTGGTCCTCACAGCGACACACTATCACTCTCAATTCCTTCTCTCCTCTCTGTACAACCACAGTTGGTTCTGTGCCCTCCCCATATATCACACTGCAAGTATGAACTTGACACTGACCATCCTCTGACATGAGAGGAGAGATCTGTCTGTGGGTCAAGATGAGAGGCGGAATCGAGAGTGACACAGACAGTCTGTGTCGCCTCGTTGATATCAGCCCACGCTATTCCTGGGAGCTTTTTGGTGTGCGCTCACATGCGTTGGCGCACATGCGACGCCGCGCATGCATGGCTTGTCTTAAATGTGTACCACCTTTTTATTAATTTACTACCTGCATCAGTATGTCTTATACATATCTATTGTGAGCATTTCTGACAACAAAAATAGAACTTCTCAACGGTTTCACATTAAAGACATATTTGTTTTTACATAGGATTGCAGTATAGAAACATATGTAATATGCAGCATTGGTGCATTTATAGAACCCACTCTACGTTGTGAGTGATACGTCACTTACCTCGCACCACAGGTAGAATCCAGTATATAGGCAATGCTTGGGTACTGTAAGACAATATAGAAAGTTATTGCTTTATTTTCAAACCACTGAATGATATAAGGGTCTGTTAGGATTTAAACATTTGAAGGATCACCATATTGCACATATGCTAGGGTTTCTCTTTGCAAACTTAGTAGCAATAAAATCAGTAAGCAGGCTAGCTTTTAACTCTTCAGTAATGCAACGTCCTGTAGATCTGCTTTTCACCAACACTTATTAGTTGTGAAGGTAAAGAAACTGGATCTGCCCAGGAAGCTGTTCTAAAAGGAGGAATTTGATAAAATACAGATTTTAGGAGTCGTAGATACCCTAAGTCAATGCTCAAAATTTACTTTTTTTCTTCTTATGAAATAACCTGTAATGAAAGAAAACACGTGCACTCTTAAAAAAAGTCCAAAAATGACTCTAGATGCATACAGAGCTTTCCAAACATCAACTTTCTTCAAGAGACACTCAGCACCTCATTTATGAAGAATACTTTCTGAGTACATTTTTCAAGCAGATGAGGTTGAGATGTATAAGTAGGGCGGTTATGTTGGTCTTTCTCTCATGTCATCCATCCCTCAAAGTGGGTCACTATGTGTAGTTGGAGGGGAGCAAGTTGTGAGTCTCCATATAGCATTTTCTAATGCACACTGTACAGACAGGGGCTTCGTATAGGTCTATGTGGCCAGGCATTGCTTCTAGTGCAGGAACCAACACCACATAATTATTTATACCCAAATGAATCCTCTGGCCATGCTGTATGCATTAGAAAATGCAATATGGAGATTCACAGGAAATGTAGAATTTGCTGTTTGCTCATATAACAAAGTGACATGTATTAGAAAATTAGGCCAATAGGGCTTTCAGTAGGTCAAATTCAACTTTTGCTTTTAAAGCACCATGACTTTTTTTAGTACTACAGTATCTTTAAAACGTTCTTCAGGCTGGACTTATGGTTTTCCAGACATGATTGAGCTCCTTTCCAATAGTTTTCTTTGATTAAGTATATCACTGTAAAAAAGTTCCTTGGTGCCTAACACCTTAACAATGGTAATAATAGTAGAAAAAATATATAGGAACTATAGGGTTTGGAATGGATGATTCCTTTAAATGAGCTACTAGCTGGTATATTCTTGAGTACATACAGTCTTCCTTCATATGGCAAAATAAATTTGCTAATCCTTGGGAGGACAAAAGTATGAAAATATATAAATAGTGTTTAGCTCAAAAAAGTGTGGTTAAAACCAATGTAGAAAAAAGCGCATGGAAGTACTTTACTGGTTATGAAAAAAGGTAGATGGGGGTTTATAAAAAATATGTACAAATGATGTGTTATAGCATACAATAGTGATGCAACTCCTGTTTGCCTGAGACTACTATATGTCATTAATGCTGACTGGCAATTCACAGTAGTCACAAGGAGTAAAGTAACACAGGCAAAATATAGCTCAAACATATATAAACCTCTCTATTGTAATCAATAAACCAAATAACCAGAGTACTTGCGCTTAGGTGATAGTCCCGACGGTCCCGTTTCACCCCTTCTGGGGCTCACTCATGGGCTACTGAATTGGAGGTCTAATGGGGCTTTTATAGCCCTTTTTCATCCATTTCCGGTTGTGCAACGCTATTTAGGTCATTTCCGTTTTTGAAAAGTTAAGTGTAGCACTTAAAAACGTCCCCACTTTCTTTCCTTTCATTTCTGTAAATGGTGGCTTGCCAATCATACGTAATTTGACAACCACAAACTCCATTTTGTTTTATTCAAATTGTTTTAATCATTTATGTCGCTGCGTGATGACGTAATTCAAGTCCTTTCTATGCATGAATGCCAATCATGCGTTATTTTGCCAACCAACGCCATTTTGATCTGGTTTTAAAGACGCCAAAGTGCTCCAACTACTATATACTGGATCTAAAAATGTTGTTGATATCTCTAAGGTAAATTTATCCATGGTGGGTCTAAGTAAATCTATATTACTATTTTAAAGTGACCTAAAATATATGAAAAATATTGTTGAACCAACTAATATATAGAGGTAAAGGCAAATGATAGTGATGGCTAGTGAATTATCATTTTGTTCCAAAAATTGGAAATATCTGAATAATAAAGGTGAAAAAAGAGAGATATATCAATGTGTTGTGTATAAAAAGTGTTCTATAATGTATCTACATATAGATCCAAGTGGATAAAGTGCGTGTAATATGGAAAATATATATATATATATATACATATACATGCACAAACATACACGTATATATACATGCACAAACATAAACATACACACACACTTGCACACACACATACCAATACCTATGTTCATACAAACATATACGCATACATACATATACATATATATATATATATATAGATGGGTGCAAAATGTGAGGTGAAAAGCTAAATGTAAGTGAAAAAGTGTTATGAAATATGATAAAATTATGAAGTGTGTGTAGTGATAAATAAATAAATATATTATTACCCTGTTATAGAAAGGGCGCATATGAAAATCCTTCATTGAGACCTTGTGGGCTTTGGGTATTTAATATGAAGATCCATTTGCTCTCCAGCTTTAAGAGATCCTTATCAATATCCCCTCCTCTGGGTTTTTGTAACGCTTGATCAATTATTGAAAATTTTATTGCCTCCGGTTTGTTATTGTGAAAACATTTTATATGTCGAGACACAGATGTGTCCATTTCTTTGGTCACTGTATAGGAGTGTTCCAAGATCCTTCTCCGCAGTTGGCGTGTAGTTTTACCTATATATAATTTCGGACAGGAACAGATTATAACGTAGACGACGTGCGTAGAGCTGCAGTTGATAAAATGCTTAATTGGATATTTCACATTAGTGTTTGGGTCAGTAAAATCTTTACTGGGGACAATGAACTTACAGGCTTTACATTTTCCGCATTTAAACAATCCTTTTGTGGATGGTAACCACGATGTTGTACTTTGTGTAGTTGGTTTAAAGAAGCTATTCACCAATTCATCTTTAATACTCTTGTTCTTTCGATAAGTGATAGAAGCTTTTTCGGAAAGGCTGGTACATAATGTAGAATCATCTGTCAATATATACCAATGCCTGTCTAGTATTTGTTTGATTTCCTTCCAGTCTTTTCCAAATGACATAATACATCTTATTTGATTGTTTGATTCAGCCTTCTTATTTGAAAATAGTAGATCCTGTCTATCTGATTCAACAGCTCTTTTGTATGCTTTTTTCAAAAGGCGATTGGGGTATCCTCGAGCTTTAAATTTAGCTCTTAGTTGATCTGCTTGAATCTTAAAGACGTCTTGATTGCTGCAGTTTCTTTTGATCCGTAGATACTGACTTATTGGAATTCCTGCTTTTAACGCTCTAGGATGCTGACTAGACCATTTTAATAGAGAGTTCGTTGCAGTGGGTTTTGAGAATGTAGAGGTATGAATCTTTCCCCTTGGGTCCTTTGATATCTTCAGGTCAAGGAATTCTATTTCTTCTTCATCCATCTCAAACGTGAATTTCAAACCTAACGAGTTTTTGTTCAATTTTTCCATGAATTCTGTGAATTCTTTAGTATTTCCTGTCCACAGTACCATAATATCGTCAATGTATCTATGCCATGATAATATTTTCTCATTATATACTGACATATCTTCTGAAAATACTTGTGTCTTTTCCCAAAAACCCAAGTATAAATTGGCATAATTCGGTGCACAAGGGGTTCCCATGGCTGTGCCATTAATTTGATGATACCACTGTTTATTAAAAATAAAAATAAATTTTGTTAGTATGAAACGTAGTAATGATGTAATAAAAGCATTCATATTCAGATCTTCCATAGGTCTTGCACTTAAGTAGTGTTCAACTGCAGCGATCCCCTGATCATGTGGGATAGTGGAGTACAGTTGTTCTACATCAATAGAGATAAGTATTGTTTTGGTGGGTACAACAATATCCTCTAGATGTTTCAACAGGTCCAGCGTATCTTTTAAGTATGAAGGTATTTCTGATACTATTTCTTTAATGTAATCATTTACATATTCACTTATTTTTTCAGTTAAGCTGTTGTTTCCAGATACGATTGGCCGTCCCGGTACGGGTACTTTATTTTTGTGTATCTTCGGTAAAGAGTAAAAAGTAGCTATAACTGGTCTTTTAGGAAACAAATAATCATATGTATTTTGATCTATTAATTTGTCTTGTTTGGCCGCTAACAGTATAAGTTTTAGTTCTTTTAGGAACTCTTGGAGAGGATTACTTTTTAATACTTTATATGTTGATGTATCTGATAACAATTTGTAACACATTTTTAGGTATTCTTGTTCATCCATGATGACTGTGTTTCCTCCTTTGTCAGCGGGTTTTATCACTACTTTATGTTTCTTTAATTCTTGTAGAGATTTGAATTCCCTTATACTTAAGTTGGTTTTACCTATGTTGTTTTTTTCTTTTTCTTTTTCTTGGACATCATTAAATAGTCTTTTTAGGTCTTTAGTCACCACATCCACAAATACCTGAATATTATTATATTGCTTAAAATCAGGCGTAAAAGTACTGGTATGTTTCCTTGTTGTTTTCGTCTGGGAATGACCTTCATACTTTTGTTCATCTAATAATGATAACAGAGTTTCAAATACTTCCTTGTCTTCATCAATTATTCCCAAATTATTAAGTTCTATCTTCCGCTTTTGTGTAAAGAATTTTTTAAGGGCTAGTTTCCTAGCAAATAAGTTTATGTCTTTTACATTCTCAAAAAGATCCGAGTTGCTTGTAGGGACAAATGAAAGGCCCTTAGATAGTAAAGATATATCTGAGTCCTTCAATTTCACTTCAGACAAGTTTATCACTGTTGTTTCTTTTTGTTGTCCAGTTGTTATAGTTTTATCTGTTATATTGCTCTGTCTCATTATTAATTTCTCAGTTGGATCTATCAATTGGTCATTAATTAGACATTCTCTCTGAGGTCTAGATTTATTAGGATGTACTATAGATGTATCTATTATAGGTTCCATTAAGGACATTACTTCCAACGTTTTATTAATGTCAAGTTTCCTTTTATTGCATTTCTGAGATGTTCTTATTAATTCACTGTAGGTGTCCTTTGTTTTGAATGTCATTTCATTATGTTTATCGTCCAGACAATTTTTAGTGAATTTTGTTGGATTACATTTATTATTACTTATCTTTACTGATTTTTTCTCGGTCGAGACGTGTAGTGTCGTTTTTGGGCGTGCCCCTTGCCTAAAAAATGGTGTTCTAGCGTAGTTTGATTCGCTCCTGATCTTGTAGTTGGGCCACTGGGTGTTCCTCCGACATATTGTGTACGTGATTTATATAGTTGTATACTTTCTTCTCTTTCTGATGTTTCTGCCTCTGACGAACTGATGTCGGTATTACTAGGGTGTCTGATTCTGATGAATTTGTAAATTCTTCCAACTTGGTAGTCATTACTATCCCGTAAAAATTTCTTTTGTTTTCTTGCTATAAGATCTTTCTTGAATTTCTCAACATTATTGTTCAATTTTATATTTAATGCTTCATATTCGCTGTTGTCCTTGAATCTAGAGAAATCTATTTGTTTGTCTATGACTGTTTGTTTAATATTATCTAAATTCTTTTTTTCAGTGTCTAAAATAAGGTTCATTAATTCTATTGAGCATTTATCAACAATTTCTGTCCATTTTGTCAGAAAATTTACTTCAAGTAAATGTGTAGTGGGTGCCAGTTGGATTCTTAGTCCTCTTGGGACAATTTTCGATTTTACATAGTTGTGGAGACTTGATATTTCCCAAATAGTTCTTATTTGTTTTTTTCAGTCCTTTTAGTAACACTTTAGAGCTGCCTATTATACTTTGGTCACCAAATAATTTCTGTGATTCTGTTTCTTTGCTGCAGAAGGTGGACTCTGCTTCTTTCATTAACTCTGTAAAGTCCCACTGATTTACATTAGATTGTGCCATGCTTATAGATTTTTTATTGTATCCTTATTATGATAATATAAATATAATTTGTTTGATATAGAGTTAAGATTTCTATTTTCAATATGATAGTAGTTGTTCTCTTATTGTCCTAACTCTATGAAAGAATAGGAAGATTCTTTAGGTGACTCCCTAAAAGGATGTTTTTGTTTGCGTTGTCTTAAACTAGTGGCTTTTAACGTGGACTAAACCACAAATTATATGATTAAGTATATCACTGTAAAAAAGTTCCTTGGTGCCTAACACCTTAACAATGGTAATAATAGTAGAAAAAATATATAGGAACTATAGGGTTTGGAATGGATGATTCCTTTAAATGAGCTACTAGCTGGTATATTCTTGAGTACATACAGTCTTCCCTCATATGGCAAAATAAATTTGCTAATCCTTGGGAGGACAAAAGTATGAAAATATATAAATAGTGTTTAGCTCAAAAAAGTGTGGTTAAAACCAATGTAGAAAAAAGCGCATGGAAGTACTTTACTGGTTATGAAAAAAGGTAGAGGGGGGTTTATAAAAAATATGTACAAATAATGTGTTATAGCATGCAATAGTGATGCAACTCCTGTTTGCCTGAGACTACTATATGTCATTAATGCTGACTGGCAATTCACAGTAGTCACAAGGAGTAAAGTAACACAGGCAAAAAATAGCTCAAACATATATAAACCTCTCTATTGTAATCAATAAACCAAATAACCAGAGTACTTGCGCTTAGGTGATAGTCCCGACGGTCCCGTTTCACCCCTTCTGGGGCTTACTCATGGGCTACTGAATTGGAGGTCTAATGGGGCTTTTATAGCCCTTTTTCATCCATTTCCGGTTGTGCAATGCTATTTAGGTCATTTCCGTTTTTGAAAAGTTAAGTGTAGCACTTAAAAACGTCCCCACGTTCTTTCCTTTCATTTCTGTAAATGGTGGCTTGCCAATCATACGTAATTTGCCAACCACACACTCCATTTTGTTTTATTCAAATTGTTTTAATCATTTATGTCGCTGCGTGATGACGTAATTCAAGTCCTTTCTATGCATGAATGCCAATCATGCGTTATTTTGCCAACCAACGCCATTTTAAACTGGTTTTAAAGACGCCAAAGTGCTCCAACTACTATATACTGGATCTAAACATGTTGTTGATATCTCTAAGGTAAATTTATCCATGGTGGGTCTAAGTAAATCTATATTACTATTTTAAAGTGACCTAAAATATATGAAAAATATTGTTGAACCAACTAATATATAGAGGTAAAGGCAAATGATAGTGATGGCTAGTGAATTATCATTTTGTTCCAAAAATTGGAAATATCTGAATAATAAAGGTGAAAAAAGAGAGATATATCAATGTGTTGTGTATAAAAAGTGTTCTATAATGTATCTACATATAGATCCAAGTGGATAAAGTGCGTGTAATATGGAAAATATATATATATATATACATATACATGCACAAACATACACGTATATATACATGCACAAACATAAACATACACACACACTTGCACACACACATACCTATACCTATGTTCATACAAACATATACGCATACATACATATACATATATATATATATATATATAGATGGGTGCAAAATGTGAGGTGAAAAGCTAAATGTAAGTGAAAAAGTGTTATGAAATATGATAAAATTATGAAGTGTGTGTAGTGATAAATGAATAAATATACTATTACCCTGTTATAGAAAGGGCGCATATGAAAATCCTTCATTGAGACCTTGTGGGCTTTGGGTATTCAATATGAAGATCCATTTGCTCTCCAGCTTTAAGAGATCCTTATCAATATCCCCTCCTCTGGGTTTTTGTAACGCTTGATCAATTATTGAAAATTTCATTGCCTCCGGTTTGTTATTGTGAAATTTTTTTATATGTCGAGACACAGATGTGTCCATTTCTTTGGTCATTGTATAGGAGTGTTCCAAGATCCTTCTCCGCAGTTGGCGTGTAGTTTTACCTATATATAATTTCGGACAGGAACAGATTATAACATAGACGACGTGCGTAGAGCTGCAGTTGATAAAATGCTTAATTTAATTTTATTTTTTTTAATACACAAGTATTTTCAGAAGATATGTCAGTATATAATGAGAAAATATTATCATGGCATAGATACATTGACGATATTATGGTACTGTGGACAGGAAATTCACAGAATTCATGGAAAAATTGAACAAAAACTCGTTAGGTTTGAAATTCACGTTTGTGATGGATGAAGAAGAAATAGAATTCCTTGACCTGAAGATATCAAAGGACCCAAGGGGAAAGATTCATACCTCTACATTCTCAAAACCCACTGCAACGAACTCTCTATTAAAATGGTCTAGTCAGCATCCTAGAGCGTTAAAAGCAGGAATTCCAATAAGTCAGTATCTACGGATCAAAAGAAACTGCAGCAATCAAGACGTCTTTAAGATTCAAGCAGATCAACTAAGAGCTAAATTTAAAGCTCGAGGATACCCCAATCGCCTTTTGAAAAAAGCATACAAAAGAGCTGTTGAATCAGATAGACAGGATCTACTATTTTCAAATAAGAAGGCTGAATCAAACGATCAAATAAGATGTATTATGTCATTTGGAAAAGACTGGAAGGAAATCAAACAAATACTAGACAGGCATTGGTATATATTGACAGATGATTCTACATTATGTACCAGCCTTTCCGAAAAAGCTTCTATCACTTATCGAAAGAACAAGAGTATTAAAGATGAATTGGTGAATAGCTTCTTTAAACCAACTACACAAAGTACAACATCGTGGTTACCATCCACAAAAGGATTGTTTAAATGCGGAAAATGTAAAGCCTGTAAGTTCATTGTCCCCAGTAAAGATTTTACTGACCCAAACACTAATGTGAAATATCCAATTAAGCATTTTATCAACTGCAGCTCTACGCACGTCGTCTACGTTATAATCTGTTCCTGTCCGAAATTATATATAGGTAAAACTACACGCCAACTGCGGAGAAGGATCTTGGAACACTCCTATACAGTGACCAAAGAAATGGACACATCTGTGTCTCGACATATAAAAAAATTTCACAATAACAAACCGGAGGCAATGAAATTTTCAATAATTGATCAAGCGTTACAAAAACCCAGAGGAGGGGATATTGATAAGGATCTCTTAAAGCTGGAGAGCAAATGGATCTTCATATTGAATACCCAAAGCCCACAAGGTCTCAATGAAGGATTTTCATATGCGCCCTTTCTATAACAGGGTAATAGTATATTTATTTATTTATCACTACACACACTTCATAATTTTATCATATTTCATAACACTTTTTCACTTACATTTAGCTTTTCACCTCACATTTTGCACCCATCTATATATATATATATATGTATATGTATGTATGCGTATATGTTTGTATGAACATAGGTATAGGTATGTGTGTGTGCAAGTGTGTGTGTATGTTTATGTTTGTGCATGTATATATACGTGTATGTTTGTGCATGTATATGTATATATATATATATATTTTCCATATTACACGCACTTTATCCACTTGGATCTATATGTAGATACATTATAGAACACTTTTTATACACAACACATTGATATATCTCTCTTTTTTCACATTTATTATTCAGATATTTCCAATTTTTGGAACAAAATGATAATTCACTAGCCATCACTATCATTTGCCTTTACCTCTATATATTAGTTGGTTCAACAATATTTTTCATATATTTTAGGTCACTTTAAAATAGTATTATAGATTTACTTAGACCCACCATGGATAAATTTACCTTAGAGATATCAATAACATTTTTAGATCCAGTATATAGTAGTTGGAGCACTTTGGCGTCTTTAAAACCAGATCAAAATGGCGTTGGTTGGCAAAATAACGCATGATTGGCATTCATGCATAGAAAGGACTTGAATTACGTCATCACACAGCGACATAAATGATTAAAACAATTTGAATAAAACAAAATGGAGTGTGTGGTTGGCAAATTACGTATGATTGGCAAGCCACCATTTACAGAAATGAAAGGAAAGAACGTGGGGACGTTTTTAAGTGCTACACTTAACTTTTCAAAAACGGAAATGACCTAAATAGCGTTGCACAACCGGAAATGGATTAAAAAGGGCTATAAAAGCCCCATTAGACCTCCAATTCAGTAGCCCATGAGTAAGCCCCAGAAGGGGTGAAACAGGACCGTCGGGACTATCACCTAAGCGCAAGTACTCTGGTTATTTGGTTTATTGATTACAATAGAGAGGTTTATATATGTTTGAGCTATTTTTTGCCTGTGTTACTTTACTCCTTGTGACTACTGTGAATTGCCAGTCAGCATTAATGACATATAGTAGTCTCAGGCAAACAGGAGTTGCATCACTATTGTATGCTATAACACATCATTTGTACATATTTTTTATAAACCCCCCTCTACCTTTTTTCATAACCAGTAAAGTACTTCCATGCGCTTTTTTCTACATTGGTTTTAACCACACTTTTTTGAGCTAAACACTATTTATATATTTTCATACTTTTGTCCTCCCAAGGATTAGCAAATTTATTTTGCCATATGAGGGAAGACTGTATGTACTCAAGAATATACCAGCTAGTAGCTCATTTAAAGGAATCATCCATTCCAAACCCTATAGTTCCTATATATTTTTTCTACAATTATTACAATAGTTTTCTTTACCACTCCTGCTGGAATCCACTTATCTCGTCCCCTTCTGTAAAGTAGTATTTGCAAACATTACATTTAAATCACCTGGACAGACAACTACTCACCAAGGGCCTCAGCAAGAAGGAAATTATCTTCTTCACCGCTCTCGGCATTCTGTACAAAATCACCTGCTCTTTAACATTTGGGTCAACAAGGTTTGGTTTGCTGGAGAGAAAAAATGCACACAATAACCCACTTTGTTATATATATATATTTTTTTTTTCACACACACCCCCTCCACACAAATACAATTTGGATTGATAAACCTGCTTCCTCTTATATTCCTAGGGCCTCATTCTATTATCGGCTGTAGGAGATGTGGGGCCGCAAGGACCGGCCGCAAGCTATTCGGCTATTCTATTCCCCTCCGGCCGGGGATTGCGGCAGGATTGCAGCCGGCGCCTTGCTATCCCTTGCGGCCGCTCGTGCCGGAGGAAAGCCTTTGATCTAAAACGGCTGCAAGAGTTTCGGCCGCAAGAAAGCCCCGGTTGCTATTCAATTGCTTCCGGGAACCCTCTCTGCAAGGCTAAAACCGAGCCGCAGCTTACTTGCAGGAAAAAGGTCCCGCAGGCACACAATTAAGCACATTATAAAGCCGAAATAAAGCCATCCTGCACTCTGAGGAGACTATAAAGTGATTGTAGGTGTTAGCAAAAATAGCACAACATTCCCCTACACTCAAATCCGTAAAAAAAATATTTTTCAATATATGTCAAAAATCCATGTAAAAAGTCCCGAGGGCTTGGAGCACCTCAGACCCGCCCACGCTGCGGCCGGAAAATAAACAGTTAATGTAAACTCGGATTTGGTCTGATGTGCAAGCTTGAGAGGGGGTTGCTATTAATCCTCATGTCCCCCAATATGATCCCTAGCATTTACAGAGCTGTACAGTGCAGGCTTGAATTTATTTTTGCTTTTTAAGTTTTCTGAGCTTAGGGCCGGTTGCAAGATATACGGCCGGCCGTAAGAGGAGATCCTTGCATAATTGAATTGCAAGATAACTAAACCCCCGCAAGGAATCGCAGCCTTGCGGCCGTTTTACGGCCAATAATAGAATGAGGCCCCTAGTATGTATCATTATTTTGCCATTATATAAAATATTGTTGTGGGGAATACCCTTAAATGACAAAATCCACCTAAATATTTTTTTTATATATATTTCTTTTGCGGTGTTGCCCACCCACGTGCCAACTCATTATCACATTTTATATATATATATATATATATATATATATATATATATATATATACATATATATATATATATATAGATATATATATATAGATATATACATATATATATATATATATATATATATATATATAGATATATATGTATAGATAGATATATATATATATATATATATATATATATGTATATATATATATATATATATAGACATATATATACATATGGATAGATGGATAGATGGATGGATAGATGGATTGATGGATAGATGGATTGATGGATAGATGGATATATAAATAGACGATAGATGGATATATAGATAGATAGATAGACAGATATTGTATTTGTTATTTTTTAACTGCTGGCACTTCTTGCCGGGGCAAAGAATCCCGATTGACTTCACACAATTGACTTCATTCGGGATTCCCTGCTGGGGCGAAAATACAGGAGTCATAGGAAGCCCTCAAGAGGGGGCCTACACTACAGAAAATTTAGAGGAGAAAAAAAAAAAAAAAAAAATATATATATATATATATATATATATATATATACATACATATATAAAAATAGACTGAACTGGGGCCCCAGCAGAGGGCTTGGTGCATTGCACCGCCTGCACCAGCTGAGGTTCCACCCATATTATAATGACAGGCTTATGCTAAAAATGGGCGATGTTAAAATGGTTGTTGGATTTAAATTGTGAAATATATTGTGCTCTCATTTGCATGTTCCCACCTAGTCTTTTTGGGATTTCAAACTGAATTTTTTTTTTTACTATTTCAGCGATGTAAATGTACTATTTTTACTACTGTGAGAAGGAATGTCATTGTTTGTTCACTCTATTGATACAAAGGATTAGGAAAGCTGAAGGAGTCTGGGAGGTTATCCTATTTTAAAATAAACCACTCAAAATCAGACACATTAACAAAAGGGATAACAAACGAAACTACAAAGAAACTGAGGGAAGTCTTTTGTTTTAATTGGGACTCCAAATATATAGTCCATTTAGGTATAAGATTCTCTATTAGAGTGGATAATATTCTTAAAGACAACATTAATGAGGTGATGAAGCGAATTAGACCCACACTAACGGTCTGGACCCATTATAATCTTTCTTGGTCAGCTAGAATTGCTTCAATCAACATGAATATTCTTCCCAAAATTACATATTATATGCGATCCATACCTGATATTTTAGCTAATAGCTATCTGAAGTGCATTCAGGACCAATTAGATAAATTTCTATATTTATCAAAAAAAACGAGGATCCAGAAAAGTATAACATACAAACATTTTATTAAAAGGGGTTTAAACGCACCAAGTCTAAAAGACATTCACCATAAGATAATCATGGCCCAACTCATTTGTTGGAATATCTCCAATGATAAGCCTAGATGGCTAATCTTGGAAGAAGCACTGATGGAGGATCTCCCTATTCAACTATTGCTCTGGCTCCCTGCTTATACCAAAACTATGACTAGCAATCTCCCCAAAAATCTTCGCGCCATGGTAAAACTGTGGTATAAAGTTAGACAAAAGATGCAAATATTTAATACACCATCAATTGCGGCTCCCCTTGAAATCTTAAAACCTAAGGCACAATGTCCCGTAATAAAGCTATTACTTGATCAGGGCCTTAGTAATATTTCCCATCTATATTACAATGGCAACCTCCTAACTCTACAAGCATTACAGTTAAATCCGGAGTTAAAAAAACTAAATTGGCTAAATTATGTTAGTCTTAAGCAAAATCTGTTGGCAAGTGGGTTTATACCATCTGGGGTGAATACCCCGACTAAATTAGAAGAACTTATTTTAAAGGGAAAAATGTCACATATCATATCAAAATGTGGTAGTATTATAGATGACCTCACTCCTTTTACTAAAAGCTTAGGGATTATAGGCTGGGAAACGGATTTAGGGATCAATCTGGAAGACATTAACTGGCGGGATATGCATAAAACCACAAAAAAATCCTTTGTTAACGCATCGTATACAGAACTCTATTTTCAAATTATTCATAGATGGCACCTAACACCAGTTAAAATGGGTAAAATTAATCCAGAGGTAACTGACCGATGCTGGAAATTATGTGGCTCAAGAGGTTCTGACTATCATATCTGGTGGGACTGTATTAAACTACAGAAGTGGTGGATAGACATCTCCCAACTAATATCTAAATTGCTTGATAAACAAATTTCATTGTCCCCTCAAGTAGCAATTCTGCACATGAACATAGAGAAAATATCTTCTACTGATAGATATTTGATATGCCACATTTTATTGGTGGCCAAATATCTTTTAGTAAAATACTGGAAGCAACCCACGACTCCTACAATATACGAATTACGTAATCTTGTTCATATAAATAGAGAATTAATGCAGAATCGTTACAACACTTTCTCGGCGGGCTACGCCAGTCATTTTAGTTGGTCGAAATGGGATGATTATATGGAGTATATATAATGTCTTTTAGTTTCCCATCTGAAGGTTAGGATGTTTCCTTTTGAGTAATATTGTTTCCCTTTATTTTTCTGATTATTTATTTTTGTCTCTTTTATAGACATGCACGGAGTGCTTAGAGTTTGAATAGTTAGGTAATGTTCACACACTGAAATCTAAATAATGGATTTTGTATTTGGTGCCCTAGTTATCCATTACGGCACACTTGTTGTTGTTTATGTATATTTTGTAAGTCTCTATTTGTTTTCTGTATGTTTGTTTTGAAACACAATAAAAAAAAAAAAAAAAAAAAAAGGAAAGCTGAAGAATTCTTTTATTTAAAGTAACTATTTTTATGCAAATCTAATTTGGAGGCAGAAATTCCTTAAATAACTCATGTAAAGGAATTAAATAAACCTATAGCAAGCTGTCCCTCTCAAATGTAACCGAAACATTCCTCAACGCTTAATACTGCGCCTAAGTATAGCGAGGTACCATCTGTAGCAGTGGCAGCAAATCTACCAGCCCAGGATCTCAGGCTCTTACTGCTTTTGTATTCAGGTTCTCTTGGCTTTAGCATGACTAAATTACTCATGTTTATTTATTCAGATTGATCGGCTTGTTGTCAAGCACAGTGATATTTAAATCTTGGACTTACAATTTATCACGCAGGGTTCCTGGATCACCGAAAAACGCTTTCATGACCAGTTCATTAAACATGTACTCTATCCGAGGAGGAGTGAAGGGGATGAGCTGAAAGAAAAGGAAATGTAAAGATTTGACACAACTTGTAACTTTCATATGTTAGGTTGAACATGATTTATGCTGATGAGGACTCCATATTGTGGATTTTCACAGCAGCTGGACATTTCTGCCATGCAGGTCAGTCGTGAATCCCTGTGTAAGTTGGTAGAGCTCCAGTTATACAGAGATTGAATGTTTCTAAGAAATAAATGAAAAACGTATTCTCTGCTAGAAATACAGTTATTGCACTGCATTCTGGGAAACTGGACAATGTATTTATTGTATTCAGTACGGTGGAGGCTTCTATTGCTCTTTTGCCCACCATAAGCTAAATTATGTTGTTCTAAGAAAGCAAATGACATCTCTGCTACAGCAAATCGGTCACTTGTTTAGTTTTGAATATTGGTCAGTTCTAAGACTCCTTTCTAGTCCTTGGCACCAGGGCCAAATGTATTATTAGGCCCATGATGGCACCTACCTACGATACCTGTCTGCAGAGTTAGTCATAATACAGCACTGAAGTACGTTGTTGGAAGTTTCTGTTGATTACTTAGCTAAGAGCTAATTGTCTGGGGTGTAAATAACAAAGCTACCCATTGAGACCCTTCCCTCTATATAACAAGCAGTCTCTTTAGCACATAATCCTGTTGTAATAACAGTTATACTCTATCAACCACAGGCAAAGAACTTCAGCTCCCATAATTTCACAGATATGATAAAGGACAGTCTTCTAAGGAGGATCACCTTTCCATGTTAGACAGTGACATTCAGGCTGGAGGTGAGGAACAACTGAGGGCAGCATGTGTAGGTGAACCAAATGGCTGGACCTTCTGCTGAATGACTAGGCTAGGCTTAGACTATCAGTGTCGGTGACCAGCTAATATTCCACAGTGAAGAAGTATCCAATGTCTCATTCAAGAACAGTCACTTTAGGAGGAAAGTCATTTCTTAATTCCAGTGTTTTTTTTTATATAGTATCTCCCATGTGGCCCTTTGTATCTCTACAATTATTAGAAGCACAATTATTTAAGTTTCTGAAAGATATATTAACACAAACTATAATATTAAAGTACATTGTGTATGGTTGGGAAGGCCACTTGAGGAGTCTTTACATAGAGGTATTTTAAATAAAAAAAACTGTGATTGTTTAGTACACCTTTAAACTGGTCAGCATTCAGAATGGTGAGTTAGAGGTGATGTAGCAGCCATATGGTAAGTTACTGTAACACTTCATTGGACCTCTCCTATTAGTTATTTCCCCAACAGACTTCTTATTTTCTCAGATTTAAAAGGGTTTCCATCTTACCGTATGTCCTGCTTCCTCCAAGAGCTTTTTGGTCTCCAGTACCACTCGTCTCATACTAGGGCTTGGTAAAAAATATCCATCTGTGTCATAGTATCCAATACGGAGAGGCTTACTAGTAGAGTAAATCTGCAGTAAAGAGAACAATTGGGATCATCTCATGAATAAATAATTCTTCACCATCAGCAGAACTTGGTGCAAACTACATAAGATCTAACCCATATTATCAGTAATCTAGTTTATAGCTTTTAATAAATGTGAATTGAAAGAAGATCTGTGGTTGTTTGGTTGGTTTGTCTGGATTTATGACAGCTGGATGTGCTTCCAACAGGGAGTTAATCATTGGTATAATGGCATTCTATATAAATAAGAAGCATTTGTGATATTATACCTGGCTAAATGAAAGAGTTTTTGTTGGCCCCTTACAGTTTTGTTTTTTTAATTCAATCTCAAATGATACTGTGTTGTGATCACTGTTTTACAAGGGTTGCCCTATTTCAACATTTGATACCATATCTATATTATTTGTGATAACTAAATCCAAGATAGCCTCATTTCTAGCAGGTTCCAGCATAAATCTCTTCTCTGACTATAGGCTTAAATTCAGGCTTAACATACAGACAAATCCCTCCTCTTTTACCATTTCCCCTATCTTTCCTTAATAGGTTATAACCATCCAGATTAACAATTCAGTCATGAGATTCATTCCACCATGTTTCGGTAATGCCTATTAAATTCCATTTTTCATTTATTGCCAATAATTCTAACTCTCCCATTTTTCCTGGCAAGCTTCTGGCATTAGCAAACATACATCTTATGTTATGATTTTGTAGTTTTGAGTTGCCTGCCTATGTACTTGAGTTACTTAGTAATACCTACTGTCACGATCTGCTACTTCTATTGGACTTGGTAAGAACCTTGTTCAAACCTATCCAGTAGAATCGTGCTGTCCTTTTACACCTCTGTACCACACACAGGAGCTTGCTTCAGCAGACCAGAATATCAGGAACACCATATAATCCCTTAGAATTAGGATGAATTAAAAGACTGACACTTACACCTTGCTTATGTAAGTTCTGAAAGAACTGCCATACCTTTATTAAATGTCACATTTGATACAATTTTCTGGCAAACAGGCTGACCAATCACAGTAAGCCCCTTCCCTAAATAATAGGCTGCCCCTGCTTACTAGAAACCCTGTACATCTAATGAGCTTAGGCCCCCAATCTCAGCCTGGTTATTATATTTAGGTGGGGCTGATTGAGTCATCACCAGATAAGCTGCCTCTGCTTACTGGGAAACCCTGTACATCGGATGAGCTCATTCCTTTAATCTATTCCTAATGATTATATTTAGGGGGGCTGGGTGAGTCATTACCAGACAATCACCCTGTAACACAATCAAAATACATGCAATTTATATGTCATGTTAACCATAAGTAATACAAAAATACATAACTATAACAATAAAAACAGTGTAACTCTGGCCAGTCAGGCCCAGCCATAGTTTAAAACAGTGCAGTCAGGCCCTGGACATGACAACTCTTTCCCCCTTATTTCTAGTGGAAACTGGGAAGCTATGCTGCCGAATAGCTTTCCAGCTACACGACTGCTACTTGTTATCTGCGGTCTAAGCCATGGCACAGTCCCAACAATCTCCAGGGTCCAAGAACCCGGTCTCAGCTGGTAGTTGTAAGTCTAGGGCGTGTAGGAAGTGCCAATAGTCCTACCCCCCTCTCTGTGGCTCAATCCTGGAGTTGCACTGGGGGTTTGCCAGGTTACTCCACCTCTCCAACCTCCTAGTAAAAATCCATCCAAGTGATACACTCTTGGCACCTCCACCTGTCCAGGGTGAATTCTCCCTCCATCCTAATGGTGTAGTGACCTTCCCAGGCCCCTGGGGAAACATATAAGACCACTGGCCTGAAGGACCCTTCAAGGAAGTCCAGTGGAAATAGTACATCCAGGCTAGTAGGTCCAACGAAAACTTGGGAGGGTTCTTACACAGCAAAACCTTTTCATTCCAGGCAAGGGAGACCTCCTGACCTGCTGATTCTGGGATGGTACGAGGTATCATTTGTAAAATAGATGGCCCCAACTTCCCCCTTGCCAATGATCCCAGCCAGTGCCCCCTCCTTTCCAGTGATAGAGGCACACAAACAGTGTCTTTGAGCCGCTGCAGGGGAGTCAATATAGGGAGGGCAGGTGACAAACCACACCCTGGGGTATCCTCTGTGGAAATCCAGGAAAACTGGCCCATCAAGTGGTGAACAAATCTGAGGTAATCCTGGGGCCTCACCCTCCCCAGCCAAGCCAGTACAAAGAGTATTTAGGGACCACAAATGGCCAATATTCTTTCCCTCCCCATGTCTGCTCCTTCCATTGTCCTATGTTTGAGTCCTATGTGATCTGTTGGGCCTACTGGCTTACCCAATTTAAGTGGTTTAAGGGGGATAGCCGCAACTGCCAGTCTGTACTCCTCCTGATGGCCTTGTCTGGGGATTCCACTCCTTGGGGCTGCGCTAAGCTCACTGTCTCCCAGCCTCCTTTCTCTGCAACTACTGTCTGGGTACAGCTCTCACCTCCCTCTGGATATTTAGTCCCTGGATCTTTGGGCAGAATTTCCTGGCTCTCTCCATCTGCTTGGCATGTGAATATAGGCAGCCCTTGAGAAACAGCTGCTACTGCAGTCCTGTGAAGGCTGAAGAGCAGGGCTGCTTGCTGTTTCTGCTCCAGGGTCTGTGGCTGGCTCCTGGACAATGGTTGTCCAATGAACCTCCCCACTATGTTTACAGTCCATTGGTAGGGCCCAGTGCACATTTGGTTCTTCCCCATCTCTAAGAACAGGGTAGCTTTTCCCCAGGTCTTCCCCTGGGCCTGGCACTGCTGTGGTTAGGCCCTGTATCCATGCCTCTAATTGGGTGAGGGTCAGCCCCCTAGATCTAAGGACCAGTTTTTCCACTTCTCAGTCAACCCACTGCATGAAGGATGCCTTGTTCTTTTTAAAATCCACGTAATCAGAATTCCCCCAACAGTCCATGCCTTTCTCTTTTGCCCCAGCCTTGGCAAAATTTAGCTGGGTCCCTGTAATCTCTGCAAGGTGATTCTGTTCCACGCCTGACTGGTATGGCCCCTTCCAACTTGGTCGCCACAACCCAGCCAGGGATGCTTCATCTAACAATTCCACATAATTCGCCTCCAGCTATAACTCCTTCTGGATCAAAGGCCAAAGTAAGCTAGCTGTCTGGGAGCCTGTCTCAAATCCCAGCATTTGACAGCACTTGGAAAACAAACACAGCTGCCTTCTTTCAGTCCACAAGCCATAATCCAGATCCCTATATACAATGTCCCAAAGTGCCTCTACCAGCCCAAATGAAAAACAAGACTCCCCCCATGAGGTGTCCCAACAGATCCCACCCAATAAGCATATTGCTCCTCCAGGGCAACCACCTCATCTACCAGTTCCTCCAGCTATTCTATTAGCTTGTGACCTGGCCTTAGTCCCAGGAAGCGCCATACATTTGTTTAGAAGGCCCATTCCTTGACAGTCATTTCCATGCATCACAAAATTCTCTGTCTCTACTGGGAATAAGCATTCCCCCTCCACAGGAGCTAGGAAAAGGGCTGTTGCTTACCCCTCTCCACTTCTCCTGTACCTCCTGTTTGATCTGTGTCCGGAGGTCCCCCTTTTTTTAAATCTGCCGGCATTACCGCTATCCATCTTTGGTACAATCTGGACACTTCCTCTGTTGCAGACAGCATAGGACCAGGTCCTGGAGTTGGGGTCACCAGTAATGTGCTTACCCCTTCCTCCAGACCTCCTTCTACTAGGCATAGTTCATCATTTAAGAGCAGCTCCTTGCACATTAATGATTTAGTCATCCCTGCTGTCCTGTTCAATCCTCTGGGCCTGAAGATCTCTCTTAGTTCTGTCATGGTCCTCTCTTCATATGTTGCAATCTTAATGTTTTCCAGAGGTACCACCACTGTTACCAATTGTCACAATCTGCTACTTCAATAGGACTTGGTAAGAACCTGGTTCAAACCTAACCAGCAGAATTGTGCAGTCCTTTTACACCTCTGATAGCAGCAGATGGACCAAACACAATCCCTTAGAATTAGGATGAATTCACAGACTGACACACACCTTGTTTATGTAAGTCTCGACACAACTGCCATACCTTTATTTGTCACATTTTATACAATTTTCTGGCACACAGGATGGCCAATCACAGTAAGCCCAATGCCGAAATAATAGGCTGCGCCCTGCTTACTGGGAAACCCTGCACATCTGATTAGCTCAGGCCCCCAATCTCATCCTGGTGAATATAGTTAGGTGGGGCTGAGTGAGTCATCACCAAATAATAACACTGTAACACAATAGGCTGCCCCTGCTTACTGGGAGTCCCTGTACATCTGAGGAGCTCAGGCCTTTAATCTCATCCTGGTGATTATATTAGGGGTGGAAGGGGGGGCTGGGTGAGTCATTAAAAACAGTTTACAGTAACTCTGGCCAGTCAGGCCCAGCCATAGTGTAAAACAGTCCAGTCAGGCCCTGGGCATGACACCTCCCTATTGACTATACTAACCCTCCCCCCATCTCCTCCCACATGAGTAGTTAATTCATCCCTTATCCCCTCTACACTTTCTACCTCATTACATTCATCTAGTTCCCCCACCCCACCTACTAGTTTAAAAACTCCACCAGCCTTTCTACCATCCTATCCCCTAGCACACAAGCTCCCTCGTCATTAAGGTACAATCCATCCCAGCTATAGCGATTGTACCCAAGTCAGCCCAGTGCTCTAAAAACCCAAACCACTCCTTAGTGCACCACACTTTTAGCCACGCATTAACCTCCCTAAGCTTCTTCTGTATCCCTGGTAGTATCTCAGAAAATACTACCTTGAAGGTCCTTGCTCTAAGCTTATTCCCTAGTTCTCTAAAAACATTCTTTAGGACATTCCATCTTCCACTAACTTTGTCATTGGTTCCAATGTGTACCAAGATCGCCGGTTCATTTCCAGCCCCTCCCAATAATGTATCTACCCAATCCACAACATGCCAAAACCTGTCTATTGCTCTGACTATTCTGCCCTCCCACTCCTCCAGTAGAACTGTTCTCCTGGCTGTTAAGAGGAAACAGCTCTATCTGCCATTGCCATTCCTGAACAGACATCCCCAACAGTTTCACTCAATCTGGCAAATCTGTTGGTGCTTGCCAACTCATAACTGGCCTGCCTCCTCCTCCTGATCCCCCTGCTTCCCCTTGTAACTGTAACCCAGCTACCTCCCTGGACATTCTCACTAGCCCCAGCTCCACCCTCCATGTTAGGCCCAGCTAAACTGCGCTCAGTGAGCACCAACTCTCTTTCCAGTGGAATATCAGTAAGTGCTGCAATTCTCTTCTCCAGTTCTCCAATTTAAGCTTCCAGAGAGGCAACATGCTCACACCTCTCACATCGGTATGGGACCTGGATTAGTTGTTCCAGTAGTGCATACATATGACAGGATGTACACTTCCCTTTTTTGCACTATAAGTCTTCCCCCCACTCCTTTTCTTTGAACTCCCTCCTTTTATATAAACACCTACACTTATACTAGAACTGCATTTATACTAAAAGTGTTTGCAAGCTCACAAGTTCGGCCCTTCCCCTGTTTATATTAACTACTGCATACTCACTTGGACAAAATTAGTGCACACAGCAAATAATCACACTTTACTTGCAAGAAGTAAATCCCAGAGCAGAGCAGATTCAAAAAGTTAGTTAGTGATAAAGTTAATTATGTATGGTGAGGGTTAAATATGGTTAATTACTTAGAGGGGAAGTTAATTACTTAGAGGGGGAGTTAATTACTTAGAGGGGGTTAATTTAAATGTATTAGTTTATGGGGGTGGATAATAGTGTAGTGTAGTTTTTAGACTTAGTGTCATGAGGGTCCTGGAGAACCATCTTTGCACTTATAGTGTTAATATCAGGGTTAATTATTGATGAGGTGAATAAGGGTCTGTATAGAGCCCCATGAGTGATGGGGTTAATTTTAGACAGTGGTTAATTACAATTTTAGCACAGGTTCTTTAAGGGCCTTTAAGGTACTTCAAGGACCCGCAAGACGGAATATTTGATTTTTAAATACTGCGGCGGTCCCAATCGGGGCCCTCGCAGCAAGAGGTAATGTGCAGACCCTGCGGGGGTGCCGATGGGGACCCCACAGCATAGGGGATTTAATCTTAGATGCCACAGGGGGTACTTACAGTAAGAAAGATCAAATGCTTCTGGAGGCTGTAAGTTGCGGGTTTCACCATCGCAATATTTTTAAGGTCGTAACTCGTAACCCATTTGGAGCCCGCAAAATACGTCAATTAAATAGTAAAGTAATTGTGACTTCACTTAAGGGCTACCAGATCTCCCAAAACCTCTACTGAATGTGACTCTTAATACTCAGCAATCAGCTCAGCAGTCTAAGTGTCAGTAAAAAATGTCACCCCAACAGCAAGTTTGTTTCATCGCAAATTACATTAATTAAATGAATTAAATTTGCATATTGTACTACACATTAGGAGCAAAAACAATGCTGAATATCTCAGGAACAATTTACTGTAGAAAAAAATGAGAGTACAATGTATAGTCAATACATTGTACTCTCATTTTTTTCTACAGTAAATTGTTCCTGAGATATTCAGCATTGTTTTTGCTCCTAATGTGTAGTACAATATGCAAATTTTATGAAGAGTACATGAATAGGGTGTGGATTGATACCTTGTTGTGGTGAGACAATTGTGTACTTTAATGAAGCTGTTAGCTATACCATGTAGAGTCACCCTTTGGCACACATTGCAAGCCTCTCCCCCCTCTAACTTGCAGGCTTCATGATGAGCGCCTCTGGCGCTTATCGCAGGCCTCACAATGAGGAAGTTCGGGGCTCATTGCAAGACTTTCCCCTCTCTACTTTACGGGACTCGCGAGGAGTGTCTTTGCGTATGAGTATGTGTGTGTCTATGTGAGTGTGTGTAAGTCTGTGTGTGTCTGTGAGTGTTTGTGAGTGTGTGTGAGTGAGTGAGTGTGTGTGCAAGACTGTGTGTTTCTGTGAGTGTTTGTGAGTGTATGCATGTGTGAGTGTGTATGAGTAAGTGAGTGTGTGTGAGTAAGTATGTGTATGTATTTGAGTGTGCGTCTGTGAGTGTGTGTGTGAGTGAATGTGAGTGTGTGCCTGTGTAAGTCTGTGTGTGCCTGTGAATGTGTTTGTCTGTGAGTGTGTTTGTGAGTTTGTGCATCTGTGAGAGTGTGTGTGTCTGCAATCGTGTGTGTGTCTGTGAGTGAGTGAGTGTGTGTGAGTGAGTGTCTGTGTGTGTGAGTGTCTGTGTGTCTCTGTGTGAGTGAGTGTGTGTGGTGTCTGTGAGTGTTTGTATGTGAGTGAATGTGTGTGAATGATTTAGTGTGTGTAAGTCTGTGTGTGTCTGAGTGTGTGTGTGTGTGTGTGTAAGTCTGTGTGTTTCTGTGAGTGAGTGTGTAACCGTGAGTGAATGTGTGTGTCTTTGTGTGTCTGAGTGTGTGTGTGTCTGTGTAAGTGTGTGTCTGTGTGTGAGTGTGTGTGTGTAAGTATGTGTGTGTCTGTGAGTGTGTGTGTCTGTGATTGAGTGTGTGTGTGAGTGTGTCTGTGAGTGAGTGTGTGTAAGTCTGTGTGTATCAGTGAGTGTGTAATTGCGTGTGTGTGACTGTGTGACTGAGTGTGTGTAAATCTGTGAGTGTGTAAGTGTCTGTGAGTGTGTGTGAGTGTAAGTCTGTGTGTGCCTGTGAGTGTGTGTGCCTCTGAGTTTGACGGTGGGGGGAGAAGATTTGTCAAACTCAGGGGCAGCCCCAGGCGGCAAAAGCTCTAGCTACGCCACTGCCCCCACCCCTAAAGCAGACCTATTTGTCTCCTCCTCTCTCAGTGTTACAGGGGGCATGTCCAGCTCTTCTTGTGTGCAGGATTAAAATAAAGTGTGATCAGTCAGAGTTCTGGCATAGACTAAGCATGCAGTAAATGAGGTGGGGCTAGGACTGCTGGTGCACCATCACTGGCCTGGTCTTGGTAGGGCCGCTGCAAGCAAGAGAGCTCTTGCCTTCAATACATCTATGTATCAGGGGCCAATTGCATACATCTTTACATTTAAATGCACTACTGTGGTCTGTTAAGAGATGTATTTTTATAATCAAGTGGATTCAAGTAAGTCTGTCCCAGATCAAACCCAGGACCAAATTACCTCCTCATTGAATGGAAGTGGTGGAATGGTCACATCCAACCGTGACATCTCATCACAAAATAGAGCTCTCATACACAAGGCAAGACTGTCCACATCCCTCGCCAGGGGGCCCGCACACAATGTTACTGAAAGAGACAGACATAAAATAGATGTAACAAACACACATTGTCACCCTCACCAGTCTGATTGTTTGTGGTACAACTGAATTAAGTTGGTTGTCATTTGAAGTCTTCATGGATGAGGTGCTCAGATTTACAGACTGGCAAATATAATTTTACATAATTTCTCTAAAATGTTTCCAATCACAGTTAACTCCAAGGTCATAAATGAAACAATTAAGGGAGCACTAGATAGGAGATCTAGGGTCCACTATATAGGGAAAGATTAAACACAAACTAATAATCTGTAAGTAAATTGCAACTTGATACGTTTCCTGATGTTGGTACTAGATCTAATATGACTGTACAATAAACATATCAAATAACATCAATTAACATACAAAATAACCTATATTAAAGGACCACTGTAGTTTCTTAAAAGCATCACAGGAAAGTTTATATTTAAGACGATCATGTGGGTTTTTCATCTTGTACTGCTAGTCTGTCAGTAGCTTGAGTTGGAAGATCGTAAACGTGTCCACTGTTCCTCCAACGTTTGCAATCGCTTACAAGGACAAAATCACTATCATAACTGAAGCAAAATTAAACACAGTTGAAATGAAAGACTATGAGCCTGATTCAACTGCAAGCCCGCATATCGCGGGATAAAGGCCGTATGTCTGTGGGCGTGCAGCGGGTTCCCGTTCATCTCCGATTCCAGGGCTATTCAGTTGAACTAGCCTGCAAGTTACGGGCCGAAACCGTAAACCATGCACTCGTACGTAGCAGTTCATGGGGGGAAACATGATCAATTAAGCAAGGCCGTAACCACCTATTTCGAAATAGCAAATAGAAAATGAGACCAGCATCATTACGGCAGTAAAACATGGAGGTTACATGTCAATCAATTAGGTTTGGGGGTCCGATATGCGATGGGACTCGCAAAACATTAAATAATAAAAATGACTGCCAATACTGTTCTGGTCCATATGGGTAGATTGATATGTAATTAACTTATTGATTCCCGAGATCGATATAAGCCCCGAAATGACACATAAAAAAAATATGACCTTTTTTGCCAATTTGCAAGCTTGAGACTGTTGTGCAATTAATTCTAATGTCTATCATCGCTTTCCTGTCATTTACAGTGCAGTAGTGATTTGCATTTTCAGTGCTGTGGACAGGGGTTAAACCCCCTAGCGGGTCCTCTCTAGCACTCATAGGATTTTCGCCTACATTTGCCGTTTACTGGTGTGAAAACATTTGGGTAGGCTTGGGGAATTGTAGCAATTGAATAGCGATTTGAGATTATAGCGATCTAAACTCTTGCGGACGGGAAAGATCAAAGGCTTCGGGAGGCTATAGGTTTCGGGTTTAACAACCGCAATTTTTTCAAGACCTTAACCCGTAAAATGTTTGGAGCCCTCAAAAAGATGCCAATTGAATAGCAAATTACCTTCCAGCTACACTTACGGGCTCCAGTAACTGATGATTGCTCAATTGAATCGGGCTCTGTATTTCAAACTTAAAGAAAAATCAAAAAAGCATATTATAAATATTACACTTTAGTGGTACTTTAACTTTAACGTGTACTATAGTGATGAAGCTACTTTCATCAACCATTTGATTAAAATGATTAATTATTAATATTATTATTAATATTATTAATTAATGAAAATGTATATATATATATATATATATATATATATATATATATATGTACATACATATACACCCACATAGTTAGATCAAATCATTAACATTTTCCATTTTTTTACAGACATCTGTTTTTTTCTTGCCTTAAAGAGTTTCCCAAGGAACAGGTCGCTTGAGCATGTAAGTAATCTGAGAAGGCAGATGAGATCAGGAGCCTTCAGTACCCTCTTCTTTAAGGAGCACCATACAAGAGGACCTCTTATATCCCATGAAGATGGCCCTGTTTATCACCAGCTTCAAATCACTTGTATGTTATTTTATTAAACTTACTTGAAAGCAATCCATCAATGGCTGGACGTATGCCGTGGATACTAGCAAAAAATAAATAAATAAATAAATAAATAAAAATATTTTATTTAAAAAAAGTAGTGACTTCATAAATAATTCATTGTGGCAGGCAAATCTAAGTTTATGCTTAAAATATCCACAATCACTAGTAAGAAACCAATAATCTTCATGGTAAAGCTCATTAAAACAAATATAAATTATATATGGCACATACCTGACTCTCTTTGGGGTTGGCTTAAACCCAGCTATGCCACAGACACTGGCAGGGAAACGGATGCTACCACCAAGGTCTGTGCCAAAGCCAAGAATTGAGCCGCCGGCCCCAATCAATGCAGCCTCACCCCCAGAGGAGCCAGAGACACCTTTGTCTCGATTGTGAGGATTGACGGTATGTCCATAGATGGGATTGCTGGTTTCCAAGCTGTTGAGGAAAAGGAAAACAAATGACCCTGCAATAATCATGCTGTGTAGAAGTTCCTTTGTTCTACAGATTAATATTTCATTATATTTATTGTAGGTCCATTAGCGAACATGTCAGTTTCAGCAATAACCATTAATTGACTTAACAGTTGGGTCTACAGCTAGTTGTTTTCGTAATTACAGACCTCAATGAATCAGTAGATTTTGTTTTATTGTATCTTTACCAAATCAAGGATTGTGGGACATTGGTCTTCACAAACACAATGGCTCCCATTTTTTTCAAGACCTTCACAATAACACTGTCTTCTTTCTCCACCTCTTGGAGATATTGTACAAGGCCACATGTGGATGGTAGTCCCTGCAAGTCCACAAAGAAAGGATTCAGTTAATAGCATTACATTAAGAAATCGTCTACAATAGTAGTATTATAATTACCCCGTAACAAAATACCATACAGTTATAAAATCGGTTTTAGGGACTGGGAACATTTAGGGGAAATTCAACAACGCCTGGTATAAGCATAAGGCTATTCTGAGAATGAAGTCTCTGTGTAAACAGAGGTTGTTGGTAAATTTGAAATTTGGGCTTCAGTATTTGGGTACATGAGGTAGTCACCTCGGAGGTTACACATCTATAGGTGATGGAAATAAACACCAAAACTACCTTGTAACCAATATGTTCCTTTATAGAAACAGGCACCCCATACAGAGGACCCTTTTCCTTTTTTTTTTTCAGTTCCCGGAGCTGAGCCTCACAATCCTGCAGAAACATTGTCACACAGTTGAGATCTTCAGTCACCTCCAAAGCCTAAAATAAGGGAAATTATCAGAATTGAGAAGACAGAAAATATACAACCTAAGTTCAGATCCCAGAAGTGCAATCAGTTCAGTTGGCCTCATTAGTTAGTTGTCACGATTTAATAATAAAGTACCAACACTTTTGGAAAAAGTCCACACATGCGGCCATAACAAAGGTTGCGGACCTTCTGTGATTCAACGGAAGTACAGAGGCCTTTAAAGGACTTTAATACCCTAACAACAGGAGTTTGTTAATTATGCATTAGTCCTAATTACAATATTTAAATTACTTATAATAGAAATGTTGCAAATTATATCCACACTCATAGGCTAAAACTTTAAGAACAATATAATTAGAGAAGGACTCTAACAAGAAAATCTCCAGACAACAGAGACCTCCTTGCTGGTTACACTTTGTACCTAAAAATGTAGACAAAGCCGTGCACTAAATTACCTTATAGTAGTTAGATGCCAAAAACGGCTAAGACTGAACTCTAAAACAAATTTAATATTGAAACATGCTTTTGTTTAAATAATTTTGCTAAATCATGACAGTGGTCTTTATTCCTAAACATGTTACATGATGGATTATGACGCCCCCGCACAAGGACTTACAAGTTAGGGAAGATGGAGAATAGAAGGTGAGGGAGCAGATAAGTCAAGGTCATGTAAGTAAGTTGAAGATTATTGGTGAGGTAACAGGTTAGCTTGATAAAAGCAAAGTGTTTGTCTCTTTCTCTTGTTTGGAGATAATGGGCTTTATATATTAGTGAGATCTTTACCTTTTCAACATAGGAGTACAGGACACTCTCAGGAGATATAGATCCATCTCGGAGCTTCTCTGTGAGTTCGATCAGTGGCATGCGGAGGATGCTGGGATCGGTTCCACCATTCTGAAAGTACAGAGCCTATTATTATTATAAGTAGGTAATATTTCTACAACACAAATTCCCCAATACATTCATATTTCTTTAGAACTCATCTTCCATGTATAGATTTAGGTTTCTGCATTCAGTGCCGCCAATAAAAAAAAAAAAACATCTTAAAGAAAAAGTAAATCAAGTTTGCATGTGCTGCAGAGGTTTAGATATTATTTGGGTTGGTTATTAGAATTTAGTAGTCACTTGAGTTTGGGTTGGTGTTTCTACCTCTTTGGAAAGTCATCACAGTTGCTGCTAGAGACAAAGCTATGGATGAAGCAAATTTTTTGAACGCCTCAGACTCCACCAGCTTGTATGGTAAAAGCTGGCGGGGCTAACAGTTCAGACAAGCCAACTGTCAGTTGCCGGGCAAGGGGGTGACTTTGTGACATTAGCTTCTTACGCTCAAACATGTCCTTGAAAGACACCTGACTGTGGGCAGATGAGCAGGGACTGCTCAGGGCTAGACACGGAGTGGCTGATGGCTGAGAGGGGGCAAGCAGGGCAGCAGTGGTTGACGTGGCTGAAGATGCTGGACCAGGAGGAGGATGGCGGCTTTGACTTTGTGTGTTGCTTGTACTCATGTGTTGATCCCATAGGCGTTTGTGATGTGACATCATGTGCCTTCGCAAAGGAGTTGTACCTAGGTGGGTGTTGGACAAAAATATATATGTACCAGTAAAAAGTGACTGGTTCAAAAGTGAAGGCGCTGAGTGCTAAAAGTGCTGCAGTAAGGTGCGGCAGTGACATATTGCACTATTATTCGATATAAAGTGCAATTAATAAGGTGCTGAAGAGTTGCTCTTAATTGGCAACATAAATTGTTACAAAGGTCTATATCAATACTAATGTCAGCATTGGTATAGATATGAGCTATATTGCTTATATTGAAATGCTGTATAAAAAGTTGTCTCAAAAGAGAATAATTCCTCTGTTAAATTCCTCCCATTACCAAAACCCCTCCTAAATTCTATTAGAAGCTGCACCATTCAGCTATTTGGCATATTCAGCAGTTGAGGGATAGGGGCATTAAGCTATGGGCTGCCGAGATGCTAGGTACTGACATCATCAGATAGTGTCCAGCGTACTGCAACCCCTGAGGAAATCCAGAAACGTTGTCGGGTGATGCAGTATACTGGACGCTATCTGATGATGTCATTACATTCAATTTCTATTAAATTCAATTTCAGCAAATAGTTTTTTATTCTTAATTTGATTAGTCACCTGGTGGGAATGGGAGAAACTATGGATTCCGATAGGATCTCTATTTAGTTCTGCTGACAGACTGCCATTGCAAATAGCTAATTAGTATAGAAAGTCCCAGTAGGACAACCCTGCCCATCAAGCTGCCCGAAAACCAGTTGTCCATGATGCAGAGTAAGCTACATATTAAATGTTATCTAAATATTTTGTTATAATTAAAGCTTGCACAGCTGATAATGGTAGTTTGTGACATACTTCAAACATATAAATGTTTTCCTAAATTACAGTGGCTTTCAGTACTTCAGTCGTCTGTCCTAGCATTATTATTAAATACTATCTATAAAGTGCTAATATTTTCCCTAGCAATATACACAAGTATACAGTAATGTGGTTATACTAAATAAAAAGAGAAGAAAAAATAAGAAGTCAAAGACATCACAATAGACACTTGGATCCATATTAATATTGAAGCCTGTAGTGGCACTGTACATGCCCCAAAGCCTGCAGGCTTGAAATTGTCTGGAGTTAAAGAGCTATTACATTCAACCATACCATGACCAACGGGCCAGAGACGCAAACCCGTTAACCATTCTTGAGCATGTTGGATGTGCGGCCGTGACCATGATCAATTAGTCAAACCCGTAGTTATGGGTTTAGACAGAGCCAATGGTAAAAGAGATCGTCATCATTACGTCACTGAAAAATGGAGATTAGATTTCAAACCCTTACGGGTTTCAATTATGAGTTCCGATCGGTCGCGCATTCCAGAAATAATGCAATATTAATAAATTAGGAAATATTATATTCTAGTCCATGTGATTTCCACTAAAAGTAGTAACACAGTGATTCCCGGGATCGATATACCACAGAAGTTAAACATTAAAAAAATGATTTTATATTGCAGATTTGCGAGCTTGAGAATTTTGTGCCATTTATTTTAATACCTAACATCACTTTCCCTTTAATATTGAGTACAGTAGTGTGTTGATATTAACATTTACAGTGCTACGGATAGGACTTTAACCCCCTTGCGGGTCCTCTCTAGTACCCATAGGCTTTTCGGCTCCATTTGTGGGTTACGGGTTTCAACACCAATGGATTGGTAGCAATTTAATAGTGATTTGCGAACGCAACAGTTACGGACTTGACAGATCAAAGGCTTTGCAGCAACAGAGTTCTGATTCCCGTAGGTGTTTCCCTCATGTAACCCGCAGATCGTTTGCGAGTAGCTTTAAGAGGCCAATTTAATAGCCGTAAGTCTCCCGGGCTCCGTTATGGGCTATAGATTTACACGTTGGTGAATTTAATAGGACTGTCGGTGCAGTCGAGCCAAGATCACTACTCCAAGGTGCTTCCAATCTAGATGGGATGATTGATAGTATGAGACAAAAGAGAAAGAGAAGCAGTGTCTGCAAGCTCTAAGGTTGATTTTGCCACTAACCAACAGGGTCGGGCTGTAGCTTCAGCTGAGAGTAATATGATGAAACCAGTTCACTGGATGATGACTAGGTCTAGTAGTGGATAAAACGTCTGGTGAGGAGAGGTAGATTTGGGTATCATTTGTGAAGAGAAACTGTGCTGAAATCCAAACACTTTTAAGGTTATCTAGGGAGAACAGATTGAACATTGAGTAAATAGAAATGGTAGAAAATAAGTATCAGAGCAGGAAACAATAAAAGTGTGGCTAGAGGAAGGTTGTGACCCAAGATTGTCATGTCATATCTGTCAGAGAAGTGAATAGCATGAATAGAGAAATAACCCTCTAACTTGGATGTTGAGCATGTAAGCAAGATTATAGAAGGTCAAGTAGAGAAGAAGAGGAAATTACTTAAACTATTGTAGATGTGTAATTTGAGAAATTTTAAGGTCATAAGGAGTAGAGAGATAGGATGGACTCAGAAAATGTTTAGATATATTTTTTTTACATTGGGAATGTTGTATGCATCTTTCAGTGATGAAGGAAAAGTACCAGTTTTAAGAAACATTGGAGTGACCGACAAGGACAAGATGCACGTATTTATATATTTCATCACAGGTTGCATTCTCTGTCAAACAACTCCTATTTAAAGTTTCCTGTTGCCATGGAAACCTGTTCCTAATTTTAAAACAAAATGCAAAAAGTTTTTTATGAATTTATATACACTTTTTCCTCTTCATAGTGATGCAATAATAAACAATATATATATGAGGATAAACTATTCATAATGGACCAAAATATTATTTCATTTTGAATTGTGCATATTGCCACCATTCTATAATCTAGTATTGATTATTTTGAGAATTTGTATTATTATTACTACTAACTTGGTAATCTTCATAAGTCCTCTAAGCCCTTTTTAATAATAATGAGTTTTTTGAATATTGATATTCATCATTATTGATCTTCTATTGGAGGTTATTTATTTAACTATACCACTCTGACATGTTTTTCATCTGTATGGTAATTAATAAATTCTGCATATACATTTTTGATTAAGATTTTTGATACATCATATATCATTAAATAATTTATTTGAGTATATTCCCTATTTTTATACTCTCATTATTTCTTTTAAACAGAATATCAGTTCATTCTTCTATTTACACAAGGAGTATAGTGGAATATCTGTTCCAAGTCCAATTCTCGCCTAAATGTTTCCTCATATATATACAAATTTTAGAATACAAATGATAACTATTTATAAATCATATTTACAATTTTATGATGGATGAAACAACAAACCTCTTATATATCACACATCTGTTACTTTTTCTTTATCATATTTATCATCTACTTGGATAAAGTTTTCATCTTTTATCATAACCCAAGGTCCTTATTTCATAAACTGCTCCCACATTAGCAGATTATCTCAGGGATGGTATCCAATCTTGTTTTATAATTCTTTATTATTATTGTAAATATTAGGGCACAAGAATATATTTGTAATATATCTCCAGTATTAATTTATTCTTAAAAATGCCATTCATTATATAGTATTATAAACCACTTTTTAGTCCTCATTAATTCGCAACCTAATGAAATATTTTTTTCTTGTCTGAATATAATGATGACAGGGATCTGATGTTCAATATCGTCCATTTATTAATTTTACATGAAGGGAGAAAAAGTAAATGCTTCATTTAGGTCTAGTGGTTTCTTGGTTTTATGTATATACTGTAAATCCATTATACAGAGACTGAATAAACCAAGTTTGATCTATAGTTAAAAGTACCAGTGTATGCACATCTTTAGTTCACCATTAGATAAAAATACATGGACAAAATGCAGCAACAAAAAGGTTTTAACCAGAAAGTATAGTTAGAAAACACAGTTCCCAATAATGGCATCTGCTTCACTGCTCCCCCACCTCCCTCCGTGTCCTGGATAATGTTCAACCTAGATATCATTAATCATGCAAACCAGAATACCTAGCACGACCAGTTTAGAGAGGCACGGTTATTGAAATTAAGTCACACTCTGTTCTTCTGTTCTTCTACACAGTATGTTCCAGGTGATGTTAATTAATTGTGAAATAAAAAAACAGATTTAAATTTGAGAAGTGCTTACACTCACACTTTAAGCTATTCCTTCGTAGAAGCAGTGCAAAAACAAAGAAAATTAATTTTAAATGTAATATTACAATAGATTAAACTTTTTGTGGCACATTACTTTGCTCATTTAGGGAATGTAATGCTAATTAGTGTTTATGTTGGACGGTAGCTGGAATGTCATTTATGCTTCTCTTACAGATCCCACATTATTGTGAAGCTGACTGTGGATTTGCTTCAGTTCAAAAGTTTGCAAATTGTGGGAAATAAAATGTAAAGCTTAAAACATCTGATCTTAGATGTGAAGTAGGACATTTGAGACTTTATTCTCTAACGCTCTCAGATTATACTCCTTGGATGTGGATTATTATACAGGTGTAAACATTTTGCACAAATTAATCCTAAGGCCCCATATTGTTTAAAATAAATTATGATAAGGGGTCATGGGGTCTAACCAAATTGGCAAATATCCACATGGCACCAGAACAATAAAAATAGCGGAATTGAAGCTGTAATCTTTTCTCTTTATTCTCTTGTTCTGGTGCCATATGGATATTTGACAATTTAGTTAGAACATAAACAACTGTAAATTTAATTTGGATTAAAAAAATGTTTATAATGTAGAAGAATGTGCAGACTCTGCTGGTAAAGCTGTGCATTAAATAGGCAGTTCCCTAATCTTGTAATTCATAACATAAAATGTTCCAAAAATATAGCAAAGCCTTCAGTAGGTTAAATTGCCATCTAATTAGTAAAGAAGTTAATATTTGGCAGCTTTTTTTGATGTAACCTAAGAAAAAGGAAAAGACAGAAAATGATTCAATAGGGCACAGTCCCGCAATATCACTCAATCCAATAAAGGTATTAGAAAAAAAACATTGAATGTTTCTAAATACAAAAAAATTTAATTAGAACAGCCTTGTATGACTAGTACAGCAACACCATAGAATTGTATTGATTTTTCTACAGAGCATTGGAAAATTAGTAATAGGTTCCCTGATTAAAAAGGTTGACCACAGATTTAATTTACAGTCCACTATGGATGTGGTTGTGTTAATCTACAGGTGATTTAGGGGTCTATGCTGATCCCCTCTATCGATGATTACAGCATGTTTTACGCCAAAGTAATTCCCGCTAGCTATGTTAATCACCCATCATGAAAACATTGCAAGTAAATTGCTAGGAGTGACCGCTGCACAACAAAGCCGAAAAGCACAACACAAATCTCAATTGATTTTTGACCTGCTAAAATGTTACGAGTTACTCCATTAGACTCTTCCACCCAAACCCAGTGCTAATAAGGATAAAGAAAATATGACGGGCCACAAAAGGTTTTAAAACAGTGGTTAAAGAGATAGTACTCTCTCTCTTAACAATACCCTGCCCCTAAGCGAGAAAGGGAATCCCCAGGGCCTGACATTCTGATTTTCCTTTTGTTCCTAGAGCCATTTCTCATCATAAAGCTTGGTTTGGTATTTCCTACACTGAAATCTATTGCGGCAAGGCAGGGCTTATGGATGTAGGCTGGGTGCCAAAATTTGGAGGGGGTAAAGATTTGCATCTAAGTATAGTGTATAGATAGAGATTATCCTTAAATAAGTATTTCCACGGAACAGTTGATATTTTCTATTAATGTAATTTATATTAATGTTTTTAACTTTGAGATACCCTTGTGCATTTCCTGCATTTTCCTCTCCTCTCAAGGTGGCTCTAACACAAACTAATGACACCCACCGTTTGACGTTCCCCAATCTCAAATTTACTATGAACTCATTTGATCCTGTAATGGAGCATAAAGTATCTGATCTATCTCTCATCTGACAACTTGCCCACTTGATCCTATTCCATCACAGCTAATTCCTCCCCAACACCCTTATCTCACACATTTATTGAACCTCTCCCTATACAATGGCAAAATTCCATCATACTTCCATCAGCATGCCATAATTACACCCATTCTAAAAAACTCATCTGACTCAGATTCTAGGTATCACCCGCGCTCTCTACTTCCCTGGGCTTCAAAACTACTTGTGCTACTCTTCTACCACCACCTAACCCAATTCCTTTCTTCCTACTCCCTCCTTGATCCGTTCAAATCTAACTTTGGGCCCCAACACTACAGATACAGCTCTCACAAATTCACTAATGACTTGCTCACCATCAAGTCACAGGGTAACTTGTCTGTTTTTTATTCTACTGGATCTTTCTGCTGCCTTAGTTAACCAATATTTTCTAAATTCTCACCATTTTGTTTTCCAAATTTTGTATTTTAGGATCATCTATACGCAGATTGCACACACATATACCCCTCAGCAGAAGAACTATCCCCCTCTCTTCCAGGATTATTTGCATTGCATATTCTCCTGGATGTCCGCCCATCAAAGACTGAACTCCTAATCTTCCCATCTTCTACTACACTTTCCACTCCTCAAATATCCTTCACTGTAGACAATGCCATCATCACTGTCACCTACCAGGTCCTTTTCTTGGTGTTCTATTGGATCCTGCCATCCATGTCATTCCTAACATACAAATCCAACCACAGAAAAAAAAGCATCTCCAAAATATGTACCTATCTTACACAAGACATCTAAAATTCTAATCCTTCTTTCATCATATCTCACCTCAGCTACTGCAAATCGCTCCACGCTAGCTTCCCACAGCCTCCAGAATATACTTTAAAATCATGATGCTAACATAAGATCCTTCACAGTTCACTCCCTTATATCTGCCATTGTCTCAAAATATTCCCCTAAACGCCCTCTTCACTCCGCTAATTAGCATCTCTCCTCTCATTAACTCCTCTAAGTCCCTTTTCAAGACTTCTAGAGCTGCTTCTACTCTGTGAACTCCTTGCCTCACTCCTCCAGACTACCTTTCTGCCTCAAAACCTTCAAAAACTCACTAAAATATGCATTGCTATAAAGAAGCTTATCACCTTTAGCCTTCATATGTACAACAGTCTCTACAGCATAAAATGTCTCACACACAATTTACAGTGACACACAGACAACTCCACTTGCACCCGTCTCACTGCCATCTTGGATCTATTGGCCCTGTATGCCATCCCAACCTTACTTTCTAGACTGTAAGCTCTTCAGACTAGGGCCCTCATTGTTCTTGCACCAAGTTGTCTGCAGACCCATGTGTTTCATATTTGTATTGCACCTTACCTGTGCTTGTAACTTAGAATTAGTATATACAAATGTGTAAATAATTGATCTATAGTGGAGAAAAATACCATTACATATACACAGTGTGGAATTGTTTTGAAGATCAAAAAAGGATGCTGGTGTATGAAATAGTCATATTGTCTGTTAGCTTAAAGGCAGGGTTGTAAATGAATTTTGTATCAACCTGTTTAAATATGATTTATCATACCCATAAATGTACTATTTACTTTTAGTGGTTTCCTTACATATGTACCTGTAGTAAACTATTACACTACTTCCCTTAAAATCAATAATGAAACATACATACATAAATCAAAGTAGAAAGATAATTTTAAGAAGTAAATATAATGCATATACCAAACCATATCAAATCATGCATGTACCAACAACGTACTTCCTGTTACTCTAGCCACCACCATAAGGCAATTGCATTGAAAATTAATCAGTCAATTATAGATTAAATTATATTAAGAACAGCTTGTGTGTGGACAAGGTGTATTTGATGCATGTGCCAAGGAATAAAGTACATTATATAAAACACAATTTGCATACATTTATTTTATACATGAATCACACCATCTCACACATATGGTTGATTCTATCCAAAATTAATGAGCAACCTTATCTATTGCAGAGTGGTGATTAGATAGATAGATAGATGTATGTAAACCTGAGGCTAAATAAGCCATTTGCCAAATCCAGACCTAGGAGTTCAAAGGCTCTAATACATTAGGATGCATCTGAGAGCAGACCTACTCGGGCAATAGGTGTAGATCTAGAAAGGGGCAAGCAAGTCTGAGGAACAAATTGATCTAAGAGTGGAGCTTAAGTGCAAATAATCAAACCAGCAGGCAGCACAACTGACAGGAGCTGAATGGGCAGAATGAGAACCAGAGACTGACAGAGGTGCTGGAAGTACAAGGAACACGAATTAAAGGAATTGTGTTATCTATAACTAAAAGAAACCCAGAGAAAAGCCTGTTTTTTGAACTTACAGTGTAATGAACAAAAACTACATATCTATGGGTCCATGGGGTGGGCTATTTGGAGTGAAGGGTGGGCCAGTGGTCCACATGCTGTTATTATCACATCTGATACAAACCAGAATGTGGGACCCCGATATAGGTTACTACAGGACCAGTGACAATTTTGTGCAGGGTACATTTTTAACTTGTGACATACAAGCTGTACATACAGGGGGCGGTCCTGAAGTCAGCTGATTATGTAGATGGCTGTTTTCATTACTACATTTCTTTACATTTTTGTTATTAAAAAAATTACCTGAGCCTATGGATGCTAGAACTACATGTTTCAATCTTGGGTTATCATGTTGCCAAAATGTTTATAGAAAATAATAAATACTTAATATGGCTGCTATGGCCTTTATTCTAAAACTTGCATACATTATTTATTGTATTGAATTGACGACCATATTGAAAGACGGGTCATGTCATCTGTCAATCAACACATTGATTTTTCCCAATACCTGTCACAGTTCATTGTCTTTGTGAACATTATTGCCTTTTATATATAGTAGACTCTCAGTTAACCAAAACTCTCAAGCAACCAGATTGTTTTTTGAATACCTTACTTTAAGTTTGTGATGCCACAAAATGCTTACAGGCACCTAGATTTCATCCACTGTACATCTCTGCAATTGAATTTTACCTGGAAGCAGACAGGCATGAGTGAGTGAGCCGGTGCAGTGTTGGCGTTACATTCCTCAGGCTCAGCACCGCACCCTCCAGCCGAACATACCTGTGTGTAAGTAAGGAGTGAAAGCTGCTGCTGCTAGAACAGCCATCACTGACAACTATACTTTGCAGAGTATCCTATGTGCAGCTAATCTAGGCCTCTTTTAATAGTGAATCTCAAGTACCAGAAATTACATTTATCTGGCATCTACCAATCCCCATGGGTGCTGGATAACTGAGAGTCTATGTACTACAGCTTTGGACAAATGGGGGCTTACTCAATTTGTGGCAGTTTTTTTTTATATAGAACATCAGGATTTTGTTGGAGTGGCCTTTCCTGGACCTGAAGAGCAAGGCATAGATTGACACCGCTAGAGGGCCATTTTGGCCAGGTCAGTAGACTATTAACCTTTCTTTTTAACAGGTTGTCTATATTTGATTATTAACTGTAATGTTTTGTTTTATAGGTGTTTCAGAACATCTTTGTTGGAGGGGCCTTTACTGGACCAGAAGAGTGAGGACCAGGGCATCGGACATCAGGGATCACCGCTGGAGGAGCATTTTGGCCAGGTCAGTCGACTCATTAACCATTTCTTTATTACAGGTTGTAAGTCTTTTTTATTTCAATAGTGTTTTTTATTTTCTGTAATCTCATTATTTTATGGGTAAGTCTTTTTTTATTTTTTGGTAATGCTTTTTATTTTCATGTAATTACATAGCTTTTTTGTTCTTATTGGGGGGTTATTTTCTGTAATGCAGATGTTTTTATTTTTTGTACTTAGTGGGGTGTTAGGGATTTTATTAGGGGTTAGGTAGGTAGTGTAGAGGTTAATAGGGTAGGATAGGGGGGGTTGATAGAATAGGATAGCGGTTAATAGGGTAGGGTAGAGGGGGTTAATAGAATAGAATAGGGGTTAGTAGGGTAGGATAGAGGGGATAATAGAATGGAATAGGGGTTAATAGGGTAGGATAGAGGGGATAATAGAATGGAATAGGGGTTAATAGGGTAGAGTAGAGGGGGTTAATAGAATAGGATAGGGCTTACTAGTATAGGGTAGGGGTGTTAATAGAATATGGTAGGGATTAATAGGTCAGGGGTTAATAGGATATGGTTAAATATGTACAGTTAGGGTTTATTGGGTACAGTTAGGGGTTTATTGGGTACAGTTAGGGTTAAATAGGACTAGATAGGGATAACTGGGTCTAGATAGGGTTAAGTAGTGGTTAATTAGGTATGATGTGGGTTAAATATGGTTAATTACTTAAAGGGGGGTTCATTAATTAGAGGAGGGGTTAATTACCTAGAGGGGGGTTAATTACTTAGAGGGGGGTAATTTAGATTGATTATTTTATTGGGGTGGCTAATAGTGTAGTGTAGGGTAGTGCTTAGACTTAGTGTCATGAGGGTCCTGGAGGACCCTCATGGCACTTATAGTGTTAATGTCAGGGTTAATTATTATCCCATAAGGGTCTACATAGACCCTTATGGGACTGATGAGGTTAATTAGAGGCTCATGGTGGTCTGTATAGAGTCCCATGAGTGGTGGGGTTAATTACAATTGTAGCACAGGTCCTTTAAGGAACTTTAAGCTCCTTTCAGGACCTGCGAGGTGGGAAAGTAAAATATTTAAATGCCGCGGGGGTCCTGATCAAGACGCCCACAGCAAGGGGTTAATGTGGGTATTCTGTGGGGTCCCGTTCGGGACCCCTGCATCATGGGGGTTTAATTTAGGAGTGGGGTGGTTAGGAGCAGAGGGGACATACAGGGGGAGCATGAGTAAGTGCTTTTAAAGCACTTGTAAGTCCTTCTTGGTACCCTTAACTAGTGGTTGGACTTTTGCCATTTGCGGGCTTGACGGCGTGGTTAGCAAGGTGGAATCGTAGCAACTGAATAGAGATTTGCGATTTTAGCGTTCGGATGTCTTGCAGCAGTGAAATATCAAAGGATATAGGGGATATCAACTTGCGATTTTAAAATCCCAATGGATCACAATGAATTGCAGACCGGCGCACGTAACTTGATCGGAGCCCTCAATTTAAATAGCAAAGTATCTTGCAGGCTAAGGGCCCTATTAAATTCCAGCCTCGTAAATAAGAGGCTTCTACTTAAGCCCTACGTACTGCAAAGTTAAATTAGCCCTGCTGCGAGCAACATATGAGCTACGCAGCAGGGCCATACGTATCTACACAGCGTAAATGTACATGAGGAGTGACAGCCTGCGAGATGATATCGCAGGCTCCCACTCCTCATCAATTGCTGCGGGGGTCCTAAAAGGGACCTCCGCGGCAGTCCCCCACATAAGCCATGCCGTGGGGGTACTCCGAATACCCCCCCGGCACCTAAAATTAACCCCCCTTCAATGCGGGGGTCCCCTTCGGGACCCCCGAAGTGTCCTCACATGAACACCTTGCTGCAGGGGTCCATAGGAACCCCCGCAGCCCCCACACATTAACCCCTTGCAGCGGGGGTCCTCGATCGGCACCGATCAGGCCCCCTGCTGCATTTAAAACGTTTAAATTCCCCGCCGCGGCTCCTTAAAGGGGCCGCGGCAAACTATTACCCAATCCCGGCCGCGGCAATTAAAATTAACCCCCCTCTATGCTGGGGGTCCCCATCGGGACCCCCGAAGTGTCCCCACATAAACCCCCTGCAGCTGGGGGCCCTGATCGACACCGATCGTGACCCTGCTGCAATTCAATTTTAAATTTCCCGCCTCGCGGGTCCTCAAAGGACCGTAAAGGTCCTGAAAGGACTCGCACTAAAAATATTAACCCCAGGCAACTATAATTACCCCATTAACTCATGGTGGTCAATACAGACCACCATAAGGCCTAAATTAACCCATTAACTCATGATGGTCAATACAGACCACCATAAGGCCTAAATTAACCCATTAACTCATGGTGGTCAATACAGACCACCATAAGGCTCTATTTAACCCCATCAGTCCCATAAGGGTATATTATTACCATTATGGGCCTGTTACAACCCAACATTAACCACATAAGTGCCATGATGGTCCTCAAGGACCATCATGACACTAACTACAAACACTACACTATAACCCCCAATAAACCATTTAATCTAAACTAACCCCCTCTACACTAATCTATTAACACTTACACTACCTACCTACACTACCTAACCCCTAATAAACCTCCCCAACACTCTAATTACAAAAAACAAAAAACCTACAGTACAGAAAACAAAAAACCTACAGTACAGAAAAAACAAAACAAATTACAACCCCACCCCCCACTACAGAAAACAAAAAAATACATTACAACCCCACCCCCCACTACATAAAATAAAAAAATTACACACCTGAAAAGGAAAGACAGATAAACACAATACAATACATACATATAATACATATAATACATTACATACAATACATGACATTACATATAATATATTAAATATAATATATTACATATAATATATTACATATAATATATTAAATATAATACATTACATACATTACATACAATACATGACATTACATACATTACATATAATATATTACATATAATATATTACATATAATATATTAAATATAATATATTACATATAATATATTACATATAGTCCAAATCAAATACCCCCTATCTATCTAACATACAATCTATTTAATTTAAAATAAATCCTAACTATATCAAATACATCCCCCTATCTATCTAATATACAAAAAATCCTAACTACATACACAGACCCTAATTCTAAAATAAAATAAAATAATTACAGTCCTAACTACATACAAAGACCCTTATTCTAAAATAAAATAAAATAATTACAGTCCTAACTACACAGACCCTAATTCTAAGCTACAATCAATAAATTAAGACCACTTACCTTTAAGATGTTGCTTCAGATCACTAACCTATGGGTCAAACAAAAAAAAAATTAGTACAAAACATTAACATCCAATAAATAAACATTCTATTCATTCTAAATATTCAACTCACCTTTACAGCATGTCCCGTCACTGTTTAGCTCTTCCGGCGCGGCCCTGTTAAAAAAAAACCACAATACATGAATACATTAATACAATATATAAACAATAAATAAAATACACAAATAAAAATCTAAATATACATTTAACTTACCTCCCCGCGATGTCCCCGGCCTTCTCTCCTTCAGCCCCGGCTGGGCCGCGGAACTATCCGCGCTCTAAAAAAAACAAAAAAAAAACGGAGGTCGGCACTGGCAGACCTCCCCGACGCTGCTGAACCTCCCGGAGTCGTTTCCGGGAGGAAATTGGCATTGGCGGCTTGTGATTGGCTGAAAAAGCTGTCAGCCAATCAAAAGTCGTCAATGTAGGAGCCAATCAGGATGCGCAGATGTCTTCTATCAATCACTCCGTAGGGGTGTATCCCATAGTGATTGGCTGAAGGCATCTGAGCATTGTGATTGGTTCCCAGAAAGATAGACAAGTGTTTTAGCCAATCAGGGTGGGATATTGGGGTGTATCCCATCCTGATTGGCTCACAGATTGACGACTTTTGATTGGCTGAAATTGATAGACAGCTTTTTCAGCCAATCACAAGCCGCCAATGCCAATTTCAACCCGGAAACGACTCCGGGAGGTTCAGTAGCGTCGGGGAGGTCTGCCAGTGCAGAGCTCCGTTTTTTTTTTGTTTTTTTTTAGAGCGCGGATGGTTCCGCGGCCCAGCCGGGGCTGAAGGAGAGAAGGCCGGGGACATCGCGGGGAGGTAAGTTAAATGTATATTTAGATGTTTATTTGTGTATTTTATTTATTGTTTATATATTGTATTAATGTATTCATGTATTGTGTTTTTTTTTTAACAGGGCCGCGCCGGAAGAGCTAAACAGTGACGGGACATGCTGTAAAGGTGAGTTGAATATTTAGAATGAATAGAATGTTTATTTATTGGATGTTAATGTTTTGTACTAATTTTTTTGTTTTGTTTGACCCATAGGTTAGTGATCTGAAGCAACATCTTAAAGGTAAGTGGTCTTAATTTATTGATTGTAGCTTAGAATTAGGGTCTGTGTAGTTAGGACTGTAATTATTTTATTTTATTTTAGAATAAGGGTCTGTGTATGTAGTTAGGACTGTAATTATTTTATTTTATTTTAGAATTAGGGTCTGTGTATGTAGTTAGGATTTTTTGTATATTAGATAGATAGGGGGATGTATTTGATATAGTTAGGATTTATTTTAAATTAAATAGATTGTATGTTAGATAGATAGGGGGTATTTGATTTGGACTATATGTAATATATTATATGTAATATATTATATGTAATATATTATATTTAATATATTATATGTAATATATTATATGTAATATATTATATGTAATGTATGTAATGTCATGTATTGTATGTAATGTATGTAATGTATTATATTTAATATATTATATGTAATATATTATATGTAATATATTATATTTAATATATTATATGTAATGTCATGTATGTAATGTATTATATGTATTATATGTATGTATTGTATTGTGTTTATCTGTCTTTCCTTTTCAGGTGTGTAATTTTTTTATTTTATGTAGTGGGGGGTGGGGTTGTAATGTATTTTTTTGTTTTCTGTAGTGGGGGGTGGGGTTGTAATTTGTTTTTTTTTTTTCTGTACTGTAGGTTTTTTGTTTTCTGTACTGTAGGTTTTTTGTTTTTTGTAATTAGAGTGTTGGGGAGGTTTATTAGGGGTTAGGTAGTGTAGGTAGGTAGTGTAAGTGTTAATAGATTAGTGTAGAGGGGGGTTAGTTTAGATTAAATGGTTTATTGGGGGTTATAGTGTAGTGTTTGTAGTTAGTGTCATGATGGTCCTTGAGGACCATCATGGCACTTATGTGGTTAATGTTGGGTTGTAACAGGCCCATAATGGTAATAATATACCCTTATGGGACTGATGGGGTTAAATAGAGCCTTATGGTGGTCTGTATTGACCATCATGAGTTAATGGGTTAATTTAGGCCTTATGGTGGTCTGTATTGACCATCATGAGTTAATGGGTTAATTTAGGCCTTATGGTGGTGTGTATTGACCATCATGAGTTAATGGGTTAATTTAGGCCTTATGGTGGTCTGTATTGACCATCATGAGTTAAGGGGGTAATTATAGTTGCCTGGGGTTAATATTTTTAGTGCGAGTCCTTTCAGGACCTTTACGGTCCTTTGAGGACCCGCGAGGCGGGAAATTTAAAATTGAATTGCAGCAGGGTCACGATCGGTGCCGATCGGGGCCCCCCGCTGCAGGGGGTTTATGTGGGGACACTTCGGGGGTCCCGATGGGGACCCCCAGCATAGAGGGGGGTTAATTTTAAGTGCCGCGGCCGGGATTGGGTAATAGTGTGCCGCGGCCCCTTTAAGGAGCCGCGGCGGGGAATTTAAAAGTTTTAAATGCAGCAGGGGGCCTGATCTATGCAGATCGGGGACCCCCCCTGCAATGGGTTTATGTGGGGACACTTCGGGGGTCCCGATGAGGACCCCCAGCATAGAGGGGGGTTAATTTTAAGTGCCGCGGCCGGGATTGGGTAATAGTGTGCCGCGGCCCCTTTAAGGAGCCGCGGCGGCGAATTTAAAAGTTTTAAATGCAGCGGGGGGCCTGATCTATGCAGATCGGGGACCCCCCCTGCAATGGGTTTATGTGGGGACACTTCGGGGGTCCCGATGGGGACCCCCAGCATAGAGGGGGGTTAATTTTAAGTGCCGCGGCCGGGATTGGGTAATAGTGTGCCGCGGCCCCTTTAAGGAGCCGCGGCGGGGAATTTAAAAGTTTTAAATGCAGCGGGGGGCCTGATCTATGCAGATCGGGGACCCCCCCTGCAATGGGTTTATGTGGGGACACTTCGGGGGTCCAGATGGGGACCCCCAGCATAGAGGGGGGTTAATTTTAAGTGCCGCGGCCGGGATTGGGTAATAGTGTGCCGCGGCCCCTTTAAGGAGCCGCGGCGGGGAATTTAAAAGTTTTAAATGCAGCGGGGGGCCTGATCTATGCAGATCGGGGACCCCCGCTGCAAGGGGTTAATGTGGGGGTGCTGCAGGGGTCCTGATAGAGACCCCTGCAGCATGGGGATGTGTATAGGGTGCAGGGGGGAGCCTCACACTGCTGTCTCGGGCGGTTCCGAGGCAGCACGTAGAGGCTTTCGGATCCCTTGCGTGGACTTTTTGTCCATGTAGGGATTCTTACGATATGCGAGACTCGTGCATAGATTTAAGGCTACGTAGCTCTCTCGGAGTCTATTCTCGGCCATTTTCTCGCAGTCATATCGCAAAGCAGGCTGCGAGAGATTCGGTTCTCGCAAACAGCAGGAAAACTGCCTTTTGCGAGCACCGAGAGAACTAAGAGGGAGAATTTAATAGGGCCCTAAATTTGCAAGCCCGGATCTCCCGAAAGCCTCAATTGAATGAGGATCAATGTTTTTAGAAAACAAATAACTAAGATACAACGTTTACATATTGCAACATTTATATGAAATTTATATTTACTGAAAGCTTCCATTTAGTTTTTGTGCCTACTGCTGAGTCCTGGTGAGACCACTGGCAGTTGTAGATGCCTCAGTCCAAACATCCTGCTAACAGCAGCAGAAAGTTTCCAAGACCCCCCTCCACCACCACCACAGGAAGCTGATCTATTTAAATCAAAATGGTGGATTCCACAGCAGCATCAAGCCATACTGAAGGGAATAAATTGGAGGTTATATTATAAATAATTTGCTTCCACTCCAAGTGTACTTCTTCCAAATAGTAATTTTTTAAAAATATGACCACAATGATCCTTTAAGACAAGAGTGTAACATGATCCCATTAATCCAATTCCACAGCTGTACTAATTCCAACTATTTCTGCCAAGTACATTTCTTAGAATTATTGCTATCTTAAGTTCACAGGATCACACTTTTTTTGCTGTGGTATAGACCAAAAGATAAAACAGTGCAGTGGGTAATATATATTATCATTAGATTCAAACAGAGCACCGAAAACAAAGTAGAAAAAATATTTTAATTTAAAAAAATTATACATATTTCACCGTTTATATGGGAGCTTTTATAACAATTCAATTCAAATTCCTTCACTAGAAGGGTCCTGCAAGGACCACAAGTCACGGGCACCCTGCAAATGGCAATACTCCCCTTGCTGCAGCCAAGACACTTTAATCTCAATTGGACAAAATGCTTAATTTTACCATAACAATGAAGACAGTATATAAGAGTTTGGTAGGAATTTGTAATCTGTGGTCCTTTAAGGACCTGAAAAAATGTCCGTAATAAAACTCAATAAATTCCTCAACTTATGGTTTAAAACAAATAAAATATATAAATGGGAATGCCGCACTCAAAAAAGTGCCACCTGGAGCAGACTGCCATCCCCTAGCTACGCCACTGGTGCAGAGGACATATGGCGACTTTTGTGGTCCTTTAAAAACAAATGATAAGATCGACAAATTATATTTTCTACTTGAGTTTGTTTGCTCTACCTGATAGTGCAAAGTAGTTTTAATGACGTCAGTGGACCTTTATTATACTTTTCTTTTGTATAAATAAATAATAAAGACATTTTAAAAATATATACAGTTGCATACTGTTACTATACGGGACATTTTTTACTTTTTCATTTTAGTATATATAAGTTTTATTTATAAACAAAATATTGGAATGAGAGATATACTGGGTTATTTATAATATTGGCATGTGATTGGCAGCTGTCTCAGGTTGTACATAACAATGCTTTGTAAATATCCCCAATGGTGGCAGCTGGCCCGGTTTCCAGTCCCTTTGTTTGTATTGGATCAGTAACTTGACTTTACTCAACTTTTATAAAAAATAAGTCACCAAAACAATGTTATGGTAAAATTCTGAATAATGGAGTAGCTGTGAATATCCATTTTTTGGTGTATATTGCAATACTCATTAAAAACATTATTTAACTCTTTTAAAAGTCTAAATTACTAATATTTTAAGTAAGTTCTGTTGGACATTACCTGGTTTTTGAATTTTTTCACAGCATCCTCCATGTCCCGCAGACTTGCGTCCCTTCTCTTGCGCTCCTGTTCCATTTTGTGGATAATACTTCTCCTCTGTATCCATCTTAGGCCAACCAAGGATATGGCAACGCAGGCAGATAATGTGGCAAAGACTTTAAGTTCCACTTGGTGTTTGGCAAAGAACGGGCTCTGAGTGTCCCACAACATGCTGAGATCTTACTGGAAGCAGATATTAAGTTTATTCGTTTGATATACTGTGTGTCTGGCAAGGCTCCAGGAGCAGCTCCACGGTAAGACGCTGCGATCTATCCAGACAAGACTAATCAGTGCAGGGTCAGGGCGTGTCTGATCCACTGAACTTGGAGAAAGTTGAGTAAAGCAGATAATGACGGAGTAATGTGAGAGAGTGCTACTTTATATAAAGGCTGTAGCTAACTGGACCAGCCTTCCAGTGGGTGTAACACAATAAAGGAACGTAAGCAACTGGGCTAAGGATAAGTTTATCCTTCAGCCAAATATTTAGGCAGATGCAATGGACAGACTAGATGGTCATTTAGTTCATATCTGCTGTCAAATCAGTGTTGTTGTGTACAGTGCCTTGCAAATGTATTCACCCCCCTTGACTTTTTACCTATTTTGTTACATTACAGCCTTAAGTTCAATATCTTGTTAATCTGAATCTTATGTGGTGGATCAGAACACAATAGTCTAAGTTGGTGAAGTGAAATGAAAAAAATATATTCATAAAACATTTTTTTAGAAATAGAAAACAGAAAATTGGCATGTGCGTATGTATTCACCCCCTTTATTATGAAGCCCATAAAAAGCTCTGGTGCAACCAATTATCTTCAGAAGTCACATAATTAGTGAAATGATGTCCACCTGTGTGCAATCTAAGTGTCACATGATCTGTCATTACATAAACGCGCCTTTTTTGAAAGGCCCCAGAGGCTGCAACACCTAAGCAAGAGGCACCACTAACCAAACACTGCCATGAAGACCAAGGAACTCTCCAAACAAGTAAGGGACAATGTTGTTAAGAAATACAAGTCAGGGTTAGGTTATAAAAAAATATCCAAATCTTTGATGATCCCCAGGAGCACCATCAAATCTATCATAACCAAATGGAAAGAACATGGCACAACAGCAAACCTGCCAAGAGACGGCCGCCCACCAAAACTCACGGACCGGGCAAGGAGGGCATTAATCAGAGAGGCAGCACAGAGACCTAAGGTAACCCTGGAGAAGATGCAGAGTTCCACAGCAGAGACTGGAGTATCTGTACATAGGACGACAATAAGCCGTACGCTCCATAGAGTTGGGCTTTATGGCAGAGTGGCCAGAAGAAAGCCATTACTTTCAGCAAAACACAAAATGGCACGTTTTGAGTTTGCGAACAGGCATGTGGGAGACTTCCAAAATGTATGGAGGAAGGTGCTGTGGTCTGATGAGACTAAAATTGAACTTTTTGTCCATCAAAGAAAACGCTATGTCTGGCGCAAACCCAACACATCACATCACCCAAAGAACACAATCCCCACAGTGAAACATGGTGGTGGCAGCATCATGCTGTGGGGATGTTTTTCAGCAGCCGGGACTGGGAAACTTGTCAGAGTTGAGGGAAAGATGGATGGTGCTAAATACAGGGATATTCTTGAGCAAAACCTGTACCACTCTGTGCGTGATTTGAGGCTAGGACGGAGGTTCACCTTCCAGCAGGACAATGACCCCAAACAAACTGCTAAAGCAACGCTTGGGGGGTTTAAGGGGAAACATGTAAATGTGTTGGAATGGCCTAGTCACAGCTCAGACCTCAATCCAATAGAAAATCTGTGGTCAGACTTAAAGATTCCTGTTCACAAGCGCAAACCATCCAACTTGAAGGAGCTGGAGCAGTTTTGCAAGGAGGAATGGGCAAAAATCCCAGTGGTAAGATGTGGCAAGCTCATAGAGACTTATCCAAAGCGACTTGGAGCTGTGATTGCCGCAAAAGGTGGCTCTACAAAGTATTGACTTTAGGGGGTGAATAGTTATGCACATTGATTTTTCTGTTATTTTGTCCTATTCGTTGTTTGCGTCACAATAAAAAAAAAATCTTCAAAATTGTGGGCATGTTCTGTAAATTAAATGATGCAAATCCTCAAACAATCCATGTTAATTCCAGGTTTTGAGGCAACAAAACACGAAAAATGCCAAGGGGTGAATACTTTTGCTAGGCACTGTATATCTTGTTTTTAGAATATGCTCTTCTATAGAGCTATTTTTCATAATGTGCAAAACACAACCTTTTGAGGGACACTTTTCATTTGTATCCTTATATGCTATTATTCTTTACAATGTGGTTTCATTTCCTTTTCTGCGCCTGATTCTGACTGCTACTTTCTCAAGATGGTGTGTCCTTTTAATCTAACAAGCTTTCCAGAAACCACAGTAGCATAATTGCATATAAAAAGATAATACAATAAAAGGCAGTATTAGTTTTGTCTACATTTTAAAAAGTGTGTAGTTTTACAGAAGAGTATTTTTTAAATATAGGACTAGACTCGCCCTTTAAACCTCCTTAAAAATAACAGGCAATGTGTTCCTATGGACAGCACATTTAGATGTATAGAATTTTCATTATCAGGTAAGTAGGACTCGTACAGTTATATACCTACAGTTATAGATGATTTAAAGCCATTTATTCTAATCTAGGACCTTTATTTTAACAAAAAGAACTACACCATCAACAACCTCAGATACTCCAATGATACTACTATGAGGGATGAAAGTGAGGAGGAACTAAAGGACCTATTGATGAGGGTGAAAAGTGCAAAAGCTGGCCTACTGCTCAATGGTAAAAAGATGAAGATCATGGCAAATGGCAATCTCAGTTCCTGTTATTCCCAGTAGTAAAATACGGATGTGAGAGCTGGATCATAAAGAAGTCTGAACGCTGTAGAATTGACGCCTTTGAATAGTGGTGGTGGCGAAAACTAATTAGAGTCCCTTGGACTGCACAAAGATCTAATAAATCAATAGTTCAGGAAATCAAGACAAACTGTTTACTAGAAGGTTTGATCATGAGACTGAAGCTCAAATATTTTGGCAATTTGGTGGCTGATGCGCGCATTTCATACCGTCCATACACTTGTCCACCTCTGATGACGTCACTACTATGAGCGGCCGAGACGGACTGACAAACCGCAGGATTTCAGAGTTGCCATCGGAAGGAGACAGCATTATAAGTTAAGACATATTGCACATATGTAAAAGGCATATTTTTCTCAATATGTACCCATACTGACACAGGTCAAGATTGGAAATATCTGATCCATTGGAAGTATATGGAGTCTCTAATGGGATAAGAAATCATGCATATTTAAACTTAATGAAAGCATCTATATATTAAGAGAGAGTATGAGAGACTTTATAGCTATTTATATTTATACAGGTTCGGGTCAGATGCCATAGATATATAGAGTAGTGTATTTATATATATTATTTGAGTTTAGTTTAAGGGGTAAGTGACAGGCCCCCAAAGCCACCATGTAAATTTAGAGTTTTGAAAGTTTAGTGTAGTTAGTAGATTACCAATAGTAAGGGGATAAGTGGAGGATCCCAATATCTGTCACTAGAGACAGTTCAAGGACTGACCCACTATGAACTTTATTATAATTTAGCACCTTATTAAAGCACTTTAGTACACATATGCACTTTCATAGCACTTAGTAATTTTCTATTTATTTAGCACACATTTATTCTCTGAATATTTTCACCATCTATACATTGATATTAGATCCACCTGAGATATTCCCAGTAAACTTATTACCAGCAGTATTTTTGGTCTATATCTACATGTAAGGTCAACAGTTTTTTTTGATACTGTTATATAAATATATATATATATGTTTTGTAATTAGATTTTTTGATACCACTATATATTATAATATCTATTTGAATTGTTATTATGTGTGTATTTATGATGCCCAATATGTTTACGTATTATTAGTGTGATATTTAATAGATTGTCAGTTGATGGTGTATTCATATTAGTGTGACAATTTTCCAAATGATTTAAAATATTTTTGCACCAATTGAGATATATAAAAAAAAAGAGGTGGAAGCTCTATATTTTATATTTTATATACATTTTTTAATTCAATTCAATTTTGTACCTTTTTGTCAGCAATTTAATAGCCGTAAGTCTAGTGGTCTCCGTTACAGGCTACAGGTTTTCATGTTCAGGGTTTCATGTTGTTCTTTGTGTTTCTCTTATTCTCTCTCCCTCTCTGTGTTTTCTACTCTCTCTCATATTCTCTCTCTCTTCCCCCAGATACACTGCATCTAGATAAATAGATAGATAGATAGATAGATAGATAGATAGATAGATAGATAGATAGATAGATAGATAGATAAAGGCTACTTCATAATGACGCCTAGTAATTTTGTGATGCTAGTTTGCTTTAAACTTGATGCTGAAAAAATGGTTTGTATTTAGTGCAAAAAAAATCAACAGTTTGTTAAGATTTATGAGTATATGAATTTATATACATTTTATTTTTATTTTACAATTTTTAATTTATTGAAGCAGTCTGTATGCATTCATGGGCATATGAACTGAATACATTGATGCCATCCTGACAATCTGAATAAAGTTTATTAGAAAAAAAACAACAACCCCGGTCTCACTGTGCATGCAGATAGAGGGAGCTGCATGTAGAGCTTCAGTTTTCTCAGTACTCTGATTGTCTAATTGTTTCTGACTATCCTGCCCCACACACCAAGCTTGTGACCTGTCTGTCACCACCCGGCTTATACCAGGCAGATGCAGAGCTCATATTCCTCTCTGGGTCACTGTCAGGACAATCTCACCCTCTGTCAGTGTCAGGTCTGTGTGAGTCCATATCCCTTTCTGGATCACTGTCAGGACACTCTCACCCTCTGTTAGTGTCAGGTCTGTGTGACTCCATATCCCTCTCTAGGTCACTGTCAGGACACTCTCGTCCTCTGTCAGTGTCAGGTCTGTTTGAGTCCATATCCGTCTCTGTGTCACTGTCAGGGCACTGTCACCCTCTGTCAGTGTCAGGTCTGTGTGACTCCATATCCCTCTCTGGGTCACTGTCAGGACACTCTCACCCTCTGTCAGTGTCAGGTCTGTGTGAGTCTATATCCCTCTCTGGGTCACTGTCCGGACACTGTCACCCTCTGTCAGTGTCAGGTCTGTGTGACTCCATATCCCTCTCTGGGTCACTGTCAGGACACTCTCACCCTCTGTCAGTGTCAGGTCTGTTTGATTCCATATCCCTCTCTGTGTCACTGTCAGGACACTGTCACCCTCTGTCAGTATCAGGTCTGTGTGACTCCATATCCCTCTCTGGGTCACTGTCAGGACACTCTCACCCTCTGTCAGTGGCAGGTCTGTGTGACTCCATATCCCTCTCTGGGTCACTGTCAGGACACTCTCACCCTCTGTCAGTGTCAGGTCTGTGTGACTCCATATCCCTCTCTGGGTCACTGTCAAGACACTCTAACTCTCTATCAGTGTCACTCCTTGTATCTTGTTGTTGTGCTGTCCTTCAGTCGTGTCTGACTCTCAGTGACCACATGGATGCAGCACACCAGGTACATCTGTCTGAGTTTCTGATTGTGCTTATCCATATGGTTTTCATGGCAAAGATACCGGAGTAGGTTGTCTACTCCAGTGGACCGCGATTTGTCTGACCTCTCTGAAATGACCTGCCCATCTTGGGTGACCCTTCATGATATAGCTCACAGCTTCATTGAGGTAACAAGCCCTTTCACCATGACAAGGTAGCAAATCAGAAGGAGCCATGTGTCTTAGTCTCTCTCTCTGTCCATCTGTATAAGGAGAGGGTATACTTACTTTTGGGGGAGAATAACAACTGCGATATATTTTTTGACATTTCTCTAGAGTTTCCTCACTAAATGCTAGTCTATTTTGAATAACCCACAGAAATTGGCGGGGATATCCGATAAGTCACAAGACCTTTGCGTGTACTCTCCAGCTATTTCTCATACCTTTGAAAAGCTCTATATCCAAACACGGAAGCATTTAATAGTGAAACGCTCTTTAAGCTTTATCCCCCCCAGAATGTTTTTGGCTCCCACACCGCTAGCTGAAGGAGCAGAGTTCGAAATATATGCTTAATTAACCACTCAAATATGTGTATCAAAATATTAATTATGTATAGGCAGCATATAAAGTGAATACATATTTAAAAAACACATAGATTTGTTCAAATGTACTTCTCCCACATGCTTTTTAATTTATGTTCAAAATGGAGACAGGTAGGGGGATAGAGAGGGAGCGGGAGAGGGATAGAAAGGAAGAGAGGGATAGGGTAGAGAGGGATAAATAGGGAGAAAGAGGGATAGAAAGAGATAGAGGGAGAGATGAATAGAAGGAGAGATGCATAGAAAGGGAGAGAGGGAGAGAGGAAGAGGCATAGGATCACTCGTCCTGATCTAACATCTATTTTTCTAGTTAATTATTGCATGTCATCAAGAAAATGGAGGCACATCAGCATAGGAATAGTGAGCAGATCCAGCACCATCTCACCCTTATCAAAATAATAAGCAAGTAAAGGGACACCAAAAAAAAAGTCAAGTAAGTGGGTGGAGTCTGTGTCAGTGGGCAGGGCCTATATAGGTAACATGTTGTGAAGGGGTTTACACTGTTGAGTGGAGTCAATGTGAGGGGAGGGGCCAGGTCTCTGTCTTTTGCCCCACCAATTGGAAAGTCACCAGCCGTCACTGGTGTACTTGTATCCTGATGACTGCTGTTTATGGGCTGACTAAGCAGGATGGGTGCTGAGACATCCAAAACTTCATCCTCCAGTTGTTGTCTGTGTATGCAGGAAGGAGGAGTGTTTGTGTGTTCACGGTCCCCTCCCCCCTAGGTTGTGATATAATCTATAACCGTGACATCTAAATATAACAGGTTATCAGAAAATAAAACTACAGAATAAAACTACATACAATTAAAAAAAAACATATACTATATCTATACTTTGGATGCCCTTTAGTGATGATCATTACTGTCCAAGTTTCTCACTCTTCAGCCCTGGATAAGCAAGCACTTCCATGTTGGTTGAAGAATCCGTCCTCTTCTTTCTTGATCCCTTGGTCCTCATCTTCAGCACGTGGAAATAGGCCTCCACCTAATCTACTCCTCCAAGATGCTCCCAAGTCGCAAGTATTTTTGCCCATGCATTCTCATTTTGCGGATTCCGATTGGATGAAATATTTGTTGATCATTCTTCAGCCAATCAGAATCGAGTATATGTATTACTCTCTCCCCATATCTGTTTGTATAGGTGGTGTTAGGGTCAATGGGGGTCCAAAATGGGCCCCTGTGGTTGTAGAAAGGGTGCTTAGATGATTCTTGAGCACCCCCATAGTATGACAGGTTAATATAAGGTGCCATGGGGGTCCATAAGGACCCCCGTGTTATAGGGGTTCATTTTGTGTCCATGAGTGTGACAATCCAAGGGTAGGGTCTATACAAGCCCAGGGCCACCTGCTATAGACTGCAGGTTAACTACCCACAAAGACCATTTGGTGTCTTGGAAATCTCGGCACCAGCACCATGATATCTGACTTCTGTATCGGTTAGGGTCCTTGCATCAGAAATCATCACTTCCAGGCTACCAAGCGACTCCAGATTTGCTACATCTTGAATGACTTGTTACAGTCAAATCTACCCCAGCAGGATCTTACAGAGTCTCTCTGTACCTCCCTGCAGCCATCCAGGAGAACAAAATAAAAGACATACGATTTTTATATGCCTCAAAAGTGAACTGAAACAGAACCAAAGCACAACCTTCATTACGGAGGAATCCCAGGGGATACCTAGCTCATAAGGGCACAAGGTATTAAGGGGGAATGCCAGGAAATACCCAGTTCATAGAGGGTAGCGGGTCATAGGGTAGCAGGTGATTAATTCCCTGCATTAGCTTTTATTATTTTAACCCCTTCCCTGCCATGTAAAGTGGTTTATATAAATTGATAGGGATAAGGAAGTATGTTACGGCTAGTGTAGTGAGTTCACTTTAGTGGGTACCATTCCATAACAGGGCTATTAGTCAGCCTCATTCAATCGAACAATTGTAAGTTATAGTAGCACGTAAGAGAGGTTGTAAGGTAATTTGCTATTCAATTGGCGTTTTTTTGCAAGCTGTTACGGGCTTGAAATCCTTGCGGTTGTTACAACCGTTACTTACACCCATCTAATCTTTTGATCTTTCAGGTCCGCAAGAGTTACAATCACAAATCGCTATTCAATTGCTCCAATTCCCCAAGCCTGCAAATGTTTCACACCTGTAAATGCTAAATAAAGAAAATCCTACGAGTCATAGATAGGACCCAAAAATGGGTTAAATACATATCTGTAGCACTGTAAAAGCAAATAAAAAATAAATACTGCACTGTAAATGATGAGGAAAGTGATGAAAGACATTAGAATTAATTGGACAACAGTCTCAAACTCGCAAATCAACAATCAAAAATCATTTAATTTCATGTTTCATTTCTGGGTTATATCGATCTCAGAAATCAATGAGTTAATACATATCATGCCACCCACATGGACTAGAACAGTATCGGCATTCATTTTTATTATTTTGTGTGTTGCAAGTTCAATTGCATATCGGACCTCTAAACACTATTTTTTTTAAATGTGTCTGAAGAAAGAATAAACTGGGGTGTCTGATTATATTTCTTGTAAGATCTAATCCTAACCAAAGGGATACAAAAGAGTATATTATTTTTAATAAGTCAGTAACCTTAGAGCTGAGCCTGTAACCAGAGTTCCCCAAAGACATGTTCTTCTGGGAGCTGCGAGATTAAATACAAAAGGCACAACATAGATGGCCCCTCAACTCTGGGTCATCACAGTTACCAATACTAACAGAAGTCAGTGTTAGTATTTATGTATTGGTTCCCGTGTATTTAGTTATAGCCAGTAAGATGTAATCTCCCTAAGAAAATAACAACATAGGCCCCCATTTAATTCCGAGACCGTAATTACCTTCACACTGTCCGTATGTCTGCGGGTTACAAGTTTGCTACAGTTACAGATGTACTTAATTTCTCAAGCCCGGAATTACAGGCTCACAGCCCCAACGCGCAAACCATGAACCCATACTTAGCATTTCATTGCAGGATCATGATAAAATAAGCAAGCCCGTAAATTACAATTTAGACAGAGCCAATACTAAATGAGAAAGTCATCATGACATCAGTAAAACATAGAGTTCAGACTAGAATTAAATAGTGTTTAGAAGTCCAATTTGTGATTGGACTTGCAATCCAGAAATGTAGAAATCTATAATAATTAATAAATCATCTGTTCTAGTCCATGTGGATGGCCTGATATGTGTTAACTCCTTTATTCCTGGGATCGAAATAACACAGAAATAAAACGTAAAAAAATATATTTGTGGTTGCAGATTTCTGAGCTTGAGACGATTTAATTCTAATGCCTTAAATTGTTTTCCCAGTATTTTAAAGTACAGTATTAGTTTATTTGCTTTTGCAGTGTTACAAACAGGCGTTTAACCCACTTGCAAGTCCTATCTAGTACTCACAGGATTTTTTGATACATTTGCCATTTACGTGTTTGAAGGCTTGTTGAATTATTGCAATTAAATATGGATTTTGCGTCTTTCAAATTGATTGCAAGTAGCAAAATGTAGTCAATTAAATATCTGTAACTTTTACGGGTTCCATTACAGACTCCAGTAATTGCGATATGGACATTTAGGGCCTGGTTAATTGGAGTTGCGTGTTAACACGTAACTCGCAAATGTGATCTTAGAGCGACTTGCGTACCACGATTCGTCTTTACAATCCCTGCGTTCGACTTTGAGTGATGAGGCCGAGATTAGGCTCTGTGGAGTGCAACATAGTAAGTCGTGCACGCAAATTCATGGCGTGTAAGTTCACAAATCAAGCGAAAATTGCTACATGCACAAAAAAACACAATTCAATCGAAAAAGTGATTATTTCACTTAAAAATAATAAATCTCCGTGAAGTGACGGATTCAATAACAGCTATTATAAACATTTCTCTTCTGAGCTCTGCCCCCATTTAGAGTCTGTTTTTAATTAACTTAAAAATAGAGGAGAAATTCCTAAAGAAATTACTCGCGCTACAATAATCAACATTATCAAGCCGGATAAAGATCCTGATGAGCATAGGAATAATAGACCAATTTCCCTTCTGAAAGTTGACGTCAACGTTTATTCAAAAATATTAGCGGGCAGAATGAACAAGGTCCTTCTTAGATTAATAGATTTGGATCAAGTGGGCTTTCTTCAGAAGAAACAAAGGATGGACAATGTCAGGACATTGATTGACTGGATTTCTTTTGCTGACTCTATGGAGGTTCCATTGTTGGCCCTGTCATTAGACGCTGAGAAGGCTTTCGACAGGGCCAACTGGAATTTCATAGAGTTAGTTCTTTGTAAATGTGGTTTTGGAGAGTTCGGTCAGAAAGCAATTGGCTCATTATATAAGGGTCCACAGGGGAGTATAAGTGGCCTTGGATTTGAATCAAACCTGTTTGACATTAAAAATGGCATCCGACAGGATTGTCCATTGTCCCCTGGTATATTCATATTGACAATGGAACCTTTAGCGGAAATTATCAGAGCTTCAAAATCAAAGAGATTAAAATTGGTTCAAAACAATATAACATTTTGCTTTATGCAGACGATATTGTCCTGACTGTTGGTGATCTCTTCCCTGAATAATCTGTTTAAGGTAATAGATGAGTGCAGTATGGTTTCCTACCTTAAAAAATTATCAATTAAAATCACAAGCTTTCTCTAGTGGATTAAAGGCTGACCAAATACATTTTCTTATATGGAAATATAAGTTTGACTGAAGTTCCAATAGTATTAAACACGTAGGAATAAAATTGTCTCCTGATTTAAGTAACCTTAAAAGGTATAATCTCCTCCCAGTTATGGATGAGATTAAGAAATGTATAGCAACATGGAAGGATAGACATCTTTCCTGGTTAGGTCGTATAGCAGCGGTAAAGATGACAATTATACCTAAGGTTACCTATATCTTGAGTTCTATCCCCATGACATTCCCTAACCATCTTTTGAAAATTGGTCAAAAAATTATAAACACATTTCTGAATAGAGGCAAAAAAGCCAGTTTGGGGCGTGAAAGCACAAAGAGAAAAATTGAGAGAGGAGGTTTAGCCTCCCCATTAATATCAGATATATATGAGTCTATAATTCTGAGCCATGGCTGGAATTCTCATGAGGTCATTTCCAAATGGAAGGCAATTGAAGAAGATATAGTTAAGAGCTATCCATCTAGTTCTTTCCTGTGGCTTCCGAAATTTGATGCAGCACTATTTCAGAATCTTCCCAAGGGGATTATCTCACTACTTAATACAACAATTTAAAAATTATGAAAATACCCTCTTTAGTGGCTCCCTTAGAGATCCTATTTGAGAAAAATTACCATTTCCCCATTAATACACTGAAAACCACAGGATTTAAGAACATAGGAGACTTGTTTGTTAATAACTCCTTTGTTTCTGAAACGTATTTGACATCTAACTGTCAAAATATACATTTCTCATGGTTAGAATATGGAGCAGTAAAATCCAGGGTCTATGAGTTGGGTTACAACTTAAACCAATATTTGCCCTTTGAACATTTGATTAGGGGTAACCACTCATCGCAACTAATTTCTAAATGTCACAACTTAGTCTCTGGGATCAGAGAGAAGGGGAAGTTGTCAGAATAGTTAAAATGGGAAAGAGATTTAGTTAAGACCTGGCCGGAGGAGACCTGGTATACGGCATGTCATTGGGTAAAGAGATCCTCAAAGTGTATGTCATATTGGGAGACATACTATAAGGTTTCCCATAGATGGTACTTAATACCTTTTGTGATGAATAAAATTAATATGAGCTCCTCCAACTTGTGCTGGAGAGAATGTGGCGAGGTGGGGTCCTATATGCATATATGGTGGGGATCTGCAATGGTTTATAGCTTTTGCCAGAATTCTGTCTGTTGCATATATTTCCGAATACTCTCCCTTCAGGAGCTACCGTATTGGTCCGAATATAAGCCGCACCCGCATATAAGCCGCACATGTAAAATTCAAGGGGAAAAAAATAAAAAAGATAGTACTCAAATATAAGCCGCACCCTTAAAATTGGAGAGAAAAAGACTCTCTCCAGGTGATCTGCCATTGCAAGAAACAATTAGTACTGTAACTTCTTTTGTAGGTTACAGGCCTTACAGGGTGTTAGAATCACTAAAACCGTTAATCGCTATTAAATTGCTACAATACAAATCGGCACCCTTAACTCTCAATCGTGCAAATCGGCAGTAATTTTACGTTTGCAAATCGCTATTCAATTGCTACAATGCAGTCTCAAGCAGGCAAATCGGCAGTCATTTTTTTTACAGGTTGCGAATATAAGCCGCACATGTAACGCGTAAGCTCGCAAATCGGCAGTCATTTTTTTACGGACGCGAATATAAGCTGTACCCGTAACTCGCAAACTCAAAAATCGGAAAAAAGGTGCGGCTTATATTCGAACCAATAGGGTAATTTTTTGATCTTCCACGCTTTGCTGGCTGCCAAATAGCACCTGGCGAGGCGGTGGAGATCGAGCCACTCAGTGACATGGTTAGAACTAGAAGAGATTATCTTAATTAATAGAGATATAGAACAGTCCTCTCTCCTCTGGAGTGTAAGGAAATAAGATATAATGGCTAAATGGAGAATTTGGGATTCACATGTATGAGGAGATATAGAAGCAGAGAAAAGAGTTTCTCTCTTTATGTGTTTTTTAGGCATACGTATACAACCCGTTTGTTTTGTCTTTTTTTTGTGTGTGGGAGAGATTCCCTGAGATTAAATTATTGAAGATGTATATAACCTGTAAAAAAAAATGTTAGTGTTTAGTTATTTTGAACACAGGCATTTCACATCAGAATGTAAGGGATATGTATTTTTGATATTCGTTTTTGTACGCTGTTTTTTTTTATACTATCAGCCCTATTAAATTCCAGCCTTGTAGATACGAGGTTAGAACTTATGCCCTACATGCTTCAAATATGAAAAAGTTACAACAGTATTAAATTAGACCTGCTGCAAACATCATATGAGCTACGCAGCACGGCCGTCTGTGTCAAACACGGAGCAACAGGGCAGGAGAAGTGAAAGCCTGTGAGATGACCTTGCAGGCTCCCCACATTATCACTTGCCGCGGGGGTCTTGACCGGGACCTCCGCGGCAGTTCTATATACAAGCCCTGCCGCGGGGGGTACTCCAAGTACCCCCTCGGCACCTAAAATTAACCTCCCCTTTGCTGGGGGTTTCTATCGGGACCCCAAAGTGTCTCCATATTATCCCTTGCAACGGAAGTCCCGGAACAACATCGCCACCCGTTGCATTTAAAAAATTCAAAATTACCGCCAGGGGTCCTTAAAGGGCTTGTGGCACACCATTAGCCAATCCCAGCCACAGGGGTACTGTACGTACCCCTGTGCCACCTAACATTAACCCACCTGTATGGGAGTACCCATCAAGACCCCCGTTGCATTTAAAACCGTAAAGGTCCTGCAAGGACCCGCGCTAAATAAAATATTATCCCCTGCCACGGGGGTACTATAAGTATTCCCCCAGGCATCTGCAATCTGATTGACAGTGACAACAGGCAATCAGAAGGCGCAGCCTTCAGCCAATCACAATTAGATATACCCCATGGGGGTGTATCCCATACAAATTGGCTGAAGGCAATAGAGCCTTATGATTGCATTAGAAATGATTGACAGGTCCATCAGCCAATCAGAATGGGATATAGGGGTTTATCCCATTCTTACTTGCTCACACCTTGGTGCTTTCTGATTGACTTAAATTTAATTGACAAGCTTTTCAGCCAATCAGAAGGCACCTTTGCAAATTTTCTGCCAGAAGAGGCACTAGAAGCCTCATTAGCGTCGGGGAGCTCCTCCAGTGAGGAGCTCCATTATTATATATATATTTTTTTACAGTAGTTTAGCAGAGGCCATAATGGTTTTCTATCAATGACTTTATATGTGATGTTTTTAAACTCTTTCCAAAACTGCTGTATTTGGGGGTAGCTCCATCACATCTTTGCCAAACACAGTAAGGTAGTTATTAATATGTGACAATCTAAAACCTGTGGAATACCATAACATTATTATTATATGAGCTTTCTCTAATTCTGCTGCATATTGATGATTTTCTGACTTGCCTACATTGTATTCACCATTGTTCCTCTGTAATTTCTTTTCCAATTTTTTTTTTCCCATTGGAGCACATAGCAAAGTTTATTTGTTACAGAATCACTAAATATAAGTTTTTGTATTATTGTAATTAAATTCTTTGACATTTCTTCTGTGCATCATTTTTTAAAATTATTCACATTAAATTTTTAATTTGTGTCTATGAAAATAAATATTTTGTTGTAGTTTCACTTTATATTTGAGCTCTCTTTGATTGTTTGACTTATGAACATTGTATACAATTATAACATCATGGATTTATGATTATAAATCAACTTTTAAAGAGGAATAAACCCATTCCGCCATATTGTTTTCCAAGACGGTCAATTTCACATACTCTGCCAGGTCGAACAGAAAAAAGCTTTTCTTAATCACTTGAAAATTGAACTCAGTTCCACAGAGCAGGAAAGTTAAACTTTATCTTTTCAAGACCTCTTAGATAAATAATTTGAATTCTTGAGACTGTTAAAGGACACTACAATATTTACAATGCAATTAACAGAACTCTAATAAAAATATCTTTAATATGTTGAGAAGATCAACTTCTCTGGAGGAAAATCAAAATTACCTCTCCTTTTTCTAATGAACACGACAACATAAGAAACAATCTAAATGCAAACTCCAATTACCAAGACCTGATTCTACCAATTAGTCACTTATGGACTGAGGGCTTCAATCTCACCATTCTGTTTACAGTCTTATTTTTGACTCACAAAACCATAGACTGTAGCATAAGAATTTATAAACAATATATTCCTGTTTGTGATAGTTAAAATGGATTGCTTTCCACAAATAAGTTAATTTGCACTGTGTTTTTTCAAATGTTTGCTACTTTAAAGATGTTTAATATGGCTATTGCTAACTAATTCACCTGTCTACCTCTGTAATTTTTAAAGCCTTCAAATATAATTCAAGCTGATTCAATAACCTTGTTATAAGGAATCACACAGGATTAAAAAAAAAAAAAAAAAAATCAATTCCCTCCCGATCCCAGACACCGGCGACCGGACCTCTCCCTGGATTAATACTGCCCCTCCAATTATCCATGATAACCCTGAATTCCCTTTTTAATTAGAAAGAAATCCAGTCCCCTTTTAAAGTTATCTATCGAATCCGCTGTCACCGCCTCCTCTGGTAGAGAATTCCACAGATTAACCCCCCTGTCTGTGAAGAACCCTTTTCTTTCTTTAAGGTGGAATCTTTTTACTTCTAACCTCAAGGGATGTCCTCAGTTGAAAACCTCTTGGCACAAAAAGCCCCCCTGACAAATCTTTATACTGACCCCTGGATGTATTTATATAAGGTAATCATATCTCCTCTTAGACGCCTTTTTTCGAGATAAAATAAGTTTAATTTGGTTAGTCTTTCTTCATAACTTAGCCCCTGCATTCCCCTTATTAGTTTTGTTGCCCTCCTCTGTACCTTTTCCAGCTCTAAAATGTCCTTTTTATAAAGTGGTGCCCAAAATTGTACTCCATATTCCAAATGAGGGTGTACTAGAGATTTGTATAGTGGCAGAATTATATTTGCTTCCCTGGCTTCTATACCTTTCTTAATACATGCTAATATTTTATTTGCCTTTGCAGCTGCTGCTTGGCTTTGAGCACTGTTACCTAGGTGGTTGTCCACAAGCACTCCCAAATCCCTTTCAATATCTGATACACCTAGATTTGCTCCATTAAGATTATAAATTGCATGGCTATTTTTCCTTCCCAGATGCATAACCTTACATTTATTCGTTTTATATCTCATCTGCCATTTAGATGCCCATTCCTCAATTTTATGTAAATCGCTTTGGAGGGAAAGCACATCACTATCTGATTTAATTAATTACCTTGCACAACTTTGTGTCATCAGCGAAAATGGAGACACCACACTCTAATCCTACCTCTAAGTCATTAATAAATATGTTAAAAAGGAGAGGACCTAATACTGAACTCTGAGGAACCCCACTTACCACATTAGTCCAATCGGAGTATGTTCCATTTACAACAACCCTTTGCTTCCTGTCTTTTAGCCAGCTCTCAATTCATGAGCAGATATTTACTGCAATTCCTGTATCTCTTAGTTTGCACAATAGTCTCCCGTGTGGTACTGTATCAAAAGCCTTTGCAAAATCCAAAAAGACTACATCCACTGAGTTGCCTTGATCCAGGTTCCTACTAACCTCCTCATAGAAACTAATTAGATTTGTTTGACATGACCTATCCCTCATAAATCCATGTTGACTCCTACTTATAATCCTGTGCAAATAGACATATTCTTATATATTATCCCTTATTAACCCTTCTAAAAGCTTCCCCACTACAGAAGTGAGGCTCACTGGTGTATAATTCCCCGGATTTGCTCTTGCTCCCTTTTTAAATATAGGTATCACATCAGCTTTTCTCCAGTCATCTGGTAGAGACCCTGTGTTGAGTTAATCTTGAAAAATTAAATATAATGGTTTGGCTATTACAAAACCCAGTTCCCTTACTACCCTTGGATGTATTCCATCAGGACCCTGGGCTTTATTAACATTTATTTTTTCCAACCTCTTTTGGATTACTTCCTGTGTTAACCAATTATTTGGCAAAGGTAGTGTAGCCCCATTATGTTGCCGTGTCCCAACCACTTGTACCTCCCTTGTGTATACCGAAGAAAAGAACCTATTTAGCTCATCTGCCTTTTCATGGTCACTAATTTTCAGACAGCCTATTTCACATTCTAATGTTCCTATCGCTCCCTTCCTCGCCTTCTTCCCATTAATATACTTAAAAAATATTTTAGGGTTAGTCTTACTCTCTTTTGCAATACATTTTTCATTTTCTATTTTAGCCAGTCTAATCGCCCTTTTGCTGCCTTGTTGATTTCCTTGTATTCCCGTAAAGCAGTCTCTGTCCCCTCTTGTTTGTATGATTTAAATGCCTGTTTTTTTACTCCGTATCTTGATCTTTAAATCATTGTTAAGCCACATGGGTTGTGATTTACTCCTTTTACTTTTATTCCCACACAGTATATACCGATGTGTATGTATATTTAGTAAGGATTTAAATGTTGTCCATTTATGTTCAGTGTTTTTACCTATCAGTTCTCTGTCCCAGTCTATACTTTGTATTGCTGCCCTTAGACCGTTAAAATCTGCCCTTTTAAAATTAAGAGTTTTGTTGGCCCCTTAAAATTTTGTTTTTTTAATTCAATCTCAAACGAGACTGTGTTGTGATCACTGTTTCCAAAAGGTTGCCCTATTTCAACATTAGATACTATATCAATATTATTTGTGATGAGTAAATCTAAGATAGCTTCATTTCTAGTAGGCTCCTGTATAACATGGGCCAGATAATGATCCCTGAGTGTACTCAAGAACCTGCTCCCCGTTAGCTGAACTGCTGGTCTCATTTATCCAGTTTATTTCAGGGTAATTAAAATATCCCATTATTAGAACTTGCCCGTGCTTAGCTGCATTTCCAATCTGTAACAATAATTGTATTTCCTCACTTTCAGCTATATTTGGGGGTTTATAGCATACTCCTACTAATATTCTTTTGGAATTTGCTGCTCCGCTATTTAACTCCACCCACAAACATTCATTTCTAGTAGGCTTTTGTACAACCTGGGCCAGATAATGATCACTATCACTAGGTCCACCATAAATATCTTCTCTGACTATAGGCTTAAATTCAGGCTTAACATACAGACAAATCCCTCCTCCTCGTTTACCATTTCCCCTGTCTTTCCTAAATAGGTTATAACCATCCAGATTAACAGTCCAGTCATGAGATTCATCCCACCACGTTTCGGTAATGCCTATTAAATCCCATTTTTCATTAATTGCTAATAATTCTAACTCTCCCATTTTTCCTGGCAAGCTTCTGGCATTAGCAAGCATACACCTTATGTTATGAGTCTGTAGTTCTGAAGTGCCTGCCACTGTACTTGAATTACTTAGTACTACCTCCCTATTGACTATACTACCCCTCTCCACATCTCCTCCCCTATGAGTTGTTAATTCATCCCTTATACCCCCTACACTTTCTACCCCATTACTTATATCTAGTCCCTCCCCCCCCCACCTACTAGTTTAAAAACTCCTCCAGCCTTTCTACCATCCTATCCCCTAGTACAAAAGCTCCCTCATCATTAAAGTGCAATCCGTCCCTGCTATAGAGATTGTACCGAAATGAGAAGTCCCAAAACCCAAACCCCTCCTTAGTGCACCACATCTTTAGCCACGCATTAACCTCCCTAAGCTCCTTCTGCCTCCCTGGGCTAGCACGTGGCACTGGTAGTATCTCAGAAAATACCTTGGAGATATATATATATGTGTGTGTGTATTTTCTGTTTCTGTACTCAGTATAATGGGGGCTTCTCTTGTTCCTTACCATACACTAAATGGTACACAGGGGAGGGAGAGGAGGGGGGAGAGGCTCGCAATGAGTGCCAAATGCACTCATTGCAAGGCCTGTGATAACCGCCAAAGGCACTCATCGCAAGGCTAGTAAAGTAGAGGGGGGGAGAGGCTCGCAATAAGCGACAAAGGCCAGTAAAGTAGAGGGGGGGGGGAGAGGTAGGGGGGGGAAAGGCTCGCAATGAGTGCCAAAGGCCAGTAAAGTAGAGGGGGGAAGAGGCTAGCAATGAGCGCCGAACGCCAGTAAAGTAGAGGAGGGGAGGCTCGCAATGAGCGCAAGAGGTGCTCATTGCGAGGCCCGTGATGAGCGCCGAAGGTGCTCATCGCAAGGCCAGTAAAGCAAAGGGGGGTGGTAGAGGCGGGAGACGTCCCGCTTGATGTAATGTGTGTTTTTAAGGTCCGGTTGGGGCCTATGTAGTCCCGCTTGGTATTTTAAGTTTTTTTAGGTATGGTTTTGGCCTATATGGTCCTGCTTGGTGTAATGTGTGTTTTTAAGGTCCAGTTGGGGCCTCTATGATCCTGCTTGGTGTAATGTGGGTTTTTAAGGTCCGGTTGGGGCCTATATAGTCCCGCTTGGTATTTTAAGGTTTTAAAGGTCCGTGTGGGGCCTCAATAAGCCCCGCTTGGTATTTTAAGTTTTTTTATGTACGGTTTTGGACTATATAGTCCCGCTTGGTATTTTAAGGTTTTAAACATCCTGTTGGGGCCTATAAGGTCCCGCTAGGTGTAATGTGAGTTTTTAACGTCTGGTTGGGGACTATATGGTCCTGCTTGGTGTAATGTGGGTTTTTAAGGTCTGGTTTGGGCCTATATAGTCCCGCTTGGTATTTTAAGGTTTTAAAGGTCCGTTTGGGGCCTCATTAAGCACCGCTTGGTATTTTAAGGTCTTTTAGGTACGGTTTTGGCCTATATAGTCCGCCTGGTATTTTAAGGTTTTAAACGTCCGGTTGGGGCCAATATGGTCCCGCTTGGTGTAAAGTGGGTTTTTAAAGGTCCGGTTGGTGCCTATATAGCCCTGCTTGGTGTAATGTGTGTTTTTAAGGTCCGGTTTGGGCCTATATGGTCCCACTTGGTGTGATGTGGGTTTTAAAGGTCTGGTTGAGGCCTATATGGTCCTGCTTGTTGTAATGTGGGTTTTTAAGAGCCGGTTGGGGATTTATATGGTCCAGCTTGGAGTAATATGGGTCAATAAGGTCCGGGTGGGCCCTATATATTCCCTCTTGGTATTTTAAGGTTATTTAGGTATGGTTTGGGCCTATATAGTCCTGCTTGGTATTGTAAGGTTTTTAACATCCGGTCAGGGCCTATATGGCCCTGCTTGGTATAATATAGTGGGTAAATAAGGTCTGGTTTGGGCCTATATAGTTCTGCTTGGTATTTTAAGGTTTTTAAAGTCCGGTTGGGGCCTATATGGTCCCATTTGGTGTAATGTGGGTTTTTAGGTACTGTTTGGGCCTATATAGACCAGCATGGTATAATGTGGGTTTTTAGGTACTGTTTAGGCCTATAGAGACCTGCATGATATTTTAAGGTTTTTAGGTACACTGGGACCCTATATAGACCAGCATGGTATAGTGATGGATATTAGGTACCCATCTAGGTGATAAAGGGGACAGTGGTGGTGGAAGGGATGATGCCTTGCACTCTCTGATTTGTTTGCTTAGATCACACCCAGGTCCAAGCACTCTGTGGATGCAGACTTTTTTTGGACTGGTTGTTCAATGACTACACTTCTAGAGACCCTGGGAAGGAGAACCAACTGTTGGTGAATGTCAATGTGTTGTTGAAACAGAAGACAGATTTTAATGTTATTATTCGTCCTAAGAATCTTGAATTTATCAACAGAAAAAAACAATGGGTGGAGCCAGTAGTAGTAGTAAGGTCATTGGGCAGGGCATATAAAGATTAAAATGATGTCATGGGTGGAGTCCATACAAATGGGTGGAGTCTATGAAGAGGGAGGGGCCATCTCTCGCTCTGACGCCCCTCCAACTTGGAAAGTCACCAGCCACCACTGCAGATATATAAGTACAGTGTAAAATATATAATTTTTTTAGTACAGTGTAAAGGATCCATTTTTTTGAGGTCTCAGAGCATAATAAAGTGATTTAAATCTTTAACTGCTTTGAGACTCCTATCGCTGTCAACCAATGAGCAGTAATACAGATATATAAATGCAGTGTAAAATGTAAATGTTTGTTTGTGCAGTGGAAAGGATTTTCTTTTTATTAATAATTAATAATTATTAAATGTATGTACATTAATAATTAATTAATTAATAAATGTATTACAAAGTGTGAAGCATTTATGTATTCATAAAGTAAGGGCAGTGTAAAATATGATATTTAGACTATTTTTTTTTTAATAATAATAATTAATGAATTAATTAATAATTAACTATTTACAATTAATATGCAGCAATCGGTATCCTGAAGAGCTAATAATCTCTTTGGATTTTCCTGCAGCAGAAAATGTACAGGGAGACTGTTGATCACCTGAGGAGAAAGTGTCAGCAATGTGCCAAGTGTGCAGTATAAAAAGGCTTCATGCGCGAGGCCAAACCGTTTGTATAGGCTGGTAAAGCACCATTTTAGAATCGTAATGTTATTACTTGCAAGTTAGTGTTGTAACATGGCAACTTTTTTCTATGTGCTACTTGGCTTGCAAGCATTTTCCATCTGTTATAATGGTATTTCTGGCTAACTCGTACGTGCCTGGCGGTGATTTGAGCGCTTCGGTCTCCTTTAGACGTTTTTTTACCTTCGAGATTCCATGGTCGGAATTTTTATTTCTAAGTCCCGCTTTCCTCAACTGCTTGCAGCCTAAGTAAGTCCTGCATTTCTTAACTGCTTGCAGTCTAAGTCCTGCATGCTTCAATGCGAGGCAAGCAGGAGTGCCCACATGTTTCAATGCCTCAACTACTCGACTGGATCACTTTTATTCATACAATGTAAACATATTAGACCAAGACCTCTTAATATTATATCAGCATTCACTAGAGCCCACTATAATTATAATAGAGATATATACATAATAATCTAGGGTCCTCTACATTGAAATAAGTATACACACATTCAGTTCTGGTCCTGTGCAATCAAATAAATATGTACATATTTACATATTTAGGTCCCCTTTAGTACTATATATGTACACATATTCAGCCAGGGTCTCCTATAATCATAATAATGTATGAATATTCATAGAGGGTCACTTGGAATTTTCATAGTAATATAGTATATAAATATGTAGTCTGTGTCTCATACAAACAAACATATATTTAGCCAAGGCATCCTATAGACATAAACGGGACATAAACAAGGGATCATTATAATATAAATATTTAACCTCATTAGCCAATTATTACTGTAATGTATTAATATATATATTAATATATATATATATATATATAATATATATATATATATATATATATATATATATATATTCAGGTAAATTCATCTATAATCATATGAATGTACACATAGTCAGTCATGTTCACCTATAATTATAAACACATACACATTTATATATTTTCTATTTTTATATATAAAAGTACACACTTTAAACTATTTTTCTTTGTTACCACTTTATATTAGGTTTGCATCCTTCATTTTAGTTGCAAATCCCTACTTAAATATAGTTCAATACACAAAGTCATCTATTTATTATGTGTTATGTACACAATATCATTATTATTTTTTTATATAAGTTAAAACCTCTTCTAAAGTCCTTTTATTATATATTCCAAATATTGGGTTAATGAGTCTAGGATTAAAAACAAAAAATAAAACCCATGAAGGTTCAAATGCAGATCCTATACAAAGAAATCAATCAATATGATTGTCCATTCAGTGATTTAGAATAAAGTTTATTGTTGTCCAATTGTGATTTTTTTATAAAGCTTGTGAAAATGAATGTGATTTTGTGAATTTGGATAAAGTTTATTGACACAAACGTCAAATGACGTCATCACGTACGCCGGCACGTGACGTCATTGCGCAAGCACGCAGAAGTGAGGCTCACTGGTCTATAATTCCCCGGATTTGTTCTTACTCCCTTCTCACCATTTGCGTTTCCTAAAGTATAAAAGACTCCAAAAAGATGGTGCTTGCTGTAAAGAACACTTATTCTAGCCTTTGAAAAAGCCAAGTGTGTTGAAACAGGAGAGATACCCGTCAGGTCACTATTTATGACTGCTAGTCAAAAGAAATCAGATAATTCAGCAGTTATTAGATGAGGACTGATACAACACTAAGTAGACTGGCAGGTAAAAGTTTTTTTTAGCCCAATGTGGCTGATATCAGGCTAATCTTGTTTTTAGCTGTGTGAATGAGCATTTTAAAGATTTTTTAATACATTCTGTGATTTGATTTGATATAATATTATACCTTAGTAATCTATGTTTTTGGGAAAGGAACCAATTTATTAGCCAGCTAGTGGGGCACATCATAGCCCTTCAGATAGGATATCTCTGAAATGGGACACGGGGCTGTTGTAACATAGATTTTTCTTGGTTTTGGATTTGAATTGTCCAATCTGGAATGTATTAGCACCTTTTTTTGTGGAGTAAAGAATGATGCCTTTTTAAAAAAAAGATTATAATAAAGTTTTTGTTTTTAAAGGTTGATTTAATTGAATTGGAAATGGAAAAGAAAATATGAAGGAAATAAAGTTACATTGAGTGAGAAGAGAAAAAATGTGTATCAAACAGAGAAAGATTTTGCTAATAAGAGAAATAGGAATGAGAAATTGTATCGGAGAATGAATGAGAAAAAAAGAGAAAATAAAAGTGTAAGAAATGCAAATTAATAATGAGAGATAAAAGATGAGAAAACTAATTTAGCTAATGTAACTTAAACATGGAAATCAGCTATAAGGTGGTGAGGGGATAAAGAATAATGGATTGAAGAACAAAAACAGGAAAGTGTCTGGAAACTGATGTGAGTCAGATTGGAATACAATGGGTGGGCTGAGAGAGAAGGAGTGATATGATGGGCATAGAGAGGATTGGAACAGGGCTTGGAAAGAAATATGGGAGAGACACGGGGGGCAGAGAGAGAGAGAGGGAGACATAGGGTTGGTAAAGAGATAGTAAAAGACACATGTCCAGCTGAGAACTAGTTGTTCTTTTACATGATGGAACAGTGAAGGTGAGGAATAGGACTAGAGACAGGTTTAGCAGAAAATGTTAAAAACTATATATATATATATATATATATATATATATATATATATTGTGATCGTTTGCTCCTTGGAAGTGATGACAAGCAAGTGGAGTGTAAGTTCTTGTCAGAAGTGAAGGAGTTAACACTTCTGAAAGAACTCCTAATTGGAGCAACTCCCCTTTAAAAGACTGGAAAGCAGGCATGGAAAGGTGGGGAGGGGCTGACTAGGCCCTAGGCAGCTGTGCTGCTGAGAGGAACAAGCACAGAGTGGAAGGTGATCTGGTGTGGAAATACAGTGAAGTTGTGAACTACCCTGTAAAGGATCGCCAAGTGACTGTTACTGGGAGAACGGGGACTACAGCAAGTCGTGTGAGCTGGAAGATTGACTTCAGACTCAGGAGGTGAAGTCACAAGGAAGCCACGTAAGTGAAGGGGTTAGTGAGGAATCCTAGGCAGAGTTTGCCTTAAAGGCCTAGGCATGGTTGTTGCTGAAGTATTATGCCCCAGGGAAGAAGTGAAGATAAAGAGTAGTTAATACAAGTGAGTTTGTGTATGCAAGGGTCCCTGGGGTGAAGCATACGGGAGAGACGGGCGGGCCCTATGCTTCACCCGCAACCGTGTCCCAGAGAGGAGCGCTGTGTCCCAGAGAGGAGCGCTGTGTCCCAGAGAGGAGCGCTGTGTCCGAGAGAGGAGCGCTGTGTCCGAGAGAGGAGCGCTGTGTCTGAGAGAGGAGCGCTGTGTCCGAGAGAGGAGCGCTGTGTCCCCGAGAGGAGAGCTGTGTCCCACAGAGCGAGGAGCTAGAGAGGAGCTGTGTCCCACAGAGCGAGGAGCCCGAGAGGAGAGCTGTGTCCCACAGAGCGAGAGAGGAGCTGTGTCCCACAGAGCGGAGCTGTGACCCAGAGTGGAGCGGTGTCCGAGAGGTTGCTGAAGAGGGCGACCTAATCTCGCTGGGACCCTCACCTGTAAAGAGACTGTTTATTTCCTGGCCACAAGGTGGCACTACCCCAGTTAAAGGACTGTTTTCAAGCTGACCACCAGGTGGCAGACTACCCAAGTTAAAGGACTGTCTACAACCTGGCCACAAGGTGGCATTCTCCCACCTCGCGGAGAAGTAATTTTTTTTTTTTAAGCCGAGCTACGGCTACCGCTGTTTTTCTTTCTTCAAATAAACCGATTTGCTGCACTTTCATGCCGGTATCAGCCCTTCATTCAAGAAACCACCGCCATATGCGGCCATCCTGATCACAATATATATATATATATATATATATATATATATATTTATATACAATCTATGAGCCTCATTCAATTAGAAGCCCGCATCTCTGGTTATATTGTCCGTATGTCTGTGGGCCTGCTGGGGGCTCGCACTCTGCTACAATTATGGTGCTATTCAATTGAACAAGGCCGCAAATTATGGGCCGAAAGCCGAAACCATGCAATCGTATGTAGCAGTTCAGGGCGGGAACATGATCAATTAAGCAAGGCTGTAACTACCCATTTTGAAACAGCCAATAGAAAATGAGACCGTCATCATTACGTCAGTAAGACATGGAGCTTTCATGTCAATCAATTATGGTTTAGTGGTCCCATATGCGATCAGACTCGCAATCCTGCAATGTACAAAATAATAAAAATGAATGCCGATACTGTTCTAGTCTATATATGGCCTGATATGTATTAACTCATTGATTCCAGAGATTGACATAACACAGAAATGAAACATAAAAAAAATAATTTTCCATTGCGAGCTTGAGACTGTTGTGTAATTAATTCTAATGTCTTTCCCCGTCTTTTAAAGTGCATGATTGATCTTTTATTTGCATTTACAGTGCTATGAACAGGTGTTTAACCCCTTTGTGGGTCCCATCTGGTACCCGTAGGATTTTCTTCTACATTTGACATTTACGGGTGTGAAAACATTTGCAGGCTTGCGGAACTGTAGCATGTGATTAGCGATTTGCGATTTTATCGGTTGTAACTCTTGTGGACGGGAAAGATAAAAGGCTTAGATGGGGCACAAGTTCTGGTTGTAGCAACTGCAAGGATTTCAAGCCCATAACCCGTAGACCGTTTGCGGTTCGCAAAAAGACGCCAATTGAATAGCAAATTAGCTTACAGGCTCCATTGCGGGCGCCTGTAACTTATAATTTGCTCAATTGAATGAGGCTCTATATGTCTACATATTGATATTTATTGTTTTTCTTTTATTTCCAGATGTCAAAGTATTTTCTGAAAGGTTGCTGCAACCATAACCCCAGCAAGCAAGGTCACGCTAGATCTCTCTCTTGTTTGTTTCCCACGATCCCCTAGTAGAATAAGAAGATGGCTGGACAATACTGTACTGGAAAATATTACATAACTAGGAAATTGAATTTTGCAATGCTGTTTGCCACACAATGTGAGGATTTTGGCGCTCGTTGCGAGCCTCTCCCCCTGTGTACTTCAACTTTCCTGCTTTGTAGTGATCACCTTTGGTGCTCATTGCAAGCCTCTCCCCCTATGTACGTTACAGGCCTCGCGCTTGATCACCTTCTGCGTTCATTGTAGGCCTCCCCCCCCCCCCCCCCCCCCCCGTATAGTTTAGGGGCCTCGCGATTAGTGTTATATTCCCCAATTAACTTTCAACCTCACTCACAGGCTCCCTGGCTCTCCCCCTGTGCTGTGTGTGAGTGTGTACATTTATTTGAGGCATATTTGTGTGTTTTTGCAGGCTTTTCCAGTTTGGTGGTTCGGCAGTTAAAGTCGTATTTTTGCAAGACCGGCAGTCCATCATACGGGCCGTAATTTTGCGTCCATCGCTAAGTCCAGGGGCCACACAATGAGACCTCATTGCAGCTAAGTGCTGCGTATCTCGGGATGAGCGCCGGCTAAGTCCCGCGTGTCCAACCCCTTCGGCTCTCATTGCAGCCTAAGTCCCGCGTGCCTCAACTGCCCGCCTCACTTCACAAGTCTCGCAGTGCACTAAGCACCTTCGGCGCTCATTGCAGCCTAAGTCCAGCGTGCCTCAACTGCTTGCAACTGCTGGCCGCAATGTGACCAACGTCCTTGAACTGACAACTATATATGTGATTTCTCTAATAGAAAACATTACTGCATTTTAGCTCTTACAGAATGTGCTCTGCTCATTTCACATTGGACAATACAAGTTCATTGCTGCAAAAAAAAACTTGCTTTGGGCACTCATGTTATTAAAGTATTAATACTTAACTTTCATTTACATTAATAGAAAAAAGACAGGTTCCAACCTATACAGAGAGTAAAAAGAATGTGAATTAATTCCCTTTACAAGTCAAAGCCTTCACATAAAAAGGGATCTTTCTCTTTACATTCATTCACATTTCAGTATCGTATAACTTAACATAAGGAAGGGGTTACATTTAGTTTTCTCTCCTTTCCTGGCTCTTTTATAATTTTTATTTTTGCACTCATTTTTTATTGAATAATAATAATAAAACATATTTGAATGACAATATTATAATGGTATAAGCAAATTACAATTTATTTTCTCCCCCCCCCTTCCTTCTTCTCAATAATCTTCTTTTCTCCTCCTTGGACTAATACTTTGTGAGCGTTTTGTATGAAATCAAATACAGGTAAGCACAAAAAAAGAACAACTGATTCTTATGCCAAATCAATCTTCTAAACAGCCATAACATAACACCCGCTTCCACATTTTTACAATAACTGTTCTCATATTGGAGTCTAACATTGCAGTTATGTTGTACATAATATTCCAACATAATTTCTGATCATGGGCTGAACCCCAAGAAGCCAACCTCATCACCAACCTTACCAAGACAAAATGTTTAACCTTAGTGCCTTCTGATTGTTTAAAAAAAGATTGACAGCACCTTTAGCCAATGAGAATGGGATATGGGGGTGTATCCCATTCTGATTGGCTCACACCTTGGCGCCTTCTGATTGGCTGACATTTGATTGACAGCCTTGTCAGCCAATCAGAAGGTGTCATTGCCAATTTCCTACCAGAAGAGGCTCTGGAGGCCTCATTAGCATAGGGGAGCATGTATTGTAGTTAGGGGTATATTTATAATGTATTTATTACTGTAATGTTATGTATATTTGTGTATGCCTTTTTTTGCAGGTGTGTAATTATTTTTTTATTTTATGTAGTGGCAAGGGGGTTGTGATGCTTTTTTTATTTTATTTTTTGTAGTGAGGGGGTTTGTAATGTCCTTTTTTTGGTACTTTAGGTTTGTTTATTTTTTGTACCATAGTTGTTTTTATTTTGGGTAACATAGTTTTTTTTATTTTTGGTAACATAGGTTTTTTATTTTGTGTAATTAGTGGGGTAAGGGGTTTAATAGGGGGTTAGGTAGGTAGTGTTAGATATGTAGGGGTTGATAGGTTAGGGTAGGGGCTTAGTTTAGATTTTGTGGTTTATTGGGGGGCATAGGGTAGTGTAGTGTTTGTACCTAGTGTCATGAGGGTGCTGGAGGACCCTCATGGCACTTATGGGGTTGATAATAGGCTTCTCATTGTGCTATGAGGGGCTTCATAGATCCTTATGGGACTGATTGGGTTAAATAGAGGCTTACAGGGGTCTATATAGATCCCCCATAAGGGATGGGGTTAGATGGAGGCTTATGGGGGTCTGTATAGACCCACATAAGATATGGGATTAAATAGGGCTAGATGGGGTTATATAGGCCCAGTTAGTTTTATTAGGTCCAGATAGGTTTAAATAGGCCCAGTTAGGGTTATATAGGCAAAGTTAGGGTTAGATAGGGTTTAATATGGGTTAATGGGGTATAGTTAGGGTTAAGGGGGTAATGGGGTACAGTTAGGGTAAATAGTGTAGTGTAGTGCTTAGAATTTGTCATGAGGGTCCCGGAGGACCCTCGTGGCACTTGTAGGGTTAACCTAGGGGTTAATAGTGTCCTATAGGGGTCTATATAGACCCCTATTGGACTGTGGAGGTTAATTATAGTCTCATGGGACTCTGTATAGAGCCCCATGAGTTATAGGGTTAATTAAGTGCTCATGTGGCTCTGTATTGACCCCCATGAGTGACTGGGTTAATTAAGGGCTTATGGGGGTATGTATTGACCCCCATAAATGACAGGGTTAATTAAGGGCTTATGGAGGTCTGTATTGACCCCCATGAGTGACAGGGTTAATCAAGGGCTTATGGGGGTCTGTATTGACCCCCATGAGTGACAGGGTTAATTAAGTTCTCAGGGTGGTCTGTATGGTTTGCGGTTTTGAGTCTCCGGCTGGTAGCTTGCCTCCTTTCTAATTTAATAGCACCGTAACTCGGTAAAATTTCAAGCCTGCAGCCGTTACGGGCGTCATGTTGGAGTTACTGGCTTGGAATTTAATGTGGCTCTAAGTCAGGAGATTACAGGGGAGGTTGTGTTAAGTATATTCTGTTAGATTAAAGAGTTGGGGGAGTAAAGGGAGTAAGACATAGTAATTCAGTTGAAAACCCCATTGGGTAAATAAAAGAAGGGCAATCTTGAATCTAGCCAGGGGGATACAAATTAATAATTCTTACTATATATGTAGACTTAGGGCATTGGTAGCAGTAGGTTTAACACTGACAAATAAAGATGAGATTGGGTTAGTAAATTAGAAATCCTAGACAACCTAGGCACAAAGAGAGATTAAAGACACATGACTATGACACACAATTATTACTACACTAGGAAATTTCCAGTCAAAAATGATGGGAGTAGGATTGTAATCCTGGCAATGGTGTTTGCCACACAAAGCAAGGCTATGGGCCCTCTAAGCACCTTTAGCGCTCATCGCGAGCCCCAGGCTGAGTGCCTTTGGTGATCTTTGCGAGCTGCAACTTTCCTGCTTGGCAATGATCACCTTCGGCGCTCCTCGCGAGTCTTACGATGAGCGCCTTCGGCCTTTGGCGCTCATCGCATGGCTCGTAATGAGCGCCTTCGGCGCTCATTGCAAGCCTCTTACCCTGTGTACGTTATAGGGGTCGCGCTTGAGTGTTACTGTCTTGGATTGTGTTACTGCCTTGGGTTAAGTGTTACTGGATTGGGTTAATTGTTACTGCTTAGGGCTAATTTTTATGTCCTATGGGCTAGTTTTACGTCCTTCGGGCTAGTTTTACGTGCTTCGGCCTCGTTTTCGTTGTGTTGCGTTTATTTAGCAGCCATTTTTGCACAATTGCGGCTAAGTCCTACGGGCCTAGCTGCAGGCGCTCATCACGAGCCATGCTATGAGTGCCTTTGGCGCTCATTGCAGCCTAAGTCCCGCTGGCCTCTCGATAAGCCTTGCAATGAGCACCTTCGATGCTCATTGTAGCATAAGTCTTGTGGCTCTGGCGATGAGCACCTGTGGCGCTCATCGCGAGGCTTGCAATGAGCTCTTTTGGCGTTCATTGCAGCCACGAGCCTTGCAGTCGGGGTCGCAGTTGCGGCACTCGCTATGTGAGATCCGCAATTATCTCGCAGTTGGGAATCAAGGGCTCGCATCGCGAGGCTCGCAGTTGTGGCCCTTGCTATGTAAGGGCCGCAATTATTTAACATCGCATGACCAACATCGCAACGGGACAAACACTGACAACTATATATGTGACTAGCGACTTGCCAGTCAAAAATGACGGCAATAAAAACTGAAGCCTGGCAATGCTGTTTGCCACACAATGTAAGCCTCTCCCCCTCTACTTTACTGGCCTTGTGATGAGTGTCTTTGGCGCTCATCACAGGCCTTGCAATGAGCCCCTTTGGAGCTCATTGCGAGTCTCTCACCCTGTCTACTTCCTCCCTAGTGTCTTATTCCCCCCCTCCTCTCCCTCCCTTGTGTCTCCTTCTGCCTCATCTACCTCCCTTGTATCTCCTGCCCCCCTGTGTTTTTACCTCCCTCTCCCTCCCGTGTCTCTAAACCCCTCACCTGTGTCCCTTTGCCTCCTGTGTCCCTTTCCCCCTTCTCCCTCCCATGCATCTCTTTCTTCCCAGTGTCCCCCCTCCTCCCCTGTGTCTGTTCCCCCCTTCCTCGTGTCTCCATTTCCCTCCCTTGTGTATCTTCCCCCCTGCACTCTCTCCCCCCCCTCTCACTCCCCTGTGTCTCTTCCCCCTCCTCTTTCTGTGCCTCTTCCTCCCTTTCTCTCTCTTCTCCCCTCTCCCTCTGTGTCTCTTCCCCCCTCACCCCCTGTGTCTCTCCCCACTCTCTGTCTTCCCCCCCTCTCCCTCTGTGCCTCTTCCCCCGCCTCTCTCTGTGTCTCTCGCCACTGTGTCTCTCCACCCCTTCCTCTGTGTCTCCCCCCTCTGTGCCTCTTTCCCCCCTCTCTCTGTACCTCTTCACACCTTTCCCTCTGTGTCTCTTCCACCCTCACCCTCTGTATCTCTCCCCCCTGTGTCTCTTCCCCCTCTCCCTCTGTGCCTCTCCCTCTGTGCCTCTTCCCCCCTCTCCCTCTGTGTCTGTTCCCCCCTGGCCTGTGTCTCTTTTCCCCTTCCCCCTGTTCTTGTCCCCCTTCCTTGTGTCTCTTCCCCCCCATTTCCCTCCAATGTGTATCTTCCCCCTGTTCTCCCTCCCCTGTGTTTCTTCCCACTGTTCTTCCTCCCCTGTGTTTATTCCCCCTTCTCTCACACCCCTGTGTCTTTTCCCCCTCCTCTCACTCCCCTGTGTCTCCCCCCCCTCCTCTACCTCCCCTGTGTCTCTTCCCCCCTCCTCTCCCTCCCCTGTGTCATTTCCCCCCTCCTCTCCCTCCCCTGTGTCTTTCCTCCCCCCTCCTCTCCCTCCCCTGTGTCTCTTTCCCACCTCTCCCTCCCATGTCTCTTTCCACCTCCCCTGTGTCTCTTTCCCACCTCTCCCTCCCATGTCTCTTTCCACCTCCCCTGTGTCTCTTTCCCACCTCTCCCTCCCATGTCTCTTTCCACCTCCCCTGTGTCTCTTTCCCCATGTCTATTCCCCCCCTCCCTCTGTGTCTCTTCCTCCCTCCCTCTGTGCCTCTTCCCCCTCTCTCTGTCTCTTCCCCCCCTCACCCTCTGTGTCTCCCCCCCCCGTGTCTCTTCGCCCCTCTCCCTCTGTCTCTTCCCCCGCTCCCTCTGTGTCTCTCCCCCTCTCCCTCTGTGTCTCTCCCCCCTCTGTGTCTCTTCCCCCCTCTCCCTCTGTCTCTCCCCCTTCTCCCTCTGTGTCTCTCCCCCCTCTGTGTCTCTTCCACCGTCTCCCTCTGTGCCTCTTCCCCCTCTCCCTCTGTGTCTCTTCCCCACTCTCCCTCTATGCCTCTTCCACCCTCTCCCTCTGTGCCTCTTCCCCCTCTCCCTCTGTGTCTCTTCCCCACTCTCCCTCTATGCCTCTTCCCCACTCTCCCTCTGTGCATCTTCTCACGGTGCGCATTGAGCATACGCTGCTCACGCCGCGATGTGCGCATGCGCGGCTCACACCGCGCTGTGCGCATGCGCGGCTCGTGCCGTGCTCTGTGCAAGCGCGGCTACTGCTGCGCAATGCGCAGTTCACGATGCGCATTGTGGATTCGCTTGAGCGCGATCCGATCGCTTTTGCCATCGGATCATTGTCAAACTGCGATTCATCGCAAGCGTGACGACGAATCGCAGTTTGACAATTATAATATGTGATTACACTATTAAGGTTTTAGATTTTTGTGAGTAAGATGACCAAACCCCAACAAAAAGTCATAAAATTACACAATAATATTAGTTCCACAAGTATGCACATTTCTGACGACTAGAATAAAGGTAAAGAAGAATCCAGGAAAAGAATCATGACATTTTACACAATGTAATAAGAAGGATTCACTTTATGTTTTATTATAAACACTATAAAGGTTTTCACTGGGGGATTAATACTTGTCAGAGTGACAGCCAGTTCTGAAGAGTCATATAATCACATTGTTGTTGTTTTTGTTTGGTTTTCTCTTTTTACGCAAAGCAACGCACAAATGTATAAATGATTTAGTAAAGTAATAAAAGAACTATATTGGTAAAAAGTCCTGGACCAGCTTTATAGAGCATTGTTGGTTTAGAGATTGATGCATCTCCCTATAAATTACCCCACCCCCACCCCCACACACATAGAAGATCTAGATTTATATAATAATTGTATGAAGATCTAACTTGCTAAGCCTCTAAGATCTAGAGATTAATATAGTTGAGGTAAAAGCTGTTCCTTGAGATGGGTGGCTATTAGTAGGTTATCAAATATAAATGTATTTGATGTCACTTTATCAGATAACACTCTCCCATCATGGAAGGGAGAAGTCGGTAGGTTTAATTGTGATGATATTCCCCACAAGTGTTGTGATGGAAGATATGGTTGTTTTGTGTGTGGCTTGTTTCCATGTCTGGGAGAGACTCTATAGGTCATTGTACAGCAAACACTACCCAGAATCTGGGGCTTCGACGGGGCTTTGGATCTCTCCAGAGATATGGGAAACAGGCACATGGTATTTGTAATATTTGTATACATCTTGAAACTTAGTTGAACCTCCTAATTGGGTTGGGGACGTGCATGCTGGCTCAGAGAGAAAAAATATTGACTAGGCAATTAGAATTATTAAAATAATTAATCATAATGTTCAGGGGTTAAATTCTGCGTCTAAATGGCATATGATGATGGCATATCTTCGGAGGGAAAGGGTAGACATCCTGTGTATGCAGGAAACCCACCGGCAGGAGGGTAAGATCCCAAATTATTATGACTCAACATTTACAATGAAATACAACTCGTATTTGAAGAAGAAGGCTTGAGGAGTCCTCTAAAACGTTACTCTGGAATTTACATAAGGACTATATTAGGTCCATTATGATAAAATGGCAGGCCCAGAAAAAGATATAGAGAGGATTACCACTGAGATCTTTGTATATACAATTGAATGGTCTTGGGAAATCTAAAGAAGTTAGCCCAAATAAACATATTTCTGACCAGATTAAAGAAATTCAATTACAAATTAAAATAATATTTCAACAAAGAGCAGATAAAACAGTCTGGGCCTTGCAACAGAAGCTGTATAATTATGGTAACAACCTAACCAGATTACTAGCTAACAAACTTAAGAATAAACTAATTAACAACAGAGTAAAGTTAATCAAAGATAATCAGGCAATCTATTCAAAGACAGAATAAATAGCCAAAGTTTTTCAAGACTATTATTATAAACGATATAATTTGAATAAAGATAGAGACTTTAAGAATATATACAAAAAGCAAAACCAGAGAGTAAGAACCTTGGGTATTTAATAATGGTGGTAAGAATATCAGATATATTCAAAACATCTTAGTTTTTAAAATATATAACCATTTTAATAATATCATTGGCAGTGTAAAAATATCAATTGAATTAATATAGAAGAGAGAGAAAGTATACCTTTAATTCCAATTATATTATCGACCCAACAAGAGATAATCCAAAATACAGAGTAAAATTGCAAACAAATGATCAAATACCTTATAATTAAAATATAATTTGAATTAATACACAAAATAAATACAACAGTGGCGGCCCGTCCATAGGGGTGTCGGGGCAAGTGACCCCCCCAAAAGTTTTAAGTGACCCAGCAATAAAAAAAGACAAATAATAATTAGAAATAATCATAAAACAATAAAATATCATCTTTAAATTAGCATTTAAGTGTTCTTTCTTAAGTATGCTTTCATTCAAAATATTCCCTGGGACACTGTAACTTTAAGATAACCCCATTTATGCCTTAACTGCTGTGTGCTATCCATTGTAACTAGCGTAGCTTCCCTGCACTGTGTGATCAAATTAGACAAAAAAAAAAGAAAAAGTAAGTCAGAGGTGCTCATCAGAGAACGAACCAACCTTAATAGGTGAGTTCTATGGCCATGATACGCCACTCTGAGAGCAACCTCTTTTAGCTCACTTGTGCCCTTCACAGGGAGAAATATCCTGTAGTATATCAGTCTGGTCCCACTCAAAAGAGTGACCCAGCCCCGAAATACCAATACTAACCTATTAAGGTTGGTTCATTCTCTGATGAGCACCTCTGGCTCTGTTCTTTTGTATATGCAAATTACCTTTAGGGTTTAGTCTCCCTAAGGGTAATAGGGGACTCCAGACGTGGACCCCTTGCTCAGGGCCTTAGGGAGTTCAGCTGCCCCTCAATGACGAGGCCCATAAAGGCCGAAACGCGTCTGCGGTTTGCTGTTTCTCCTGTTCATGGTAGAATTGCCTGGTATTTCGGGGCTGGGTCACTCTTTTGAGTGGGACCAGACTGATATACTACAGGATATTTCTCCCTGTGAAGGGCACAAGTGAGCTAAAAGAGGTTGCTCTCAGAGTGGCTTATCATGGCTATAGAACTAACCTATTAAGGTTGGTTCGTTCTCTGATGAGCACCTCTGACTTTGTTGTTTTATCATATTACACTAACCTGACACTCTGAGAGCGAGTCATGACCGTTAATGAATGCCGCCCAGCCACCAGGGAGAAGCTATGCATGGGCAGTGAAATGTATCCATTTCAATGACTGACAGTCTTCCATCATTGACCAATCAATGATGCAAGGTTGTACAGTTGTCAGGAGAACCACCTAAGCCCACCCAGACCGTTAGCCCAGGGCCCCCCAACCAGCTAATAGAGACCCAAGTTAGTGTTTGACTGACAGGTGCCCTGGCAGCCCTGCTATAAAAATCTGACCCCCTAAGCCAGCCCCCTCTGTTTCCCGCTCCTGGTGCTAAAGAACCCATACAAGTAAGTAGAAACACTGCCCTCAGTGCCCTGCCTTGCCCAGCCAATGCCCCTAGTCCCCCTAATAAAAAAAGGGTCCCCCAGTTACCCCACTATGCCTACCTGTCACCCACCCACCCACCTAGGCCAACAATGTCTGTGCCCCCCCCCGATCACCCCCATGGGGCCTGTGCAACCCCCCGATCACCCCCACCTTGGCACCTTAACCTACCTAACTAGTACCAAGCCACCTACCTACCACCCTAACCCAGTGACCCCACTACCAAGCCACCTACCTACCACCCTGACTAAGTGACCCCATCCTGACCCAACTACCAAGCCACCTACCTATCACCTCACTTTTACAGATAAAATAAAAATAAGGGAAGGGGAAAAAATTAAGTAAATAGCACACACTTACCTGTCAAATTGACCCCTCCAGCGGTGGCCTTCTGCCCTGGATAGTCGGGCATTCCAATCAATTTTGATTGAAGCCCATGTCCTTCAATCTTGATAGAAGCCCATCGCCTCATCTTGATTGAGGCCATTGTCCATCCATTCTGGCCCATTGCAAGAGGCCTCCGTCTAAAAAACCTGACACGCTAAAAAAAAAAACAACAACAATCTGATGAAGCTCCTCCTACAAGGAGCTCCCCCCGGCGACTAATTGATTTTTTCCCACGCTCCTCCTTTTATTCTATTTTTGAAGGACTCTGATTGGCTGAAATGTATTGATTGACATTGATTTCAACCAATCAGAGTCTTTAAAAAATTAGCAAAGCAGGTATGGAAGCCTGTAAGGGCAAAAAAGGTTAGTGTGAACTTGTATGTATTATACATATTACAGGGCTATTTTTGTGATATACATGTTACAGGATAATATCCTGTAACATGTATAGCAAATAAATAGCACTGTAATATGTAAAATAAATAATGTCTAATAAAAATACATGAGCAATAATCAAATAATTAATAAAGTACATCAATTAATAAATTAATAAATATCAATTAATATATTGTTTAGTTTTATGTATATTGCTTTATGTGTGTATATATATATATATATATATATATATATATATATATTGATTGATTGATTTATATATTGATTGATAGATATATTGATTGATATATATATATATATATATATATATATATATTGAGATATATATATATATATATTGATATATATATATATATATATATATATATATATATATATTGATATATATATATATATATATATCAATATATATATATATATATTGATATATATATATTGATATATATATATATATATATATATATATATATATATATATATTGATATATATTGATATATATATCAATATATATATATATATAGATATATATATATATATATATATATATATATATATATATATATAGAGAGATATATATCTATATCTATATATATAGATATATATCTATATATCTATATCTATATATCTATATTTTTTTTTACTATTTTTATTTCATTTTTTTTTATGTACAGTTTGGTCACACTTGGTTATTTAAGGTTTTTAAGGTGCGGTTGGGGCCTATATGGTCAAAAAAATGTATTTAATGTTTTTAGGTGCGGTTGGGGCCTATTTGGTCACACTTGGTTATTTAAGGTTTTTAAGGTGCGGTTGGGGCCTATATGGTCAAAATTAGTTATTTAATGTTTTTAAGGTGCGGTTGGGGCCTATATGGTCACACTTGGTCTTTTAAGGTTTTTAAGGTATGGATTTGTTCTTGAATGGTCTGATTGATTTGCTTGTTTTCTTTCAACCCCAGGTGCAAACCCTATGTGGCAGCAGATTTGTTTGTACTCGTTGGTCAACTTACTGAACGTGAATACCCTGAGAAGAAGAGCCGACTAATGGTAAGTGTCACTGCTTTAATTTTTCTGTTAATGCATATAGGTGCAATTATGATATTGCTGTAGTCTTGTCACATGATTTTTTTTCAATCTATATTGTATACCAGTGAATTTAACACATTGTTACTTTGCTTCTTGACATTGCTGCATTGCTGATCATGTATTTCAATGGGCATTACAAGTATAAGGTCATTGGGCGGGGCTTATAAAGGTTATTATGACGGGGGTATACAAATGGGCGTGGTTTGAAAAAGGGGAGTGGCTACGTTCGCCCTGGCGCCCCTCCAACTTGAAAGTTCACCAGCCGCCACTGAAAAACAATAAATATAAAATAGATTTTCCGGTATCCTGGATGTCTATATAATATACACAAGTAAATGCATAAACAGTTTAACACTAATAAAGGATTTAATTACATGTATATATAAGAAGATAAAGCAGTAAATAGATAAATACACATAGAGTAAATTAATGAAAAAGACTGTTAGTCTCCATTGGCAAGCTCTGTCATTTAAAAAGAAATGGTTATCTTAAAGTAAGCTAAATATTTGCTTGGTCACAATGCTGGAAAATACCTAAATGACATATCAACATACAAGCACATAGTGCATACACTGTACAAATACCATAAAAATGCCACCTTCGTTATCAGGTGGGAAGTATATAGGCAGGTAGGGGAGACTACACCAATACCTCTGTGGCCCTAATTAAATGAACAGTAGAAGATTCAAGACAGGAGGCCTGCTATTTACCTCCCTATCTGCCTAACCAAAATAAGTATATCCTCTCTATTCTGGGACTATGCCCACCACCTGCCCACTTACCCACCCGGCAACGACCTCTGTGGATTTTAGACAGAACTCAGGTCAGCACTGGAGCAAAGCCACTTCATATACAGAGACACACCAACATCAACAGTGGACAACCGGAACCGCAACCGGATCCGGAAGTAGAACCGACGCACACATTTCGCGCCACCTTCAACAGGGATCGTAATGGTGAAGGAGGCGCTTCCTTATTGAAAGGTAAGTGATCTGTATGATTGAACTCAGATCTGTCACTCCACATTATTTTATTCATACTCAGAAATCAGCTATCAGCATCTCAAAAAGAAGAAAATATATCACACATTAATTAATATCATTAAAATGCCTATATAACTGAAATATAAATATATTGGTATCACTATAATTCAATCTACAATGACATCATTAATTCAAACACTTACAATAATCAACAATATAATTTATTAAGTGGCTGAAAGGATCTATAAGAACCATACCGAGTATTTAAGAAGGTCCTGCTGGAATATAAAATAATCAAATAAATACAGAATACTCATAGCAATGATAAACAAAACTGATTGATATATACTTACATAGCTTATTATGAACAAGAAATATATTGTCAGAGTGTTGGGTTTAACCCCAACAAACAATCTCTAAAAATAGGATATATCACTGTACTTGAAAGCTGACAAATAGAAAATATAATATTCTTGAAACCAGTGCTTCAATGGATATATCATCATTTATAGCGTATTAGATATATGTTGGGCAATGATGTTAATACAACTTCCATACAAAATATATATATATATCTAAAGATAAAATTACTCTGATTTCTTATATCAGTTAAATGTACAGGAAGTATTTATTGTATCTATATAGGAGTTTATAGACAAATGTGTCAATGTAATTGAATCTATAATGCCAACATGAATCCAAACAATTACAATAAGCAACAATGTAATTAACTAAGTAGCTGAAAGGATCCATAACAAACATAATAAGTATTTAAAAAAAATCCTGCTGGAATATAAAGTAATCAAATAAATACTGAGTACTCGTAACATTAATCAGCATAACTGACCAATATTTAGTACCATAACTTATTATGAACAAGAAATACATTGTCAGAATGTTGGATTTGACCTCAAAGAACAATCCCTAAAATTGTACATATCACTCTGCTTTATAACTGAGGTAGAGAAATATAGTAATTATGAAATCAGTGCTTAAATGGATATATCATCCTTTATAGAGTATTAGATATATGTTGGACAATGGTGTTAATAAAACTTTTCTAAAATATATATATAGACAAAGTTACTCTAAATTATGATATCATCCTAGAGGAATATAAACATATTATTGTATCTATATAGGTGTTCATAGAAAGCCATTTATAGGAAAACACTGAAATTGTTATTTTCATTTAGCCCACCTGGGACAACAGTGTTAAGCAGAGCTATCCATTTGCTCTCAGCTCTTAATAATTCCAATTACAAATTTCCTTTCCTGATTCCCATACAATTTTTTTCTAGAATCCAGCATTTTAAATTGGGTTTTGAATCATGCTTTTCATGAATATGTCTGGTTACAGAGGTAAGCGTCTTTCCTTTTGTTATATCGCTTATGCTATTACGTATGTTTCCCAGATGTTCACCCAGTCGTTTTCTTAGTTCCCTGCTAGTGATCCCAACATATCTGAAGAAACATGGGCATTCAAGACAGTAAACTACTGAAGATCTACTACAGTTGTACAAGCCTTTTAAATAGACAATTTTACCAGTTATATCACTAATTTTGTCCAGTTTATACATATAAGGACAGAATTAGCAATGTCCACATCCAATAGTTCCATCCGGTTATAGATTCAGTTTCCTTTTTTTACAATAATGACTGCGGACAAGTTGATCTCGAATATTTCTAGATCTTCGCCAACCAGTCGTTATTTTATTACCAACCATTGTAGTTAACTGAGGATCAGTTTTAAGAATGTTGATATGTTTGTTGAGAATATATTCAACCTGACTCCAATCTTCACTAAAGGTGGTAATAAATCGTACAGTTTCATCTTGTTTCATTCTTGGCTTGGGGGATAGTAATTGTTCTCTTGATGTATGAAATGCTCGATGATAAGCCTTTGTAATCAAATTATTACTGTTCCCCCTATTTTTTAACCCTTTGCGTAGTTCACTTGCCCTTTCCATAAAAGTATCCAAGTTTGAACAATTCCTTCTAATACGTAGAAATTCACCTACTGGTATTGATTTAAGTGTTGGTGGATAATGCAAGCTAGAGTGATGAAGAGTACTATTCGTAGCTGTAGGTTTACGAAATACATCAGTTGTAATATTACCACTTTCATCTTTAAAGATAGATATATCAAGGAAGTCTACTTTTTGTAGATCATATGTGTGTGTTAATCTGAGATTTAAGTCATTCATATTCAATTGGCTGATAAATTAATTCAAGTTTTCTTCCGATCCATCCCAGATTATCAAAATATCATCAATATACCTCAACCATATACTTACATCATCTGTGAAAGAGGAATTAATGTCATTGAATGTACTTTTTCCCACCATCCCAAATAAATATTGGCATAGATGGGTGCACACAAGGATCCCATCGCTGTTCCTCTCTTTTATAAATAAAAAGAATTTAAGATGAATCGTAATAACTTTAAGAAAAAGTTATTCATAGGGATCTTTGCATTTGTTTCCATCTTAAGAAAGTATTCTACAGCATGACATCCTGCCTCATGTTTAATGGAGGTATATAGGCTCTCCACATCACAAGTCACCAAAAGAGTTTCTTGACTAATGGAAACTTCATCCAATCTATTAAGAACGTCCATTGTATCTCTCACGTATGAGGGCAAGCTTAATACAATTGGGCGTAAATGGATGTCAATGAATTTACTTGCACTCTCCCCAAGGCTACCATTACCCGATATAATTGGCCTTCCTGGGGGGTGTTGTAGCATTCTTGTGAACGTTGGGTAACATGTATAGAGTTGCTGTCCGAGGTTTGTTGGAAATGAGAAATTCCTGTTCTTTTCTGGTAATGATTTGATCGTCTCTTGCCTTATTAATGATCTTATCATATTTTTCTACAAAATCAGTTGTAGGATCTCCTCTTGTATAACATTCCTTGTCATTTAGTTGTCTCAAGGCTTCACATATGTACATCTCATTAGGCCACAGAACAATGTTACCTCCTTTGTCCAAAGGTTTTATCACAATATCTGGCCAATCGCCAATTTCCTTTAAAGCTTGATTCTCCTCTCGACTTAACTTATACGATATTGGTGATTGTATTATATCAATATCTTGTGTCACAGCTTTAACATAAACATTAACTGCCGGACAACTAGAGAGAGTTGGATTAAATCGAGATTTAACTTTAATCTTATCCATGGTTGTAATTGAGGCTGTTGGTTCCTCTATCATACTGGTGGGTTGTATCAACCCAGTTGAAATCTCTTTATTCATAAATAATTTTTTCACCATTAATTTCCTGGCAAACAGGTTGAGATCTTTGTATACATCAAAAAGATTACATTTCTTACTAGGAGAAAAAGACAATCCTTTTAGTAATAGTGTAATTCGAGGTTTAGTCAGTGTTCTTGAAGATAGATTAATAATCTGCATCATATCTGTCATTACCTCCTGGATTTTCTCTCCCAATTCACCTTCTGGGAATTGGCTACACCCTTGTATCCCCACTGTCTGTGGTCTCTCAAGTTCCTTGCGGAATCCCAAGTTTCCTCTTGAGGTTGCCTCGAATTCCTCTCTATCCTTGATAGAGGTCCTTGATCTAAAAAAGAGACCGATTGTTTTTGCCTGTATCCTCCTGGGTTAGATCTCATATCTGCGTACCAAAATATTGTCCTGTGGATCCAATTTAGGAATCCTTGAACAACCAACAAAGGTTGTACAGAAACACCTTTTATGCAACTTTTATGTTAATTATTATTGCCACATACTAATTTTAAAAATTCAATCTTTATTTGTACATTTAAAATGTTGTTAAAAATGCAACGATTAAAAAGTTCATGTTAAACCCAAGGGGCCTCATTCTATTAGCGGCCGCAGCCGTTGCAGGGCCGCAAGGACCGTCCGCAAGCTATTCTGCTATTCTATTCCCCTCCGGCCGGGGATTCCGGCAGGCTTGCGGCAGGTGCCTTGTTATCTCTTGCGGCCGCTCGCGCCGGAGGAAATCCTTTGATCTAAAATGGCCGCAAGGAAATCGGCCATAAGAAAATCCTATTTGCAATTCAATTGCTCCGGGAACCCTCTCTGCAAGGCTAAAAGTGAGCCGCAGCTTACTTGCAGGAAAGAGGTCCCGCTAGCACCAATTAAGCACGAAATATATCCCAAATAAAGCCATCCTGCACTTTGAGAAGACTATAAATTGATTTTCGGTGTTAGCAAAAATATCACAAAATTCCCCTATACTCAAATCCGTAAAATATATATTTTTTAATATACGTCAAATATTCATGTAAAAAGTCCATAGGGCTTGGAGCACCTCAGACCCGCCCACGCTGCAGCCGGAAAATAAACAGTTAATTTAAACTCGGGTTTGGGCTGATGTGCAAGCTTGAGAGTGGGTTACTTTTAATCCTCATGTCCCCCAATATGATCCCTAGCATTTACAGAGCTTTATAGAGCTGTCTTGAATTTATTTTTGACTTTTTAGATTTCAGAGCTTACGGCCGGTTGCAAGATTTACGGCCGGCCGTAAGAGGAGATCCTTGCGGGGCCGTTTAATTGAATTGCGAGGTAACGGCACCCCCGCAAGGAATCGCAGCCTTACAGCCGGTTTACGGCCGATAATAGAATGAGGCCCTAGGTGTTTAATCCTTTGGGCTTTTTGACGTCCAGCAAATTATTAAAGGTTTATTTAAGTTTTATTTTTTTGTTATTATATTCTTTGCTTTGATAACAGCTTTTTTATTTAATTACTTTATTATGCTCAAGTCAATAAAAGATTTGGTTTTTCAATTCAACTGTATTTGTGTATTTTTGGTTATGTATCCTTAGTCAAATCCTTATCAGGTACCCTGGATTTTAATTTACATAAGATTAAGATTTTTAGATAAGATTAAGATAAGGTTTTATAATCCTTTTATCTGTTTATAGTTTTGTTTATTCATACAGCACTTCACTTGGGTATATGCTTTAAGTGCCTTTGGGTTTCTTTTGTGTTAATCTTTTATCCTGTTTATTTATGTTAATTCGTAATTCTATTACTTAAAGTGCATTGTAATTCAAATTGTGTTATTCAAAACTTCTTATCTTAAAGTGCTTGTGCTATTTTGACTTAGTTCTAATTTCTTCTTATATTGTTGAATTACCCTTTTACTTCGTGACTGTTAGTCTGTCACAGTCACTACTTTACCTTATTCATTTATAGTGCTAATGCTGTGGTATCTTCTAGTTGGATCAACTCTAGGACGTAATTTCCTTCTATTATTATTCCTGTTTGTCCAATTGAAGATATTGCCACTTTCAAGATCCTGTAGGTCTCTATTGTATTTCAGTTTTTTTTTTGTTTTTTTTAAATATTTCTTTATTGGAAGGTTTGCAGAATATAAAACATATTGATCAGCAGTTTTGTCAGTCAGATTATGCAAGTTTTTACAATAAAACATTAACCAATGATTAACTGACTACACCTTCCTATTTTACATTTTAAGTTATAAAGTTATCGTGGATATTAACTTAACATTTCGATCAAAGCAGAGCATAGTACGTAATAAAACTAACTACAAACAAGAATGTAAGAGAAAAAAAGTAGAGATAACTCAGAGGAACAGACCTTGGAATGATTAGTTAAACCATAGTGCTGTTAACAAAATATATGAAACCAAGTAAGCTAAAATGGCCACCACTAAGTTGGCCCAGTACAACCCTCAACAAGATCCCACCATGTTATCGCCTGACATTTACCTTGATAGTGCAGCCGAAGGACCTCCAGGACTCCTTTACTCCATGCCCCCTCCTATTTTCGTTATAGCAAAATTGGGGTGTTATATCAGAGGAACACTTAATGAGGACGCTACCCAAGGTTCCCAGATTGCCAGAAATTGGGGGAGACTATCCAGGATAATGTAAGTTAATCTCTCATTGATAAATAGGTAATTGATCTTCCTGACTACCTCCTGGAAGTTTAGAGTCAATTTTTTCCATATGCTAGCTATGTGTTGAGAAAGATTCCTTATGTGTACCCCCAACAGCCATGACTCCATAGATGGTGAGACAACCTTTTGAAAAAGTGTGGAGGCTAATTGAGCTAATTGTTTCCATGTTTTCTGTATAATTGGACATGACCACCAGATGTGAATGTGGCCCCCCACTTGTTGGCAGCCCCTAAAGCGTTTATTGCTCTTGTGTGGCTTAAATTTCTGCAATTTGTCGGGCGTACAGTAAACTATGTGCAATACTTTAATAGCCGTCTCTAAAAGAGCTGCATTGAGGGAACCTCTGGAGAGATTGGAGCATTCCCAATATCCCATTCTACCCCCAGGTCCTTTTCCCATTGTTTCATAAATTTAGGTTTCTGGCTGCTGATGTAGTCCCGAAAGATGTCATATAGTGAACCCAGGACACCTTTCGTAAGGGGGAGATTTTTACATGTAGACATCCAGGAGGGCCTAGGAGGTCCCAATTCTTTCAAAATCTTACTGGCCCAACTTCTAATTTTCAAATAATTATAAATTTCTGTAGCTGGTAGATCGTGTGTCGTACAGAACTGGCCGTAGGTCAACAGTCTATCGTTTTGGACTCAGTTCCCTACACGGTCAAGGTTCCTAGAGGTCCACCAAAATTTGGAGATGGAGTTCGTGTCGTCTAGGATTTGTGGGAAAGACGTGACCGATAGTAAGGGAGACAAACCCGAGTTAAGTCGACACCTGGAGTTGGCCCACCCCCAAGCCTGAAGAGTTAGAGAGATCATAGGGTTGTGATGCGTAGCAAAGGGAATTCATTCCTTGGGGATCCAGATCAACCTATCTTAACCGTGCGGGAGAATTTGCTGGTTTTCTAGGAATACCCAGAACGGCTGGTGGGTAACAGAGTATAACCTGGGCAAATGGGCCAATTGAGCTGCCTGAAGATAGATGTACCAAAATATTGTCTTGTGGATTCTATTTAGGAATCCTTGAACAACCAACAAAGGTTGTACAGAAACACCTTTTATGCAGCCTTTATTTTAATTATTATTGCCACATACTAATTTTAAAAAATTCAATCTTTATTTGTACATTTAAAATGTTGTTAAAAATGCAACGATTAATAAAATCATGTTAAACCCAAGGGGCCCCATTCAATTGCAATTTTGCCAATTGAATAAGGCTCTAAATATGCACATAACATATTTTTTTTAAGATGTTTTTGGTTAGTAAAAATCTATCCAAAAGCAAGGTCTTCACTAACTAAAAACTTCTTTAAAAAAATATGCTATGTGCTTATTTAGAGCCATATTCAATTGGCCAAATCGCAATTGAATGAGGCCCAAGGTGTTTAATCCTTTGGGTTTTTTGACGTCCAGCAAATTATTAGAGGTTTATTTAAGTTTTATTTTTGTTGTTATTATATTCTTTGCTTTGATCACAGCTTTTTTATTTAATTACTTTATTATGCTCAAGTCAATAAAAGATTTGGTTTTTCAATTCAATTGTATTTGTGTATTTTTGGTTATGTTTCCTTAGTCAAATCCTTATCAGGTACCCTGGATTTTAATTTACATAAGAATATTTTTTTTTTATAGAAGATTAAGATAAGATTTTATAATCCTTTTGTCTGTTGTATAGTTTTGTTTATTCATACAGCACTTCACTGGAGTATATGTTTTAAGTGCCTTTGCATTTCTTTTGTGTTAATCTTTTATCCTGTTTATGTTAATTCGGAATTCTATTACTTAAAGTGCATTATAATTCAAGTTGTGTTATTCAAAAATTCTTATCTTAAAGTGCTTGTGCTATTTGACTTAGTGCTTATTTCTTCTTATATTACCCTTTTACCTCGTGACTGTTAGTCTATCACAGTCACTACTTTACCTTATTTATTTGTAGTGCTAATGCTGTGCTATTTTTAAAAAATGTATACACTCCTGATTATGCTTTTTCTTAAACTATATATTTCCTTAATGCTTCTGTCTATTGTTTTTTAGAAGGAGGTTGTGTCCTCCTTTTTCATCCGTTTTTTTGCTTTAATTATGCTTTTACTCCTTTTTCCTTTTTCTTGCTTTTCTATTTCCTTATTCTTGTATATTACTCTATTGTTACTATATTGAGACTTTGTGGTGAAGGAATTGGCTTTCTATCTTTCTTTTAAGTTAGTAGTGGACCTGGAGCTTTTGAGTTGTATCTATCATGCTCCACGCTATATTGGCGTGGTCTGCGCTGTGATCGCGCTTACTGATGACGTCACAATCTCCCGACGCGCGTTTCGTGAGGCTCTATCAGTCTCTCACTCATCAGGGGCCTTAAGATAGAGCCTCAAATTGGGACACGCTAGTCCACCTCTATTTTTATGTCTAAACATCCATCCAAATGTTACCCCAAATAAACCGAAACATGCTGTTCTGGAATTTATCCAGTTCCTTGAGTGGGATTGGTATGGGGAGAGTCCTAAATAGGTATAGCAGTTTAGGCAGGATACTCATTTTTACTGCAGCTATAGGGCCCCTCCATGAGATATGAAAGTTCGCCCACCTCTGCATATCTCCAGTCAAAGACCTGTACAAGGGGGGGGGGGGGGATTTGCCCTGTACAAGTCAGCAAAATTGGAAGTGAACTTTACTCCCAGGTATTTTATATACTGAGTGGGCAAGCTGAAATTATATTCTGATTTGAGCTTATCAATCTCAATTTGCGACATGCCCATCCCTAAAGATTCTGTTTTCTCTATATTTAAATTAAGGCCTGAGACTTTGCTAAACTTCTTAATCATTGACATAAGTGCTGGTATAGAATTAGAGGGCCTGGACAGGGTGCATAATAGATCGTCCGCAAAGAGTGAACATTTAAGATGCTGGTGTCCTACCTGAACCCCCTGAATGTCTAGATTAGTTCTAATTGCTTGCGCTAATGGTTCCATGGCAAGTGCGAATAACAGTGGTGAACGTGGGCACCCTTGCCTAGTCCCTCTTTGAATTTGGATATTTGCTTTATGTACTCCTGGCAACTTTAGGTGAGCTATTGGGGAGTCATAGTAGCTTCTAAGCAGGTTAATAAAACGTCCCCTGAATCCAAACTTTTTTAGTGTTTTATACATATATGACCATTCCACCGTGTCAAACGGCTTCTCTATGTCTAGAGCTAAGAGGCAAATGGGGTGTTAGATTTCTTAGCTAGGTGCTGAATGTTTAAGACCCTCCTGACATTGTCCCCAGCCTCCCTAAAGGGGATGATTCCTGATTGGTCCTTGTGAATTAAATCTGGCAGGAATTTAGAGATACGGTTGGCCATGATTTTGGCCAAAATTTTTACATCTCCATTGATCAAGGAAATAGGGCGATAGTTTTTGACCTCTAAATTATCCCTGCCCTTTTTTGGAAAGACCACCAGAGCAGCCTGATTTAGTTTGGGGGGCATGGACTCCCCATTTAAAATTGCATTAAATAAGGGCGTTAGATAGGGGGTAAGCAGGGGCTCAAATTTTTTGCAGTACAAATTAGTAAAGCCGTCTGGCCCCGGGGATTTGCCCAGTTTAAGACCCAAAATGGCCAATTTAACTTCCTCTCGGGACACATCCAGTACACTGGGGAGGTCTTGCGACCTTAGAAAGGAGTCAATATCTGATTCACTTCTATGAGGCTGGGAAGAATATATGGTTTGGTAAAAATCCTGAAACGTTTTCTGGATGTCAATAGGGCTACAGGAGATTTGGCCATCTGTCCTTCTAATATGGGAGATTCTATGTTGGGAAAGTTTATTATTAAGTCTTCTAGCTAGCATAGTATCAGGTTTGTTTGCCTTCCAATAGTATAGATGTTTCATCTTCCTCATCGCCCGTTCAGTGTGATGCGATAGTATGCCATCTAGTTCAAGCCTTGTCTTGTCAATTAACCTGCGTTCTTTAAGGGAAGGGTTCTGTTGATTTACCTCTTCTAGCCTCTTTCGTGGCCTTGTAAGGTCTGCCTCCTTTTGCCTAAGGTTTTTTCTTAGGGTTGAGGCCAGCTTAATGCCCGTTCCCCTGATAAAGGCTTTATGGGCAAACCAGAGCCAGCCGGCTCCAGTTTCAGGATAGACATTAGTCTCAAAAAATAGTTTTATGTCCTTAGCAATTGGTACCGTGCTACTTGGATTGGTCAATAAAAATGTGTCTATTCTCCAAGTGTAGGGGGGTTGCAAATTTGGCCCCAGCTCTATCTCCATGAGTACCAAGGCATGGTCTGACTAGGGGCAGGGTACAATCTCAGTTCTCAAAATTGAATCAAATAGGGAGGAGCCGATGAAGATAGCATCAATCCTAGAATACGTCAAGTGAGTTGGGGAATAGAAAGTATATTCTCTCTTGACCAGGTGCATGCCCCTCCAGGCGTCGACCAGCCCCAGTCTATCAAGCAAGGAATCAATCTGTTTGGTTCTTTTAGGGAATCTGTTCTTAGCGGGCTTCCCTGACCTATCCAAAGTCGAGTCTAAGGTAAGGTTTAGTTCCCCCCAATTATCAGTCTTCCCAAATTTTGAGATTCAATTGTTTTCAACAAACCAATTAAAGTGGTGTAGGTGGTAGGAGAGTATAGGGAGACTAAAGTCATTCTAGCCCCCCCAATAGTCACCATAACATAGTTACCCTCTTTGTCAAAAAAGCTATTGAGGAGCCCCGGACGCCAACAGCTGCACTACCAGTTGGTCTATGACTGATGATCCAATTTTCCTGCTATCTAGTGAGAATAAAAGAGTGTAGAAAAAGAACATTAGTCGTACTTGAGTAAGGTAAGGTATATTTGTTTAGGTAGACTACAGAGTGATATCAAGTTAACCGTTAGCTTTTCTCTTGCGATGCGACTGGAAAACCAAAATTAAGTATTTTAAACGTTTAGTCTTAAAAGTAACCTTCGTCAATTTCTCCGAATGATATAGAGAAATCCAATCCACATAAAGTGGGGAACAAAAAACCTGGCAATCTATAGCAGTACTAACAGATTATGTCTTAAATTATTATTTTAATATAAATCAAAGCCCTTAGTGTGGGCCCTAACAGAGAACTTAGCAATAGCCAGAAGTCTAACAGAGTCCCATGGAAGAGAGGCTAGTCAGGTCATGAGCCCGACTTGACTTCAGCAGCAGGGCCAGCCTTTTCCATGCGAGTCTTGTGCTTATTTTGTAAGCCATTGGCACTGTCCAGCAAGCTGCTTGGTCCCCCGGAGATAGAGGCTTGTTGGCCCTGGACCTGGGCTGTCACCTGCGTCCACTGCCGTCTAGGGATGGGCGGGATAGGTTGTTCCTGCCCCAATTCCATTATAGCCTCCGTACAAAGATGTAAGTGCTTCAACACTGACAAGCAGTCCTCTAGTGTGCGGGTGGTGTAAGTTGCGCCTTGAAATGTGAAGGAGAGGGCAAATGTTACCAGCGGTATTGGATCTTCTGTTGGAGAAGGATAGCAATAGCCGGTTTCATCAGTCTCCGTTTGCTAAGAGTCTCAGGGGACAGGTCAGCATAAAACTGCTAGGGCGATTCATCTGGCTCCTTTACCGTGTGCAGCTTCCTGATTGCAGAGAGTAGTAGGTCCCTCGTCTGCTGCATCAAGAATCTGACGATTACATCTTTAGGAGCATCCGGGCTCCCCGTGCCTCCCAGAGCTCTATGAACGCGTTCAATTTCCCACATAGTTTCAGAATAGTTGGGAAGAATTGCCTCCACGGTATCTCTCAGGTTGTTTGGTAGGTCTTGTATGGCCCTTGGGATGCCTCTGATGCGGATGTTGTGGCGGCGAGACCAGTTTTCCAGGTCCTCCATCTTGTCTGCGAGGTCAGTTATATGGGCCGTGTTTTGCGTTATTGAGGACTTTGTGAGTCCAGGACTCTTACCTGGGCCTCCACTACCTGGTCTGTCATTTCTTCCAGGAGCTGAGTATGCTGTCCCAGATCTTTCAGGTCCTGTCGTAGGGGTTCAATCGTCTTTGCCAGAAGCCGCTCAATCGTGGCCACTGACCTGGGCGATAGATCCACATGTTAGTGAGGCCTTTTGGGGTTCTCTTCCTGATCGGAGCATTCCGAGTGTTCTGAAATAGAGTCCCCAGGAGACATGTGCCGGGTGGCCTTCGGTGGAAAATGCTCATGTATACCCTTCGCTGAGGATGAGCGTTTAGGTTTCGGCATCTCGAGGGGGTCAGATAGAGAAAACAGCAGAAAATCCCCTGAGGATTCGGCCCAATGTAATATGCAATGAGAGGCTGCGCTTAAAGCTTTGCTAAGTACTCCAATAAATCAGGTTGTGTCATATGTTAGGCTCTGTAGGTGTAGTGACAACCTCTGCTGGCTGTGTTGCCGGGTCAGCTCCCCATTCTGCTCTCAGTCCATGTTGTAGACCTAGCCCTTAATCAGGAATTCTGAAGGCAAGCAGTCCCTGTGCCGGCCTGTGTAGGCAGTATGCTCTCGTATAAATATTGCGCAGAGTCTCGCCTAATTTTCAGGGCCTGTTGGACTAGGGTGGCACGTAAGTTTGCATATAAAATAGGTCAGTTTGTAACACCCCTCTATGATGATTGACAGTGTTACATCCAGCAGTTTATTATTCATGTATTGCCAAGTTGTTTCTGTAGTACTCTACAAGGGCACCAGGTGCGAGTAGAGATGTAGAAATGCAGCAATGCAGGCTGCTCAACCTTGTCTTTGTATTTGCCTATATAGAGGCAGGTCACTCTTATAACACTGATTCACAAAGTCTTGTCCAGGAAGAAGCTGCATATATGCACTTGGTTGAAGTAAAATAGGAGAAGTGTTTATTGGAACATATAAGAACAGTCTCAGATGCAAGTGAGGCAGGGATTCTTTCTCCCTCAGATAATTGTATACACTGGTTTCCCAAGTACTTAAATGGGTATCTGTTAAAAGACAATTATTGTGGAGCAATAGTTATATGGGCTATTTTAGAGAAGTGTCCAGGCATTTGTCCGGAATAGGAGGGTCAAAAAGTTAGTTGGGCCTTTATTTAAGCTTATTCCCCCTCTGTAGTGGAAGGTACCTGCAGGCCCTCGTGTGTGGGCACCTAAGATGGCTGCCGTTTGCAGGCTTTTTCTCCCTGCTTGTTCCTTCTTCTTTGGGGGTTCTATCTTCCCCCTAGTTGCCCCTGGCCATCTCCGGTCGGAACCAGCCGCCTCCGGAGGTCTCCCCAGGTTCGCCAGCAATCTCCTGGGCACCAGGCCAAGACAGCTGGGCTCCCGTTGAGGCCATTAGCCCCCTTCTCCAATTTTCCAAGATGGCCGCTGGCTCCACAACGGGTCTTCTCCTCCCTCACCTCCCGTTCTCCTGGCACAGGCTCTCCTGGGGGTCCCCCTTCGCTGTGCTCTGCTTCCAGGCGTCCCTCTCTTAATCTGGGATAGGCACCGCAGGTATTCTCCTGCAGAGACGCTCCCCTGCTGGGGTTCCACGCCTCTGCCTTCTTAGTGGCTGGCAGGTCTCCTGGGCTGCTCCAGCCCCAAGTCTCAGTGCGGGAAGTCCAGCGGGGGATCGGGGTCACCTCCCCTTCCACTCCCCGATGTTCTTGGGGACTCTTGGCTGGTTGGGACAGGGATAGGCCCCTATTTTGCAACCCACAGCACGGAGCTCCAGCAGACACGTCCGTCTTGTTCGGACGCTAGCTCCGCCGTATTTCAGTTTTTTGAGAGATACAATTTCATTTTCTCTTCTGTCCAAATCAATCTGTATTCTCTTATATGATTTCTTAAATTCTTCTAATGTCTCGAATTGTTTCAGAGTCTTATTCAATAGAGTGATTTCTTTGTCAAGTTCTGTGTGTATTTCCTGTTCATAATCAGCTAGTATAGCCAGAAGTGTCTCAGAACAACTAGTAAGAGCTTGTTCCCATTTTTCTTTATAGGTTTCTAGATGGAAAGTGAAGGCTGGGAAGGTTTTAATCCTTAATCCTCTTGGTATTAGATGTTTAGCCAGATATCTTTCATGACTTATTTTATTCCAAAAGGAATTAAGTTGATTTCTTAATAAGCCTTCTAAATTCTTCAGACATAATTGCCAATCTCCATTGATATTATCAATGGTACATTGTTCAAAAGCTCTATTAACACCTTCAAGGCGTTTACTGGTTCTTGATTTGTAATCTGAATCTAAATCTATTTCAGCCATAAAAAATGATTGGTATCTCTAAAGATAAGGATTTACTCTAAGATAAGGCTACTTAATAGCCATAAATAATATATATATATATATACAAAAAGTAAAAACAAAGAGTAAGAAGCTTGGGTACTTAATAATGGTGGTAAGAATATCAGATATATTCAAAACATCTTAGTTTTTAAAATATATATAGCCATTTTAATAATATCATTGGCAGTATAAAAATATCAATTGAATTAATATAGAAGAGAGAGAAAGTAAATCTTTAATTCCATTGATATTATCAACCCAACAAGAGATAATCCAAAATACAGTTAAATTGCAAACAAATTATCAAATACCTTATAATTAAAATATAAATTTAATTATTATACAAAATAAATACAATAAATATAAAATTGATTTTCCAGTATCCTGGATGTCTAAATAATATACACAAGTATATGCAAAAATAGTTTAACAGTAATAAAGGATTTAATTACATGTATATATAAGAAGATAAAGCAGTAAATAGATAGATAAATAAAGAGTAAATTAATGAAAAAGACTGCTAGTCTCCATTGGCAAGCTCTGTCATTTAAAAAGAAATGGTTATCTTAAAGTAAGCTAAATATTTGCTTGGTCACAATGCTGGAAAATACCTAAATGACATATCAACATACAAGCACATAGTGCATACACTGTACAAATACCATAAAAATGCCACCTTCATTATCAGGTGGGAAGTATGTAGGCAGGTAGGGGAGACTACACTAGAACCTCTGTGCCCTAATTAAATGAACAGTAGCAGATTCAAGACAGGAGGCCTGCTATTTACCTCCCTATCTGCCTAACCAAAATAAGTCTATCCTCTCTATTCTGGGATTATGCCCACCACCTGCCCACTTACCCACCCAGCAACAACCACTGTGGATTTTAGACAGAACTCAGGTCAGCACTGGAGCAAAGCCACTTCATAAGCAGAGACACGCCAATATCAACAGTGGACAACCGGAACCGGAACCGCAAACGGATCCGGAAGTAGATCCGACGCGGGCATTTCGCGCCAGCTTCAACAGGGATCGTAATGGTGAAGAAGGCGCTTCCTTATTTAAAGGTAATTGATCTGTATGATTGAACGCAGATCTGTCACTCCACATTGTTTTATTCATACTCTGAAATCAGCGATCAGCATCTCAAAAAGAAGAAAGTATATCACACATTAATTAATATCATTAAAATGTCTATATAACTGAAATATAAATATATTGGTATCACTATAATTCAATCTACAGTGACATCATGAATCCAAACACTTGCAATAAGCAACAATATAATTTATTAAGTTGCTGAAAGGATCTATAAGAACCATAACGAATATTTAAGAAGGTCCTGCTGGAATATAAACTAATCAAATAAATACAGAATACTCATAGCAATGATAAACATAACTGATTGATATATACTTACATAGCTTATTATGAACAATAAATATATTGTCAGAGTGTTGGGTTTAACCCCAACAAACAATCTAAAAAAATAAGACATATCACTATACTTGAAAGCTGACAAATAGAAAAGATAATATTCTTGAAACCAGTGCTTCAATGGATATATCATCATTTATAGAGTATTAGATATATGTTGGGCAATGATGTTAATACAACTTCTATACAATATATATATATATATATATATATATATATATATATATATATATATGAAGAGTAAGGTAGCCGTGAGTGTCCAGTATCCAGATAAATAATAAGAGTTTTGCAGTATTTAGTGATACCTTTTTTATTGGACACACATAATCATAAATAAATGACAAGCTTTCGAGAGTGTTGACCTCCCTTTATCAAGTCTGAAGCAAAACTGACATGAGATGGAACCCTCAGTTTGAATAAAAACAGCACATGCAGAGAGAGTGGTGGCAGTGTCTGACATCATCAGGCAAATACATTTAGGTGGAATGAACACAACATAGTATGGTACACACATATATATATATACATATGTTATATACACATATACAAGAAGTATCATAATATAATTAAATACATATAAATAAGTAAATATAAATATATAAACATGTATACATATATATACACATAATCATCATATCAGGAATATAGGAGGTTATAAGAAATTAAGATAATGAGATAAAAACTCCATATTAACATTAAGTCCTGTATTTTTCGTATTAAAGTGAGTTATCATCTTTATTTCATAGATCTTTCTTTCTTGTGTGTTTTTAAAGTAACCTCTGAGTATTTTTATTTTCAGGTTTTGTATAGAATGGTTATTTTGTGAAAAGTGATGTCCCACTGGGGTACAATAATTGTCTTCATTGTGTTTTTTGATGGAGTTTCTGTGAAGGTTCATCCTCATATGTAATTTCTGGTTGGTTTCCCCAATGTAGCATCCATTTTCACAGACAGTACATTGTATCATGTAGACTACATTTGATGATGTGCAGGAATATGACCCTCTGATGTTGTAGCTCTTGTTGTTGTGTGTGGCTGTATCCTCTTTGCAGATATGCTGGCATAATTTGCACCGATTTTTGTTGCAGGGTTTGGTGCCATTTTCTCTGTTGGGCCGTTCATTGGCCAATCTTCTGTTCACCAATGTTTGTCTTAGATTTGGTGGTTGTCTGAATGCGACAATGGGAGGTTTGGGAAATATATGTTTTAATTCTGTATCTTCTGTTAGTTGTGGTTGTAGATCTTTAATTATTTTATGTATTCCTTCTAGAGTCGGATGGTATGTTGTTACTAGAGGTGTACGTGAAGAACTTTCTTTAGTTTTAAATTGCAACAGGTGTTCTCGGGGTGTTTTGATGGCAGCGGTTACTTTCTGTGTGATGACATGGGGTTTGTAACCCTTTTGTTTGAAGGAGTCAGACAGTGTTTTTAAATGTTTGTCGCGGTCCTTGGTGTTTGAGCATATGCGGTGGTATCTGATGGCTTGGCTGTAAATTATCCCTTTTTTAGTATGTGAGGGATGGAAACTAGAACTGTGTAGGTAACTATATTTGTCTGTAGGCTTCTTATACACAGATGAGTGAAGTTTACCATTTTTGATGGATATGGTGGTGTCCAAAAAGTTTACCTGTTCAGCAGAGTAATCCATTTTAAGTTTAATAGATGGGTGGAAGGTATTAAAGGCATTGTGGAAGACTCTGAGGTTTTTTTCTCCCTCTGTCCATATGATGAACAGGTCATCTATATACCGGTAGTATCTGTAAGTTTTATGGACTAATGTGGATAGGAATCTCTGTTCCAGGTCAGCCATAAATAGATTTGCATACTGTGGTGCCATTTTCGTACCCATTGCAGTCCCCATGATCTGTAGGTAAATCTGTCCGTTGAAGGTGAAGTAGTTGTGGGTCAGGATGTATTCTAATAGTTTTGCAATGGTATTAGAATTGTATTTATGGCCCTGGGTGTGATTTGAAAAGAACCTGAGGCATGCCTCAGTACCATCTTTGTGGGGGATGTTGCTATAGAGAGATTCAACATCCATGGTAACTAGTAGTGTGTTAACTGGAAGGTCCTCAATTAGGCTAAGTTTGTTAAGAAAGTCATACAATTCTAATACCATTGCAAAACTATTAGAATACATCCTGACCCACAACTACTTCACCTTGAACGGACAGATTTACCTACAGATCATGGGGACTGCAATGGGTACGAAAATGGCACCACAGTATGCAAATCTATTTATGGCTGACCTGGAACAGAGATTCCTATCCACATTAGTCCATAAACCTTACAGATACTACCGGTATATAGATGACCTGTTCATCATATGGACAGAGGGAGAAAAAACCTCAGAGTCTTCCACAAAGCCTTTAATACCTTCCACCCATCTATTAAACTTAAAATGGATTACTCTGCTGAACAGGTAAACTTTTTGGACACCACCATATCCATCAAAAATGGTAAACTTCACTCATCTGTGTATAGGAAGCCTACAGACAAATATAGTTACCTACACAGTTCTAGTTTCCATCCCTCACATACTAAAAAAGGGATAATTTACAGCCAAGCCATCAGATACCACCGCATATGCTCAAACACCAAGGACCGCGACAAACATTTAAAAACACTGTCTGACTCCTTCAAACAAAAGGGTTACAAACCCCATGTCATCACACAGAAAGTAACCGCTGCCATCAAAACACCCCGAGAACACCTGTTGCAATATAAAACTAAAGAAAGTTCTTCACGTACACCTCTAGTAACAACATACCATCCGACTCTAGAAGGAATACATAAAATAATTAAAGATCTACAACCACAACTAACAGAAGATACAGAATTAAAACATATATTTCCCAAACCTCCCATTGTCGCATTCAGACAACCACCAAATCTAAGACAAACATTAGTGAACAGAAGATTGGCCAATGAACGGCCCAACAGAGAAAATGGCACCAAACCCTGCAACAAAAATCGGTGCAAATTATGTCAGCATATCTGCAAAGAGGATACAGCCACACACAACAACAAGAGCTACAACATCAGAGGGTCATATTCCTGCACATCATCAAATGTAGTCTACATGATACAATGTACTGTCTGTGAAAATGGATGCTACATTGGGGAAACCAACCAGAAATTACATATGAGGATGAACCTTCACAGAAACTCCATCAAAAAACACAATGAAGACAATTATTGTACCCCAGTGGGACATCACTTTTCACAAAATAACCATTCTATACAAAACCTGAAAATAAAAATACTCAGAGGTTACTTTAAAAACACACAAGAAAGAAAGATCTATGAAATGAAGATGATAACTCACTTTAATACGAAAAATACAGGACTTAATGTTAATATGGAGTTTTTATCTCATTATCTTAATTTCTTATAACCTCCTATATTCCTGATATGATGATTATGTGTATATATATGTATACATGTTTATATATTTATATTTACTTATTTATATGTATTTAATTATATTATGATACTTCTTGTATATGTGTATATAACATATGTATATATATATATATATGTGTACCATACTATGTTGTGTTCATTCCACCTATATGTATTTGCCTGATGATGTCAGACACTGCCACCACTCTCTCTGCATGTGCTGTTTTTATTCAAACTGAGGGTTCCATCTCATGTCAGTTTTGCTTCAGACTTGATAAAGGGAGGTCAACACTCTCGAAAGCTTGTCATTTATTTATGATTATGTGTGTCCAATAAAAAAGGTATCACTAAATACTGCAAAACTCTTATTATGGCTACGGAATGAAGAGCGAGGCATTTGTGGCCATATTTGAGTGTCCCAGCTCAACTTCCCAGAATGCAGTGTAATAACTGTTTTTCTCTGAACTCTGAGCTGGAAGCAGGTTTTTTAACTTGCTTTAGACATTCGGATGTGAACACAGATGTACTTTTTATTTACTGTACTACTGTACGGTGGAGGGCTTCTATCGCTCTTTTGCCCACCATATTATATATAGATTGTTGTGGTGAACTATATATATATATATATATATATATAAATATATATATATATATATATATATATATATATATATATATATATATAAAGATAAAATTACTCTGATTTCTTATATTACTTAAAGGTACAGGAAGAATTTCTTGTATCTATATAGGAGTTTATAGACAAATGTGTCAATATAATTGAATCTATAATGCCAACATGAATCCAAACAATTACAATAAACAGCGATGTAATTAACTAAGTAGCTGAAAGGATCCATAAGAAACATAATAAGTATTTTAAAAAATCCTGCTGGAATATAAAGTAATCAAATAAATACTGAGTACTCATAACATTAATCAGCATTTTACAGTGGGTTTTGAATCATGCTTTTCATGAAAATGTCTGGCCACAGAGGTAAGCGTCTTTCCTTTTGTTATATCGCCTATGCTATTATGTATGTTTCCCAGATGTTCACCCAGTCGTTTTCTTAGTTCCCTGCTAGTAATCCCAACATATCTGAGGGAACATGGGCATTCAAGACAGTATACTACTGAAGATGTACTACAGTTGAACAAGCCTTTTAAATAGATAATTTTTCCAGTTCTATCACAAATTCTGTCCAGTTTATATATATAAGGACAGAATTTGCAATGTCCACATCCAATAGTTCCATCCCGTAATAGATTCAGTTTCCTTTTTTTACAATAATGACTGCGGACAAGTTGATCTTGAATATTTCTAGATCTTCGCCAACCAGTCGTTATTTTATTACCAACCATTGTAGTTAACTGAGGATCAGTTTTAAGAATGTTTATATGTTTGTTGAGAATATATTCAACCTGACTCCAATCATTACTAAAGGTGGTAATTAGAGATGTCGCGGACAGTTCGCCCGCAGACTATTCGCGGCGATTTTGGCTCGTTCGCGCTCGCATCGGACGGCGGACACATGCGCTTTTCGGTTCGCCCCCTATTCTTTATCATTGAGGAAACTTTGACCCTGCACCTCACAGTCAGCAGACACATTCCAGCCAATCAGCAGCATACACTCCCTTCCAGGGCCTTCCATCTGAAGGACAGCATACATTTTAGATTCATTCTGAAGCTGCATTCGTTGTGTGAGGACAGATAGTGTAGCTGCTGGAGATTTAATAGGGAAATAGATAGCCAGGCTGTGTATTTAGCTTCCACTATAGACCTGGAGGACTCATCTGATATCTGCCGCAAGGACAGCAACCCAAAAAGCCCTTTTTTAGGGCTAGAACATCATTTATTTTATTTTATAATTTTTTTCTGTGTTATCTAATTGCATATGCCTGCCTGCCAGCATGTGTGTGTGACAGGCTAACACCTAACAGCTTATATTGTGCTTATTTTCACTACTCTGGCGGTGTAACATACATTGAAAACAACCATTTTTTTCCTGTAATCTAATTTCAGTTGCCTGCCTGTGTCAGGCTCACAGCTAATATTCTGCTCTGTTTCACCAGTCATAGTTGGTGTACCATACATTGAAAAAAAACAACCCTTTTTTCCTTTAATTTATTTCAGTTGCCTGCCTGTGTCAGGCTTACAGCTTATATTGTGCTCAGTGAAATAAAACAACACTTTTTTGACTGTAATAGATTGAATAGCAATTGCCTGTCTACAGGCGTGTGTGTGAAGCCTATTGCATCTACTCTGCCAACTTTTGCCAGTGCACAGTGATACGTCATATCTGGTGCAACCGTAGTGTACAGTGACATAAAACAACACTTTTTTGACTGTAATCAATTGAATATCAGTTGCCTGCCTACAGGCGTGTGTGTGAGGCCTACAGCGCCTACTCTGCCAACTTTTGCCAGTGCACAGTGACACTCATATCTGGTGGCACCTTAGATTGCACGCGCAGTGCCCCAAATTTGAAGTAGGAGGACCGACCAAGCATCTTTTTCCATCTCCCGCTTCCAAAAATCCATGCCATATACACGTCCCCTGATAGGTGACGTAACAGGTATCAAACTGATAGGAATAAATAGTACAACTTAATACACCACTCCTATCTGGTGGCACATTACATTGCACGTGCAGTGCCCCAAATTTGAAGTAGGAGGTCCGACCAAGTATCTTTTTCCATCTCCCTGTTCCAAAAATCAATGCCATATACACGTTCCCTAATAGTGGACGTAACAGGGATTAAACCGATAGGAATAGTACTACTTAACAGTACACACCTTATAATAACGCAGACAGAGGCAACGCAGAGAGAGGAGTCTGAAGAAGAGGAGTCAGAGGAGGAAGGTGGCTTTGAGGAGGTGGAAGACCAAACACAGCAGGCGTCCCAGGGGGCTTGTTGTCACCTTTCGGGGAGCCTTGGTGGCTGGGTGGAGGAAGAGACCTTCAATGACATCAGTGAGGACAAGGAACGGGACATGGCTAGCTTGGTATCCAACCTTGTGCAAATGGGGAGTTTGCGGTTGTGCAAATGGACTGTCTGCGGTTGTTTGCGGTGCATTAAACGGGGAGATTGGTCTGTTACTGTGAAGCGGGTGTAACCCTTACACTACCTGATCGATACAACATCATACCTGATGTTTTAAAGCATGTTATTCCAAACAATTAAGGAATGTTAGGTGATTTATGCCCTTTATGGCTTAAAACCAGACTCTGCATCAACTATGTAATTTTCCGTGGGAGTTTTGCCATGGATCCCCCTCCGGCATGCCACAGTCCAGGTGTTAGTCCCCTTGAAACAACTTTCCCATCACTATTGTGACCAGAAAGAGTCCCTGTGGGTTTTGAAATTCGCCTGCCCATTGAAGTCTATGGCGGTTCGCCAGGTTCGCCCGTTCGCGAACATTTGATGAAGGTCGCGTCCGAGGTTCGCGAACCGAAAATTTTATGTTCGCGACATCACTAGTGTTAATAAATCGTACAGTTTCATCTTGTTTCATTCTTGGCTTGGGGGAGAGTAATTGTTCTCTTGATGTATGTAATGCTCGATGATAAGCCTTTTTAATCAAATTATTACTGTTCCCCCATATTTTTTAACCATTCACGTAGTTCACTTGCCCGTTCCATAGAAGTATCCAAGTTCGAACAATTCCTTTTAATAGGTAGAAATTCACCTACTGGAATTGATTTAAGTGTTGGTGGATAATGCGAGCTAGTGTGATGAAGAGTACTATTCGTAGCTGTAGGATTACAAAATAGATCAGTTGTAATATTGCCACTTTCATCTTTACAGATAGATTTATCAAGGAAGTCTACTTTTTGTAGATCATATGTGTGTGTGTTAATCTGAGATTTAAATCATTCATATTCAATTGGCTGATAAATTGATTCAAGTTTTCTTCCGATCCATCCCAGATGATCAAAATATCGTCAATATACCTCAACCATATACTTACATGGTCTGTGAAAGAGGAATTAATGTCATTGAATACAAGTTCTTCTTCCCACCATCCCAAATAAATATTGGCATAGGTGGGTGCATACAAGGATCCCATCGCTGTTCCTCTCTTTTGTAAATAAAAAGAATCATTAAACATAAAATAATTGTGATTTAAGATGAATCGTAATAACTTTAATAAAAAGTTATTTATAGGGATATTTGCATTTGTTTCCATCTTAAGAAAGTATTCTACAGCATGACATCCTGCCTCATGTTTAATGGAGGTATATAGGCTCTCCACATCACTAGTCACCAAAAGAGTTTCTTGACTAATGGAAACTTCATCCAATCGATTAAGAACGTCCATTGTATCTCTCACGTATGAGGGTAAGCTTAATACAATTGGGCGTAAATGGATGTCAATGAATTTACTTGCACTCTCCCCAAGGCTACCATTACCCGATATAATTGGCCTTCCTGGGGGTTTTGTAGCATTCTTGTGAACGTTGGGTAACATGTATAGAGTTGCTGTCCGAGGTTTGTTGGAAATGAGAAATTCCTGTTATTTTCTGGTAATGATTTGATCGTCTCTTGCCTTATTAATGATCTTATCATATTTTTCTACAAAATCAGTTGTAGGATCTCCTCTTGTATAACATTCCTTGTCATTTAGTTGTCTCAAGGCTTCACATATGTACATCTCATTAGGCCACAGAACAATGTTACCTCCTTTGTCCAAAGGTTTTATCACAATATCTGGCCAATCGCCAATTTCCTTTAAAGCTTGATTCTCCTCTCGACTTAACTTATACAATATTGGTGATTGTATTATATCAATATCTTGTGTCACAGCTTTAACATAAACATTAACTGCCGGACAACTAGAGAGAGTTGGATTAAATCAAGATTTAACTTTGATCTTATCCATGGTTGTAATTGAGGCTGTTGGTTCCTCTATCATACTGGTGTGTTGTATCAACCCACTTGAAATCTCTTTATTCATAAATAATTTTTTCACCATTAATTTCCTGGCAAACAGGTTGAGATCTTTGTATACTTCAAAAAAATTAAATTTCTTACTAGGAGAAAAAGACAATCCTTTTTGTAATAGTGTAATTCAAGGTTTAGTCAGTGTTCTTGAAGATAGATTAATAATCTGCATCATATCTGTTATTACCTCCTGGATTTTCTCTTCCAATTCGCCTTCTGGGTATTGGCTACACCCTTGTATCCCCACTGTCTGCGGTCTCTCAAGTTCCTTGCGGAATCCCAAGTTTCCTCTTGAGGTTGCCTCGAATTCCTCTCTATCCTTGATAGAGGTCTTTGATCTAAAAAAGAGACCGATTGTTTTTGCCTTTATTCTCCTGGGTTAAATCTCATATCTTCCTCATCCATCACTGACGAGTCCAATTCAGTATCTGAATTATGGTATCTTCTAATTGGATCAACTCTAGGACGTAATTTCCTTCTATTATTATTCCTGTGTGTCCAGTTGAAGATATTGCCACTTTCAAAATCCTGTAGGTCTCTATTGTATTTCTGTTTTTTGAGAGATACAATTTCATTTTCTCTTCTGTCCAAATCAATATGTATTCTCTTATATGATTTCTTAAATTCTTCTAATGTCTCAAATGGTTTCAGAGTCTTATTTAATAGAGTGATTTCTTTGTCAAGTTCTGTTTGTATTTCCTGTTCATAATCAGCTAGTATAGCCAGAAGTGTTTCGGGAAACAAATAGTAAGAGCTTGTTTCCATTTTTCTTTATAGGTTTAGCTTACTTTAAGATAACCATTTCTAAATGACAGTGCTTGCCAATGGAGACTAGCAGTATTTTTCATTAATTTACTCTATATTTATTTATCTATTTGCTGCTTTATCTTCTTAGATATACATGTAATTAAATCCTTTATTAGTGTTAAACTATTTATGCATTTACTTGTGTATATTATTTAGACATCCAGGATACCGGAAAATCTATTTTATTTTTATTATATTTATTTTGTATATTAATAAAAGTTATATTTTAATTATAAAGTATTTGATAATTTGTTTGCAATTTAACTCTGTATTTTCGATTAGCTCTTGTGGGGTTGATAATATCATTGGAATTAAAGGTGTACTTTCTCTCTCTTCTATATTAATTCAAGAGACTTTAAGAAGCCAAAAATAGAAGAGATCCAAAATTTATTGGACCAAGTAGAACTCCACAAGATCTCAGAATCAGATTTACAAATGCTAAACGTGGAACTTTCAAATGATGAAATCTCTTCAGCAATAGCGGAATTAAAGATCTTCAACGCCGCAGGTCCAGATGGATTCACAAATATTTATTATAGATCGTGTTGTGGAGTGTTGGTTGAACATCTTAGAGAAATGTTTAACAAAATGAAAGAGAAAGGTGAAGCTCCCACTGAATCACTGGAAGCCAAAACTATTACAATTTTAAAACCTGATCAGGAGCCTGCAAAGTGTAAAAACTATAGGCCTATATTGATAATGAATTCCGATATTATGATCTACGCAAAAATCTTAGCGAATAGACTGAATAGAGTGATATACTTTTAATGGCGATGGACCAAACAGGTTTTATAGTTGGTAGACAGAGATCAGATAATACCCGAAAGCTTATAAACCTTATCTCCTTTTCCAAATTATATAATATATCAGCGATATTTTTGTCTCTGTACGCTGAAAAAGCGGTCGACCAAGTGGGGTGGGATTATATGGATCTGACTGTCAAAATTTGGATTAGGAGAATTTAGTTCATCAGCCTTTGTTACAGGAGCAAGATTCAAATCTGCTAAATTTACTATAACTAATGGCATTAGACAGGGTTGCCCCCTCTCCATCTATTAATGGAACCATTGGCGGAGGCTATTCATAAGTAGTCAACTATCAAAGGCATTACAATAGGAGAAAGTGAACATAAAATGTCATTATATGCTGATGATGTCATGATGGCAATTACAAATCCAGCAAACTCTCTCTCACAATGACTTCATATTATAGAACGGTTTGGCAGGATCTCAAATTATGAGCTCAATATCATAAAAACAGAAGCATAAGCATTAAATGTATCTGGTCAAGTACAGACAGAGTTAAAAGTGAAATATAAATATGTATGGAAAGACAATAATCTGGATAAGGATATTCAGCATATGATTACAATTAACTACCATAATCTATATTTGAAGTTATCAGATATTTTATCCTTCTGGAAACACATGAATTTATCTTTGACAGGGCGTATAGCGGCTACCAAAATAACTATTTTACCTAGGTTTAATTACCTGTTAAGATGTATACCTTTTCAACTCTCTAAATACTTAATAGATCAGTTTAAAAAAATATTGAATAAGTTTATCTATAATGGAAAAAAACAGAATTTAATCCATCATAGCTGCAAGGAAGTTTAATAAAGGAGGCCTTGTCCTTCCGATCCTAAAGTCATCCCATGACGCCACAATTCTATTGCATTATATTAAATGATTAGATTATAGCTTTTTAAACCAGTGGCTACTCATTGAAAGATTGTGTGCTCAAGGAGGTCATTTTAGCAGTTTATTATTAGGAAAAGGTTCTAAGAAATCAATAGTCCTAACAAATCTCAAAATTATTAAATGGGGATTGATATTTTGGAAGAAAGCTTTGGTCCAGTGAGATCTAGCACCATTCCCAAGTCCAATAATATCTATTGAAACGTTGAAAGAGGAAATGGGCTTCTCTTTCCTCTCAGAATGGATTAACAGAGGAATTAAAGCGTTAAAAGAGCTATTCATTAGTGACTCATTCTCGCAATTAAGGGAGCAATTTAACTTACAATAAAAAAAATCTTGGCTTAATTATATAATGGGAAATCAGCATGGAAAAGATCAAAATACTCATTCATAACTCTTAAGATCTTTAACAGATTTTGAGAAATTGATTCTGAGCGAAAACAAATGTCGTTTAGCATCTAAGTGCTATATATGCTTATCTAGGAAGCTAAATGGTTATAAAACCATCAAAATGATCAGCTGGGAGAGAGACATTCAGAGGACATGGTCGGAAGAATGCTGGCTGAAAGCGTTATATATTAGTGAAAGATTTATAACTTTTTCAAGTTACAAATAAGTGGTATCTGGTACCTACTAGCATTTATAAGCAGAAACAGGGATTGTGGTAATCTTCTTGTGAAGGGTCATAAGTTATCATAGAATGTCTGATAAATCCTGTAATCATAATATCCAGGTCTGAATACTATGGTAGACAGTGTAAATTTATTAAAGAATACTAGAGAGAGAAAGTGCAACCTTTAAATCCAACCAAACAGTAATACCTTATATAGTACCCATAATGTGTAGAAAGATAAAGCAGAAAAAATACTAATTACTAAAAAAAAGGCATATAAATGCCTCGAAAAATAAAATAAAAGATTACAACATGATCCTGTAATGATCAAATAGAATCTACCCAGGTCTCTGAATCAGTTTAGGTGAGACAAAAATGGGGTGATAGTGAGGTTTAGACCCACATAAATATATACATATATGAATGTAATAACATTGAAGATTCATAAAGACAAGTATGTACACATGAATGGTCAGATATAATAAAAGTCAAGTTTATTATATCATATAATATGGGCCTAAGGCATGGATGTGTATATATATCCACAAATATCATTAAGTTCATCTATTAATAATGTTAAATCATGTGTGGGAGAAGTGGAAACAATCTGGGGATAAAGAAAGGATTTATACTGTGGCCCTCTCTTTCTCGTGTGTAGTGGTTGTTAGGGACCCACTACTAACCCCTAGACCCTGAAAAGTACAGTCTGTACATACACTGTGCGAACTGGGACTAATCCAATGATGTTCCACTTACCCTTCACCTAGGCACTGGTTTGGAGTATCAGAAGCCGTAGTATAGTCATCAGTATTGCAGAGTCTGTTGTTCTCTTAATGAGGAGCTGACCAGTGACGTCATCAACACGGGACCTGCGTGGGAGGCTGATCTGACAAGCACGTTTCGCCTCCTGTTTCCCCAGCGATCAGGCTGAATGGGAGGGCGATGAACCCTTTTATGAGGTAAGTGCTTGTTAATCTCAGCTGATTGTAATCACTTGATTTACTGTATTTACGCAAATCTAATGCGCACCTTTTTCATAGAAAATCGGGTCCGAAATTAGGAGTGCGCATTAGATTTTATGGCGCTCTAGATTCAATGGCGCACTAGATTCAATGGCAAAAGGGAAAGCACAGGACATACCGCAACACCACCATCTCTAGCTTCCTGGCTATCTAGAGTGGGTGAACACCGAAGGAAGTGGCACACAGAGCCTGGCACCCAGGGAGCCCCAGAACAGTGGTACACAGAACCTGGCACCCAGAGAGCCTCAGCACAGTGGCACGCAGAGCCTGGCACCAAGTGAGCCCCAGCACAGTGTCACGCAGAGCCTGGCACCCAGAGAGCCCCAAAACAGTGGTACACAGAACCTGGCACCCAGAGAGCCCCAGCACAGTGGCACGCAGAGCCTAGCACCAAGTAAGCCCCAGCAGAGTGTCTCGCAGAGCCTGGCACCCAGAGAGCCCCAAAACAGTGGTACACAAAACCTGGCACCCAGAGAGCCCCAGCACAGTGGCACACAGAGCCTGACACCTAGAGAGCCCCAGCACAGTGGGACACAGAGCCTGACACCTAGAGAGCCCCAGCACAGTTGTACACAGAACCTGGCACCTAGAGAGCCCAAGCACAGTGGCACACAGAGCCTGGCACCCAGTGAGCCCCTGCACAGTGCCCTGCAGAGCCTGGCACCCAGAGAGCACATCATATTCGCCAGCAAAAACGTTTTTTTGATTCATTGGTTCCAAAATAGGAGTGAGCATTAGATTCGATGGCGCACTAGATTCGCGTAAATACGGTATGTCTTATACGATGTCTGCAATTAACGGGAACGTGAGGGACCTGAAGATTGACCAAAGAGAAATTAGTGATGAAAGAATTGACCACCGATAGAAGTATTAATGATGGTATATGATAATTGTTCCTTATGGTTTGTGATCATTGAATAATAAACAATAAACCAACGGAGATTTGACCGCACATTGGGTGTAATTTATGAAGATTGAATTACTTGCTAGGGGGCACAGCAATCAAAGTGAAGACATGAGTGACATCACATAAAATTACAATTATGCTCTTTTTATTATTATCTTTTATTTGTATCGCTCCAACATATTCTGCAGCGTTGTACAGGGGATAAGAACAGGGGAAATACAAGTTAAACAAATTCAAAAGTTGAATGGCCCTGTTTTGAGCTTAGAATCTTAGCAGAAACTGCTTTATCCCAAAGCACCCTACAAGACTGGAACTCGCTACTTACAATCTAAAGGGTATTAAAGGGCAGAGAACTGAGGAAGAGTAACAAATAAGGAATAGCAAGGGTCAGGAAGCAAGTGAAAGATAGAAAGAGTTTTATTTTAGAGGGAGAGGGGAGGGATCTCAGGTGAAAGACTAGTATGTTGGCTGACCCCTAGTGTTGAGATGACATATCTGCAAGTAGGAAGTCAGGTGTTTTCCATGGCTCTACAATTACTCGTTGTATAAATTATGTGATCCTGGTGAATTATAATGGATTTTGTGAAGAATGCAATAGAAAATATTGAGTCATAACTGTGCGTAGGAGATGTATGTAAATTACCACATTAGGGCTCCCAAGTGGGCACTTATGCTACAGAATATCAATAACATAATATGCTTATTTAAAGTACAGAAACATAATGTGCTCGTTTGAAGTACCAACGACATCTTATGCTAGAGGAACAAGGTTTGTTGCTACAGAATATCATATTCTCATTTGAAGTATAGCAAACAGAGTATCAATAACATAATATGCTCTTTTGAAGTATAGACAACATCTTATGCTAAAAGGAAAACCAATGTAAGCCTACCCTGAAATCCTGGATACTTCAGAAGATCACACTTGGAATCAGAACAGGGAAACCTAGAATTGGAACTGCTAAAAGCATAGAGCAAGTGGATTGCCATGCTCAGTACAATAACACCAAATGGATTGAATGAGGGCAACAATTTGAGTATATATGTGTGAATCAATGACCTGTTCTAATCGTTTTGATCTCAAAAGCTTCAAATTACACCACATAATTATCCTATTTCTGTGTATTATATGCACCCTTTGGGTCTCTGATCTTTTGTGACCCTCATGCCATATACATTTTTATTCATCATTACTTTTTCATGTACCATTTATGACTGTATTGGATCTCTCCTGGTTTATACTCTGTATATAGTACATTTCATAATCATGGCATCTATATATGATACAACCACTGTAGATCTCTCGACAATCATGTCAGTATTATCTGGGTTGTCAATAAGCTATTAAAGGTATAGATTACCACTCAGTGCTTTATTTTGATGATAATAATAACTACTTTATTCCATTCTTCTATGTGGGATCGGCTACATTGGCAATAAACACGGTTCCTTTTAGCATAAGATGTTGTCTAGACTTCAAAAGAGCACCAGATATTCCCCCTCTCTTCCAACACATGTTTCCAACTGCCTCTCTAGTATATCCTCTTGGATGTCCACCCACCATCTCAAACTCAACATGTCAAAAACTGAACTCCTTATCTTCCCTCCCTCTACCACAGTGTCAATTCCTCTCATCTCTCTCACTGTCAACAATGACAGCATCACCCCCTCCTTCCAAGCCCGTTGTCTTGGTGTTCTACTGGACCCCGCACTGTCTTTCATCCCTCACATACAATTACTAACTAAATCTTGTCTTCTCCATCTAAAAACACCTCCAGAATTCGACAGTATCTTATGCAAGACACAACTGAAATCCTAATACACTCTCTCATCATCTCTCGGCTTGACTACTGCAACTCGCTTCTTGTTGGCCTACCCACCACCCGACTATCTCCACTTCAATCCATTATGAATGCCTCTGCTAGACTCATCTTCCATACACAACGTTCAGTGTCGGCATCACCTCTCTGTCAATCATTCCACTGGCTTCCCATAGCCTGCAGAATAAAATTTAATCTCATGACCCTAACTTACAAAGCCCTTAACAATAACGCTCCCCCTTACATCTCTGCTCTCATCTCCAAATACTCCCCCACCCACCAGGTTCTACTAATGACCTTCTTCTTTCCACAACTCTTGTCACCTCCTCTCACTCTTGCCTTCAGGACTAGTGATGTCGCAAACATCACATTTTCGGTTCACGAACATCGGACACGAACTTCAATCAAATGTTCGCGAACGGGCGAACCCGGCGAATCGCCATAGACTTCAATGGGCAGGCGAATTTCAAAACCCACAGGGACTCTTTCTGGCCACAATAGTGATGGGAAAGTTGTGTCAAGGGGACTAACACCTGGACTGTGGCATGCCGGAGGGGGATCCATGGCAAAACTCCCACGGAAAATTACATAGTTGATGCAGAGTCTGGTTTTAAGCCATAAAGGGCATAAATCACCTAACATTCCTAAATTGTTTGGAATAACATGCTTTAAAACATCAGGTATGATGTTGTATCGATCAGGTAGTGTAAGGGTTACACCCGCTTCACAGTAACAGACCAATCTCCCCGTTTAATGCACCGCAAACAACCGCAAATAGTCCCTTTGCACAACTGCAAACTCCCCATTTGCACAAGGTTGGATACCAAGCTAGCCATGTCCCGTTCCTTGTCCTCACTGATGTCATTGAAGGTCTCTTCCTCCACCCAGCCACCAAGGGTCCCTGAAAGGTGACAACAAGCCCCCTGGGACGCCTGCTGTGTTTGGTTTTCCACCTCCTCAAAGCCACCTTCCTACTGTGACTCCTCTTCTTCAGACTCCTCTCTCTGCGTTGCCTCTGTCTGCGTTATTATAAGGTGTGTACTGTTAAGTAGTACTATTCCTATCGTTTCAATCCCTGTTACGTCCACTATTAGGGGACGTGTATATGGCATTAATTTTTGGAACAGGGAGATGGAAAAAGATGCTTGGTCGGACCTCCTACTTCAAATTTGGGGCACTGCGCGTGCAATCTAAGGTGCCACCAGATATGAGTGTCACTGTGCACTGCCAAAAGTTGGCAGAGTAGATGCAATAGGCTTCACACACACACCTGTAGGCATGCAATTGCTATTCAATCTATTACAGTCAAAAAAGTGTTGTTTTATGTCACTGAGCACAATATAAGCTGTGAGCCTGACACAGGCAGGCAACTGAAATTAGATTACAGGAAAAAAATGGTTGTTTTCAATGTATGTTACACTACCAGGTATGAGTAGTGAAAATAAGCACAATATAAGCTGTTAGGTGTTAGCCTGTCACACACACACGCTGGCAAGCAGGCATAGATTACACAAAAAAAATAAAATAAAATAAAATAAATGATGTTCAAAGTTTCCTCAATGATAAAGTATAGGGGGCGAACCGAAAAGCGCATGTGTTCGCCGTTCGTGGCAGACGCGAACATATGAAAATCGCCGCAAATAGTTCTCCGGCGAACTGTTCGGGACATCACTATTCAGGACATTTCTCGTGCTGCCCCTATTCTCTGGAACTCCTTGCCTCGCTCCACCAGATTATCCTCCTGCCTCAAAACATTCAAAACCTCTAAAAATACATCTCTTTAAAGAAGCATATCACCTTCCCACACACTCTCACCTCTCTCTCCCTCCTTTTCCTCACACAATACCTTTAGGTTGTAAGTCTGCGAGTTTCAATCCCACAAGGTGCTTTAGGGAAAGCGCTATGGACACTATGGATTTGAGGCTCAAAGACATGGCCCTCCTTTCTTTGCTATGGTTAATTTGTATGTATATTTGTCTTGAACTTATCTTATGTACAGCGCTACAGAATATGTTGGCGCGTTATAAATAAATGATAATAATAATAATAATTATGTTATTTATACTCTGTTTTCTGTACTTCAAATGAGCATATGATCTTCTGTAGCAACAAACCCGGTTCCGTTAGCATAAGATGTCGTTGGTACTTCAAATGAGCACATTATGTTTCTGTACTTCAAATAAGCATATTATGTTATTGATATTCTGTAGCCTAAGTGCCCACTTGGGAGCCCTAATGTGGTAATTTACATACATCTCCTACGCACAGTTATGACTCAATGTTTTCTATTGCATTCTTCCCAAAATCCATTATAATTCCCCAGGATCACATAATTTACACAATGAGTAATCGTAATTTTATTGTGATATGACTCATGTCTTCACTTTGATTGCTATGGACCCTAGCAAGTAATTCAATCTTCATAAATTACACCCAATGTGCGGTCAAGTCTCGATTTATTTATTGTTTATTATTCAATGATCACAAACCATAAGGAACAATTATCATATACCATGATTAATACTTCTATCAGTGGTCAATTCTTTCATCAATAATTTCTCTTTGATCAATCTTCAGGTCCCTCACGTTTCCGTTGATTGCAGACATCCTATAAGACATAAATCAAGTGATTACAATCAGCTGATTAACAAGCACTTACCTCATAAAAGCCTTTAGCGCCCTCCCCCTTCAGCCTGATCTCTGGGGAGACAGGACGCGAAACGTGCATGTCAGATCAGCCTCTCACACAGGTCCCGTATTGATGATGTTACTGGTCGGCTCTCTAGGTGTGCCACTCTGTGTGCCACTGTGCTGGGGATCTCTGGGTGCAACTTCCTTCGGCGGTCACCCACTCTAGAGAGTCGGGAATCTAAAGATGGTGGTGTTGCGGTATGTCCAGTGCTTTCCCTTTTGCCATTGAATCTAGTGCCCATCGAATCTAGTGTGCCATCAAATCTAATGCGCACTCCTAATTTGGGACCTGATTTTCTATGAAAAAGGTGCACATTAGATTTGCGTAAATACGGTAAATCAAGTGATTACAATCAGCTGAGATTAACAAGCACTTACCTTCAGCGCCCTCCCCTTCAGCCTGATCTCTGGGGAAACAGGACGCGAAATGTGCTTGTCAGATCAGCCTCCCATGCAGTGACATCACTGGCTCCTCATTAAGAGAACAACAGACTCTGCAATACTGATGACTATACTACGACTTCTGAAACTCCAAACCAGTGCCTTGGTGGAGGGTAAGTGGAACCTCAGTGGGATTAGTCCCCGTTCGCACAGTGTATGTACAGACTGTACTTTTCAGGGTCAGGGGTTAGTAGTGGGTCCCTAAAAACCACTACACACGAGAAAGAGAGGGCCACAGTTTAAATCCTTTCTTTATCCCCAGATTGTTTCCACTTTTCCCACACATGATTTAACATTATTAATAGATGAACTTAATGATATTTGTGGATGTATGTACACATCCATGCCTTAGGCCCATATTATATGATATAATAGACTTGACTTTTGTTATATTTGACCATTCATGTGTACATACTTGTCTTTATGAAATGTCTATGTTATTATATTCATATATGTATATATTTATGTGGGTCTAAACCTCACCCTTTTTTGTCTCACCTAAATTGATTCAGAGACCTGGGTAGATTCTATTTGATCATCACGGGATCATGCTGTAACTTTTTTATTTTATTTTTCGCTGCATTTATATGCCTTTGACTTATTTTTAGTAATTATCAATAAATAGATATTTTTACATTTTCTACTTTATCTTTCTACACATTATGGGTACTATATAAGGTATTACTGTATGGTTGGATTTAAAGGTGAACTTTCTCTCTCTAGTAACCTACTAGAATTTCTCAAATTATACATAATGATAGTCTAAAAATGTGTTGGAGGAATAGTGGCCAGGTAGGTTCCTCCTTCCATGTTTGGTATGCATGCCCAGTGATTCTGCAATTTTGGAAAGACTGCTTGGACCATATTATGTCCCTATTAAACAATTCGTTTTCATGTCACTCCAGAACTAGTTCTGTTTCACTTCTTCCCTGAGAGTTTGTCTCTGGACATAAAAGCTTGCCTCATACTAATTCTTTCTACTGCAAAATTGCCTCTAAATGGCGCCAGCCAGTCGGCCCTAACTGGAACGAACTTAAGGCCATAATCAGTATCAGTGTGGTCTGGAAAATGGATTCCAAAAGCTTGGGGTGATCAAAACTCAAGTTATACGATGGAGAGTGTGGGATTTGTATATAAGTCAAAAGATGTGGCCACAAATGTTCCAGACCACAACCCGGGAGGGACTATATCCAATGCGCAAGATGTTTTGTATTATGTATTGTTCTATGTTCTATGTTTTATGTTTGTCAAACAGACAATAATTCTGCTACTGGATATATTTGTCAGCAACAAACTTGTTGATTGTCTGGAAATGTTTGTATAAAACCCAATAAAAAAAAAAAAAGGAAACTCTGGTACGACATCTCATTATTTTCATATAGTACTAGCGATTTACCCATCAAAAAATGACAGCAATAAGATTGTAAGGCAGGTAATTTTGTTTGCGTGCGAAAATAATTTTGTTGGTGTTTTAAGATCCTTCTGCGCTCATTGCGAGGCTCTTGGTTGTTTGTGTGTTTTTTTTGTTGGTATGGCAATTAATAATTAATAAAATAAGAAATTAATATACTTTACCTATTGTTTTCATGTTGCTGCAGCATCAGTACTGTGGAGCTGCTGTGTAAGCGTCATGAATGTGCGCAGCGTGTAGTGTAATAGTGTGCGTGCGCGAGGCAAATCCGTTAGCGTACCTGTGTACTTCCGGATTGTATAAGCTAGTGTTCTAAAATGGAGCCTAATGTGTGGTATGCGGCTGTGGCTGATTTTGCGTCCTTGTTTTCGGATGTTGTCTGACTTTTTTGGAAAATCCGTAGGTGTTTGGTGGTGTTTTGCGTCTTTAGAGTGCTGTAGCCTCGTTTTTTTCTCTCGCTTAGGGGATTTTCGGGTGTCTAAACTCTTTTATTTGGAGTTAAATTGAGGTGTAACTTCAGTTTTTGAGGTCCTGGGTGTCCCCACTTGCTATTGGTAAACTTTTTATGTTTTATGTGTATTTATTGTGTTTTTCATGTTTTCATGTGCGCGGGTTTCACCGGTTTTTGCGAGGTCGTAATGGGTCGTAGCGTGTCTCGTATTTTGCTTTCGTAACTACGTAAATTTTGCGAGGTCCACAGAGTTAGCAACAACCCGCATGCTCACAACTATATATGTGAACATTATGATTGCTTTTACTCTATGTTGTATCTTTATCATTCCCTGCTTTGATTACACAGTTTAATTTGGATTTCATAAACTATTATCAAGAACATTTATTTTATTAATGAGTTAGTGATCTATAACTATTTCTATTCATGAGTATTAGATGAGCTTATATTTGGAATTTTCTTTTTATTAAAACAATTCTATTTTACCTTAGAATTTATTTTCTTTTTTAGTTATATATTATTATTATTATTATTATTATTATTATTATTTGTAACTCTATATTACATGTCATACTTGATCACTATATCAAAAAAACAGATTAAATGTTCAAATGCATATAAATACATTTATTTTAAATTTAATTCCATATAAACAAAACTAACCAAAATATTACTCAAGCTAATTTAATAGAAAAATCCACCTTTTTTCCTTTTGTACGAGGATTATTTCATTCTCTACTTCTCTAACATTATTTCTCAAATGTTGCAATCCCAACAAATGTAATGTTTTATAGAAATAACATGCAACATATGATGTAAAATGCTTCTCTTCCAAATATCTTGCTGCTAATCACATTTTGTTTTTATGTTCCAAAATTCCCAATCTTAAGTCTCTTGTGGTCATTCTCACATATAATTTTGAACAAAAGAATGAAAAACAATATAAAACATTATGGGCCTCATTCTAATAACGGCCGTAAAACGGCCGCAAAGCTGTGATTCCTTGCGGCCGTCTTACGGCCCCGTGTAGAGCTACCTTTACCTTGCAATTCAAATAGACGGCGCCGCAAGGATATCCCCTTACGGCCGGCCGCATATCATGCAAACGGCCGGAAGCTTTTTCCCAGCGCCCGTAAATCTTGTTTTCCGGCCGCAAAGTCAGAAAACTGTAAATGCAAATATAAATTTGAGATGGCACTGTAAAGCTCCGTAAATGCTAGGCATCATAATGGTGGACATGAGGATTAATAGCAAAACCTTCTCAAGCTTGCACATCAGCCCAAATCCGATATATTATTTACGGATTACTTTCCGTCCCGTAGTCCCGCGGGCTCGTCCTTGTTAAAACCCGTACGGGTTCGGAGATGGAGGGCCGCAAACCAAGCATTGTAGAAGCCAATATATATTCAATCCAGCACTGCAAAGCACTGTAAATGATGGGGAACACAATGGGGGTCATGAGGATTACTAGCAAAACATTCTCAAGCTTGCACATCGCCAAATTGTACTTTGATTTTAAAATCCGTACAAGTCCCACGGACTTCAATGATCAAGCCCGTAGCTCCTTATTCAAACCCGTGCGGGCTTGCATGATAGATGAAGTTAAATATCTTTATTTGCGCATTTGAGAGTAGGGGAATGTTGTGCTATTAATTCTAAAACCAAACATCACTTTCACTTCTAATAAAAGTACAGGATGGCTTTTCTATGCTACGACTTGTAAGTAAGCCCTTTACGACCCGTAGGTCTATTTTACCCATTTACGGACTTGACGGAGGCTAATCCCGCAGCCTTTGCGGGTCTGAGGTGCTCCAAGCCCTCGGGACTTTGTCCACGAATATTTGACAAGAATTTAAAAATAAAAAAATTACAGATTTGAGTGTAGGGGAATGTTGTGCTATGAATGCTAACACCTACAATCACTTTATAGTCTCCTCAGAGTGCAGGATGGCTTTATTATGTGCTTAATTGTGTGCTTGCGGGACCTTTTTGGTGCAAGTTAGCTGCGGCTCGGTTTTAGCCTTGCCGAGAGGGTTCCCGGAGCAATTGAATAGCAACCGGGGCTTTCTTGCGGCTGAAACTCTTGCGGCCGTTTAAGTTTAAAGGCTTTCCTCCGGCGCGTGCGGGATAACAAGGCGCCGGCCGCAAGCCTGCCGGAATCCCCGGCCGGAAGGGAATAGAATAGGCAAATAGCCTGCGGCCGGTCCTTGCGGCCCCGCATCTCCTATGGCCGATAATAGAATGAGGCCCCATGTGTTTGGCAACTAATACAACTCTGTATTTTCCTTATTTGTCCAAACCTGTCTGTAACAGTTTTTCTTTTCTTTATATGGGAAAATATTCTAGAAGATCCACGTGGATATGATCCTTCACAGAAATCTTTATTTGTACATTTTCTTTTAAAATGACTGGATATGCTTAATATTTCCCCTCATCTAAATCCAAAGTTAGGTTTATCAGTTATTAATATACTAACTAGTAACTTGCCCATCATAAATGACGTTATCATATATGATCTGCACTGTCTCTCCATCTGCTCCCTCTCTCTCTCTGTGCGCTCTCTCCCTCTCTGTGTGCGCTCTCTCCCTCTCCTTGTTTGCTGTCTCTCTGTCTTTACTCCTTCTCTATCTCTGTCCTATCTCTCTCCCTCTCTCCCTCCCTCCTTCTCTCTTCACACAGAGATTAGCAGCATCTGCTACTGAAGAAGCCATAGCGAAAGGAGTCTTCGGCTGACGCGCGCGTTTGATGTCACACGGTGTCCCACGGTGTAGAGGATCAGAAGCATGGTGAACATCTGCAGATACGTTGGGGACATTATTCTCTATGTGTAGGTACATTTACCCACAGATATTAATGACACATAGTATGATCTGACTGCTCATTTACCCTTAATATTATTGTATAGGCTATATTATAGTGTCTTACCATGTGGTGCTTAGAGGGTTACTCTGGTCAGCCATATTGGTAGTTTTTTCATGTGATTATATCCTGGTATACATTATATACTATATACACTCTACTATGTATCTTCTGAGCACATACATAGTTATATGGTGATATTCTCACTTTACTTAGTTACATTGGCATTGTACCATATGGAAAGCAGGACAGATCTTATGGATATCTATTATCATATTATATGGGGATTAAAATACAAAGTTCTGTTGTGATATTTTAGCCTGCTTAGTTACTATGGGCATTGTACCATTTGTAAAGTAGCACAGATTTTCAGGATATCTATTATATGTGGACTAGCGAATTGCCCGTCAAAAAATGACGGCAATGAAATAGTAAGGTAGCTAAATTAGTAAATGAATATATTGTACCTATTTTGAAGCATTGTGATGAAGAGCTGGCAATCTGTGTTGATGCTGCTGCAGCATTAGTGGTGTGGAGCTGCTGTATAAGCATGCTGAATGTGTGCAGTGTAACACTGTGCGTGCGCGAGACCAAACCGTTAGCGTAGTCGTGTACTTCCGCATTGGTGTAAAATGGCGAGTAATGTGTGGTATACGTCTGTATCGGAATATCCGTAGGTGTTTTGTGGTGTTTTGCGAGTTTCTTGTGGTGTTTTGCGAGTTTAGAGTGCTGTAGCCTCGTTTTCGTTTTGTTCGGCGGCCATTTTTTCTCTCGCTTCGTTTTTTTTTAGTCTCTAAACTGTTTTATTTCGAGTAAAATCGAGGTGTAAGTTGCATTTTTGAGGTCCTGGGTGCTCCCTCTTGGTGTAGGTAAGTTTTTTATGTATGTGCTGTGTGTATGTATTGTGTTTTAAATGTTTGTATGTCGGCGTGTTGCGTCCGATGTTTGCGAGGTCGTAATGTGTGGTAACGTGTTTCGTACGTTGTTTGCGTGCCTCGTAAAATTTAGCGAGTGTCGTAATTTGTGTGTCGTGTTTTTTGAGTAGCGACGTGAATTTTGCGAGGGTTTGAGGCCCTTGCCCAGTGACCTCGCCAGCAACTGAGTCCCTCGCTTCGCGAGGGGCCTCAGTTGCTGGCATGGAGCGCCTTCGGCGCTCCATGCCAGCAACTGAGGCCCTTGCCCAGTGACCTCGCCAGCAACTGAGTCCCTCGCTTCGCGAGGGGCCTCAGTTGCTGGCATGGAGCGCAAGCGTGAGCAACGACTCGTACGCTCACAACTATATATGTGATTACAATGTTGTATTTGTGCTGAGCACATACATAGTTCTATTGTGAAACTTTCACCCTGCGCAGTTACTGATCGCACTGTACTATATGTAAAGTAGCACAGATTTTCAGGATATCTATTATATGTGGATTACAATGTTGTATTTGTGCTGAGCACATACATAGTTCTATTGTGAAACTTTCACCCTGCGCAGTTACTGATCGCACTGTACTATATGTAAAGTAGCACAGATTTTCAGGATATCTATTATATGTGGATTACAATGTTGTATTTGTGCTGAGCACATACATAGTTCTATTGTGAAACTTTCACCCTGCGTAGTTACTGATCGCACTGTACTATATGTAAAGTAGCACAGATTTTCTGGATATCTATTATATGCGGACCACAATCTGCACTACATATTCATAGGTCGGTCACATTGTGACTATTATTATTTTTTCATTATTTGTTCCTTGTTATTTTTGTACTATATCCTACCCCTTTTCTATCTTATCTTTAGGATAGTGTAGAGGATGTCTGGGGCTGTTCCTGTTTAGATCTGGGGTATGCTGGTAGTTATCCTTCAGGAAAGAGGCACCCATTGAGGTCCTATCCAGCGTATGTATATGGCATCTTTTTTTCTCTTTATTTATTTATATTCCCTATGATATATATTCCATGATTCACCAGCAGACATGTTATTTTTGTACTATATCCTACCCCTTTTCTATCTTATCTTTAGGATAGTGTAGAGGATGTCTGGGGCTGTTCCTGTTTAGATCTGGGGTATGCTGGTAGTTATCCTTCAGTAAAGAGGCACCCATTGAGGTCCTATCCAGCGTATGTATATGGCATCTTTTTTTCTTTCTTTTTTCTGCTTCTTTATTTATATTCCCTATGATATATATATATATAGCAGGTATATTATTTTTGAGTGATATCGCTATATAGTGGGTATTTATTTCATTGTATATTGTATAATATCCAGGTATACTCTCTGACACGTACGTAGGGGGTCAATAAGTCATTTTGTTGTTATCCCTCCACTGTGGGACTAGCCAAATTGAAGCTGTTTTTGCTTCATTCTTTTATATTTTAACTTAGAACTTTTATTTTTCGTTGTGATTTACTTTTTTACATTATTGTTTTTTTTTTCCGCACTAATAAAAATGATTTTGTTTTCATTTATTTGTAATTTGGTAAATATATAGGGTAGATCAGTACTGTAAGTGCTTTTTCTACTGTTCTTAAGTCGTTTAAGTCATGAATCTTCCATGCCCCTTTAAGGATCTGATTTTAACCCATTTTTTCCTTGTACGGGTGTTGGTGTTACACATTCCTGAACATTCACGGACTCGTGTAAGCCGTTGCTTCTGTATGCGTCACATAAGTTCGGTTTAGGGAGAGTAAATTGCGACATTTCTGATGAGGTGTACCGTTATGAATTCATCAAGTGACATCATAGGAGGTCTGGTGATGTCATCAGTAATAGCTGTACTTGTCTACTTGTCTTCATAAAGAGCATTAAGTAGTTCCCTACTTAAATCACACAGAGACAACTATGATGATAAATAGAAGTGGATACCTATATATCATAAATATAAAAATACTATTTAAAAAATGAAAACATAAACAGGTAATATTAACCTTCAGGGAAGATCTTTTGAAAATAAAGAACACATTTACAATCCGTCATATTTTCCCCTCTTCTGATTGGCTATAGGTACTGTATCTACATAATAGATGCATCAAATATGAAAGGAATAAATGGAAGAGAAATCAAGACAAGACGCGATTCAGGGAGCAATACATCTTTATCCAATACGGTTATTTGTTATCAGGATAAATCAGCGATGATCCAGACAAGGAGAGCGCCGGGTACACATGGACTGAACATGTCATCTACGTATTCAGCCCCGTAACGCCTACAATGAGTGTACAAGGTGTAGATTATTTTTATGTTTTCATTTCCAAGGCTCTGTATTAGATGCTCACTTTGGTCTTAAAGGGATTCTGTGCAAAACACCCATTATAATAATAGAAAGAGTGATAAATAAGTGAAAAATCTCCTTAAAGTACAACTGTAGCCTTATATTTAAAGGAGCATCGAGGCAAAAATGTTTTTAAAATGTTGAAAAAATGACCTTTGCTTTTTTATCTTTTAGATTTAATTATTCTTTACAGCAGATATCCACATTATTATCCTTGAAACCTAATGAGCGTTACTGCTACTGTAGGACCTGGCAGTTGTTGATACCACCTTCTATGAAGACTTCCTGTGCAATCAAAATTTCGTCCCACCTCAGGAAGAAATGTAAATGATAAAATTGTAGACATAATATAAAAAGAGTATTATTGTATTTTTCATACAAAAGCATGGAGCATAATTTCAGGTGTTCTTCAAAGAGAATATTTTAAACAAATGACAACAGTGGCACTGAGAGAAAGATAGGGGAAGAGAGAACTAGAGGAGAGAGAGAGAGAGAGAACTAGAGGAGAGAGAGAGAGAGAGAGAACTAGAGGAGAGAGAGAGAGAACTAGAGGAGAGAGAGAGAGAGAACTAGAGGAGAGAGAGAGAGAGAGAGAGAGAGAGAACTAGAGGATAGAGAGAGAGAGAACTAGAGGATAGAGAGAGAGAGAGAGAGAGAACTAGAGGATAGAGAGAGAGAGAGAACTAGAGGATAGAGAGAGGGAGAGAGAGAGAGAACTAGAGGATAGAGAGAGAGAGAGAACTAGAGGATAGAGAGAGAGAGAGAGAGAGAGAGAGAACTAGAGGAGAGAGAGAGAGAGAGAGAGAACTAGAGGATAGAGAGAGAGAACTAGAGGATAGAGAGAGGGAGAGAGAGAGAGAACTAGAGGATAGAGAGAGAGAGAGAGAGAGAGAACTAGAGGATAGAGAGAGAGAGAACTAGAGGATAGAGAGAGAGAGAGAGAGAGAGAGAGAGAGAGAGAGAGAGAGAGAGAGAGAGAGAGAGAAATATGGGGAAAGAGAAAGAGAGAGTCAAGAGAGAGATAGGGTGGGAGAGGATGAAGAGAGGAAAGAGAGATAGGGGAGAGGGAGAGAGAGACAGGAGAGAGATATAGGGTGGGAGAGAAAAATAGAGGGGAGAGAGAGAGAGAAACTGGGGGGAGAGAGAGATAGGGTGGGAGAGAGAGATAAATGAGAGAAAGAGATAGAGGAAAGAGGGTGGGAGAGAGAGAGAGAGAGAGATGGGGAAAGAGAGAGAGATGGGGAGAGAGAGAGAGATGGGGAAAGAGAGAGAGATGGGGAAAGAGAGAGAGATGGGGAAAGAGAGAGAGATGGGGAAAGAGAGAGAGATGGGGAAAGAGAGAGAGATGGGGAAAGAGAGAGAGATGGGGAAAGAGAGAGAGATGGGGAAAGAGAGAGAGATGGGGAAAGAGAGAGAGATGGGGAAAGAGAGAGAGATGGGGAAAGAGAGAGAGATGGGGAAAGAGAGAGAGATGGGGAAAGAGAGAGAGATGGGGAAAGAGAGAGAGATGGGGAAAGAGAGAGAGATGGGGAAAGAGATAGGGGGAAAGAGATAGAGATGGGGAAAGAGAGAGATAGGGGAAAGATAGGGGAAAGAGATAGTGGGAAAGAGATAGTGGGAAAGAGATAGTGGGAAAGAGATAGGGGGAAAGAGATAGGGGAAAGAGATAGGGGAAAGAGATAGGGGGAAAGAGATAGGGGAAAGAGATAGGGGGAAAGAGATAATGGAAAGGGAAAGAGATAGGGGAAAGAGATAGGGGGAAAGAGACAGTGGAAAGAGATAGAGAAGGGGAAAGAGAGAGATGGGGAAAGAGAGAGATGGGGAAAGAGATGGGGGGAAGAGAGAGAGATGGGGAAAGAGATAGGGAGAAAGAGAGAGAGATAGGGGAAAGATAGGGGGAAATAGAAAGAGATAGGGGAAAGAGCTAGGGGGAGAGAGAGAGTGAGATAGGGGGAAAGAGTTCGTTTCCACGGGTCTAATTCCTGAGGTGGTAGGAGACTTTGAATACACAGGAAATGTAACAGCTAAAACTGCCAGATCTTTTATTAGGACTAATGGAAATCATATTTTACAAATATATACCCTCTTTGGACAGAACCTGAACACAGCAGCCCAGTAAATGATTTGTTTTATAAATGTCTAAGTCATTTCTGCCTATTATCAGGTTTAGTGACTCAAAGGACATAGAAAAATGATGCGACTCCAGGCTGGTCCTTTTTTGACATAATGAAATAATAAGGTATTATTGAAGGCTTGTGGAAGGTTCCCAAATGTTGCTAGGTATATAATATCCCTGTGTCTCGGTTTACTGACATGTACTTTATTTTATTAACTCTGTTTTTACTGCTTGAATTAAAACAAATAGTCCCTGTATGGGTCTGCCCTCTGAACAGTATGAAGCCACAGACTGTATGACGGGACGTGCAGTGTAGTGTCCTAGCCTATCAGGGACCACGTCTCAGCAGCTTGTTGCTGAGAGATGGTCACCGATTGGTTATTATGAGACACAGCACAATCAATACTAAAGAGTCTGTGTATTGGTGAGCTGCAGAGGGCAGACCCATACAGGGATTATTTGTCTGATTTTATGGTGTAAATACAAAGCTTACAAGCACTTTGTAATAAAATAAAGTACACAGGCATGTTATATCTTGTACAATCCAGAGATATTACTTTAGTAATTCAAGAATTATTGTACAGCTCTCCAGCGTTATTATAATTTTGATACAATGTAACTAACAGTAAATGGGGGGGGCTGTTTCTCAACAAATTCATGTTTTCTATTAATTAGCATTTTAATCAAAAGACAATAATTAATTCTAAGCTACTGGTATTTTGCAAAGTAAACATCACAAATACAATATAAATGCAAATATAGATATTTAAGCTGCAATATATTGTATTCCAATTAGGCGTTAACAAGAGGGTTGTTTAAACCGTATATAAAACAAGTTCTCCCAATGAAAATGAGTCATCTGAAGTCTTGGGAAACTTACTTTTAGTTTGTAGATTGTGTTACATAAAAAATAATTAGATGCCTTGATACATTTAGTTACATAAAATGATTACAATAAAATAATGTTAATATTAGTTTTGGTATCTCTTCTCTTCTATCCCCAACCACATGGATCAAATAATCAATATAATGCCTTGACCAGACACATTGACATTCTCAACATGGCGGAGGTGGGCATTAAGTCCCAAGACCAAATAGCACCAATGTTTTATTATATGAAATATATTCAGTTGTGTAATGGATACAACATATGACATAGTATCACTTATAAAGTTGTCAGTGTAGGTAACGTTTGAGATGTTGGTCACGCTTTTGTGTCCCCCACGCAGCGAGGCCCATGTTACCAACAAACGATGGGGGCTGCAATGAACACTGAAGGTGCGTCACGTCATTAGCATATGCCGGTTGGACACAGGCAGGAGACGCACTGAAGGGGACAGAGCACCAGGAGTTCATCGGATCACAGTAAGATAGGGGAAAGGGGATACGGAGGTCATTGGAGAGGAGGATAAGGGGGAGGAGGAGAATGAGGGGAAGGAGGGAGGATGAGGCGGAGGAGGGAGGAGGAGGATGAGGGGAAGGAGGAGGAGGATAGGGGAAGGAGGGAGGAGGATAGGGGAAGGAGGGAGGAGGATAGGGGAAGGAGGGAGGAGGATAGGGGAAGAAGGGAGGAGGATAAGGGAAGAAGGGAGGAGGATAAGGGAAGAAGGGGGGAGGAGGATAAGGGGGGGGGGAAGGGAGGAGGAGGATAAGGGGGGAAAGGGAGGAGGAGGAGGATAAGGGGGAAGGCGGGAAAGAGGAGGGGGAACAGGGGGGACAGATGGGGTGAAGAGTGGGGGAAAGTGACACAGAGTAGGGAGATGGGCGGAAATGGAGAGGGGGAAAGGACTTACAGGAGAGGGGGAAAGGAGACACAGGGGAGGGGGGGGAGACACAGGGGAGGTTTTTTATTCCCTTTATTTTTGATGGGCAATTTCCTAGTAATAATAATAATAATAATAATAATAATAATAATAATGTTTTCTTTACAATTTATTAAGTCCTTAAATGCAGCAGACAAAGGATGCAAATAATAAAATAAAAAAAAACATATTTATTTAGAAATGTAATTGTAAAATATGTACAAGGAGGAGCTTCCCTCCCTAGATTTTCATGGGAGGAAACCAGAGCAGCATTGATCAGATTGTGACTAATGACCTCTTTGTGGAAACACGCACTACTCTCCATGTTTGCTCTCTACACAAATAGGTCTTAAACTTCTCCAGACTGATCTTGGAGGCGCTATTTGTAGGTCTTGACCATGTAAAAGTTAAGTTTAGTGGATGAAGGGAAGCTTCTCCTAGTACACATTTTAAAAGTACCCAAAATTAACCTGTTTGTTCTAATAAATATATTTATACAACTTCCCGGCTGCCTGTTAATATTATTATGTTACTAGTATTATATTTTTGAGAAAATAGATTTTCCATCATCCATAAAGTCATTATTCTAACCCCTTCAGAACAATCAACAGGTCAATGAGAGCTGCATTTTGTCTGTGTTCCTAATTAGCACAAATTAGTACCGTATATACTCAAATATAAGCCGAGTTTTTCAGCCCTTTTTGAAGTCTAAAAAGGTCCCCCCCCCTTGTCTCTCTACCCCCTCATTCTAAACCCCCCTCCTCATTCTAAACCCCCCTTCTCATTCTACACCTCTAAATACCTCCCCCTCTCCCTTTCCCCTCACTTACCTCCATCTGCAGCTTCTGCTCCGGCCTCCGCTCTTTCCGACGCCTTGACCCGGCCAATGCTAATGACGTGGCGCGCATGTGACGTCACGTCATTAGCATATACCGTGTGCTGATGCTGGAGCAGGCGGGGAGGGGGTTGAGGATGAGGAGGGGGGTTTAGGATGAGGAGGGGGGTTTAGGATGAGGAGGGGGGTTGAGGATGAGAAGGGGGTTGAGGAGGGAGGGGGGAAGAGACACAGGGAAGGGAGAGGGGTGAAGAGACACAGGGGAGAGAGAGGGGAGAAGAGACACAGGGGAGAGAGAGGGGGGACACAAGAAAAGGGCACACAAGAGGGGGACACAGAGGGCACAAGAGGGACACAGGGGGCAGCACATTTCCCACCCCCGGCTTATACTCAAGTCACTTATTTTTCCCAGTATTTTGTAGTAAAATAGGTGCCTCGGCTTATACTCGAGTGTATACGGTAATATGTGTAGATTACATTAAATGGATTTAATTTATTGGCCTTAAAGGTTTTCATGGACATCATTTCCTTTTGACCTTACTGAAGAACATAATGTTGTAAGGTTTCTTAGGTTGTGATCTGATGATATTTTTGCTGGTTATTGACCATTTCGTCACATTCCCTTGATGGGTGATAGATCTTCACTTTTTCGGGTGGTAGCGACACGCCTTCTCCACTTCCTTCATCAGGCGAAGACATTGCTCCTCCTGCCACTGTAATGACACACACTGCACGGCCAAAGGCATCCCAACTCCACCTTCCATGCCCTGTGAGTAGAAGAAGCATAGAAACATACATTGGACGGTAGATAAAAAACAAAATGGCTATTTAATATGCCCATTATGTCTACCTAGACCAGAAAAACAGGAGCTGATGGGATTGGCACTCACAACCTCCGATATATTCTCTAACCAGAAACTAACATTACACTACAAGACGGAGCTAATTCTATGCATTAAACAGGGAATCATTGGGTCTTACAGAAGTCCAGTTGAACATCACTAAATAGCATTAAATGTTCCATAATGAAAAGACTGAGAAGATGAGGGAAAATCATCAGACCAAGCAGATAAGAAATAAATAATATCCCAAGTGAATATGCAGCGGAGGCAAAGAATAGATTTAATGGACTAGATATGGTAGGAAGAATGCCTGAAGTGCAGAAAACAGGAATAAAGAAAATCCCTAAAAGAAAGAAAACTAAGAAGGCAAACTGGCTGTCTGATAAGCCTGTGAAAGTAGCTCAAGAAAGAAGAAAAGTGAAAGGTGGTGGAGATAAGAAAAGATTTGTCCAACTGAGTGCAGAATTCCAGAGGAGCAAGAAGAGACAAGGAGACATTCTACAATAAGTGATGTAAAGAGATAGGAGAAGTTGGGAATGGGAAGGTCAAGAAAATTGAGGATCTCAAAGGAACCTATCATGCCAAAATGGGCGTTATAGACGCCAAAAATGGTAGGGACTCACTAGAAGAAGATCAGATAAAAAGATGGCAGGAATACACTCAAGGTCTATACAAGAAGGATCTTAACAGCAGTGTTGACCTCATTAGTTTGTCCAATGAGCTGGAGCCAGATGTCTTGGAGAGTGAAGTGAGATAGGCCCTAGGATGTCTTACTGATAACAAGGCTGTAGGATTGAAGGGATCGCAGCTAAACAAATCAATGTCCTAATAGGTGATGCTGTGATCGTGTTGCTTACTTTATGCCAACAAATTTGGAAAACAGTAGCCAGTGGACTGGAAAAACTTAGTCTACATCCCAATCCCAAAAAGGCAGAACCAAATAGTTACTTGGACTGCAAGAAGATCCAATCAGTTACTACTTCAGGTGGGAGGTTTGATCATGATGCTAAAGCTCAAATATTTCATGAGAACACAGGATTCCCTGATGCTGGGAGACAGCAGTGGCGCAATGGATAGATGGAGGTGCTCAGGGGGGCAGTGGCTGATGGGCCTGGCGTGCTGAACACAACTGAACAACAATAAATTATTTTATTACATAAAAAAAAATTACCAGATGCAAATAGCAAAAAGCAATTTTTGACTAAACTATTCATGACATATCATTGACACTCAATGCCTAGTTTTACACATTTATGATACATCGTCACATTAGTGCGGCCATTTTTTTGGCTGCCACCGGACAATAAAAATATGTGTGCCCCTTGCCTGATGCCCAACTGTGGAGAGACAGACGGGGCTATTTTTAGACAAAAAGTAAATGGCTTCTTTATGTCCTCTAATTTTGATATCCAGTTTGCATCAGTGACAGTGCAAATAAATATGTATTTTTCCCTACTAATTCCAAATTATTTCCCTATACATATATAGGCCCCAATTTAATTGTCCAAATCGCAACTGCTTGACCCCCGTAATGGAGCCCGTAAATGTTACTGATATTCAATTGGCTACTTTTAGCTACTCACATTCCATTTGCGAGATACAGGCTCAAAATCACTGCGGTTGTCAAAAACGTAGCTCCGTCATGTCTCCTCCTTTGATGTTTCAAGCCCGTAAATGTTGCCAGTGCTAAAGACGCAAACTCCTTATTCAATTACAACAATTCAACAAGCCCGCAATTGCCTTCAAACCCGTAAATTGCAAATGTATCAAACAATTCTACAAGTACTAGATAGGACTCGCAAGGGGGATAAACACCTGTTTGTAACACTGTAAAAGCAAATAAACACACAATACTGCACTTTAGAATTAATTGTACAAAAGTCTAAAGTTCACAAATCTGCAATAAAAAAATAAATAAATATTGTTTTATTTTCTTATTATATCAATCTCGGGAATGAAGGAGTTAATACATATCATGGAACCTGCATGGACTAGAACAGTTGCTTTAATGATTTTTAGTGATTTCTACATTTCTTGATTGTGAGTCTGATCGCAATTAATTGATTGTAGTTTAAACTCCATGTTTTACTGATGTCATGATGATGGTCTCATTTACTATTGGCTCTGTCTAAAATTTAACTTACGGGCTTGCTTAATTGATCATAATCATGCCCTGAAATGCTACGTACGGGTTCGTGTTTTGCGTGTTGGGGCTGTGAGCTTGTAATTGTGGGTTTGAGTCAATGGAGTACATCTATATAAGTAACAAATTTGGAACCCGCAGCCATTAGTTCAATTTGAATATAATTACGGGCTTGCAATTAAATGGGGCCACATTTAGATAGATACATATACAGACAAATATAAATGGTTGGAAACAAAACTATAATGAACTTTCACTCTAATTTATCATCAGTAGAGGTAACAGAGCCTTACTTTAAAATCTATTCTTGGAAATAAATATCCCACACAAGTTATACCACCTGCACAGAGCTGGTCTGACCCATCTATGGATATATATATATATATATATATGTATATATATATATATATATATATATATATATATTTGGTATATATAAATAAATATGTACTAAACAAATTAAATGAGCCTTATTGGTCCCTGTTTCCATACATATGTCTAAATCTAAATATAAATTGTTAAAACAAATAATATACATTTATGAGTTATTAAAAAGAGAGAATTTGTCACGGTCGTCTCTTTCTTGTGAATATGTTGCAAGACTCTGAGAAGGAGGAGGGTAATAGATCAGGGAGTCTTCAGCATGAATGGTAATAAAAACATATCCACAATGTTATCTCACGGTTACAGAACTGGGCTGACCCAACTATGGGTATATATTTGGCAAAGATGAATAAATTAAATGAGCCTTTTTGGTCTCTGTCTCAGTAAATATGTCTAATTCAATATATCAACTGTAAAAATAATAATATGAAATAATTTGAATTAGTAAACAGAGAAAATGTCTCTGTCTTCTCTTTCTTGTTAGGTTTTGCAAAACTCAGGGAGGAGGTTATCAGAACAGCAAGTCGTTAGTATGAATGGTACTAAACAAAATCCTACAATTTTATCTAATTTTGGAAAATCCCCTTACAGTTTGGGTTGTTTTCGGCTGTTCTGCAGTATTAACTGTTTCAGCATCGTATGCATATACTGTTAGGCCCAGAGATCTGTTTGCAGTCATGTTAAGAGTTAATCCTTCAGTTCAAGTGTGACGCACACTGTGCCCCTCCACCCTAGCCATTTTGGGATTTGGATTTCTCATTAGGCCAACCAGACAGCCAAGGAAGGGCGCCTCATTTCACACTTACAAATGTTCCTTAGCATAAAAAAGGAAATACTGCAGTTCGCCAGCTTGCCTCTAGGGGATGAACACCTGGAACTAAGAAAGTTGTAAATAGGGGAGCTGGAAATGTAAATCCGGCCTTGGCCAGCACCCTTGTGGCCCAGACCTTATAACAGACACGCAGACTGATAAGTAGAAAGCATCAAAGTGGTTTATTGTAGTCAGTATGTTGCCCTATTTTTCATATCATCTTAAAGTCATGCTGCCCCCCTAAATTCGCCTCCCTAGGCTTATGTCTAACACCCTTGCATTGCGCAGACTATACTTACGTTGTGCGCTTTGTTTTCTACGTTTCAGCAATTTCTGTGATACAAACACGTGATATACTCTCTAAGGCTTAGCTTATAAAATAGAATAATATATCTCACCTTAATGAACTCTTGGTCCCAGGGGTCATTAAAGTATCCTTTGTAATGTTTCAGTTCCTCCTCATCCTCTGAAGTAACAGTGGTCACCGGCAGAACCCCAGCAGGAAAGTTCAACATGTTAAAGAGCATGGTGAAGCAGAACCCAGCTGGAAAACAGAAGTGAACATCAACGCCAGGTGAGAGCTTCCTGTGCACCGCGCGGTGCTTCACGAACATGTTATTGCTTGGAAACTTGATGTCAAAATCTCCTCCCATCTCAGGAAGTTGATCAGCAGAAAACAAAATGGTAGATTGCACAAAAAGGTGATCGAAGCTTTAATATTATCATTATATGTTCTAGTGTAGAGAAGTGTAGTTATTCAATATAGTATATTTTAAATATTTGACCACAGTGGACCTATAAACCAATCTGCTTTTCAAATATTTCTATTAAGACTTCATGGTCAAGATAGACAAAGGTGGCTTACAGCAACCTACCCCTGTTGTATATACTAAACCCTGTGTCCGATTAAGAATGACTTCAGTTTTTTCACAACATAAAAAAGCTAAAAAAAGGATGTTTTGGGTGAATGTTTCCAATTTTAGTTACAATATATCTCGCACTATAACGATCCTCATTTATTATTATTTTATATAATGTAAATAAAGTATTTTATCTATCAGAATCTCTGATACAACATGTGAGTCCACTGGAGCCAGTTTTTAAAGTTTTTTAAGAATAACTTGTATTTTGGGGTGATAGACACCCTTTAAAGTCATAGGGCCTCATTCAATTGCGATTTGGCCAATTGAATAGGGCTCTAAATAAGCTCAGAGCATATTTTTTTTAAATAAGTTTTTAGTTAGTGAATACCTGGCTTTTGGATAGAAGATCACTAACTAAAAACTTCTTTAAAAAAAATATGCTATGTGCTTATTTAGAGCCCTATTCAATTGACCAACTTGCAATTGAATGAGGGCCATAGTCATTTAGGGTGACCCCATTGTATATTCACTGCTAGAATAAAAAGTATGGAATAACAGGGCGATCATTGTGGCAAAGGGCAAAGTAATTAAGCAAACAAAGAGTCCGAGAGGAGTCCGGTCTTTACCAAACAGTTTCCCGGGGGATCCAATGTTGAAAGCTGGGCCCAATATGGGACAGAGCAGGACGTCCAGGTTTAGCTTCTTCCATTCATGAATAAACTCGTTACGATAATCCTAAAGTAGGACATCCAGAATATCAACATCACATATATTAGTCTTTGTATAACAGTCTAAGGACTAAAGGGCCCTATAGTTATCAAATACTGTACTGGGAATCTTATTGCAGCAACTAAACAGAGATAGTAAAAAAATTTAAAAACTACAGTTTTACAGATACAGCGAACTGTAATTTATTGGTCAACGATATTTTAATGATGTTTAATGACGCAGCCATGATTTTATCATTCACATTTCATACAGAGACCAGAGTTTTGGGCTTAAATTAATACTATAACCCATAATAACAGGAGATAGTTGGTTTAATTAGTTATTGATCCTTAATACAATTCAGATTCAATTAAATGAAAAAGCAAAATGATATATTAAACATTATTTCTAAAATGAACTTCTAAATCTTCAGTCCAGCTCCTTGTCTCCACCCTTATGAAGGATAGGGGCAACTAAAAGATCCCGCCTTAATAAATAAAAGGGTTCTTCACAGTAAGGGTGGTTAATCGATAGCTAACTTTAAAGGGGACTGGATTTATTTCTAATTAAGAAGGGAATTCAGGGTCATCCTGGATAATTAGAGAGAGTGTATTGATCCAGGGGGAAATCCGATCGCCAGTATCTGGGGTCAGAAAGGAATTTTTTTTGTCCCTTTGAGATGATTGGCTAAGTTTCACTTGTTTTTTTTATGTTTGCTCTCCTCTGGATTAATTAATTAATAATTTAAAATAAATAAATAAATAGTGGATTAATAATTAATTAACAATTAACTAATTAATTAATAACTAATCCTCATATTACAGATCAGTGGTGATCTTAAAAGGTTGAGCTTGATGGACTGAAAGTCTTTTTTCAACCTTAATTAATATGTCACTATGTAAATGTCCAGACACAAGCTTATTGCCTACAGACTTGGTGCTAAATTGGTTTACTTTGGTCTCAGTTCTGATATCTTTGAATATCACAATTAAAAACAAATTAAATTAGTCTATGCCGCAAGTTACGGGCTTGAGACGCAACCCACGTTGGATGTGCGGCTGTGAACATGATCAATTAGACAAACCCGTAGTTACCGTTTAGACAGAGCCAATGGTAAAAGAGATCATTACATCACTGACAAAATGGAGGTTTGATTTCAAAGCCTTACGGGTCTCAATTACGAGTTCTGATCGGACCCACATTCCAGAAATAATGCAATATTAATAAATCAGTAAATATGATATTCTAGTCCATTATATGTATTAACACATTGCTTGCCGGGATCGATATAACACGGAAATTAAACTGTAAATAATTCATATTGCAGATTTGCGGGCTTGAGAATGGTGTGCTATTAATATTAATACCTAACATCACTTTCCCTTTTATTATAGGTACAGTAGTGTGTATTTGCATTTACAGTGCTACGGATAGGACTTTAACCCCATGGTACCCGTTGGCTTCTTGGTTACGGGCTTGGATGCTAGTGATTTTGTTGCAATTTAATAGCGTGATTGGAACATAATGGGCTTGACAGATCAAAGGATTTGCGGGCGCGCAGTTCACATTAGCACGTCCCATAACCGTTTCTCGCCCTTTCCCCGGCAAGTAGTTGGTGGGTTGTTTTACATGGCCAATTTAATAGCCGCAAGGCTTGTGGCCTACATTAAGGGCTACGGTTTTCAACGTTGAGGGAATTTAATAGGACTAACAGGTACATAGGGCCCTATTCTATTGGCCAATTTGTACATTTCTACACACGTAAAATCGCTCTAAAATTGCAACATATTCTATTAGCTACTCGCAATCTGATTACAAGTTCCCGCCCACAATCACTACGGGCCAGCAACCGTCTCAAACCCACAAATATGCAAATTAAAAAAAAATGTAAGTTATTTCTGAGTGACATTGATCCCAGGACTTAAGGGGTTAATACATATCATGAAACCCACATGGACTAGAACAGATGCTCTAATGCATTTTATTGAGTACTAGATTGTGAGCCTGATCGGTAACTATTACTTTTGGCACTAATTAATTTGTAGCCTCTGATTGCAGATTACGTATAACTTCCATGTTTTACTGATGTCATTATGATGCTCTCATTTACTATTGGCTGTGTCTAAGAAGTACATTACTTGCTTAAATATTGTCAGATCATTTGATCACACCCCCTGAAATCAGACTTAAAAAGGCCGGGTTTACTGTGGAGGCTGAAAGACGTACATTGCAAGCTGGAGTCAATGGAATACATCTAAACATTTATTTTAAAAAAACACCTGCAGCCACATTTTTAAAGAACATTAAACACTGACCATACATTGTACTAGCAGATTTTCTATATGCGCTAATGTGCTCTATAAGGGTAAGAGATGGGTCTAACTGTCAGATAACATTGGGGGTCTTTATTGTGGCCACTGCAGAGACAGACAAACAGACTAGCAAATCCTAACTAGCAAATCAAAACATGAGCTGCTCATTTAAATGCAGCAACAACAATATGGGATTTACCATTATTTAATCACTTTAGAAAAAAATGAATAACACAACATATAGCCAGGTTTTCATGCTCTTAGAATAACCTAAAAAACAGCTTGATTTTAAGGTGATAAACTCTAAATCTAGGACACTTTGAATATTTGTGTGTAATTCCTGTAATTAAACAAAGTAGATCTCTGGGGCTCCATTATCTAGGACTCTGCTTCTGACCTTATTCCTGCCCAGGCCGCTACTTATATATATAATAAATTACCTCTATTTCTATGTTGTGTTTCCACAGTCCTTTCACAGAGCTGAAAAAGAAATAATAAGGAAGGAATTAAAACATTTTAAATGGACTTGGACGTTTTCTGGATTTTATTAGGTATATAATATCCTTGGGTATCTATTTAATGACTTGTACTTTATTTTATTATTAAAATCAAAAAATAGTCCCTGTATGGGTCTGCTCACTGCACCACATGCAGACACCGACTCTGTAGTGCTTGGTGTGCTGTGTACTGTAGAGTTCTATCCTATCAGGGACCATGTCACTGATTGGTTAGTAAGAGGCACAGTAAGTACAGCAGAGTCTGTGTTTTCATGAGCTGCTGGGGGCAGACCCATACAGGGACTATTTTTTTACTGCCTAAAATCAAACACATCTTATAAGCACTTCGTAATAAAATAAAGTACATGTCAGTAAATACGGAACATACAAGAAAGTATTATATACCTAGTAACACCCAGGAAACTTGCATATTACTTTAAGAGAAGATTATCTTTTGTTTTTCAATCAGCAAATGTTTATTACTTTTATCAATGAAAAATACTCTGGACGTTCATTGTATTTTTGAATTAGTGTAAGAAACATGAAAAAAATCACAACCGCAAAGCAATTATATATTGATGGGCCTCCCACTGCCTTACTGATGAGCCTCCCACTGCCTTACTGATGAGCCTCCCACTGCCTTACTGATGAGCCTCCCACTGCCTCACGGATGAGCCTTTTACTGCCCTACTGATGAGCCTTCTACTGACTTACTGATGAGCCTCCTTCTGTCTTGCTGATGGGCCTCCCATTACCTTACTGTTGGGCCTCCCATTACCTTACTGGTGGGCCTCCCAGTGCCTTATTGATGAGCCTCTCACTTCCTTACTGATGGGCCTCTCACTGCCTTATTGATGAGGCTCCCACTGCCTTATTGATGGGTCTCCCACTGCCTTACTGATGGGCCTCCCAGTGCCTTATTGATGAGCCTCTCACTTCCTTATTGATGAGCCTCCCACTGCCTTACTGATGGGCCTCCCACTGCCTTACTGATGGGCCTCCCACTGCCTTACTGATGGACCTCCCACTGCCTTACTGATGGGCCTCACACTGCCTTACTGATGGGCCTCCCACTGCCTTACTGATGGGCCTCACACTGCCTTACTGATGGGCCTCACACTGCCTTACTGATGGGCCTCCCACTGACTTACTGATGGGCCTCACACTGCCTTACTGATGGACCTCACACTGCCTTACTGATGGACCTCACACTGCCTTACTGATGGACCTCACACTGCCTTACTGATGGGCCTGCCACTGCCTTACTGATGGGCCTGCCACTGCATTACTGGTGGGCCTGCCACTGCCTTACTGGTGGACCTCCCACTGCCTTACTGGTGGGCCTGCCACTGCCTTACTGATGAGCCTGCCACTGCCTTACTGGTGGGCCTCCCACTGCCTTACCGGTGGGCCTCACACTGCCTTACCGGTGGGCCTCACACTACCTTACCGATGGGCCTCCCACTGCCTTACTGATGAGCTTCCCACTGCCTTACTGATGGGCCTGCCACTGCCTTACTGATGAGCCTCCCACTGCCTTACTGATGGGCCTGCCACTGCCTTACTGATGAGCCTCCCACTACCTTACTGATGGGCCTGCCACTGCCTTACTGATGGGCCTGCCACTGCCTTACTGATGAGCCTCCCACTACCTTACTGATGGGCCTCCCACTGCCTTACTGATGAGCCTCACACTACCTTACTGATGGGCCTGCCACTGCCTTACTGATGGGCCTGCCACTGCCTTACTGATGAGCCTGCCACTGCCTTACTGATGGGCCTGCCACTGCCTTACTGATGGGCCTGCCACTGCCTTACTGATGAGCCTCCCACTACCTTACTGATGAGCCTCCCACTACCTTACTGATGGGCCTCCCACTACCTTACTGATGGGCCTCCCACTACCTTACTGATGGGCCTGCCACTGCCTTACAGATGAGCCTCCCACTGGGGCATTCACTGCATTGTGTTAAATGTTAAGGGAGTGTTCAAAGCCTCTTTATTTCTTAGCAGATTCATAGCACAGACATTAGAATAAATATATGTCCCTAAGGAATTACAGAATATAAATAACTTGTGTATCTAGATATTGCAGCATATACAATATACATATAATGTAAATGACTACTGTATATTGGAAAAAAAAAACATCCTGTGTTAGTGAAATTTGTAACACATTAACACGTTTAGCTATGGATCCCTTTCTGGATCGCTACCTTGTCGTAGTGAAGGGGCTTTATTATATTTTTTAATCAGAAATCAATTTATGCAATTTGTCCTGGCAATTTCGGTAACTTGTCCTGAGACTTTTAAACTTGGTCCGGAAATCGAAACTTGTCCTAGCCTTGTCCTGTGGGGGGATAAGGAACCTATACAACCTGCGGGTAGGGTTGGACTTCTTGGCCTTTTACTATTAGGGTCTAATAGCCCTTTAAGTGTAGGTGTACAATAGAGAGAGTATTTTGCAAACCCTTCCAGAGTGACATACTGAAGCTATCTGTGGACTATAGACCAACCAAGACCTACAGTTACTACATTACCTAACAAAGATACTGGTAACAGACGGAAAAAATATCCTGCCTGGAAAGATAGCATTTGAGGAGATTTCTCCATTGCGGAGCATCCTGATCTGCGCGGACGCACTCCCCCATACGCCATTACTATACTTGTGATATGTGTGAGTGAAATACCTTACTGTATATATATTTTTTGTTTTATTGGATGAAAATACAAGTTTTAACTGGTCTGCACTATTAGAATCGCTTTGCTCTTCTTTTCCCCCTACCCATCTATTTTCAAGTGTACCGCGTTTCTTCCAAAGGAAGCTGCATGGAATCAATGTAGATTATATATGTCATCAAGACCATCAGTAAAGTCTGCTGTTTTTTTCCATTCACCCAAGAAGTCTTTATATTGAGATTGACATTTTTAATAGGCGCTAGCCACGTAAGTGGGTATTCCACCCATTGATTTGTTATAATTTCCAAAAAGACTAAAATCTATTTTCAATATCAATAGAGCCAACTGTATTGGAAATGTGATTATTATTGTTTTTACGTTTATTTATCTGTGTTTGTGTTCGTCTTGAAGCACACATTTATGCAGACATTAATCGCGTATATTTGTGGTGTTTGGTTGGGATTGTTTTTAGGTTTTGTTGGATACTTTAGCGCTATAGACCTTCTATACATTTGTAAGGAATCTCTCAAGAGCTCAATAGCTCACTCCTTAGAGTGGACAAGACAGTCCATCCATCTACTGTACAGAAACATACCGTGCCAGGCATGGGTGTAGGAGCCAAAGAAAATCTGGGGGGGATACTGCATATAGTAAAAAAATACCCCCAAAACTGCTTCTCTACATAAACACACACAATGAAAAATGGGGGGGGGGGGGATTTGTCCCCCTCGCCCCCCCAGTTCTTACACCCATGCTGCCATGGTATGTTAAAAAGCTTGCAATTTGATTTTATTTAATACAAAGCATCTGTTATGTCCTACAGCCCATGTTTTAGTAATGTTCTATATTTTATTGATCAGAACCGGTTCTATATTCTATAAAAAAATTTAAAAAAAGAGCAAAGTTCTTGTGAGGTATTGTAGTGAAGATCCTGTGACACCCCATAAAATCTATTCCCTCAATACTCACTGAGGAATAGCCTTATAATAATTTGAGAGGTGGTGCTGTGAGACCCTCTTTCCACGTCACTTGAAGCTCCAGACCTTGTCTTCACCACCTGCTGATCTAGAGTTGAAGGGCAATGCAGATCTTGTCCTCTAGGAACTCCTACATTTGTACCACCATTTGTCCTGTACAATCCTGCCCTCAGCTGCACCACACAACTAGGCTGGGAATGGTGCTCAAAATGTCCTACAAAAACAACCTCAAAAGAGGGACACTACATAGAGAGGATGGGTGTATAATTCAGCCATTCATAGAGAAGCTTAGCTATTTCCACACACAAAGCCCTCAAGGCTGCCTGGATTGAACACTGTAAATAACTGAGGAGTCTAAAAGTGTTTTGATCTGAGGCAACTGCCTACTCTGCCTATTGATAACATTGGCCCTGTTAATCTGGAACATTAATGTGGTATTCAATGCTTTACGGGCAATTAAACATTTAGCCTTCCCCATGCAATTAGTGAGAAAGTAGAAGCAATTACTATACAAAACGCTGTAAAAACCTTTGATGGTATATAAAACACTTATAGCAGAAATTCTGGTTGTGATAGTCATGAAAAGCCATCATCTGAACTGGTACAAAGCAAGGAGTCAATAGGATATAGAGCAATCTGTACGGAAGTGCTGGAGAATTCTTGGAGTAGTCAAAATATCTTTGTATGAGAACATAAAAATACATTTGTCGATGGTAGGCAAGTTTGGTCTCAGAAAGCCAGATACAGAAGAGGATTTGAGGATTTCCTGCTTCACACAGGTTAATCCGGATGACTGAGGTGATTGACTCACCGATGCACAGCAGTGAAATCATCAAATCCTGACCCATGTGTGGCTCTGTGATGAATATTACCTACTCCTGAGAGGTCCGCCAACACTTTAATTGTAAGTGCATCAATGTAGCAAAACCAAGAGCACATGCAATAGCTGTGTCTCACCCAACTCCACAGTGCGCATTCACGTTATTTGCGATTCTGGGGAACTAAAACAAAACAAAGATTACTTTTTTAAAGCTCATGAGAGCCTGCCCTTTAAATAAACTGCTCTTATTATGAAGCATCTCTGCAAGTAATGTACGAATGGACTTAATATAACCTGAATTTCCATCACCTTAACATACAATGCGTAGGAACTTGATGTATATCATAGAGATACTTAGATTATGTCCAATATCATAAAATAATCTGTATCTGGAATCACTTGTTTTGATATATTTGGTTTTGTTTCAAAATCTGCTTTTCAATGCAATGCATTACTGGCTCTTCTACCATTGGTTCAATGGATGGACCATGAGCTTTTAAACATATCAACACCATTTCATTACATGTTTTATCAAAATGTTATCATGTCTTGTGAGACAACTCCACATTGTTTCTCCTAAAAGCTCTTAACCTCCATGTTTTACTCTTATCACAAACTAAACGATGCTATGATCTCCTAATGGTTTCCACATGTATTTCAGTGGGCAACGTGTAGTTACTATGTCACAAATATACACATTGGGAGTGAAATATACAAAAAGGTGAAGTGTTGGAGAATTATTGGAGAACCTCTTCATTTCTAAGATTTTACATCTTCAAGAATTATTTAACACATCACAATTTAGCAGATATGGACCACTGAATTATTCCCTGAGGAGATTATTCTGAAGAAAGGGATATCATGTTCTGGTCATGGGCTGGGGTTATTTTGAAGACAGTGACATCATGTTCTGGCCATGGGGAAGATTTATTATAAAGGAAGTGACATCACAGTCTATTCATGGGTTGGGATTATTATGATGGAAGTGACATCATGTTCTGGTCAAGGGACAGGATTATTATAAAGGAAGTGACATCACAGTCCATTCATGAGTCAGGATTATTCTGAAGGAAGTGACATCATGTTTTGGTCATGGGTCGTTATATTAATGAAAGAAGTGACATCACAGTCTATTCATGGGTTGGGATTATTATGATGGAAGTGACATCATGTTCTGGTCAAGGGACAGGATTATTATAAAGGAAGTGACATCACAGTCCATTCATGAGTCAGGATTATTATGAAGAAAGTTACAATGTGTTCTCGTCATGGGACAGATTTATTATAAAGGAAGTGAAAGCATGTTCTGGTTGTGGTCTGGGATTATTCTGAAGGAAGTGACATCATGTTCTGGTCATGGGTCGTTATATTAATGAAAGAAGTGACATCACAGTCTGTTCATGGTTCTGGATTATTATGAATGAAGTGACATCATGTTGTGGTTGTGATCCAGTTGCCCATATAAACAGTATTAGTAAAGAATTGTATAATGTAGACACTTACAATCGGCCTCATGAAGAACGACCCGATCTTCTTCACAAGAGTGGGAATCTTGTACAGCAGGATCTGCTGCTTAAGGTTGGAATCCACAATGTCCACATCACTACAACAAAAAAACAGTCCCAGGTATGCTAGCAAGAATGCACTCAACCAAGTCATAGGATAGCAATTAAAAAGTGGGGATATGTATCAACCCCTCCATTTCTTTATATATATATATATATATATATATATATATATACACATATACACACAGGTGTGCTCAAAAGTTTGCATACCCTCGGCGAATTGGTAATATTTGTACCATTTTTAAAGAAAATGTGAGTGAGCAAAAAACATTTATTTTATTTCTTATGGGAATCATATCCAACTGTAGGTTATAACAGAATGGCACAATCATAAAACAAACATGGCAACAAAGAAAAAATTGAAATGACCCTGTTCAAAAGTTTGCATCCCCTTAGTTCTTAATACTGTGTATTGCCCCCTTTAGCATGAATGACAGCGCGCAGTCTTGTGTAATAGTTGTCTATGAGGCCGCTAATTCTTGCAGGTGGTGTAGCTGCCAATTCGTCTTGGTAAAATGACTCCAGGTCATGCAAAGTCTTTGACCGTCTTGCATGAACCGCACGTTTGAGATCTCCCCAGAGTGGCTCAATGATATTAAGGTCAGGAGACTGTGATGGCTACTCCACAACCTTCACCTTTTTCTGCTGTAACCACTGAAGGGTCAACTTCGCCTTGGGCTTAGAGTCATTGTCATGTCCAAGAGCGTCCCATGCGCAGCCTTCATTCAGAAGAATGCAAATTGTCTGCCAGTATCTTCTGATAACATGCAGCATTCATCTTGCCATCAATTATCACAAGATTCCCCGTGCCTTTAGAGCTCCCCCCAAAAAACCCATCAGTGATCCCCCACCATGCTTCACAGTGGGGATGGTATTCTTTTCACTCTAGGCCTTGTTGACCCCTCTTATGGTTGTGGCCATAAAGCTCGATTTTGGTCTCGTCGCTCCAAATTACAGTGTGCCAGAAGCTGTGAGGCGTGTCAGGGTGTTGTCGGGCATATTGTAACTGGGCTTTTTTGTGGCATTGGCGCAGTAAAGGCTTCTTTTTCTCATCTCGACCATGCAGCTCATTTTTGTTCAAGTATTGTCGTATTGTGCTCCTTGAAACAACCACACAGTCTTTTTCCAGAGCAACCTGTATTTCTCCTGAGGTTACCTGCAGGTTTTTCTTGGTATTCCGAACAAGTGTTCTGGCAGTTGTGGCTGAAATCTTTCTTGGTCTACCTGATCTTGGCTTGGTATCAAGAGATCCCCGAATTTCCACTTCTTAATTAGTGATTGAACAGTACGGACTGGCATATTCAAGGCTTTGGATATCTTTTTATATCATTTTCCATCTTTATGAAGTTCCATTACATTGTCACGCAGGTCTTTTGACAATTCTTTTCTGCTCCCCATGGCTCAGTATCTAGCCTGCTCAGTGCATCTACGTGAGAGTTAACAAACTAATTGACTATTTATACACAGACACTAATTGCAATTTAAAAACCACAGGTGTGCGAAATTAACCTTTAATTGCCATTTTAACCTGTTCGTGTCACCTGTCTGTAACAAGGCCAAACATTTAAGGGTATGTAAACTTTTGATCAGGGCCATTTGGGTGATTTCTGTTATCATTATGATTTAAAAAAGAAGCCAAACAACTATGTGATAATAAATGGCTTCATATGATCACTATCCTTCAATAAAATATATTTTTTTGCATAATCAGTCATATTTTCTTAATAAATGCCAACATTCCACATTTTCTGCTAAGGTATGGAAACTTTTGAGTACAACTGTATATATGTATATATATATATATATATATATATATATATATACACACACATACATATATATATATATACACCTAATTTGTGCTGTAGATTTTACGGAAAGGTTATTAACCACAACATTATTTAGCTTATGGTGCTGTGGCCATAAACTAAAAAAGCCAACAAATAAAACAAATTGCTTTATTCAATTAGCTACTTGCAAATGCCTTGAACTCATAAATTTGTCTTTGGGTGTTTTTTTTAAATAAATGTTTACATGCATTTTATTGACTTAAGAATTCATTAGTGCCAATAAAAAATATTTGCTGAATATGTAGCGATATTAAGAGTGATTTTAAGTGTGTATAGATTTACGAATTGGGCAATTGAATCGGGCCCTAAGTGTCTACCCGAACTCCTTGGTAAAAATTATAGTAAAAATATAACACATATATATATTTTTATCATTGAAAAGTAAAGTAATTTATAAGAATGTAAGGTTATAACAAACAAACAAGGGGAGGATCAAAATAAAAATACATAAACAGTGAGAGGATGACAGTTTTTCCTCTTTTTCATGAAAAATAATAGCATGCTCGTTAAAATTAAAGTTTTCTACAAATTCCACCCCTCATTCTCCCTCCAACAAATAAATACTCTGTAGCAGAGTGAGTGTGGACAGCAGCGGGTCACACTTAGGTATTACCATTTCCAAACCTTTAGTAACTTACAATTTCTCGGTAAGAGTGGACCCGCCATCTGCAAAGAATCCTCTTAAACACAACTCATTTAGTGCAAACTCGATCCGAGGAGGGGTGAACGGGACAAGCTGTTTCCGAAATATGGATAAAAAAGGAAATATAGTGTGAGTTGTGGATCAGACCACCCTATTCTAGGTCCTACTTGGGTAGACTTGCCAGGCCAATTGATTGCATATGAACGAGGCTGAGGGTAAATGGGTCAAAGTGGTTTTTTTTTTGCCAAATTATGTTCTAAGAGAAGAATAACAGATCCAATTGCTTGAGTGCTCTCAGAGGATTACCCCTGTCTGCCATCCAGTAGAAATGTAGACTACAGTATGATATCTGCATTTACTTTCTCAAGGAAGCTTAAACAGGTTTTACTTAAGGAAGGTTCCCTGTTTTTAATATTAAAATAAACTACATACCGTAAGTTTAAGTTACATTAACTACATTTTATTAAAAAAGTGCGTAAATGTCTTTACCCACAGAAACCTTCCAAATACTCCCCAAAAAGGTCTGCGCCTGTACCTCTTGTACATAGGTCTATCTAGTACTAGATGTACTAACCAATCACAGATTGTCTCA